>OX457089.1:43027716-44268966 GCA_949752835.1 Empis stercorea
GCAATTGTTTTTTATTTAAAAATGGTTTTTTTTCTGGTATTTACTAAAATTGCAAGCCATTTTTTTTGTTGTTGTAAAAATGTCAGACAAAAACCAGAGTAAAAGTACCGACTACTAAAAAGTATAATTTTACTTGAACTGATCAAAAAAGTAACTAAAGTAGAAAAAATCATGAAAAATAAATTGTTATATTTTTGTTAAGTTAATTAATTATTCTAAAATCTTAAGAAGACGTTTTAAGCTTTACTAAACACAACCACCGTTTTTTGAATATATTTGGTTCACTAATTAATTTATAAATTCATATAAATGCAATAAAAATTCGTATTTAATATTTAATAAACTATTTTGTACTACAAAATGGAAAAGATTGTTGACTTTGATTTATGATTTTAATCAAACAAAAAACTAAATGCTTTTTGCATTACATTTTTTTGTTGTTGTTTTTAAATTTCATTTCTATTTTATGATTAATAAAAAAACTATGTATGTTAAAAAGGAATTTATGCTATGATAAATACTGATGACTTATGTGTTATATTATATTATTTTAATATTTATTAACAAGCAACATTGAAATAGTTTTCTTTTTGTTTTTTTAGTTACAATAAAAATTCTATTTTAATTAAATATTATATACATTTTATTTTAAATGCCTTGCAGCCTTGTACATACATAATACAACAACAAAAATGTATTTAAAAAAAATGATCTTTATTAGAATAGTTTAAAATGCTACAGGGTGAATATAGAAATATTTGAATTAGATTAGATTAGGATTTTTTAGAAGAATTATATGAATAATTAGCCACTATTTCAAAAAAATTGAAAATGTAAGTGGTTTTTTTGCAATTACATTTCCAATCAAACCCTAAAGACCACCGGAGTGTTGAGGATGGGAATCAGCTATTAAGGGCACAACTTATTACAGAGTAAGATTAATGATCTGCTTAGAAGCTACACAGTTCTATAAACTTTTGAGATATATTGCAAAACTTATTTGCTACGATGACTAAATTAAATGGTATAGTATATTTATTAATATATTTTCAAAAGAATATTTTAATACATCACTAAATCCTGGTTTTTATATGTTAGGAAAGGACTACATAATTCTGAAATGTATTTGAATTCATCTACATAGGCAAATTCCTCACAATTTGAATAAAACTCAATCAGCTTATGACTACTCCTTTAATTTAGTAATTTAAAAGATATTAATAAAGTCCCTTCAAAATCACTATCCCTGGAAAAAGGATACATGGTTCATTTTAAATAAATAAAACATTTAATTTAGTATTTTCCAGAATTTCGAAATGTGAAATATTTCAGTGACTAAAACTTTTAAATTGTAAATTATAGTATATTAAAAATTCATTTTCCAATAATTTATTAAAAATACTCTATTTCTATTGAGTAGCTCATGGACGAATGGTTTAAGGATACCAGTCATTAAATTTAAATCTTAGAAAAATTTAGAAATCGTATAACCTTGCAATATTAACTACCAGTACAATGAATTATGATTTCAACAATAAAATAATCCTCCGATATAAATTGTTGACGAAATTTCGACAATTTTATTTTATATAATTTTTTTCTAATCACCCTGTTTTTAAATCTAACTAAAAAAAAAGTATTATAATAAATTGAATATATAATTTAATTTTTTTTTGTACTTCCAAAAGATTATTATAAATATTATTATAAAAACTACACGCATTTTCATCATGTAAAACTATATTTAATAAATAGTTGAAACAACAACAAAATATAAGTATAGTATCAGATTTAAATTAAATACGTATCCGTGTACAATATATCTATAAGACTTAAAGAGTAAAAACAAAAAATCTATTTAATTGCATGTTTAATTCCAAATTAAAAATAATTAGTTATATTATATTTATTTATTTATTTTTCTTTTAAATGCGTTAGAGAATAAATAAACATAATTATTAAATGTTATGTTATTTCACCATTTTTGTATTTTATGTGTAGTGTATACTAAAAATTTATGGAATATAAATGATTATAGTATAAATTTATTCAATAATTTCTAAAGGATGAATAATACCACCAGTTGATTTTGTTTACTATATATAACTATATATATTATATGGTATACAAAACTGTAATGCATATTCATTATTTCTAGATAAATAATCATAATATAGTTAATAAATGTATCTATATATAAAGATATGATTTTTATAAAGTGCGTGTTTTAATGTTAAAAACATAATTTTTATATTCTTCACAGGTTTTTTTTTTATCATTCATATCCTTGGAATTTGTCATTTATCATTATTATTATTTATTTTTGCTGTTTTTATTTATTTTTGCGATTTGTTTGTATAAAAGCTTTAAGTAGTTGAAATGATTTAGACTTTATAATGAAGATAGAAAATAAAAAAAAAAGTTTATAAATTTAAAAATGATATTTTATAAATGCGAAAAAATTATAATTAATTAAATTAAATTATAAAATTTATCTATATTTATAATGAGATTAAAATAAATAAATAATAATGTAAAGATGGTGTACAGTACAGTATGGACTTTAAACTTTCATTATAATGTTTGAGTTTTTAAATCTAATTTATAGATTAACCACGAATAATTTTTAATAATATATTTATCAGATTTGCAATAATTGTAAGATAAAATATATTAATTTACATTCAAATGGATAATTTTGTAATTAATTTAATTTTGACATTGAAATTTTCGATGTAATGATACGAAAATATTAACAATTTAGTAATTAATCATTTTTTTGTGGTTCGTTAAGTTTATTATGTACTTATAATTTAAATGTTTTGACAGTAATGATATATATCTGAATCAAATTAATTATTTCCAGGCTCTAAAAGGTTAATCTACGATATTTTATGGTTTTTTAAGGACATCTTATACCTGATAGGTATTAATAATTAATGGTATAGTGATAAGTTAAATTATTTTGCTTATATTTACAATTTACCTATGTCATATCATTTTGCAATTTAATATTTACCATTTTTCACAATATTTATGCTCCTAACAGAGAATGTAATGATTATGTTGCCAATATTTAATTCTGGCACACCAATAAACAGTCGAACTTCTCTAAGTAAAGTAAATTAGAATTTCACCATCTGTCAATCAAAGTATATTCGCAAACCTTTCTAAAATTGTAAAATACTTAAATATCTTGCTTTATGTATTCTAAATATATTTGAGAAATTATTTCTATCAACCATTTTAAGAAGATTTTGTTACTCCAACATTATGCTGACCATATGATTATAGAAGATAAATTCTGAAAGCTCCTATAAATTTAAATCTAAAATTTAGATCTTCACATTATTACGATTAGCAAAAGATTCCACTTCATCATTGGTTTAAATTTACTATTAAAAAAATCATTAAGATATGATTAAAAATCCAATTATCCATTCATTTTAAAGTCCAATTCCTAAAAAAACTAAACAATTAACATAATTTTTATATTCAATATCAAAATTTAATAGATTTTTACTGATAAATAATAAGCATTCCAAACAAACTCCAGTCAACTTATTCTGACTATTTTATGTGAAAGATTCTTCTCCAGAACATAATATCAATTTTCAATCTGATAATTCAATTTTTAATTTTATTTTCCTGTAATTATAAAATGTATAAAAAAAAGTTATTTATTAAAAATCTTTCATCGCACAAATTCCAAATTAATTTCTTTAATATTCAATTGAATTAGAAATTTCTATAAAAAAAATTTATATTATTTGTCATCAATCAAAAATTCTTTCATCTTTTTTTAATTCATTCTTTCGAATACAAAAAATTTATGTAATTGAATAATTACTACAACATAAATTTTAATAATGTCTATTTTCTATTTTTCCTAAAAATGTTATTCTTATCTATTTTCTAAGATTATTAAAAAAAATCTCTCTTCAAAGATGAAGATGACACGTCAAAAAATAAATATAGAATTTTTTATATACTAATTTCAATCCTTTCAATTGAATAATGTTTTCTATTTGAATCTAATTTGTTTAATTCAATTGCTTAATCTTTTGACAAAGTGACGAATAAATCAAATTTTAACAAAGAAATAATAATATTGTGTAGATAAATAATAATAATAAAAAATGTTTGAAGATACATAAAATAATTTTATTTTATATGAAGCGATGCCGGCTCACTTTAAAAGAATTCGGTAGCATAGAGGATTTTATGTTTATATAAATATTATAATAATGACTTTGCTTATTTAAATTATGAATTGAATTAATTTTAATTCTAGGCGGCATTAAATTAATAGATGAATACCAGAATATTAGGTGTCATATTTTTTGTAACGAAAATCTGTGAAATTTTAAATTAGTTTGAATTGTAAATTTTACGAAATAAATTTTAATTTGAAGATATTTGCAAGAAAAATATTAAATTCTTTTTTTTTAATAATCTACCTTAATATGTTTTGCTTGTTCTTATTTTTACTGTAAGCCGTGAAATGGACCAAAGAATCATATCCGATATATTGCAATAGCATATTTCAGAAGCTTGAATAAATAGTAATTTTCAAAATCGAAATTAAAATTTATATTGATGAAAATATAAAATCAATATTTAGTTTCTTCACTAATCATATAATATTATGTATAATAATTTAATTTATACAAAATGGCGGACTAAAATCAAAATTTATTGCTATGTAAAAAAATGAGACTAGAAACATAGAAATAGAAATTGATATTTTTCCAAAATTTTATTGGATATTATTCGAAAATGTGAATTAAATAAGAAAGATCGAATTGAATTTGAAGAAGTTCCTTTTTATAGAGAAAATTTTTCAAAAATTCACGAACTAAATATTTTACAGTACAGAAAAAGGAAATGAAGTACATAAAGCACTATTATTGAATTGACTGTGTAAGCACACAACTGCATTATATTTATCCTTACAGCAGACTTTTTTTATCTACATATTTTGTATTATATAATTGATATTTAGCCATGATTGAATGAAAATTACCCCAGATACAATTATACATATTGAATATTTATGTATAATTTATGCTGCTTATTTAGATTTCTTTTTTATATATATATTAGTTTTAATTGCAATAATGAATGTGGTTTCAATCACTAATTACCTTTTTTAGAATTTACATAGTCACCATATTTAATATTATCAATTTTATATATATGCGAAATTTTTTTATGTATATACGCGAATATATAAAAAAAAATATCGTGGGAAACAAATTAATAATATAAAATTAATGTTTTATTTAATTAAGAAAATCAATTTTTTTTTAATACTTTTTATATCACTTTAAAACATAAGTATTAAAATATTTTTAATGCTTTTAATATATTTATATAAAAAAAAAATGATATTTAAGAAAAAAAAAAAAAACTCGTTTCAAATTATTTCACTTTTTTTGGGTTTAAAATCGATAATATTTCAATTTAGTTTGTTGGTTTTTTTTTTCGATGTATGAATTTATCCCCCAAGAACAGCATAACTTAACAATTAATTACAACATTTTTTTTCCTTCTGATATTAAATAATAATAATACTTTAGTTATTTAGTTTAACTTACAAATATGGTATTAACATATAAAAATTTGAAAATTATGTGGTATTCACTATAAAAGAAGTTAAATTTTACTAATATTTTTTTTTTCACATTTAAAGATTGATGTTAACTGGTTCACCCCTGATTCAAAACTGTGAATATGTTGTTTTTTTTTAGAAAATTTTAGATTCTAACCCCTTCCTTTTTTATGTTTTTTAACCCTATTAGTTTTGTAAAAAAAAAAATGGATAAAAAACTGTAAAATATTTCCACATAAAGTAACCCTTTTTAAAGGATACAAAAAAAAACAACCCTTTACTAGCTGATGGAAAGATATTTGCATATACTAAAAAATTATTGGAAAAAAGGGGAAAATTCAATGGAAACATAAAAAAATTGAAACATTTTTTTAAAGATATTCTCGATATAATCTAAAAAAATGTCCTTTTAAGTTTGCTGTAATGACAGTAGATGGTGCTGTGAATAAAATAGGCTTTGACATATTGTTAAAGATGTCACAAAAAACTGGTAGTTTAATAGGTAATCTATTTTCGTAATATTTCCTAACCAATTTTTCTCATAAATTATATCAATAATTAAAGGATTTTCCCAAAATGAACAGTATTTTTTTTAGCAAAAATTAATTAATAACAGATGAAAAGTTTCAGTTCCTTACTACAAATGAAAATATTAAATTTAATTTCTGTCAGATTCGTTAGAAGAAAAAATTAAATTTCGTAAAAATCAATTTAATTGAGCTTGAAATTAGTATAATTATTACATCATTTAAATTATATGGTATGCTCCTGTTTTAAAAGCTTACTTATTATATATATTTTAAAAATTAACCTCTTTCTTTTAGTATATAAACTGTGTTATTATATATGATTTTTGTGTAATGATATAATCCACTACAATTTTAAAACTCTTCACTGAACAAAAAATATGCTTCGTCATTTTAACCTTAATTCTCTTATGTTAAAATTGAAAAAAAGGATCACCATCATAACTATATGCATAAAATTTTTTTAATTTTTAAGGCGCCAATAAACAATTATGAATTATAGAATTTATACCGAATTTATGTTAAAAATATTATATCCTTAATAAAGTTTTGTTCATTTTTTTCGACAAAAATCAAGTTTTTTGAAAACTGTTTTTGGATATTTGCATTTCAAATTAAATTTCCTTTAAAATGATATAAAATTTATATGTTTTACAATCATAATTAATCAATTATTCCATTTTTTATACTTATTAAATTCTATATGTGCTATCTAACTTTCTGTTTGCTTTAAATTGTTCTAATGTTTTCTGATCATCTTCACTTCAATAATAAACATTTTTAATTGTATAATTTTATTCTAAGGACTATAATTTCAATGAGAAGTTCAACAAACAGGACAGTCCTTGTCCGTTGTTCCACTATTAAAAACAACAATCCGTTGACTTATTTAACAACAGAAAAATTTTAAGCTATTTTAATTTATATTCTATAAATTATAAAACCAATCGAATGAATTTTATTAAGCTATTATAATTACTTTTAATTACCATTAAATATTGAAATATTTATAAGTCTACAACTAGAAATTATCCAGAATCTAAATCTTTATTACTGTATATTGTTATAATAAAGAATTTCTTAAGAATTAAATAAAAAAAATACCAAATAATTTTTTTTCTTATAAAATAATAAAATTTCTATAAATTTTCAATCAGGTTTAAAAAGCTGAGAAACTCGACTTAAATAAATGAAACACCTTCTGGTGTTGTTTTTTTTTTTTTTTTTGAACTTCTTGATTTTAAAAGAATTGTAATAATATTAAAATTATTTATAATAATTTTCCATTTTTTTTTGTTTAAATTTTAAATTGCATCAAGTCACAAATAGTTTGTATAATTATAAAGCAATAAAAACGATCAAAATTACAAAATTGTTTTCTGACTGTTTGTGCATTTAAACATCCTCTCGATTCCACAGTGTAATTCTCGTTTCACAGGATTTTTGTCTTTTACCAATTTAATCATTTTTTGTTTTCCTCTTCATCATCATTGAAGAAGACAGTTTTTTTTTGTGTTGGATATTTCTTTACTTGTATCAGATTGTTGGGATAGCATTCAGATTACAAAATTATGTTAAATATTTTCATAAATGTATAATAATGTATATCCATTTGATTGAAAACAGAGAGAGAGACCTGAATATTTACTTGATTATTTATCATATTTGTACCACCAATTCTAACTAGAAATATAAATAATGTTAAGAAAAAACATATATATACTAAATAAATATTCTTTAAGTAGAAGACGGATATTCATGATGAGAGATAGTATACAAAAAATTTATATAAAAATTAAAACCGACCATTCACAAGCGTGAACATATGCATTTGTCAAATGATCTAAAGACATAAAATAATTTTTTTTTATTATTGTATAAATTTAGTTTCCAATTGTAAAAATAGTTTTATTCATTTTTAATATTGTTTCAAAATTTCATTTTACATTATTTTAAGTTGAGAAATTTTTGATAAATTTTGTTTGCAATAAAATTTGCTAACCAAAGTTCGTCATGGCTTTAGATATATAGCTTAATTGAATTTATTCTGGAAGTTATGTTTTTAGCTGAATTGGGTCACAAAATTTGAGGAATTAGCTGATATACTTCTACTGTTACCGATCTCAACTCCTAATTTTTGGTTCAAATTTTGCTATTTTGGGCAATTTTCATCAAATTTAATATGCTGCCTTCATTAAAGCTCTACCAATTTCGTTCATCAACATAATATTTCTCTCACAAGTTACAATTAAACTTTTACATGGTTCCTTTTGCAATCAATTTATTGTAAAATGTTTTTATAATTTTCTGTTGTTTATTTGTTTTTTGTAACTTGATTGCAAATCATTTACAATCGAGATGAAAACGCACAAAAAGTTCATAACAAGAAATTCATTTAGAATAATTTTTTTTTTTTTGCCTTAAAGATTCATAAAATAAGAACGGAACATAAACCAATAGACGACGATGGCGCGACATTATTCATTTAGAAAAATGTCAATAGCTAGCAAAAAAAAGATACTAAACAGCAGCAGAAAAAATTTAACTTTTCTTGGATTATTCGTCTTTGACATTCCATCAATTTTTATATCTGTTTGTGCTAGTGAAGCATCAGAGCGCACATATACATATTTTATGTTGATTCTCATAAACTCGCAAATATAATATTCGTAAAACACAGTTTTTTTTTTCTTTACTTCATATCTGGAATATTTTAGAATAATTAGCTCAAGCACAATAAAAAAAGTTGACAATATTCTGAGATTCCATTAAAAAAATGCTACTTAAAGCAAACACTCCGTTTTATATAAAACATATTTCTTAGTCGCAATGAATTTAATTATATTTTTAGTATAATATAATTAAAATATTGTAATCTACGGGGAATGAATTTATCCAAGATGTAATGTTGTAATTATAATTATAGATTAATTTATAAATGAGATGAAGATTTGTATATAAATTAATTTATATAGTTTTAACATATAGTTACTTGTATCCTGGAATTCTTTTTACATATTAATGTAAAATAATTTGAAGATACGATGTATGTTTAGTAAACCAATAAAGCAATTTTGTTGATTTTTTTAATAGTCAGAAAAAAATTAATGGGATCTTTTATATCAAATTAGAACAAAATTTAACTAAAAGTTCCTCTCACGTCCATACCACTTACCTTTTACGAATAGATATTAGGAAAAAATGCTTAAAAAATTACCATAATTGTGTGATCGTGTCTTTAAATATTGATCCACCAAAATTTAATCTGAATTTTAGATGTCACCTTCTGTTTGTTTGAACAAATAAATCAAACCAATTTTAATTGAAAGAGTAGGCAACTACGGATTACATCCTTGCGATTTTGTGAAGCTAAAACACTCAGAAAATACTAAAAAATTATTGGTTAGGATTAGCTACACAGCAAATCTAGTTACTCTTATGTCTATACCAGTCAGACAATCTTGGAGCTTTCTAATTTAACGATCCTTTTATTATTCTTTTATCTATCAAATCTGATCAATGATTTACTCATCGTAAAGATGTCCAGATAAAATATCAGTAAAAAACATCAGTAAAAAACACAACTCATATTATATACTACCAACTGGAATTAATATAATATTTAAATCTCTAATTTATTTTATCATATTTTTCAAAATTTGAATCAATTTGCTTATAAATAATTTAAACTAACCATATAACTATCCAATTAATCAAAAATAGTGATGACCTTATTACATATTTATGTAAAAATATAATTTAAATTATTTCTTGGCTAAATTAATCATATTATTATTATATATTCGTATTATGCTAAATAAATATTAAAATTTATATTAATAAAAAAAAAACATAATTAAAAAATGTTTATATTGAAAAATAAAATTGCATAAAATTTAAAATAATTGAATCAAACTGTCATTCTATTGAGGTCATCTGTCAATATACAAAAATTTTTCATAACGAAATTCTTTATGTTGATTTTTTTTTTAATTATATTTTTATTTATAAGAAATTTAAATTACAGAAATTCCAAGAAATTGAAACTGAATATAAATGAATTGAAATTATATAAGCTTTTTAAACTTTATTCATAAATACAAGATAATTTTATAAATTAAATATAAAGATTATCATTAGATTAAAAATTTATTTAATTAAATTAATTTTTTTTTAAACTTAATTTTCAAATAATTTGCAAAAAAAAATTGTTCGAATCAAAGTTGTAACCTTTTTAGTTTATTTTTATATTTTTATGAAAATATTCAACAGACTGAAAATCTTTTTTTGTATCTTTTGTATTTTTACCGCCAAACATCATCAATTTTATCCCAAAACGATCATAACTCAAAATATATGCGTAAATTTAAAATTTTATTTATATTTTTTTTTTGTTTATAGTATAAAATATTATTGGAAGCGCAGTGCTATTGTCGTTTGAAAGATATTGAAACAAAGATCTTATAGTAGCGTAATACAGAAGCATCATCATTATTATCGTTAAAACATCGTTTGAGAATTACGACATTCGATCGATGTATATTGATAGTTTACCACCGCGTGCTAAATTATAGTATGGGCAAATATGTATCATTAGATTTGTATAGGTAAAGCCACTGAATTAAACAATAATTTTTGTATATTGAAATCATGATATCAGGGAACTATTAGTGAGCATTTTTCATTCTTGAAGATTTGTGATGGATGAGGAAAAATTTTGATAAAATTAAGAAACCATTAGAGGAATTTACTAAGAATAATCACAAGTGTCCTTGAATGAATTAAATATTTTACCAAAAACTGAAAGATGTCCTTAATATTTCCTTGATTTTTTAATGGTTTAATAAGTCAACGATCTATTTGACTACGAAAATCACTAATCTAATTTTCCTACAATACATAGTCAACAATTTATCACTACTCTCCTAAATATAAAATATCCTGAATTTGCTCGTAACATTTTATACTATCAAATATTTTACAATACCATAAAAACAAAAACGTTAACTAATTTTCCTTTAGAGATATTGGATTTGTATAAGCAAAATGTTTTGTCACAAAAACGTTCCGGCATTCCATTGGATCGCGCAATATATCAAAGAGATATTCATTATAATTTTTTCATCACATTTTGATCTTCTTTTGTCACAATTCACAATCAATAAGTTTAGACAAACAAAAAAGAAAGAAGTCATTTTCATTATTATTATAGTCCCCAAGTAGTACTGATGATGCTTTAGCATAATTTCGAGAATAGAAAAATATTCTTGATTTTTGTATAAAACAAGAAATCTATAAAAACCTCAACAAAACAAAACAAAAATTCCAATTCAATTTGACATTCAAAGAAGGAAAAATGTAAAATAACAAAAATTTATTCAATTTTTTTAATGTTTAGTTTTTCTGTTGATGATTTTTAAAAGATTTTAATAAATTTAAATTTTTCTTGATTGTTTTTAAACTTTAACAAAAATATTTATAAGAAGAATTTATGTTAAATATAAAATTTGGATACAAAAATTATCAGTGGCCACAAAAATAAGTTAATCGTATTTACCAACATAAAGTTTAAGCTGGTTCTAATATTGTAATATCTTATACATTGAATTTAATTATTACCAAATGAATTTTTTGACTATCTTAATTTCTTTAACATTTTGTCCAAAATTTTGATCTTTACCACAATATATCCCTAAAATTTTTGATGTTTTACCCTTTAGACATGTTACAATAACTAAATTTTAAAGGATGTAATAATAAATTTAATATTTATTGAACTAAAAAGGCGAAATACGCCAAATGGAATCATGCTTTTTCTTTGCTATACACTTCACTTCTATATAATCAAATCACTGAACATAAGCTAATTTTTAGTTGGAACAGTTTTACGACAAATTCTTTTACATACAAATAAAATGATATTTCTGACCAAACAGTAAACTAATTATCTTATTAAATAAATAACTGACTTTTATCTAAATATGGTAACTTGTTTCCAATCTTTAAACTTAGATTTCGTTCATAAAACTTTAAAATATAATTCACAGAAATTTTACATTTTCCTGAAGCTAACTTGAAAATTCTTTTTAGATAAATTAAGTCTGGTCTGTGTACCCCCTTGCAAACTTGCAAATGGTATAATTTCGACATAAATAAAATGATTTTTTCCAGCTAAATTACTCAACTGTTTGGTATGCAAATTATTTTTCATTATACATTTAAATTATACAACATTGGAAAATGGAAAAAAAACCACAACAACAATAATACAAAGAATTAAATTTAATTATTTTATTGAGAAGAAAGTGAAAAAAAATGACAAAATAACAATTAAAAAATTGTTTTTAAAATGAATACATGACAAAAAAGTAAAAATGTGTTAAGAGAGCATAAAATTTTCAATTAAAAATATTTTAATATCCGCAACATTAATTTATATATTCATCAGGTAATTAATTATTACACAATTATTAAAAAAAATAATAATTTTTTTTATATTATTTATAATTTAAATTTAATTACATTTATTACAAAAGACTTTAATTTAATTTTTGTAATAATTAATCTGATTAATTAAGTATTTAAATATAAGTTATACAAAAAGTTAAAATTAAAAGATATTTGGAATTGATTTGGATATATTTATTATAATTCAAATTCATAGTCCATCAAATACACCTACATTAGAGAATGTCGATGTTCCAATGTAGAATATAGACAAATTCGATTTAAAATGAGAATTTCTATAAATTATCTCTTTCTATAAATGTTCATAATAAAGTTAAGTGAATTACGCTTTAAGTTACTTTAAAATTCTCACATTTTCTTCAATATTTGTCTTTTGATTACTTTACAAAGTGTTAAAGTTAAATATATTATCAAAAGCAAAAATTGTACATTCCTAATAACATGAAACTTAAATGGTAATATAGTGGTAACTGAAATTTTATACACCATTAAGTAGAATTTCGTTAAAAGAAGTACATATATGTATTTTGAAAGTAACATTTTTACTGTGTGTCATCACCATCAATTTACATTGTGATGCACAATTACATAAAAACACAGCATGACATAAAAATTAATATAAAATTTTCATTCCTTTTTTTGTATACCTTTTTGAATAAATTAAATATTATATATTTATTATATTATATCCATGGTGACATTGCATCTCAGTGATTAATTATTGATATTTAAAAGCAAAAATTCTCAATGCAAAAATTATTTCTAATTAAATATTTCAGTTTGAAAATTGATTTATAATTTTGTTTTTTTTTTTTTAAATAAATATTTATTTCTGTTTTTCTACAATTTAAAGAATCTTTTTTTACAGTCGCAATGAAAAACTTGATTGACATTTAATGTTCAATTTTTTTTTATATACTACTTTTTGTTTGCTTTTTTAATTTGCATTTTTTCCATATTCAGGTTTACAATTTTGTTTTTTGCTGTTCGATAAAACCAAATTGTGAATAATTTAAGTATATTTTTTAATATAAATGTGAATTATTTTAAAGAGTTTTTAAATTTGGTAGACATCAGTGTTTCTTTTCAATGACACATTTTTTTTTTTAAATTAAATATTTTAATTTATTATAAAATTTTATATTTCTGTTAATTATAGGACCATAAATATAAAATATTTTGTGTTAATTGGTTTTTGATTAAAAAAAAACTTATAATGGCATCTGTCAAAAGGAAAATTTATATGACATTTAAAATTTCCCTTGTAATATTGCATTATTATCAAAACAGTTATACCATAAAACATTTACATTTTTATAATTATTAAAAATAATGTATTTACCATTAAAATTTTACTATAGATGGCGCTTTAGATTCGAATAGAAAAAAATGTTTTTTTTAGTTCTAAAATTTTTAAAAAATACTAAAAAAACAATTTTTTTGAGTAGGAATAAGTGGGAAAAGAAACATCCCTTCTATTTTTTTTTATCAACCCTTTCTTTTATTTATGTAGCTCTAACCGAACCCTTCCATCAGTGTAGTAGCATAAAAGGGTTAGATCAGTGGAATAAGTTTTAAATCATTGTTTTATAAACAGTCTGAGACATAAAGTAAAATCATTTTTTAACGATTCATCCCTTCCTAAAAAAAACTGAAATCATTTTTTTTTATATTATAATTTCCTTTTTTTGCGCATATTCAAATTAGATTTTTTTTTATTCCAGGATCAAATGGAATCAAAAGAATCTTAATATTTTCAAATTATTTTAAATATTGAGGTGAAAATTTTATTTAGATAATTTTTGCATTCAGTTGGCGACATTTTAAACGACAAGTTGTTTTATTAACGAAAATATTTTAAGTATTACGCTTCTTAATTCAAAGTTAAATCTAATATTTTTAATGATTATTAAAATTAAAAGTATACTTAAGCATAACTTATTTTGAATTCATTATAGTATATAAGAAATAATTTTCAAATGGATAATCATCAGTCAACATTTTGAATAAAGGATTATATTTTTGTTATTTTATTGGTTTAAAATGTGTAATTACATTTATTTGGTGAATATCAATTGAAAGTAATAAATTAAGTAGGAATTATGAAGAAAGTGTATCAATTGTATCAACAAAAATCACATTTACAATCTTAAATTTAAATAAATTCTATAATTAAATTAAATTCACTAAACTAAATTTTCACTAATATTTCCACCTTTTTAAAATCAAATTTCATTCATAAATTTAATTGTTTACAATGTAATTAGAAAGTAAATAATTATTTTGTAATATTGTAAACATAAAAATTATTTATCACGAATTTCCACAATATAAAATTTCATATTTCATAAAACAAAAAAAAAATAATGTAAAGAAAAAAATATTCTATGGAAAATTCTAAAAATGTTTGTTAGTACAAGAAAATTACCACCTTCAGTTTCGTAGTTAATAAAAAAAAAACGATTCCACCAAAACAGATAATTAAAATAACATCGTACAGAAGAGAAATAATAATAGCAGAATGTGTAATTTAATTTTTCAAAATTATTAATAATTTTAATATGAAATAAAAATATTTTTTTTTCTTTAACTCAATCTATAAAAATCACCAAAGCATGGAATATTATTTCAAAATTTCCAAAAGATGAAGCAAAAACTTGCATAGCAAAAATGCGAATTGCAAATTAAAAAAAATAAAATTATTGTCCCTTCTGGAAGACAATTTCTTTTAAGGAAAATTATTCTATATAAACAAACTGAAAGAGATTTGTAGAAAAAAACTGATATTTAAGAAGGTTACCCCATAATGAGCAGGGAACTTTATTCATATAATTGCATATCGTAGCATTTGAATGCAAACATGAGTTTATACTTTTTATTTATTTATATATGTAAAAATGAATTTTATTACTTAAATGTCATGGTGTATAATCAGTCAAGTTTCCAACTCAAAAATTAAATTTAAAATAATTTGTAAAATTTGATTTTAAATTAAGAAACTATTTTCTGGATAGTTAAATTATTTATGTTTTATACAAAATCACACACAAGAAATTACATTAAAGAAATCTTAAGCATATTAAACAAAGACACATAAATCTCAGAAATAATTTACAATTTTTATTAATAAATTTTACACCATTTTAATTTGGCACAAAAAAGTGGAAATAAATCTGATTTAGTGATTGCTGATAATACATAAATCAAAATATAGGAGCTTTTTGACTCTGATAAATTTTTGGGCATAAAATATTATAGTTCCTACAGGACTAATTATTTATTGCCAACGAACATGATTGGGTTTGATTTGTTCAGGAATTAAATTTCAATAAAATTTACAATTTCATGTTTTTGTCCATTAATTTATAAGGAAAAAAAAGAAGAAATTTTCTCTTTTGCATTTTTTTCTTCTTTTCTTTTAATGATTTGCCTATTAAACAAACTCTTTTTTTTTTTAATTTTAATATTGTAGACTTTAGCGCGTGCAATATAAAAAAAATGATCATAATTACGATTTACACTGTTACCGTTTTAACTATATTTAATATTATTTAAACTTGCATAACAAACAAACTATGATATCATGAAAAAAAGTGCATTAAAAAAAAATGTAAAAACAATTGATGTTGTCTGATAAATAACAATAAATTAACCGCGCATTAGACCATATCCAATCTAGAAGATAAAAGATAGTTTTTTTGTTTGTTGCTCTCTTTCAATTTAATAAAACATAAATAAAAAAAATAATAGAATTCCAAAGATAGACAGCACAGAACCTAAAAGAGGCACTGCACATTGAATTATTTTTATTGAAGTTACGGGCTTTAATGGAATTGAATTTTTATTTGCATTTAAAATTTTGTAATTTTTTTTAGTTTACTTTAAATAGCCAAAGAAAATTTTGTGGAAATTCTGCAAAATTAGTTAGATACTATGTTTACAAAACAATTTACATAAATTAAAATCAAGAATTGCAATTGGTATATTAGGAATTTGTAAATATTCTACAAACTTTTAAATTTCATGTAGTACTTAATAGAAATTGCTCATCTTTCTCTGATGGTATACAAGTAAAAATGATACAAAATTTAATTTATTGTCATAATGATTGAATTTTTTTGAAGTATTATTAAAAGAAGCAATCAGAATCGAATAAATAATTAATTTTTTTTATATAATAAAAAATAATAGTCTTATAATCATCTAAAAATCTAAGCTATTAAATTATACTCCTAGTATTTTTCATATCAATCGATTGAAAATTAAATTTCAAATCAATTTCATGTAAAAAATTTATTATTTTCTCCTTAAATGTATTATTAAAATATAGAAATGGTGCAATACTGTTTTTATTCTGTGATGCAACTATAATCTTTAATATTAACAATCAGAATCGATTGAAGATTATTTCCCAATCAATACACCCTCCCATTTTCAAATATCTAGTAAGTTAATCCTGCAAAAGTGCTTAAGAGAAAATGCAAAACAGTTTAATCCAATCAACCTTCTACTTCCCAAAAATGAAAACAATAAGTGCAAAATAAATTGATTCTTCTTTTTAGATATCACAATGACGAATATAAAAAATGACATCCCCCCATAATTCAAGTACCAAAAACTACTCATCAGATTATTGTAGAAGTGATGGAAGATAATAAATTTTTCATAATATATTTTAATCAAAATATACAAAATTCGTAGTCGTTCAATGATAATTTTTGGAACACAAAAATGGATCGTCGTCTCATTTAAAAATCATAAAGACAAAAGTCATCAAAATAGACAAAAGTCATCAAAAATCATCAAAATTAGAAATTGTTTTCATATAAATATTTAATTTATGATTGGCCCCAATTCATTGTGAACAATTCAGTAACAGAAAAGAAATATGTCAAATTGATTCGATATATGCAAACTTAACTTGCATCTTTTTGGTTGTTCTAATAAACCAAATCTCTTCAATGTCGTGTCCTGTTTTTCATCTTCTAAATTATACCAAGACTAAAATTTTAAAATAATTAAATTAAACATTGGGAAACTTTTCATATCTGATCTATAGACTATTATAGGATCTCACAATGAAATTAAATAATTTAAATTGAATAAATTTGCTCAGACTTTACTCCAAAAATTATTCGATTAATTGTTCAAATAGCAATTTCCTTGCTATTCCTAAATATTAAAAAAAAAAAACTTTTATTACTATAAAATATTTTATGTTAACGCATTTATGAGTGAATATTTAAGTTTTATTTTATATAAATATGTAAAAGCGCATATACATAGTCTCTTTTAGTCTGAATTTATCTTTTATGTATATTACATATCAGCTTAAATATTGTAAATAAAAAACAAGGGATCCAATCAAACACTCAAAGATATAATAAATATTTTTTATGCAAAGCAAGAATCTATAAATTCCCTTCAATATACATAAAATCCTTCAAAGTATCCTTACAAATATTCTTTCTACCCTGCACCCAAAACAAAAATTTTATCCTTTTTTCATATTATAAACAAGAAAAAAAGAAAAGAAGTATGAGTGAAATTTTTATCACTTTTTATTTCGACATTGTCGTTTGAACTTTTGATGCTCATGTCAGTCAGTCGTTATAGTCATAAAATTCTTACGCACGAATAAATATTTAAGATATCCATTTTTTTCTTTTTTTGTAGTTTTATGGGTAACCAAATGAAAAAGTAAAATCTAAAAAAAAAAAATACTTTTTAACCAAAACATAAAAAATAAAAAAGATGAAAGTGAATATTTTTTGAAATGGAAAATTTATGGAAATTGAAAAGCAAAATATGTGGTAGCAATGAATATTGAATACAAAGTAATATTTTTCGGGAGATACTGGAAAACTTACATATTTTATGAAAACTAACAGAAATATTTGCACTAGCGTTTGGTTTAAATTAGAAATATATTTCGAGTATAATTAAGTGCGATTATATTGATCTTGGGTTCAGTATTAAATGAAATATTCGACCTTCTACATTTATAAGCAAACTTTCATGCTGAAATTTAATCAATGAATAAAAATTGGTGTAGAGATAATATCAATTCTGATAGTAATAAGTGATAGGTTATATATAGGTATATGTAAAAGAATCGCTAATTTTAGGAAAATAATATAAACACTCCATGCATTTTCGTTAAAAAGTAAATCTACTATTGGTCTTCACAATAATATTTGACTTTAATATAATAGACACCACTGGTTGTCTTTTAAATTGATCCAAATTCAATTCAAATTAATATTTTTTCAATTCATAGTGATCCTTTTTCAAAAGTTAAATTGCTAGCTACCCAAGAATGTTGATAAAATCACGAGATCCTTAACAAAAATTGTATTTATTTTACCTAAAATCAAATCATATCCTTCTGATCATTTCAAAATTTTACCAGAAAACAAACATTCATTTATGATGCATTTTTTACTCTTCCCTTTTTGTACATTTTTCTAATTTTCCAAAGAAATATTCATTTTCATTTTAATATTTTCTTATTATTATTATATACCCCAAAAAAAAAATGATATTCCTATAATACGCGATGAATATTATTGGAAAAGTGTGAGCTTATAGTTTCGTAAAAGAATATTTTCATTTTATGTTTTCTATTTTTTTTGTTTTTATTCAAAAGGTTTTTATTTCGATTTTCTTTTAGGATTATCCATGAATATTTTTAGATATTTTATAGCTTTAACTAAAAAAAAGCAAACCAAAAAGGAAATAACATTATAATAAGATATTCTCTATATACATTTTGGCTTGTTTCCATTTCAGGCTAAATTGAGTTTTGCCATTTTTTTATATGTTCGTAAAAATATTCTGAAAATTTCGCCTTTTCTGCAAATGTCCTTTTGCAATATAAATTTATATTTGTTGTTTTTTTTTTTGTGTTGATTTCAATCTTAATATTGTAATATTTTTTTAAGGCTTTCCAAGGAATATTTGCAATCGAAGGTATAATTTGGTTTTTATAGCTTATATATTTATTATATTTTTATTTTTATTCTTATAATATTTTTGGATTTTTTAAGATTGGGTAAAAAAAAATGTTTTGAGATGGAAAAAACATAAAAAATGGTTAGTTTTTATTATATTTTGATGTTGAAATTGTAAATAGATTTTTTTTGTGTGAATTAATCAAAGTAAATTCAAATATATTTATGATAATTTTGTGTGTGAAAATTAATTTAAATTAATTATTATATAATTTAAATTCTGTGTATAAAATTTTCAATTTGAAACTGAAATGATATTATAAATTTATGTAATAAATGAAAATGGTTGCAAAAATATATTATATGACAATTAAAAGCAATCACTTAGTATTGGTAATATAAGATCAATAATAATCAAAATATTTTTAAAATTTTGTTACAATTATTTGTAGAAAAGTAAAAAGTTTAGCAAATTATCGAAATATGATAAATTGCTCCAGTGAAACTGAGAAAAATTAACTCTTATGCAAGAGCAATTATAGTTTACTTAAATTTAATAGTCCAACAAATATGATCAGTAAATTGTGAAATATGATGAAATAAAGTATCTATTCACACTCCATTTATAGTAAATTTTGCAGCAATTCGAAAAAATGATAAATAAAAACAAACTAAATAATATAAAACGAACGAAAAATTCTCCATTCAATCAACCTTTTTTCCAAATATCAATAAAACACTTACAATTTCATAATTTTAATTTCAGTTTTTCGAATTCATAAGTAAATTAAAAAGTTGTAGAAAAACCTAGAAAATTTTAGGTTCCTTTACTAGAAATTCATCAGATCTAAATATAATATTGATATTATCTTATATCTTTAAGTGGAAAATCATAATTTCCCTATATATATTTATTTCCAAATCATAATTCATAATCACTTCAATTTGAAATAGCAATAAATACCAAAAAAAAAAACCAATAACAATAATGAATTAAGTAATAAAAAAAATGATGTAATTTTTGCAATTCTTTTTTCTGGTCCTTCAAAAAATAATTTTATGTTGATATTTCATCATAAGGATAAAAAAAAATATTCATAAAAACCATAAAAAATTGTAATAACTTTATTTTTTTTCCCCCTTCAACCGTTTTTTTTTATGTTTATTTTTTATCTCATGATCAGAAATCGAAATTGATCCAAATTGAAAGACCACCATAAAAAAAGTCCCTTTTTGGAAATTTTTTTTGGAAAATATTTTCGTAAAAATCCACAGGACCAGCTAAAAAAATCTGCTACTTACGAGTATACTTATAAATCCTGAAAAAAAAAACAACAGCAAATGTGACTTTTATCATTTGAATGTTTCGAAATACTATTATGAGCTATATGGGGAAGTGAAGATATTTTATTGGTTATGATGATAAGTGCACAAAAAAATAATTTTCCATATTAAATATAATATAGTAAAAAATTGTGCAATAAATTTTCTTATTAATATTTATTATTTTTTAGTGCAAGAGGTGGAAAATTTACTATACAAAATAAATTTTTGTGTGATTAATTTTATGCTTTTAAAAGTATAATGAATCAAATAGATTTTTTCTGCAGTTTTTCCTAAATAATTCTAAAATTTAATTGTAGAAATTTAATTTGAGTTAATTACTAAAAATACGGACTGGAATTATAATTAATATTAAAAAAATTTCAAACTTGAATTCATTTAATTAGATTTATTTGTGTTATTTAAATTATGTCACTAAAACCGATAAAAGGAAACTTTCCAGACATCAAAATATACTGATTACTTGGAATACTAAAGCTGCATACCAACTAACGACTAAAGTAAATATATAATCAGTTTCAGAAAGGTAGGATTAGAATTTATAGTAATGGGAGACTATATCATGCTGATAGCTGAAGCTGTCTTTTTAGTGTCTGAATTTTGATGGTAATATAGGATTCAGTCTATCCTTTTGATACTTTGAAGTGATTAAACTAAGGTTTAATATAAATTGATTAAAAATATTTATAATAAATTTAGTAATAATGATAAATTCTTATAATTACTTTCCCTTATGATAATAATACAACTAATTTTGTTTTGTCAATTCATATTCTACGAATCTATAATACTGACCACTTATAAATCTTTTATACCATATACATGCATATTATTTATTACAATATTGGGGACTAAAATAATTTTCAATGTAATACATTTATCGTTTTGGATACAATATTATTATATTTGCTCTTTTTCTTTCCATATAAACTACACTCAACATACAAATGGATCTTTTCTTACCATTACAATATATAAATTCCAAAATTGCATGCATACAAACTTAAATTCGATGCCATAAAAATGAGTCTTTTTTTCCCATTTATTCCTTTCTTCTTCTTTTTTTACAATAATCTACATAATATTATATGTACCACCATGCATACTCGTATACATAAAAGGTATACAATCTGCTCCTTTTTTCCGGTTTGCTTTACAATACCATCATCACCATACCAAAACCAAAACAACAACCCCTTTTTTGTATTCAAAATTCTTCACCCTATCATCCTTTCAATGCTTTTTACCATATTCCAAGATTATTTTTATATTATATTCTATTTCTTTTTCCATTTCTTACCTCCCTTATCATGTTTTGGATTTCACTCTGCATACATTTATAATGCTGCCACATTGAAATTTCACTTCCATATAGTAAATTTTTCTTAAATTTTTCCTCTTTTTTTTTTTTATAAAATATATTTTCCTTGTATGTGACACAAAAATCGATTTTCCTGTTGTCATAGATGATTTTACTTTATACCTAAAAAAAATCTCCCTTACTTTGGGTATAGTAGACGACCCTCTTTCACTCGTGTTACAAAAGTTTGAAATAAAAAAGAGAATTCTAAAGGAAAATAATTTCACCCCCTTCTTTAAAAAAAAACGTATATATATAAATTTTTTTAACACATATGCACACAAGGAGCGAAGGATAAAAATAAGAATAATAATATTATAAAAAAAAAAACAAGTTTTCATCTCATACGAAAATTTTATGTTATATTTTTATTGTAATTTTTTTTTTCCTTTTTGAGGGATGGAGGGGGTGGTAATGGTGATTCTAGTTCAATATCCTTTATTTTATTATTATTATTATTATTATAATTTTTTTTGTGTTTTGTTAAGGGATGAAAATTGTGTGTGGATATATTTGAAATTTATTCATTATATGAATATAAATTATTAAAATTTGAATAAATTTAAGGGTTGATTTGAATATTTTTTTCTCTTCTGTGTGTGTATTCAATAAATTTGATTGAAATTTAAGGGAAAAAAAATTCATGATAAAAAAATTAATTTTTGATTCGTCAATTTCAAATTATTTTTTAGAATGAAAATTCAAAATGAAATTTTCTACCCCATAATATATAAAGGTAAATTTTTCTTCCCCCTTTAATAATTCTCATATACAAACATTTATGATAATAAAAAAAATTCACATACAATTTTAAATTTTTTGATAGGAAAAATTTGTGTTTTTTTATGTGCCGCCGCCGCGCAAGCGTTTCATAAATAAAAAAGAAAAATCATGAAAATTTAAAAAAAAAACTTTTTAAATAAGTAAAAAAAAAAATGGGAAATTTGTAAATGTGTACATTTGTATATGCAAAGTTTTTTTTTTATTGTGCGGGGATAGCAAAGAAGGATATAAAAATTTTCATTTTTTTATTGGTCGTAAATTTAAAATTGGGGCGTGATTGGTTCCTTTTTTTTTGCTTATATTTATTTAAAGCACTTTTTAGGAATTTATATTTTGTGGAGGAGGATGAGGTATTTTACGTGTCCATGTTAGTAAAAAATGAAAGTTTTTCTCATTTTTTTTGAAAATAAATTTAAAAATTTTATGGAATATTCGCAAAACGATTTATATATGAAAACAGAAATTGGGTGGTAAATAAATTTCAGGTAAAAATAATATCGTAAAAATTATGTGGATCACATAATAACTAAAATAAAATGGTAATAATAAATTATGTATTTAATTTTGAATATAAAATGAAGAAAGTTTATTATATAAAATTGAGAATATTAAATTCTAGATAACTTTTCTAAATTTAACTAATTTTATAGTAGATTATAGTAGTAGATATTTTTATTTATTACATTTTATTGTATAATTTATTAGTAGTAAGTTACAGACTAATCTACAAGGGATTCGGAAATATCAGCAAACGAGATATTTAAGAAACTTTTGAAGGGTTGTGAAGGCCAAAGCATTTTCAAGTCAAATTAAAAATTTACAATGAAAATTTCCGAGAGATTTCAATTTTCTATAAATTTTTTACCGAACTTTTGTAAATAAACGACTAAATTATTATGTTATCTATATGTACCTCCTACTGATTATTGACAAAATTAATCCTCAACAATTTCTATAAAATTAAATATTTCTGAAATCATTTTATAAAAATGAAATAAATAAATAAATTTTATGACCTTTAAAAATTAACTTTATCCAACTAAACCTTAACGAACATTATACTATAACAATACTTTTCAATTAACTATAGTTACCAATTACCAAAATTACATATTCGATTTAATGCTATCTACTTATTTATTCGATATTCAATTTGTATATTTCAACTAGACAATAACAATTGTTCTTGTAGTTTACAATCTAAGCTAAAAAAAAAGAACACTTTCAAAATAAGTAAAATATAGGATAAAGATAGGAAAGTAAAATATAGTATCGAAGAAAAAAATAGAAAATGTTTATAATTTTTTTTTTATTCTCTTGTTGGACATATCAACCCCAATAACAGTCATTGTTATAATAAAAACTTTTGAATGAGCTTCCAACTAAAACAGAAAAAAAATAAACTTATAGAGTACATATGTAAAAAAAAGGACAATGGGGTGCGTCAGTCAACAGTCAAATCAATTCCGCCTTTTTTCATTCCTTTACTAAAATTTTTTTTTATTCACAAAATCAAATATAAAATGTATTCAGTTTTTTTGTTGTATTAGTGTTTATGTTTACCTTTTCAGATATCCTTGCAGATCCCTTTTTTCCATCTATGTTATATCTGAATAAAAATTTTCAGGATACAAAATCAGGAGAAGTGGAAAATATTTTAGTAAACTTATGAAGGAATTGTCATTGAAATTTTAAAAATTACATTTATTACCGACATTTTCATAATTTGAATAAAGTTTATTGGTTTTTAAAGATGGAAAATGAAATTGTTCTTCTTTATTTATAATATTCAAAATTGAATTTTCACGATAGAAGACGCAATTTAAGAGTATAAAATTAAATTTAATAAAGGTCTTCTTGAAATTTAAAGTATAATTCTAATATCTAATATATATTTACATTAAGCATAGAAATCTGTCATAAATATAGACCAAAATTTTGTAAATTGTGTCGGTAATTGTGAGTAAACTGTAACGTTATTTGTCATCCCATCTCTTCCATACACACAAATCTATAATACTTAAAAATGATAGAATATTTACTTTTCTTACCATTGCTATCCAAATTTTATATTTCTTTTAAAAAATTTTATATTTCATTTACCTTACCCTGAAAAAAATAGTTCAAAAAATGAGTTTTTTTCTTAACACAACAGATCTTACATTAATATAAATCCGAACTCATGATGATGTGCAAAATCGAACTGAACTTATGATAACGATATATACGTAAAAATATATATATAAAAATGTGATTACTGTAAGATAGATAAAAAAAGGACAAAAATTCACACACCAAAAACAAATATATATATATATACCGTATATATAAAAAAGGATCTAAGGAATGTTAAGTAACAACTTTCAAATTGGATAGTATCACCCCCTAATTCTTTTGTGAATTTTATTATATATGAAAATATTTTTGTCTTTACTCTATCCCAGAATTTTTCTTATCAGGAGTTTTTCACTTCACACAAAAACATAAATTTATATACGGGTTAGTTGAGGTGGAATTAAATGAAAAAAAAAAGAAATTTTTTTATTTAACTTATTTTCATTTTTTTGTGTACTATATTCTATTTGTGCTTATAGAACTTTATGCCAACTTTTGTCAAGGATCTCAATATCCAATTAAATTGGAATTCTATTTATTTATATTTCTTTTCATTTTTTGTGTGTTTCCCTTTCAAATAGTCCTTTTTTTTAATTTTCCAGATTTGCTTTATTTGTTTTTTGACATTAAACAACAAAAAAAAGGAATTTTATTTTTTAGAAGAAATTGATTTTTAGTCCTTTTTAATTAATATTTTTTTTTTCGTACATTTTTTTTAATATATTTTATGTATAATTAAAAAGTTTCAAAAAAATTTACTTGTTAATTGTAGGGAATTTAGGGGAAAAAGATCAAAGGATGAAAATGGACAAGTTAAAATTTCTTATTCAACTAAAATGGCAAATTTAGAAGGACGACAAAAAAGCTTTTCGTGTGATACACATAAATAATTTGTGCTAAAAACCGAAAAATATATTAATCAAAATATCCTTTTCCTTGGAAAATTGAGAAGAATAAATTGAAATTGACAAGAAACATTCAAAAGTTACCAAATGAACATAAAAAATCTTTCGGTTTTATAAACTTTAAATATTTTTTTATGAACTAATTTTATTTCTTATTTATTTTATTATGATTTAAAAATCATTTAAATTCTAATCAATCATCAATTTTGAGAAGCGTAATAAATTTTTCTATATACCCACTATCCTAGACACAAATTTTGTTACGCAAATCAAAAACTCCTTAACAGCATCACTCACTCAGTTTTTCTAACTCTTGAAAATATCTCATGGGATAATGTTCATTTTTGGCATTTAAATAAAAAAATATAACATTGCTCCCCCAAGTGGGAGTAAATCAAAATTCCTTCACATTTTCTGAATATCATTTTCTCTTACAATGTCTGACATTTTGATTATATTTATTTATTTTTCTTCACTTTTATGACGCACAAGAAAAAACACATACCCCAAAAAAAAAATGAAAGTTAAATGAATGAAAAATGATCATATAATATTTTTGAATTTAAGTCACTTTTCATGCAAGGATATTATTATAAATTATGCAAGCTCATGTATATATACGTTTAAATAGAAAAGAAATTGGAATAATATGAATTTATTTTTTATCAAAAAAATGAGAAAATATTACACACTATCAATGAAACAGCCAAAGAAAAGTCAAAACTTATTATATAGTCCCCACATAGCCGAAGGATGAATATATTTTATATTTATATTTATTTATTTTTTTTTTCGGTATTTAAAGATGTTGTATATACATTGCCATGAGGCAATTTAATGAGATTGATTGATGGATTTTATGTAAATTATTCATTTTTATATGTGAACAAAAGTGGGATAATTTTTTTTTATACATATGTACATATATTCTAAGGATATATAAATTTATCAAAGGGGATTCTTAGAAATTGGAGAAAAGTAGAGAAAAATTATATACGGCTTTGATTATAGTTTTTCATATTTTCGTTGTATACCAAAAAGTTATACCGAAATTTTTAGAAATCTTCCAGTTATATAGGTAAAAATGTAAATATCTTGAATAGGGTAGATAGTTACTCATATAATTACTATGTAGTTTTATATATGACTAAAAAAAACGAATCAAAATATGGTTATAGTTTAAATACCAAAATTCAATTTCATTCAATGTAATAAAATAAATTTCAAATCTTCTGTTATTTAAGTAAATTATTCAATATCATAAATAAAAAATATATTACAGAACTCTGCTAAGGTAATATAACATTATAATGATTGTAAGTTGGACTTAATCTTACATACAACGAACAAAAGTTATAGTAAACGACTAAATGGACCTGGAACTTTAAAGTTTCTATATTGTGTGGTGATAAGTTAACTATTCACTATACTTTCTCTTATTAAATATATTCTCCATTTTCTAAAAAATAACTAAAACAAATTTGGATCATAATTGCTCCTTATTCCCTCCTTAAATATATTCCCAAATAATATCTATAAATAAATTTAAAAAAAAAATAAAATAAAATAAAATAAAATATCTTTCTAAAAACAAATTAAATTTGAGTTTTTATCTATTTTAGCACGCATTTAATATATCTATTCTTATTTTTTTTTTCCCTTTATATAAAATGAAATTGAAAATTAAAATTCTTTATAAGGGATGAACGGACATCGACATCCTCTCCGGGCTTTAATAGCTATAGAGCACAATCCGATTACATTAAATATATTTTTTTACTACTCTACTTAGCTATATAAAAATTTTTACTTATATATTTAATTTTTTTATTTCTCCAAGAATTAAGTCTAAGAAAAAAAATTGTTGCTGTTAGCTTGTGCTACACAAAAAAAATGAAATTTTCATTTAAAAATCGTTTTGTCATCCTCCTTCTTTATAAGAGGTTTAAGTTATTTAAAGAATTTTCCTTGAATTTTCAAAGAAAAAAAAATAAATATATTTTATTTCAATTTTGTGAATTTATCTTCACTTAAAAAGGTCTAAGGGCAAAATAAGGATATTAAGTTTTTTGTTTTTTATTTTTGGAGGAAAAACAATTTTTTTAAGTCGACTTAAAAGTAATTTTATACAAATAAATTTTCTTCTTTTTTTTTTTTGAGAAAAAAAATCTCCTAAATAAAGAAATTATATTTTTGTGGTATGAGGGATGAAAATACAAATTTTAATTAAAAAGTTTAACAAAAAAAAATATATATATAATTTTAATTTTGGTAATTAAAATTAATGAAAAATTAATCTTAGGAATGATAAAAAAGGAAATGATACTCAGATGTTATAAAAGCAATCAAAATACTCTGAAAAAAAGGTCTGAAAAACGAGAAACTATTAAGCTTAGCAGAAAAAAGTGTTCACCCATGTATTTGAAATGCCAATTGAATTTGAATTTTTCTTACCAGAAAATATGAAAATTCAATTAAATATACCATAAAATTGAAAGTATATAACCACTTTCTATGTGGAAATTGCAATAAAAATTATATTTTCCTATATTTAATGATAATTTTGTTCACTTTAATTTTCACCCGAAGGATAAATAAGGACAAACTAATTGCCAAAATATTATAATAAGATATATAAAATGTTATCTTTGCTGTCCACTCTTATTAATTTCAACTTGCAATTGGAATACTCTAAGGATTTGGATATTATGCAATATTATTTCAATTTAATATTTTTTATGTATTTAATACCTGAAATGAAGTATAGTGATAATAATAAAAGAAGAAACTATAACGAATGGTCATGACGTTGGGTCAAGCAATAAAAGGGTCCTTAATCATATTTTACTGATCAACAATTTTATTTTATTTTTTGGCAATTATAAATAAGAATTAATTCAACCCCCGAAAATATCAAGATGTCAATATTCTTTTGCAAAAATTATTATTGCTGGACTCCTTTACAAATATTTTTATCATTTCTTGTTGCATTATTACAAATTATGATTATTTTTATCATTTTTTTTTTTGTATATTGAGTAGAACTTGACCCTTGAGTTTAATGTATCACAAAATAATTAATTTTGTAGCTATAAAAAGGATTATTTACATTTTTACTACAAAATGTAAATCATAAAAATGACGTAAAAATTATTTACTCAATATATTCTTAATTTTATTCTCTAAAATATTTATATTTCCCATTCTTCCAACAATATCCTTCCAAATGGTCCTTTTTTCTGATGAAGAACATATAATGATAATTTATATAAATTAAAAACTTATAAAATTAAATACTAATTAAACAATGAAATCATTCAAACATATAAATAATGTAAAATCAATAAATTACATTAATAAATCATTAGTTGCAGAGTTACATTATATTAGTAAAGAAAATTTATATGAAATTTATACTTATTTTTTACTTACTTACTTTAGTATAAAACTAAAATAAATAATCCATCATAAACACATCACATAATTTTATATAAGATTACTTATATATATAATATACGTAACTTAAAATAATCATAATTATTATTAACCCTTTTTTTCCCAACAAACATTATATAATTGAATAATTATTCTTTTCACTTTTCATTTGCACACAATATTAAAGAGTTTTTCATGTAACGTGACTCATCATTAAAGTTCTAAAAATATTATATGTATAATAATTATTATGATTGATGAGAAATTTTAATCATACATAAATTCTTGAAGAAAATGGCGACGAGAAAATAAATTTTATCCTTTTATAAACAAAAAAAGTATCCGTAAAAGATCGATTTTTATTTTATTTTTTTGTGCTTATAAAAGTTAGTCGTCTCCATTTTTTCGATAAAGATTATATTTTTTGTCATTTCACACTTCTATAATAATGTAAAAATGTAAATATGTTATGTATTAGTTCAACAACCCTTTCAGTAGTCAATACTTTTATTTAGCCGCCCTACTCACTCCGAAAAACTATCATAAACACACATATCCTTACAATTTCTATTCAAATATTATATTTAGTTGGAAAAAAAGGGATAAGCATAAAATGCTAAGCAAATTTATACATAATCATAATGAAATTTTTTATATATAAAACCATAAGATTTTCTAAAAGTGTAGAAATATGTATTGACATTAATGGGTGTCAAAAAAAGGGTTGGAACCCTTTAATATTAAATTGATTTAGAATTAATGCAATTTCGATATTGGTATAGATATGATCTCAACCATTTCTCGTATAGGAACAATGCGGCAAGGATAATCTTTAATTTTAATTATTATTTAAAATTGAGAAATGAAATCGTTGTTTTTTTTTTCATTCTTCAATTCTCTCCAAAACGGCTTCTACATACATATGGAAATAAATGAAAGTATTTAAGGAATTTTCTGCTCAATTAACTGAAATTATTAATTCCAAAATATTACTCACCAGTTTTCCAAAAAACTTATCAACCCTCTAATTTTAACAAATCACCTGGTACTTATACTTGAAAATTCCCAATTGACCAACTACACAATTTATATAGTAAATTGTGGGATAGTTAGATATTTTGGTCATCCCAATACTGTAATAACTTTATTATACCAGCAAGAAATATGATGAATTAGTTAAGTTTATTTAATACTTTCTATCATAAATTGTTAGTCTTTGTCTTACAAATAAAGACGAAAATTTTACAAAATCAAGAAAATAGGATACTACAAAAATTCAATTAATTTTAAGTTGAAATGAATTTGACTCAGAAAATTGCATATTTCCCTCAGGATCCTTTCAACTTAAAATACTTTTTTTCGAATAATTATTGCAACTCTACGAAAATTCACAAAAAATAAACCTTTTTGAAATAGGACGACTAAGAATGTCCTGGATAAAAAATAAATAAATACAATCTTCGATTAAAATAATAATAATTTCAGATTTTTCTTTTTTAATATCCTCACAAAAACAAAATGTTCATACCATTTACACTATGTAGACCATCTGGGGATTTGTCCAAACAAACAAAAAAAACTTCAAAAATTATTACTCCCTCAAGGACATTGAAATTTCATTTCTCTTTTTCTTATAATGGTGTGGTCACATTAGCATCACACTTTCGGAAAGTATATCCTGAATATAAATGTCTGTTTAAATCGGATAATAAAAATACTTTTCTTATCGAAGTGCATATATAAAAATGGTAAAGCAATTTAATTTCTTCCTTTTTTTTTGTTATGCTTAAAAGAAATATTAAAAAAAGCAATTCATTCGAATGGTTTGCTTGCGGTTGTGGCTATGATTATTTCTGGAGATTTACTGTCATTTTTTTTCTTGTAAGGAAATATAATAATGAGAATCCAATAGTTTTAATGCGTATATGATAAATGGTATTGAAAAATTGAGTAAAAACAGGTGTAAATGACACTGTGCATTATAATTCTGGGAATTTAATCTTATGATAATTGAGGAAACGGACTTTGAATATTAAGGATAAAGATTAAATAAATCAATATTATCTATATTTGTTTGTTGAAATTGATATTAATTTTGCAGGGAAATAAAATGTTAATTCAAATTCAATTTAATAAAATTAAATTAATATAATATATTTGGTACTTATGTCTTATTGATTACAGAAATTACCAATTTAAAGTCTATGTGCCTTTTATATTATTTTGGAATAGGGCAAATATTGTGCCAGATATTTGAGCAAACTATGATCTATTGTAAAATTCGACTGGCAATTTGAAATTGCATATATTTATATAGGTAGTTGTGCCATTATTTTAGAGGTTTTTAAAACCTATATTGATCTACTGACAAAAAGTATTTAGTAAATAATAATGCAACCATTTTAAAAATCAAAATTCATTTTTTTTTTTCGAACCATGTCAATTAAAATGTTATAATTTTACCATAACTAATTTTAAGTAAATAAATTTAACACAGAAAAAAGGATACACCATAATCATATAAAAATTATTCCCTAAGGATAAATCTATAAGGAAATAATAATAATATAAAAAAAAACGTAAAATAGAAAAAAAAAATAAACTTTAATAAATTTCATTTTTCTGTCATTATTATGGAAAAGGAATATAAATTCTACAACAACAAAAAAAAAACCTAGAAACCCAAAAAAAAAAATACACATTTCATCTGAATTGAAATTGAAATGCGTGTGTTATCCGCTGAGCTCCTTTCTTTATATAGGTTTTGATGGGGACTTTTTTTTCCATAATATAATATTTATTTGGCCATCCAAATATACACAAAAAAAGGACATACACAAATCCAGGAGGCCTCCAATATTTTACAGGATAATGTGACATTTCGATTATTCTATTGGATTTAATGTGTTTTATGGTTTTTTGGTTTATAATAATTTTTTTTTCTTTGGTTATTTATTTTAGTCTATTTTGTATTTTATTTTTTTTTAGGAAAACATTTTTTTAGGATACGTTTTTTTTTTTTAGTATTTATATGTCCTTATTTTTTAAATAATATTTATTTGATATTATTTTTTTTGGCATATGAACGCGAAATGGCCAAAAAGAATATAGAATAATAATAATAAATGCTGAATATGATCATAATATAAAAAAGGACATTATACTTGTATATACTAAACTCCAACCACTTCATTCTATACATGTCGTTGTTTGTTTGTCGCGCGCGTTCATAATACGAAAATAAATCGGAAAATTGTTAGGTTATAAATTTTGTTGTTAATGTATTTTTAGGGATAACGATGAACCATAATATAGAAAGAGATGAATTGTACTGCAAATGTCCTATTTAAAGGATTATCATAAAAATGTTACTTTTGACAATAAATATTAAGAAAATGAATCTTTATATTATTATTATTATTATTATTGTTGTTTCTTCAATGTTTCTCGTTTTTTTTCTAACTTAATTTTATTTTATTGGCTGTCATCGAAATTTATTTTTATTTATATTTAGTATATTTTTAGTTGCTTTTACGTTAAGACAACAAAAAAAAATGAATTGGTACGCTGTTTAGAATAGAAATGTGCCAAATGTTGAGCCGCTGAGAGAATTGAAAGTTTGATATTATGAAATATTAAATAGATTTTAACTTAATTGTCGATTATTTTATGTTTTATTTATATTAAATGAGAATTTATTTTTATTACCAAAAAAAAAATGGTTTTTATTTATTATTACATATTATATCTATTTTTTTGGGGACAATTTATGTAGTGAGATAATTATGTCAAAATGAAGAATATATTTTTATATTTATATTTTGAAATAGAATTGGGTTTATTTTTTTATAGAAATAAAATGTTTTGTGGTATTTCCATTTCTAAATTAATTTAAATTAGATTAAGGACATCAATTACACACTAATATTACACTTGGTTAATCGATGTCACTAATTTATTTCCAGTTAAATTTGAAAGTATGTAAGTTTTTGATAAATTGCAATTTATATATTAAATATTATTATTTTAAATATTCATTATCTTAATTGTAAATTAGAAAATCATAAATCATATTTGTAAAATGAAATTTTATGTGGGATAAGAAGAATTCTATGAAATAATTATACCATTAACGATTTGAAACTTTCAATCGTTTTGTAATCGTATGATTTACACTTTCTAATGCAAATTGTAATCGTATAATAGTCTTGACCCTTAGTATACAGTCCTCGATCGAGCAAAAGGATTCTTTTCCGTGGAAATTTATGTCTCAAAGACATAAAACTTTGAAGTTTGCTACTATTTTTCATTGGCTTAGAGCTTAGACCATTAGGCAATTTCATTGCGAAAATTAATAAGTAAAATTAGTAAAATTAGTTATTTTTTAACTTTTATATAATACATTTTCCTTTTTTAATATCAAAAATATATTCAAAAAAAGAAATATCAAAATTATTAATTTATATCAAAAAGATTGTAATCGTTTTGTACATTTTAATATTCCCAAATATAATTTATCATATAAGCAACATAGAAAAAATTATAATTTTTATATTAAGGGTGCAATTATGGTTTATTTACCCATATACATACATCAACAATTTCCCTTAAATTATTAACATAATCTTTTTTTTAGAGAGAAGTAAACACATTTTATGTATGCAAGCCATATTCATTTCGCAATCATTGAAGAAGCCAAGGAAGGAAAGAAAAACGAGAATCACTAAAAAAGCAATTTTTCGCTGTCCAGCAACCACAAGAAAAAAGAACGTAGAAAACTTATATTTTTCCTTTTTTTTACGTATTCATTTTCATATTACATTTTATTTATTTACCAATTTATTTCTTTTACACCCAAACGCAAAAAGAAAATTCTGAAACCCCTACACGAAGGATAAGACTGCGGACAATGAGATGCCAAAGTGCATATTTTATTAGAGAAAGGACTGCGTTCTAAATAAGGATATATTCTTTACAGACATATGACAGATTTTTTTTTATGTATATGGTGGTGAGGTAAGAACAAGTAAAATAGTGTTAGGAATGATAGCCTTCCGTATAGATACATATATCAAAAATGTTTGGGACTCATTAATATTCTGTTGGAATAGTTAAGCAATATTTTTTTTTTTGCTTTGTACTGGGCTGTTCGTTTTTCATGTCTAACAGACTGTAACAAGGATTCCGTGAAGAAAATTGTCTTAAGGATATTATTATTATTATTTTAGATGGTGGACGAACAATATGAGACAAGATAATAATAGTGTGTTGTCCATAATATTTCGATGATGTGATTATATATAAAGTTGGGAAAAATTAATACATAAAATTATCAATTTAGAATTTAAATATTGTTACTCATATTTTGTACATGAGAAATCGTCAATATTTTAACTAGAGGATTAAAAATCATCTTGATAAATTTCATATCAATATGTTGTAAAGGAAAAATGATATAAATAAAACTTTTCATTCTTAAGTTATCAGTTATATTGATATACAAATACTTCATTTCATTTTTAATCAATAATATTTATTAATAATTATTGATAATTAACTTCTCAACTGTCTACTCTATAAGGCACAAGTAAATATTAGTTTTGGCTTTATAGTCTGTTTTTGGTTTACAAATAAATCAACACTTAATAAGCCAAAAGTAAATATTTGAAAAATCCACCGAACCAAACCTACAAAGGATTGAATAATTGAAAATAGCACCAGTCCTATATCTTTTTTTTATACAAATTGAGATTTAAATTGTCTATTAAAAGTAAATTTTAAGTAAATAATATTTTTTACTTACTAAATCATATTTATAAAAGTTTTTTAATTAGCCATAGGACTTAAATAGAAAATATTTTAGTTTAATTAATCCTAAATAGAATAATTAAAACTTTGGAGCTTAGAAGTCAATTTGAGGCTTTTGCGGTACAGCTAAAAAGTTCATTATTTTCGTATATGATATTACTTGTATTTAACAGGGAATTCGCTAACAAACTTGTAATTTATACAGATAATTGGTGAATATTACTCGTTGATCAATTTTTTTCATTTCATTTAAAGTTTTTCATCTTTAAAAATGCAATTGTATGTTTTGAATATCAATAATGTGTACACATTTTTCTGTCATAACCATTTGTCAGGAAAAAAGGATGAACAACTTTTATACTGTACACTGTACCAGCATTTGAATATCACATTGAATTAAAAATGATGTCAATCTCAAATATTATTAAATTTCAAACTAAAAAGTAAACTGTTATTAATTTAATAAATAATTTTCGTACCAATTCTATTTTAAAATATTATATAAAAATATAATTTAGCTATATACAAAACCACACCTTAACTTAAGAATTTATCCACAAAATTCCACAAAGTAACATTTTTATAAATAACTTTTTAGTCAGTATACTATACTATATACTATATTATATTATATATGCAGACCACTCAAAATTCTCATTATTATTATTATACTTTTGAAACAAAAATATTTATAATAATAATAATATTCCATTTATCTTAACCATAAAAATTTATATAATAATATATAAACAAATATACAATTTTTCTCCATTTTTTTTTTTTTTTTTGTTTGTTTTAGTTACCATACCATATATACAAAAACTTATTCTTCTTTACATTTTCTGCCCAGGATCTTTTTCCTAGTGGGACTAACAATGTTGATTTATATATTCTTGAAAACAAAACAAAAAAAAATAAATAAATAAGAACAATTCTACCAAAAACAACAACAATTATACCATTGCCATTTTTCATAACTAAAAATGAGTTTCTGCAATGCAAAAAAGCCCTGAAAATCCTTCTACAGTTCACAAGTTTTCGTATAGAAAATAATAAAACAAAAAATGAAAATGAAAATGAAAAACCCCTTCATAAATTTTAATAAAAGCGAAAAAATATGATGGCATTATAAAAAATATACAAAAAAAAAAAAGAAAAGCTGACAGAAATTCTACTATAGAAAAAGTTTTTCTTGCTATGGTCTGTTGAGGGACTCGGTTGGACTTTTGGATTTTGTTAGAAAAATATTATATATATATATTTAGACATGCACTAACTATAATATGCATTTATATACAAATTCTTTTGGGATTTTAAAATAATAATTTTTAGTTATATATTTTTTATTTTTTTTGGGTTATGTAATGGGGTGAGAATTGGTGCATTTTTTCTAATTCTTGAATTTATAAACATTTTTCATATTTATTTTTTCTTTTCTTTTTAGACTTTGGTTTTAACTTCATATTTATATATATATATGTTGAATTTTCATATTTTATGATATGGATTACATTTTAAGTTTTAGTTTACTTAAGTTACAGTACACTGTAAGAATTTATTTATTTCAAATTTTGTGATAAAAAATTTGGTAAATATAATTGAAATTTCTTAGTATATTGACAACTGATTTTCAGAAAATTGCTTTCCTTAGCTAAAGTAGAAATATTTTTGATTTAAAGTGCGAATTAAACGAATATAATACAATGTAAATAAATTCAATTTGATAAATTATGTTTATATACTTAATCTTTCTACCTATTTTCCTGTCTCTCTGACTGAGCTTATAAAATTAAAATTTGTTGCAATAAATAAGCACAGCGACTTATCTCTCATATAATATGTACTTAATTTAATGACAATAAAATTTATTAATAATACTTTTATAATATGGAAGAAGGTAGATTCTTGTCTGATTATTTAATATTCGAGACATTTGAGACTATACTTCATACTATATGGGTGAAAATGTTGCTTCTTTTTTGACACATATCACAAAATTTCACTATGCAATCAAAATATATTTTAAAATCTTTGAATAAGTGAATTTTCATTTAATTTTTACGGTGTATTTTTTTAGGTCCTTTTCTAAATATAAAATAACCACAAACCACAACTCTAACATATCCGCAGGTGACGTACCATTGCATATAGACCAAAAACTAAAATTTATATAATATTTTACAATAATAATTTCTTAAAATATTCTTTCCACAAATTTAGTCATATAACATAAATAATATTAATTTTTAGCTTTTTTCTTGCATCACAACTACAAATACAATTTCACCGGACATTATAACTTTGTCTACATGTCCTAACAGTTCATATATATATACAACATGCCATGCATCCACATAACTTAAAAGGAGTGAGAGGGTTGACGTAGTCTGTGAAGAAAGAATCTACTTTTATATAGAATAAGTATTTTCCATCTTTAAGGTTTTCATTTCGTACAAAGGATGAAGATATCCAAGTGTGCACAGAAAAGGATATTTTTTATTGTTAAAAAGTATGAGTATAAAAATGAATTTATGATTATATTTTGGTGGTTTGTGTTGCCAAAATTATAATACAAAAATATTTGAAAATAATGAATTTATTTCTAATAGAAAAGTAGGAAAAAAATTTATTATATTTATTACAAGGATACACAAATTTTAATATATATTTTTTTCAGTGTGCCACATAATTATTAATAAAATATTTCTAGCTATAAAAAAAATCATATTTTAATTAACTTCTGAAAAAAGAAAATGATATCATTATTATTGCAATTTTTATGTTAATGCTCTGTGCAGGAAAATGAAGTATCTATACAGAGAAATATTTATATAATTTTAAGGACTTTTATATTTAAGTATTCATAAAAACTACTTTAGTTTTTTGCCATAAAATATAAATACTTTTATAATAATTTCATCCAGAATAATAAACTCGGGGAATAATATTAAGTAATGAACTCATTAAAATTTAAGGGTATAATAATTTACTAACGTTTTCCATTCATATTTGTATAATACATTAAGCTCGCAGCGGATCAAACTATATTATAGTATAGAAATTATATAATGTTTTAACTTTTGGAAAATTATGAAAAAAATAATACATATTCTTGATTTGCTTATTTCTAGGGAAATATGATAATCTAATTCTAAATGAACTGAAAGAAATACTTAAAATATAGTAAGGCAAATAATGGCGCCAACCAGAAGAAGGTGGAGGTGGTGATTAAAAACTATTGAATAAATAGTTATGGTTAGTTTTCCAACTATATGCTCAGGACAATTGGGATTACTTCATAGGCTTTCTAATTGTAATGATACTTAACAAATATCAAACAAATACGTGACTCAAGTTCGCCATATGGAATTCAATTCGACTGCAGTGAAAAAAATGAGTACACATTTGTTTAATAAAGAAATCACTATAAAATTATATTTCAAATTAAATTTGATATTCAGCCTACAATAAAATAATTCCGTATATTAACTAAAGTAATTGAAATTCTTGCAATTTTTCGTTTTTGTACATTATAAACAAATAATTTTTTTAACAAAATTAAAAACTTTTGAAGCAAACTTTTAACAAAATTACATAAAAAAAACCTTGTCATTGTTAAAATTTCTTAGTTTTTTTTATATACATATATATATTTGTTATCCTGAAATCTCAAATACAGAATTTTTTTTTGTATGTTCATCAAGCAATACAAAAAAAAAGAAATATATTTACAATTTTTCTTTTCCGCAATCTTACTAATTGAAAATTGACCAACAAAATATATAAGAGAAGGTCATCCAACATTATTATCTTTTACATTTCAATTTTTCTCATTTTCCAAATCCTCCTCCCCACATAGAAAAGTTTATTTGTTATTTTAACAACCCCGAAATCAAAAATTTTCAAATTTTTTTTTTAAACATTTTCATTGGAAAAAGGAATGAGTTTTCTTTTTCAAACAAATAACAAAACAAAAAATGTAATGATGTCCTTTTCAGGACAAAAAAAAATTGCGAAGTTAAATTTGGTTTTTTGTTTATTTATTTTTTAACAAAACAAATAAAAAAAAAATATTTTTAGTCAACCTGAGTTTTTCATTTTTCCAATCCCTAAAATAAAATTAGAAGAATTTTTTTTTCCATTTTTTCTTAAAGGATATTTTCATTGTTTATGTATTTGTCCATCAAATATATTCGTTTTTTTTTGCTTGTGAAAAATCTTTTTTTAGGATTAAAATTTTTCAAATAAAAATGGAAGAATTTTTCCAGCAAAAAATAAGGAAAAAAAAACTTAATTTAGAAATTCTAAGGAAATGTTAAAAATAAATAAGAGAAAAATAAAACATTTTATAATTTTCCTTCTTGTACAAGAATTCAATACAATATATTTATTCTTAGGAGATATCCTGATTGAGTTGGGCGCAAAAAAAAAACAAATATAAGGAAAAATGGAATAATATAAAAAAAAATATTACATAAATAAAAATCTTGTTACTATTTTTAATAAAATATCGTTCGTTATTGTCAAATTGAATTCAATTTACAAGCAAGCACACAAAAAAAAATGTATATACATTTAACCATCCTGACATTGTTGTTGTCAGAGTTGGTGGAGCAAGGATAAGTTTGAGGTTTGATGAATAATATATATTTATTTTTTGTCAGACTATTATCCTTTTTTTTCATCTACATATAAGAATTTAATTTAGATTCTGATTTTGATAGAAAGTTTGAATAGAAATTTTTGGAGAAATAAATTGTAGTAGCTTAGACTTAAATAAATTATGTAAATAAAAAATTACATGTTTCCAAAATTGCCCTTTTTGTTTTTACAAAAATTATCTGTAGAAAACTATATATCGAATGAGCTCCTCCTATATTGAATAATATTGGTACAAGGAAAGGAAAACTAAATCAAAATGCTTAATCACAAAATTATAATTCAATTCAATTCAATCTAAAGAACTTTTCTACCAAAATGTCCTGGTGACTCATTATTATACGAAAAGTCCTTACAATGAATCTTCTAAAAACTAAAAAAACTTTATAGTAGATCCACCATTTCGTATCATATTTAAAATATTCAATTTCTCTTAAAAAAAAAAATATTAAAATAATATTTGTTTTTATAAAATTTTTATTTCTTCATTGAAAAACATTGTAAGTTAGAATAAAATGTATTACAAATATTTGATGAGCATGGCGATCTATCTCATCTTCCTCGTCCTTATCATCAATACAAAAAAAATAACATTTTTGAAAGTTTTTTTTAATATAATTTTTTGTCTTGGATATGAAATATACTTCCACTTTTCCCACCCATCAAGTAGAAACCAATCTACCACCTACCAAAAAACTAAAATTGAAATTGACGACATTCGTTGATGTTCTTCGTTTTGTTTGGTAATGGTAAATAGTAAATAGTAAAAGTTCAAAAAAAAAAGTTTTAGTTTTTTTGTTATTTTTTTATGCTACAATTTCGTTTTTTTTTTTTTTAAATAAATAAGAAACATTTTCGTTACAGGATAATATTATGATGATGTTGCCAATAGAGGACGATGTTTATTATTATTTCTATTGTTTATTTTGTCCTAAATGTACACATATACATTGTATATGTGGACAATTTAGGGTGCGTTCCATTAAAATGATTAAATTTATTCACTTATAAATAAGACGTGAAGAAATTTTTTTGTTTTTTTTTAAGGATATTTTCTTATTTTTGAATAATAATTTTTTTTTCTGTTTTTCTTGTGATATTTGAGTTAAGCATAAATTGCTAAAGAAATATATATATTATTATTTTTTATACATAAAATATGAAAATTGAAAAAGTGATGCGTAAACAAAGCTTCAACCAAATATTATTATTTTTTATTATGTTACGTTTTTAATCAAAAAAATTATTTCAACTTGGATATTAAATTTTATGACAAAATTATGAATTATTTATATAATATACTATGGAAAGTAAACAATTTTGTAGTACTTTCGAAAATTAGTAAAACGTTAAGTAAATAATAACAATTTTATTTTATTTATTTATTTTTTTTGGTTTCTTATTTTATTTTTTTCTAATTGAATTTGAAATGATGAAATTCGAATAAATAATTTTTTTTTTGGGAAAAACAATTTTTAAAAAAATTGACGAATTTATTAATTAAATATATTTTGGGTATTAAATGGACGATATAAATTTGAAACTTATTAATAAACCATAAAATTTCTCTTTATAGATTTAATATCAATTTCATATTATAGAAATGGTAGTAGAAAATAAGGATACTAAGGATTCTATAGCAATATATCAAAAATACATATTTTTTAATAGATAATTGCATAAATAAATAACTACGGATGGTAAAAAATTGATAATTTTCTCAGTTTTAGTATTTTCAACCCCTCCACCCACAAAGTCCAAAATTAATATTGATAAGGAACATAAACCCCCAATAATAAAATTTTCTTTGAAAAAATTCTAAAACATCATGTAAAATTATTTAATTTTTCTTGATTTTCAAAAATGTAAATATGTAATATGAATTTATTTGAAGGGATGTGTAACTAAAAACCAAAAATCCCACAATCCCGCTGGGATCTAAAATCTATATTTTTATTTATTTATATCGTTCAAAAAATTATTATAATGTAATTTTATGTGTTTTTTTTTTGTATTACCACCTCAGAAACAATTTCAAAACAAAACAAGAAGATTATAAAACCTTCAATCCAAAAAATCAACCCTCACATATGTGGTCTCTATGTATGAAAAACAACCCCCAAATGTATAAAAGATTTAAGTTTTCAATGTTATAATCTAAACTAATCTTTCAAAAAAAAAAAATAAGAAATATGAAATTTAACTAAAAAAAAAATTACTGTAAATATTTTGACATTTTCCTTTATAAATTTCCTTTCGAAATTTTAGAGATATAAAAAGTTTTTTTTCTTTTTGCTTTTATCTTGTATTAAAACTTTTCTTTCGAATTATTTTAGTTACCCCAGAAATAAAATGTTTAAGAAATTATTTAAAATTATTATTTTGTTTTATTTATTTACCAAGAAGGATGGCATTTTGAATAAAGAACATTTATAATCTGTACAGTTTCATATTTATTTCATGTAAAACTCTTGCGTTAATGTTTAAATCGGTTTTTCTAAGATAAATTACAAAATAATAAAGGATCTGTAGAAAATATAGAAGTTTCAATTGAATATTTACTTATATTTAAATTTTAGTGATTTCAAAAGATTGAAGAAACAACTACTTCTTATTCCCAAACAATTCTAAATATATGACACAATTTCTATAACCATTCTATACTATTCTCAAAGCGAAGGCGAAGGATGTGATCACTGTAATTTTTTCCACTGAAATCTGAGCAGAAATACATAGAGTTAACTTAATTGAATCAAATTTAACTTGTCCTTTAATCTATATCGACATATTTCATGTTTAATTATAAGACATACTCAATTAAACAAATCATCAAATTGGTTCAAAAGTATTTCATGGTCAAATCACATCAATGAAATAATCATCTAAGAAAACAATTAACAAAATATTGATCATTATTCGACTATATAAATATTTCTGACCATTGACACAATTATTACGTCTATATTGCTTCATACGTTACAATCATATATCTTAAATACCCTCGCATCATTATTTTTTTGAAAGAAAGAAACTTTACTTTCTTTTTCATCCATTTTTCTCAATGTCAACCTAAAAAATTAAGATAAAAAAAAATTGTATATTTTTATTATTAACAATTTTTCATATTTTCTTATATTGTAAAAGAAGTAACAAATCCTGTTTCAATGCCAGACAAGGAGCTAAAAGCAGGCGGTATAATGACAAAAATGCGTTTTTTCCTTCGTTTCTTTTTTTTTTAGATTTTGATAAATGGCCTCACATAAAATCCTTGATGATTACAGGGTCAAGAGGGTTAAAATATATCCAGAGAAAAAAAAATATATCATTTCGTTTACCCACTGTAAACCTTGATGGTTAATCCACCCATCATCATCACCACCCCCTGTTGTTATTCACATACAAAAAAAACAAAATATTTTTCGTAAATTTTCGCAGACTAGTTTTTTATGATAAATTTTCCTATGGTTCGATTCGTTCAGGTGACTATTTTTTATGCTGGCGGGCTGATTTTTTTTTTATTTAATATTAGCAATTTTATATTATATTTTTTTTTTTTTTTATTTTATAAATATAAAATTTATGATTTGATCGCCCTTGATTTAGTTTTAAAATATTATAACCACAATTTTCAATATTTTTTTTATTGAGTTTATTCATTGAAGGAAATCAAAAGGACATAATATAATTTACTCGTATAAAAAGAAATAAATATTACCAATTGAATTTATTGCGGGTAATTTAAAAGTAAATTTTAAAAAATTAGAGGGTTGAAAGAAAATGTTATTATTTATTATAAATAAAATAAAATAAAATTGAAATTGTTTCCAATTTTTTTTTTGTAAGTAAATTTAAAGAAACTTTAACAATATTTTTTTATGGACTTTAATAAGTTAATATTTTTTATATTAATAATTTTAGTAATCTGAAAAAAAAATAGTTTTTTAACTCAAAGGAGGACATTTAGATGTTATTTATTTCAAAATTAGGTGCAATTTAAACAAAATTGACCAGGAATTATCTATTCAATATCTACTAAAATCAACTTTGCGAAAAAAAAATATATTTCAAAATATTCTTATATACTTCTGCAATTAATTGCTTTCACATGAATAATTTTTCCCTTTTTTTCATAATAAGAATATCCTTAAATAACAATAATAAAACAAAATAAATTTTAATATTATTATATTTTTGTGTATCGTCGTAAATCTATATGTTGGTTTTCTCTTATATGGAAATATTATAATTTATTTCCATAAAATTTAATATTATATTATTATAGTATAGTAAAAATGTAATGCATAATATGAAGATAATATTATTATTACACACTTTTAACGTATTTATATTCGTATTATATGGAAATGTCATTGACATTAACTTTACCATATACATTTTTTCCATATAATAAAAGTCCTTTAAGCAAAAAAAAAGGTTATTTTTATGTTACTTTATACTTGGAAAAAAAATATGTACAAAAATCTCTTTAAGATTCGTCCATTTTCAAGCAATTATTTTATATGATCATAATATACATATCCTTAAAATACTAACACTACCATAAACTAATTATATTCACATTATTAACATAAATTCCATTAGGGATTCTGGGGTGGTTTTTATTTTGGATTTTCATCTTTTCTGTTATTTTTTTTTTCGTTATGGGCATTTGCAAATGACATATCAACGTATAAAAAAAATTATATATATTATTTTTTTTACTACGTATCAGGATACAAGGATCATAATATTAAATTTTCTAATCGATTTTTCTATGTTTATCACATAATTTTTTTGTAATTTTTAAAGTGTAACTTTGATAATTTGATTATTAAACGGACAGAAGGTTCCAAAATTGAAGACATTGAGATGTGATATTGATAAAATAAAATACAGATAACATACTAAAGTTAGAGATAATTTGCAATTAGTCGCATACGTCGTACTCCACTATGATTAAATTCATCATAAAAAATAAATTTTTAATTTAACTCCAACTTAAAAAAAAAAAAAACAAAATAAACAAATAATTTTCGATCAAATTTATCGAATTTCCGTACTCTAACCAAAAAAAAAAAAAACAAATTTACTTATCATATTCCCATGATATGGAAAACAATTGGTTGAACTATGTTCTAGACACAAAATTAAGACAAAACGACTATATAGGAATTTTTATCGTTTAAATATTCTACACCCAACCCAAAAAAAACAACAACAAAAATTATAGTACAGGACGATATGCATTTACATTATTGCTATATATACCATTAATTGTTAAAACACCAAATGGTAGGGTTGATTTTTCCAGAAGAAAAAAAAATCAAGAGAAAATCTTAAGAAAACTAATTTCTAATTATATGTATATATATTCAAACATCTGGTACTTCTATATTTCTTTGGACTTACTTTATATACACACCTCCCCCATTAAAATCATCACTGCACCATTCCAAAACAACTCTTTTTTTTATTATAAATTACAGAATTTTCCTTTAATTTTCATAATTTTTTTTTGTTTTTGTATTACTGTTCCATTATAATATTGATTTTTCATAAACTAATTATAACTAAGTCATGTGTACGAGAATTTCTTATATACATACATATATATATACATTATATACAGTAGGAGGAAAAAGGATATTTTTTTGTGAAGAAAAATTATGGTTAACACAAACCGGTTTAAAAGGATAAAAACGAATAAAAAAGTTACATATCTTCAAAAGAAAATTGCCTGGTGGAATTGTTGTTTGGGTGGAAATTTTTCTTTCTATTTCTTTTTTTTTTAGTCCTGTTTACGTATAATTATAAAAAAAAACTATATCTATACATACATATTTATGTATATTATAATAGGATATTTTGGGAATTACAAAAATGGTAATCATAAAAATCTTTATAGAAAAAGTAGAAAGAAATTTGAACGTCTGGGATTTTGTAAATATTAAAGAATTATTAAAATCGTAAGAAAACGTATAGAGAAAAAATCAGAATTTTTTATTATATTTTATTGAATTCATGATGTATATGTATATATGTTGTTTTTTTTTTTGGAGAGCTATAAATAATAAATTGGAATGAATATTGTAAATATATGGATTTAAGTTAGAATAATTGAAAATATTTGTAATATTTTTTTTTTATTATTCATGTAAATTGTTGCAGATATTTGTTTAAGGATATTTAAGATAAGAATTTACTTGAAAAAGGATATAATTAATTTATAAAGAAATAATTAATATTTAATTATTGAATTTTTGGATATAATTCTTATTTGTAATTAAGGAAACTTTTCAGTATTTTTCAATCTACTATTTTTATAAATGAATTAAAATTTAGTGTGTAGTTGAAAACGAAATGAATTTGTCATACAAATTTGTATAATTGTCGTAATAATCAGAATCAATCGCTTATATTTTAATTGAACTACAATTAACCACTTTGTTCCTTTTGCAATGTTGCTCAAATATTTATTTACTTTCGTTTCACACAATTTTGTAGGTGGTGTATTTTTAGTTATCCTTGAACCGGGCACAATTTTGCTTTAGTTAGTATTAATAATTTTAATTATATTAACAATAGTAATCTATAGCTTTTTGGTTAGTTAGTTGAGGTGACGATCCATGGACTATTTCTCAAGATACTACAATTAGTTCCTTGGCTTGATAGATAAGGTTATAGGATACAGATCGTGATATTCAAGAAACGTATCGTTTTCATAATCTAATTTGCAACTAGATTATTTAGTTTTTAGTACATTAAATAAATTAACTACCAAGGACAAAACTTCTTATAGATAGTATAAATAGAAATGCATTTAATATTTTCCATCAGCACTAAATCAAAACTTTTCCATATGCCAATATTTTAAAAATTTTCTTAATTATCCCCCACCACTCAACAAAAAACATAATGTACCCTTATATTCTCTTAATTTACCACAAAAAAAATGTTTAAAAATTTATTTTTCAAATAAATTAATAATAATAATAGAAAATTTATACATAACATAACCTTTGCACTCCTTTCAAAACAGGACTTTTTTCACCCTAAAACTTTGTTTTTTTTTTAAAAAAGGATTTTTTTCCTGTCTTACCACTTCATTAAATTTACAGGAAAAAAAAATGGTTATATATTTTTTTTCTATCGCCACGGGCTTTAAAATGAATGCTCCTTTTTCCGAGCATAAAGACAACCCCATTTATAATATTTTCTCTACACTGTTATATCCTATTATCCTTGTAATAAAAAAACATTTTTCTTCTCATTTAAAAAAAAAAATGAAAGTTAAATTCATGAAAAATCAACTACAATAATATTTTAAGATGAATATAATAATTTGACGTTACGCAACATTTAATGTCAATAATTTCGTTACTTTTTTTTACGTATTCTACGGGGGTAAAAAAAATGTTTCGTTGAACACGTTAAATAAAAAAAAATTGATATATTTTCAAATTGATGTTTTACACAAAAAATAATATGTGTGACTATGGGGCAAAATGTCAAATTCCCCATCCTTTTTATTCCAAATCTCTTTATATACAAAAATTATTTTCTATTGTTCGATAATAATCCTGTGCGTACAAGGATACTTGAATTTTACATTTTCAAATAAAAAAAATATAGAATTTCCATGGATTTGAAAATTCTGAGTAGGATTTAAAAAAATAAAAATTCAGTCAAAAAAATTTTTTAAGGGTAAATTTTAGTTTTTTGCAAAAAAAAAAATACTTATATCCTTAAAGGAATGAGGATATATAAATAAATTTGTATATAAAAAAAGGGAGAAAATTATATGCGATTTTCTTTCCGGTTTTTATATTATTATTTTTATTTTTGATAATATTTTATGCGGACTATAAAATATTATTTTTGCTAGTACAGCAAAATGTTAAAGAAAAATTTCAACAATTTTTCTAAATTTTCTTTTTCATATATATATATATATATATATATATATATATATATGTATATAATAATAATGTAAACAAGGACTATGGAAAAAAGTATAAGTAAACAAGGACTATATTTTTATCATATTTATTTTTCAATTCTTTGTACTTTTAGTTATATATTTTTATTCATTATGCAAGAAATATCCTTTTTGTCATGATTTTATATAAATATGCTGAGTTTGCGAATTTTTATGGATTGTTTTTTTTTTTTGAATAACATATATTTTCTAAATCTAAAGGATAATGGTGTAAGCAAATTTTTTTGAATTTTTTCATACAATTACAAATAAAAATTAGAATTTTCTTCTAAATTTTCTTAAATATGGTAATAAAAATGAAAATTTATACTAAAATTTTTTATCAAAATTGAATAAGCAATCAAGAATTGTAGGATTGGATAGACGATAGAGCAAAATGAAATACAGCAACTAAATTGGTTGACTTTATTAATTCGAATAGAATAGGCTTTATAGTCTGCAGATAACTTGAACATATAAAAGTTTACTTGATTAAGTGATTAATTAACGGGATAGAAATTCGAATACAAATTTAAATATCAGTTGGGGAGAGATGGAGAAAAATTATTTATAAGGCGTGCATACCGAACTATGATATCAAGTAAGTGCATTATCATTTAATCTTAAATTTCCACATTTAATATTTTTTAGATTTACATTTAAAATTTTAGTAAATCTCTTAGCAATGATGATAAATTTCACACTATAGTCCAAAAAACCGAAATCTTAGCCAATGTTTATTTAATTATCCTTAGGAATGGTATAAACACTATATCTTTTGTAATTCTGAAATTAACATAAAATAATTTTATATCCAAATTTACTATGTTGCTGAAATTATAATTGTAAAATGCGCATGTTCATAATTTTTAATGTTTCTTATTATAATATAAATATGAAAATTTATAAAAATAAAAATTATATTTTTATCTCATAAAGAAATAAATTATCAACCTAACACATCCTTTTTCATCACTACCACCCCATTTTCTTATATAGTCTATAGAATCGCGTTTATTGCATCTTCCAGGATAATAAAAATACATAAAAAAAATAATAATAAATTATTATATACTCTCTCTACCTTATTTATTACTGTAGTATGTGTGCACCTTTTTTATTTCTATTTTACATATTTTTTGTATTTGTGTAATGTAGAAAATCCATTGCAAATATATATGGAAATAAATGTAGTTTTTTTTTTTAAATTGCAGGGGTGATATTTTTTTTCTTATACAAGGATGCCGTACAAAAAATGAAAGGGAAATAAAATATTATTGATTTTAATAATGGAGACACGAATAAAATCCTTGAAGGGTTAGAAAATTATTACTATTTTAGAATATCATTGAAGGGTTGTAACTTAAAAAAATTTGAATATTCAATTGGATTAGAAGAATTTTATTTTAAATTTTAAATTATATTTTTAATTCTCCATTTTATAGAAATTTAGAAAAATGGAAATTTAGAAAAATGGTGGATATTAATATAAAGAAATATATAAATTGGGTAAATTGCTAGTTTGATATTGTATAATAGTTAAATAAATTGTTGTAGAATGTCAATTACAAGTATTTGCAGTTAATTATAGTAACAAAAATTTGAAAATTCAATTTTATGGTTGCCATATGTTAATTTATTGTATTTCAGGTCGAGTTGCACCAATTTCTCCTGTCAAAATTAAATTTACAATAAGTCTTTGTTCCAAAATAAATACTAACATTTGGAAAAAATAAAATTTTATTAGGAAAAGTACTAATTTGATTCAGTAAATCGTAAATTTATTTATGCAAATTTTCATCCTTTTAATAATAAATTTTACCAATATAAAGTTAATGTTTTCTTCCTTCACATAAATTTTACTTTCATTTAACGTTTTCATATTCATTTTTCACTATTTCTCTTTCCAAATTCAAATTTCTCTTTATTATCCTGGTACATAGTCTATTCAACCTATTAGTATATACAGACTATTTTTTCCTTATAATATTACGTCTGTTATATTTTCTACACATTATGAAAATGTTAAGCTCATTACAGAACAAGGCGAAACCAATTTATCGACTAAAGAAAAGGAACACATGCAGAAAAATAATGAGCTCAAAAACGTAAATAAATCTTTTTATTATTTTTGTAGAATAAAAGGACGAAAACTATGTAACATTGTATTTTTCTTTTTTGTGTTTTTCATATACTATCCAAAAGTCTAATCATGCACAATTTTAATAACACTCTTTGGCTGGTCATTGGAAAAAGATCCCTTTTTTTTGTTTTTCCTTGCAAAATGATATGTAGAGGAGATTTTCAAAGGTATGTATATGCATTTAGTCCTTAGGGTTATTATTGTAAGAATAAATTAGACAAAATAGACATAACATGTAGACAATACAACAAAATACTTAAATGACTTAATTCGTATATGTGCAAATTGTATACTGGAATGAAGAATGATATTTTGTATCACTGGAAATTTACAAATCCTAATTGTGTTCTCTATTTCTGGTGTGTTGGTCCAATTGCTATTATATTTCATGCTGGGAGTGATGCAAAGCTAAGTTAATATGGTGGATTTTATTTCAGAAAAGTGTGTTTGCGTAGGTGATACCATAAAAATATGTTAAATATATAGAGTTTCTCAACAAAAATGTCTGGGACATTTTACTTTTGTCGGAAAATGCACTGATAATTATAGATTAGATTAGATTTTTTTTGTTTTGCTATAGTCAAATAATAAAAAAGTGTTTTATTCGAAGTGTTTTCAATATTTTTACGTAAATCATAAATTATATCTAAAAAAAATATGCTTAAAATAATCTGGTCCTGGTCGGAATATACATATTTATTTTTGCAGATATTTGGATATGCTTTGAGCTTTGCCAACAATAATTCTTAAGAATTTAAAACACTAAAAAAAGTTACTTTAGCTTTTTTTTACTTTTTAAAATGTCCTTAACAAAATTGTCCTTTAAAAAAAGAATTAAAAAATTTCATATACTATCACATTTCTTGTGACATCTGTAATTGGATATCTAAACTATTTCATACTATTGTCCGAAATCTATGATCAGATAACTAAAGCTATAAATATATTTTAGACTTGCACCATCTGGTGACCTCAGCTATTTATATTTATTTATACACATTTGTATTCACAAAGCGTCATCTGGCAACATAATCACTAAGCATCAGATTTAAGTCTACACTATATATTTATTGCAAACTTATATAAAATTCTAACAGATGGTAATAAGAAATTAGAAAAATAATACCTCTACGCGCTACCTGCCATCTCTTAATTCTTAATATAATTATGAGAAATTAAGAAATACAAATAATAACGAACATTGTGTCTTAGATATATTTCAGATTACAACCGGAACATTTCCCTAATTAAATTTCCCTAATTCCAGTTTCTGAAATAGTCGTTTCCCTAACGAACAAATGGTAGCGCCTTTTCGTTTTCAATTGATATTATATCTTAACAAAATTAACATTCCAATGTCCAATTTCAACAGTGTCTTATATTAAATTGTTTTTTCAACCGGTTCAAGATCAAGGTCTCATTTTTTATAAAAAAACAACAACAACATAACATAACCCAACTATTTATCAGGGTCAGCAGAAGGAGATTTGGATAGATTTTAGTATGGAAATTTACAAACAGATGGCAGTACAAACAAAAAAGGAAAAAAAATTCTTGTTATTGATTTTTTTTTTAAATACTAGAACTAGAGGAAATATGTATATGAAAATAAATTAAAATGTATGTTGCTAAGATGTGATTGGCCTTTTTTAAAATTATTATATACCTATATTCAACTATATTCAACTCATACTTGCTTTTATCATTTCATTATTAGAAAAATACTATACGGTATTTATATTAATGTTATAATGATAATATATGAAAGAGGATGTGGTGGCTCGAAGCCACTGTGTATGAACTACGAGTGTGCTATAGACTCGTATACTGTTTTGAATTAAAGGTAATTAAAGTACCTACATTTTGAAGTAGTATACGTATTTATGGTAATAAGTATTGTCATACTCAACTCAACTGCAACTCATACTTACTTTTGTCATTAATAGAAAAATACTATTTTAAAATTATATTCAAATTCAAATAAACTAACAGTTGGTGATGACTTTTCGTATGAAGAAATTATAATAACAAAACAAATGTGAATTTCTACTATAGAAAAGAATTATAAATTGAAATTAATTTATAGAAAATATTTATTCATTCCAAAAATTATTTATTTATTAAGAAAATTAAATTTTAATTTTTTTATATTAATATATTGAAATGCATCTTAATTATTCTTTGTATATTTTTGTTAACAATAAGTATAAAAATTAATCTTTGAAAACTTAAAAAACAAATATTTCTGTTATTTATACAAACTGATAAAAAAGAATAGATCACAAAATTTGATTCATCGACTTAAAAAATCTTATTTTAATTTAATTTTTGTACAAAATACACTGTAATAAATTAATGAAATATAACACAAATCATAAACTCAATTTAATGGAAACATTTCATCATATGTTGCATCTTCTAATATATTATTTGCAATATCTAAAAATTTCTTTGATAAACCTTTTTCCAAACCTGGTCGTATCTCATTTAAATACAATTCCTGATTATTATTAATAACTTCATTTGCAACACGACCCAAAACTGGATCATTATTAAATAAATTATCCAAATGTATCTTCATATCTTTAATTTGAATTTTCATATTCATTTTATCAATTCGTACATAATCTTTGCCATCATCTTTCTTTTTTGTACTACCACGCATTTTAACCAGAGCTCTAGCATTTACTATGTATAAAAGTTATTACGAATATTATAAAAATTCTTTTTAAATATATTTACCAAATGATCCTTTCATATTTCCTTTACCATTAACATCAATTAATAAAATTTTTAATCGCATTGAATATTTGCCAGTATAATCAATTCTTGGTAAAAATACTGTAACACCAAAAGTTAAAGCTGATATATTTGTGCTAAAAAAAAGAAGTATTTTATGTAATTTTTTCTATAATATTTAAAATATTTTCAGATTTTATGTACACTAATTTTTCGACTACAAAATTACTACCACCGGTTGCTTGTATATCACTAAAAACTGCTTGAAATTCTCTACCATTTCCCATTGTTATATTATCCAATGATAATGGTTCTAATGGTGGTGTTTGAAAACCATCACCTAAATCACCTTGTGCTAATAATGGACGAACAGCTTCAACTGCTTCAATTATACATTTAGTTGGAGTGGGATGATTACGTGGACACGTTTTAATTGTTGATGCTGGTATAATAGAAAATATTTTCAATTAATAAATTATAAAAACTTTGGATATGATTTTTAATTGAAATTAAGTAAATGGTATACAATACAAAGAAGACAGAGAACTCAATCATTTTAACAAATTATAAAAAATCGATATACCTATAGTAGTATAATCAATTATAATCAATTATACTATCTTAAATTATTTGTTATAAAAAAATAGTAAATTAGTTTGCAAAACTTTTTATTAAAACAATTAATTAAATTAAATTCAACCTTGTTAACCTTTCAATTGAGATAAATTATATATTTAATTTGAACTAACAATTAAAAAGGATTACTCTAATTTAAGAATATAATGTTTGCCTCATTTTAGAAACATAAACACATTATTAAATAATAATTAAACCACTAAAACGTTAATAATTTGTTGTATAAGTGGAATTTTTTTTATGAATAATTAAAAATCAATTTTATTATATAATTTTGCACAGTTTTTATGATTTTGTTTTTCTATTTACTATGTAGTAATTTCATACTATAACATTTTTTGAAATAAAATAATAAATTACTAAAGTAATTCCTATTTGAAAGATTTAAGAAATTAAACTTATAATATTAATTCCTTTCCTACTTCTACCTGCAAGGTTTAAATAACGAGAAAAAAAAGTTGATTTATATTTTAAGTAAATCAATTAACCAAAATTTTATAGTTCATACATCATCGAATTACAATACTAATTGAAATTCAGGCACAGAAATTTTTTAATCAATGACAACCAAAAAAACACGCGACCCAATATTTTGTCCAAGTTTAAACAAATTTTTAAAAATTATATACTTTCAATTTTATTTTATAAATTAACATATAATTTTTATATTCAAGTCAGGAAAAACTACGTGAAAATTAAACATTAAAACCGATTAACATAAAATTATTTACAAAATAATTTATTTATAGTAAATTATATAGAACATTATTTATTTTTATATTTAACAAAATCAAAATTCTACCAAGAATTTAATGTATTAAAAATTATATATTCTATTTGAAAAATATATATTTAATATATTTCAATTTTTTACTATCATTATTAGAAGTCAAATTAATTTAAAATATTTAAATGATGTTGTCTTCTAAATACTACTCTTAAAATATTGACAATCCATTCGTCAAATAAGATTTTTCCTTTTTATTTTTGTTGATTTGACAAATAGCATAAATATGAATATTTAACATATTGTCATTATATATAATAACGTTGATGATTAAATTATGGTACATAAATTAAAAAATAATAATAATATTTTTAGCAGGTAATATAAAACACAAATTACTATAAAAACATAAACACAGCAAAAATCTTAAAATTTAAAACAAATTTTGTATTGCAAATTATAATTGAAATTATTATTAGCATATAAATAATGAAAATTAAATTTTAAATGGTATAATAAAAAAAAATTGACAGCCTTCATAAATGCATTTTTAACTTGTTTATACGAGCTAATAGAGTGTAAATAAACGAGGTAAATAGCTGTCTATATATACTTTTAGTAACCTACAAATAAAATATTATTATGGTTAAAAAAAAATTTTTTTGGAAGTCAACTGTAACATTGGTAAAATTACATTTAAAAGATTTTTTTAGTTTTTTCAATGTTTTTTAATTAAACTATAATCAAAATAATTATAATATTAAATTTTAAATTTATATTATATTATTTTTTTTGCGAAAAACAAATCCACAACAAAATAATTTCCAATATTTCACTATACAAAAAAAATAATAAAGTTTGTAACTTAAGTATTTTGTTTGTATTTTTTTTCACTTAATATATATAAAATCGAGTTTGTCGCTTAAATATTTTGTTTTGTCCAACTGTATATATGCACTTAATATTACATATATATATAATATAATGTTGGAAGTCTCTTTAAATTAAAAATGATTATAAAAACTACGATCTATGTTTTTACAAAACTATGTTGTATTCAATGTTAATTAAAATTTGTTAAGTTAACCTACTTAAAAATAAATATATATAATAAAAATTGCATGTGCATAGAATTGATATTTCCACTTATTTAAAAATATATATATATATATATATATATATATATATATATATATATATAAAATACATCTTGTATTACATACAATGTTAAAATCTATTTCCATATTTTGAATAGAAATTTTTTTTATGTAATGTTTGACTCTGACTCTTTTTATATGACCAACAAGTTAATAACTTGAAAATAAATTTAAATTAATATATATAAAATAAACAGAAAAACAGATTGTGCAAAAATATATAAAAAAATTTTGAAGGCCATAATAAAAAAAAGGGTTATCCGTTTTTCATTTTCTATCTTTCATAATTTTTGAATGTACATAAATAATATAATTATAATTATGTTACACTATTAGGTTCTGAACGTATTATATAAAATGTATGCATTTTATTAGATCTAAATTATGGTAATTATACATAGATAATATACTTACGCAATTTAGCATTACAAACATTAATTATCCACATAAAAATCACCACATAAAAATAATTCATTATAGATTTCATAGTTTGTTATTTGGTTTTTTTTTTTTCTTCTTTAAAATTAAATATTTAATTAATTTTTTTAGATATTTGTATTGCAAATTATCATGAAAAGTTTATTAAAGTTTCTTTTGTATGTTATACACTTTTAAGAAAAATATTATACCAAGAACTAAGTGAGAAGAACTAAGTGAGACACTTAACCCGGCAATTCGACCAAAGATTTTCTTTAAAATTAAACTACACTTGCTTTTATAGCCTCTAAAATGTAAAAGACTTCAAAAAAATGGAAAATAATATAAATTTGTTTCTAGTAGGGGAAGCGTTTATGTTGTCACTGTATTTCTTATTATTTTTTCTTTATTGCAAAGTAAATTTTTTTTGTATACACATCCAATATTAATACAAAAATTGTACAACTGTTAAAATTATATTTATATATTTTAATTGGTACTTTACATTTATTTATTGTAATTTTTATATTATTTGTAAGAAAATAAATAAAATTTAGTAAAAAAAAGGAGTTGAACGTTCATTATTTATGCAAGTACAAAAAGCCGGTTAATTATTGTTTACATATTTAAATTTTATTTTCAAATAATAATAAAATATATTAAATAACAAATAATTAAAAATATTATAATTGAAGTTAATTTTTATTTAATAAAGTAATTTTAAATATCCTTTCTTTACTATACTCGTATAATTAATTTCCTGTGTATTTTATTGTCAAGGTAAAAGAATCGTTAATATTTTGACGCTATAAGTAATATAATAAAGCGTTTTTATTATTCCCATAAGAATTTGTTATCTTAATTAATACTTACTTAAGTATCTAATGCTCCACTTTCAGCAGCCTTAGTAACCAAAGTCAAAGAAAAGGAACTGCTTCGAGTTTAATGTATACGCCACAGTTTTGCTGACGATTTAAAATGGGGACTATGTCACTTGTCCCTAATCTACTAATAACTTCTTAATAATTCTAGATAAATAATTTATTGCTAAACTGTATCAATCTGCAAGATATTTTCTATTCTATATCCATTTACATCTTACAAACATAATGAATTTAGTAGTGTACCTACCATTCAGCGAAAAGTGGTACTTCAGTACAGAGTATGTACTTCTTTGTATATAAAAAATCATATTTATTTATACACAAACCTAAAAAGGACGACTTCTTTTAATTCAATTCAAATATGTATAAACATTTTGTGGTTTAAACATTGGATAATATTTTAATTAAACAATATTAATTCCATCTACCGAATGCTAGGTAATTTAAAATTAAAATATAAAAATGTATGCCTGAAAATATGCAATTAGGAAAATGTTGAGTCAAATTAATATCTTTTTATTGTTACTCCTAATCATATGCAAAAATAAATGGATAAATGTTAGGTAAATGGAACACTAGGTACTTGTACTAATTAGTGTAGTTTAATAAACAAAAATAATAGCATATTTTAAGACACACACTTTTCAATTTTAAATTAAACTGAACTACCGTTCAATAGGGGGACTGATAAATTTATATTTTAATTATGATATAGTAACTTTTTTATGATAGGATATTATCGAACCAACACTATTGTAATTATTTTTATACAGATTAAATTATGTCTTCCAAAAACTGCACGCATTTCACTTTTTACACGATATTTATATGTTTCTCCTTCTCGAATATTGACGAAAACTCGTAAATTAAATTTTATTTAAGACACAAACCATTAAAAAAAATAATATTTTCCAATTTCCAATTTGCCAATTTTTAGGTTAACCGATAAAAATCGATTCTTTTAAATGATGCGCGATTCTTTGCAATTAAAAAATTCTCTATCCCTGATTCGCAATAAAAACATACGTTTTGGCTTTTCACTCAACTATATTTACAATTTTTCAATAGAACAAAGTGTTTGCTTATATCGTTTGTTTCGCCGGAGTTGGCTATAGCTCGTTAATTAAAACTAATTATAATTTAATTAAATAAATTATATAAAAAGAAACAGAAATTCATTTTGAATTTCTTGAAAATTATTTAAATAAAATATAAAAAGAAAGGAAAAATTGATTTTTTTTCCATTGTGACACAACACAAAAAGAACATTAAACAAAAAAACTCAGCCATGTTGATTTTAATGAATTATTTTCGGGTATTTAGCTAAAACCCAATTATATATATAAAAAAAATTAAATTAAATATATTATTATAAAAAAAAATTAAAATTAGTACAATTTTTATTAAGTATTTAAGTTTAAATAGTAGAGAAAAAAAAATCAATTAATTAAAAATGTGTTCTTAATTGTAAATTTAATTAGTTAAAAAAAATTTTTAGTTATTTCTTTTTATAAAATAAATTTTCTTTAATTAAGTGATGTTAATCGTTTAGTGAGTCCTGTCCACGGTCAATTATTTCATTTTAAAATTATATAAAATATAATTTTTTTTTTGCATTCATTTTCTTTATTACAACAAAATAGTATTTTTTTTGGAAATCAAAAAAATTTCTGGCTACCACAAAAATAGGAAACAAAAAAACATAAAATAATAAAAAGGATAATCTTTTAACATTTCATACTACAAAGATAAAAAAAAAATTCAAACAAATAAAATTCAATAAAAGATAATTTATAAATTGCAGTAATATAGTTGGATAAAAGGTAAGAAAAAAACTAATTTGAAATTTATTATAGGAAATTCTTGTATTAGTCATAGCCACATTTTTTTTGAAATCCTGACGACTTAGTGAATTATATCAGTGACGAAATTCCTATCAAAAAATTCTAAAAAATCTTTTTTTTATTACATTGAATTTAAGAAATTGCGTATTTCATAATTTCTGAAGAATATAATTTTTCAAATTTAATAGCTTTTTTTTTAATCATTTTATTTTTGTTTTGTAAAAATAAAAAAAAAAAACAAAGAAGAATAAATATGGTAAAGATTCTTATTGACAAGCATAACGAACTTTTACTTTTTTTGTTTGTTTGTTGTTGAACGAAAAGGGGGAGCAGGATACAATGAGGTCATTATGGAGGGCGTACTATATAAATTATAATTTTCAATGAAAAACCAATTATAAATGAATTCAATGAAAATTCAAGTTTGCTGTTGCATTCGAATATTATCTATAAAGTAAAACATTAAGCTTTAGCTTTGTAGCATATAGTATGTATTCATAAGTCTAGTCTTTTTAGAACAGAAACTACTAGAAATATTTTATAGCTTTAGTACAACTGACAATAAGCATAGACTTTATTATTTATATTTATACTTACATAATGCTATAATTAATTTAAGGAATGGAAAGATTCTTGGCTTCAGGAAACTTACTCCTCTCTTAAAACAATATTTTTAGAGCTTTGGTGAGGGAATTTTGAAAAAGTGAAGTAGACTCGATTATTAATTATAACATTTATTATTAGTACATTTAAATTTTAACGTACTTATGTATATAAAATTCTCAACAAGGAAGCATTATTTTTTTTATAAACACCAAGATAAAATTTATTTAGTAAACAAAAAAATCTTGACAAATTGTCATAACAAATTTTATCCGGATTTAATTCTTTAAATAAAAAATAAGTAAGTACCTACTTATATTTCAAGTTTTCTATAATGTGACTCAAAGTTAAAACTTTCTGTTAAAATAAATTTCTAATCAGCTGCTTAATCATCTATATAAAGCTAAAAGTTATTTAATAATAAACCATTATGATATAATCGTAATTATATTTACATATTTTTGAATATTTTTTTTTTAACTTGTTCTAATTCGGTTAGACAACAAGCAGACTATTTATTTTCCATTATAATAAAATTATGTAGATGTATCCTACAATTGATTTCTTTCTTATTTTTTACTCTAAATAATAAAATAGTAAACAAAATTATTATTTTTACTACAATTTTTTTTAAAATCATTTCAGCAGCAGCAAATAAAAAAGCTCAAAGTTCATAATATAATTTGAAAGTTTAATAATGAAATTGACGTCAAATTTAAAGCTCTTTTTCATTAAATTTCTTATTAAAAATTTAATAATTTTAAAAAAACTGTTCAGATAGAAAATTAAATTTATATAGAAATGTTTATTTATGTTTTGGCACATGTATTAATCACCAAAACATTATTATTCACTTTTATTTTGTTTGTTAAAATTTTTAAATGGTGGAGAAGAAAGAACATTTAGTTTTATACTTAAATGTTTTCTACTTTTTTTTATTTATTACTTATTTTCAATTATTTAAAAAAAAAAGTTAAATTACGTTTTAAGTAATTTAAAACTAAAAACTCCTTATGAAACTTATATAAAAATTATAATCTTATCGATTTTATGTATTTACTACAAATTTTCATTATAAAAAAAATGTTTAATTTTTAAGCAAATTATATGAGTAATAATGGGAGTGAAAGTTTTTGAATACGTGGAAAAAGTTGTTTTTTTGCATCGTATATTAACAATATTTCCAGTTGTCGTCTGGTTGAAGATATGAAGTCACTTTTTCCAATTTCTTAATGTATTAAACTGAACATTAAATTTGTTTTATACCTAAAAATATGTTAAACCATAGACTAAAAATTTTTGAAACTTAAATTCATTTGGAAATGACATTCTAATGTAATTTAATTTTCATACACAATTAAGTATATATAGTTTTTATGCTCCGTCTGGACAAATGAACAAAGTAATAAATTTCCACAAAATTAACTTTTTATATAAGTACATATTAGTTATGTGCTTTTGCTTTAGACGACGTCGAATTGTCAAATAATCGATTTGTTCAATTCAAAACTTGCTTTTTCAGACTTAAAGTAAATGATGCATCTGTTTGTAAACTGACGATATATTTATCTATACTACATTAATTCTCAATTGCATGTTATCCAAGCTTTTGAGTCACAAACATGACAACAAATCCCAAGTTAAATCAATTATACGAGTACTATATAATAAATTTTAAATTATAATAAAATTCAATTATACGTAAACAAAATTAAAATATTAATAATTAATTCATAAAAAAATGTATAAATTAAAAAGGATAATTTATTTACCGGGCATATATATATAAAATAGAAAAATAACAAATTATTTTACGATCTTAATGTCCTTGTCCAAAGTTAATTGAATGTTTGTTTTTTTTTATACTGAGAATTGTTTTACATATTTTCATGTTTAATAAAACATTTATGTTTAAGTAAGTATGTATAATTTATTTATTTTAAAAATTTTTTTTTTGTTTAAGTTATTTATAAAAATGTCTTCCGAATAAATCTCATAGAAAATTTATTAATAATTTGAATGTCGTCTATATAAGTTTTGAACAAACCAAACCAAAAAAAAAAAAAAAGATTTTGTTTTTATTGTGGACTTTGCCAAAAAGCAAAAAAGAAGAAGAAAAAAATCATTGTAAATTTTTATGAATGTATACTTAGTATTTCAACATAGAGAAAATGTCCAAAGTTATATTAACCATTTAACAAAGTAATTGTGGGCGTGTGAAAGCGTTAATAGAGAAGTATATACATATTTGATTTGAGCTTATTAGTTATACAAATTATACATTCACGAGAAAATAATTACAAAATGAATATTGCTTACGATTATTTAATGTATCTTATATGGGGGTAAGCTTCTTAATAAATTTATAGTTGGTTCTGCTGGTAGACATAATTTTTATAAGTAATCGAACTAATATAATTCTTGTTAATTTCATAAAAAAATATTCAAACACATCTGCAAAGTAAATTGGTAAAATGACAATAAAATATTTGCATAAAGTCAATATTTACGAGGTTGTAAATTTATTATAATCCATTTTGAAAGTAGAATCCAAATGAAATTATCAATCAATCAATCATTCAATTATTTAATTAAATCTTATTTTGTTGCTAAGATAATGAATTTGTATTAAACTAAATCTGATTCATTAAGTATCTGATTAATTCTATCTAATCTATAATATATATACTTTACCTGTCTGAATTATGATTTATATATATACTTATATATAATTTTAATCTCTCAACTTAAAAATAATTTATAAGCAAGTATAAAATATTATAACAATCAAAATTTTTTTAGTAATCAATTTAATTTACTTACTTATTTTCAATACCACGCCATTGAAATTGATCTTTATACCTACTTATAAGTATATTTCTTGCAAATTTTTTTTCAATTTGAAACATTAAGCAATTATTATAATTTTGCTGATATGAGTTCTTTTTTTTTTTGTTTCAAATTTCAAATCAAGAATTTAATTATTTCATTTTTTATTTAAAATTCAGTAAAATAAAAATCTGCTGTAGCTTAAAGTACTTATACTTCTTATAAGTATAATTTAAATTATTATTATTACTGGCATAAACACAAACCTGCATTTCTGAGATAAGAATAATATATTATATTGCAAATTCGACTTTTATACAAGTCAATGACTTGAAAAATCATTGTATACAAGTAACAAGGTGAATTGAAGTGTAAAATACGGTATATATATATAATCTATTATTTTTAAGTAAATTATAGAAATTTAGTGGTGTCATAAAATTAAATCGTATCGTTAATTGAATAAAAAATATTTTACAAGTGTTCAGCAATTTCATTTGACTCATATTTTTCCGACACCTTCCCATTTATAGATTTTCCTATAGGATCAGAAAAGTATGAGTCAAAAGAATTTGCTGTATGTAAGTATGTATACTTTTATTCTTTGATAATGTTTCTCAACTATTGTGATCTCTAAGACTCTTTGACTGATTGAAGGCTGAGGCACAGAATTTGGTTTTGATAATTTTTTTTTAAAATTATTTAATTTAATCATCCATAACGACAACAATATTTATTAATTATGTAAACAATAAATCTCCCAAGAGTCGAAGACACTTTCATGAACTTTAAACGTGATAGAAAATTATATTGATTATAATTTATTATTTTTAAATTTATTTTTGAACTTTGATCTATTCACAAATAAAGTATATAATAAAAAAAAATTAATTTTATACAATCTATTTAGATGAGATGACATTGACATGTTTGCAGATGCGTAGCGTATTAAATAGTATATTCTGCAAAAATATAAATAAATCAGTTCTCACAAACAAAATTTACAAAGTAGATATATTGAAATGTCTTGTTAAATCCTTTTCTTCCTTTAATTGTTGACAATTTTAAAACTTATAATAATATTACTTGATTATAAAACTATATAAAAAATATATTTACTTGATAAATTGTAAGCTTGTCATTTGTACTAAATATTTATTTTTATATTTTTCAGTTTAATTAATATATTTTTCTACAAATTGTTTTTAAAACAAAATCAAATCAAAAATATATTTACATATATAAATATAAAATAGCACTTTACTACTTATTATACAAAAGTTCAGAAATTGTTTCAAATAAAGCTTACACAAAAAAAAAAATTCAAAATGCAACGTTGGTTTTTTTTGGATGATAAAGCAAATGATGCAGTATCAACAACATTATCAAAACATTCTGATAGTGGTTCATCGTCTGGAGGAAGTGCAGAAATGACATTTTTACGTCAATTAACATTTAAAGTATTTGTTAAATTTGATTTACAACCAAATGAATGTATGGCACTAATTGGTGCTTGGGAAACATTAGGCAATTGGAATCCACAAAATGCTGTATTAATGAAACAACTACCCGATGGTAAGTTTTATGTAATATATAATGTAGATAATAAGAAATCTAAATTTATAGAGAAAATTCATTCTTGAAAGAAAAATTTATAATTTGACCTTAATTTTAGACACACTGTATATGATTTATTTACCGATGCATTTTTTTTATTTATTTTATTTTCTCGAAAACAGGAAATTATATCAAATCGATAACAAAATTAAAATAATTCAATGAAATTTTATTTCTTATACATATACTTATCGTTTTTGTAATGCGGAAACAAAAATTGTAATAATATATATTGATAAAATTGAATTGAATTATTGTACATACGTCAATAGGTTTTTAGTTATCAAACAAATTATATAAAAATAAATGAGCGAAAATAATTGTGTACAGAAGCTGAATTTTTGCTGCTTATTTTGTTAATTTAATATAAAAAATTATAAAATGCCAAAATATTATTAGACCACAACTAAATTCTTGAACTATAAATTACTAAATTACCTGCTTCGGTTTATAAATAAAATTGACTATCTGAAAAAGTAGAAATAATGGGGAAAAACTAGTTCGATTACTTTTACATCCTAGTCCGTTCATTTTTTTCACGAATCATCAAAACGTTTACGAGATTTTTTTTATAAATTTATTTTCCGAATTATATAATTGAAAATCACAATTTTTTTCAAATACACTATAGTCAATTTTCAATCATAATAATAAATACTCAAAAAAAATTCTTGTCTAAAAATATATTAACTTAAGAAATTAATTTCAAAATATTTATTTATTTACTTTATTCCATTTATTTAAGAAAAAATCATTAAATATACATAAATCCAAAAAATTACTGAACATAATAAATTTTTTTTCAAAAAGTTAAAGATTATAAATTAAATTTTTTGGTTTTTACAAATATATTTAATTTAAAAAAAAAATTTTCTTTGTTCATAAATTAATTTCCAAATGTTCAAAATTTATATTTACTTAATATAAATAATATACTTATTAATAATAATTATGTTACGTGAATGTTTTTGCTTTTGTTTTTAAAAATTAAAACCAGATAACACAGAGCTAAAAAACAACAAATAATCCTAACACAGAAAACTGAAAAAAAATTTCTGTTGAATTGCTGCTGTCGCAAAATTCGGTTTTAACTAGTTTGATTTGGATAACGAAAAAATTTTTTTTTTCGAAATATGTAATCATAATCAAGTTTTTTACACATTTTCCCAATTTTTGTTATATTTTATTTAAATTTTCACTTAATTATAGAAACAAATAGTATATTGGAGAAAATCTTTTTTATATAAAACAAACAAAAATTATTTCAAATTCTTTTTGGCAAAATTTCATAAAAAAAAATTTCAAAATGTAAACATGTGATTTTTAATTTATTATTTTTTTTCTAGATTTTCATAGACGAAATTAAATTAAATGAAAAATTAATATAAATTAAATAAAATATACGTAATCAATGTAATAATATATAATCAAACATTATCACAATAATTTTATTTAGTTTTCATATTAAATTTTATTTATTGAAAAAATAGAAAAATTATTAAAACACATGTTTTTTTTTCTCTGTTAAATAAAATTCTTTAGAAATCTTTAGAAATATAGAGATAAAATTTATGTTGTTGTTATTTTGAAGAATTTTCTGTATTTTTTTTTGTTATTACAATTTTATATAATTTTTAATTTAATTTAAAAATATTTAAGATGAATTTTTGAGGCAATGGTGTGTGACCTTTATGGGTTAACGAATGTCTAGAGGTTATAGAGTCCTGTGTTGGGATGGTGGTGTATTAATGTGGGTTTCAATTGAGTTGGCATGGCATGTTCAACGTAATTCACTTCATTTCATTTTTTATACAAAATCAGAATTTGAAGGAATTATTATGAGTATATAATTCAAATATTTTCATATACCAGTGATGAAAATCGTCTGTGAATTTCAAAATATTGTTTGGAAAGGCGATTTAAAGTTTATTAATTAATATACTTAATTAAATTCTTAAACAGAAAAAAAAACTCCCAACAAATTTGTTTTAATGTCACGGTTATAATTATATAATTAAAATTTATCATAAATATAACCGTGACATTAAATCTAATTTTCTAATTATTTAAAAGCTTTTGTGCTTGTACAAAGATAAACTATTTTTATCTAATTAACATTTTTATTTAATAATTTTTGCAATTTATTATTAATTAAGTATTCTATAAATTGTTGTCTCTAATTTTTTATAATTTGTTAGGGGGTACCACTGTTTTTTTCAAACATAAAATTCTAAAAAAAAAGATTGTTTATTTCACAAGAATCAGAAATTTATTTTTAAATTGATTTAAAGTGATGTAAATTAATTTAATTTCTTAGTCTTTTGTTTTTTTTATTCAATTATATATTTTGTTTGTGGTGTGACACTAAGTAAATTAAATTGGAAAAAAGTAGTTTGTTTTCCTTCTCTACAAGAATAAATTTAAATTTTTTTTCGCAATTTAAAAATAAAAATGATTTTTTCAAATTGTATTTATATATTATTAAAGGCCCAAACAAAGTCATTGGTCTTTATAATAATCTTATTTACATAAATTATTCACATATTGTGTACAGACTTGTTTATTATTATTTTTTTTATAATATTAATTTTAGATTATTCTTGATTAATTTTTTTTAAAAAAAAGAAGAAGAGTTCATTAACATATTTTTCATTTTATGTCTGTAAAATTATTTAACAAAAATATTATTAACCTTAAATATCTTACTCTCATTGGTCTCGTGAGAACCTATCACTCCAGTGATGGTGACTCAATGCTGCTCACACTGTTCACTGACCAATCTGCATTTGTTCTGTAGCAATTGCACAGACCACGGTTATCGTAACTCGTAACTAGTTATCCTGCTGAGAATGTTGTGAAGAGGTGGTACAATTGACCGTTTATGCCTATACCTCAGCTGTGCGGACTAGCACGGCTTCATTTCATTTAATTTCAACCTCAAATATATAAATATTTAAATTTCATTTAAAAAACTAATAATTGTATCATTTAAATTTTTTTTTTATAATTTTATTTCATATTTGTTATTTGCATTTTCTTATCAATATTTATACTTAATAGAAATAAATATTTATTTAAAAATGCAGTAAACAAGACTAAAAAAAAAATGTTACATAATAATAATAATAAATCGGATTTGAAGGTAAAAATTTAATTTATTAGCAATTTCAAACTTTTATAATTAAATATATATATGACTTCGTAAATGACATTCGAGTTATTTTAATGTTTCTGGTTTCTGTTAATTTTTTAATTTTTTTATAGTAGGGTAATTTCGTAGAAAAGTTTTATCGTTTTTATAATTTAATATTTTATAACTTATCGTCGATTTATTACAAGCAGAAGGTATTAAGTCACAAAATATATAAGTATAAATGATAAAATGATATTAATAAGAAGCAATGGGAGAGGATTACGTAGAAATAATTAAATAAAATAATTACATTATATATATGGTGATATATGAACGTTACAACAGAATGGATTAATTTCTAATAACTGAATTGGTTGAGTTGTGTAATCAGGGGTGAATAAAATAGGGTGATATTTAAAATATTTAATACAAATTCGTCAGGCAGTCCCAGATAAACTCCAAATAACCTCCTTAAAGATATTGGGGGAAAATATGAATAATAAATTTAATATAATTAATCTTATCACCCTATTTTGAAAGGCATTCTCCATGATGTCAAAGCTTTTCGAGGGTCGTAGCGCCATGAATTGAATTAAGTAAGTAAATGATTATTTAAAAATTAATTGTCTACAAAAACATGGTATCAATTTTATCTCACTTTGAGTGCGAAATATAACATTTTGTCATTACCAAAGAGATTTCGACTTAATTGTTGTTACATTGAGAAAATATGAGAAAATTAGTTAATCTTCTGCTTGAAAACCGACACTAATTATGATAATTATGAAAACGTGCTACTTACATACTTTTTTGAGAAAAATTTATTCTAAATATAAATTTTTAATGAATACTAGTTTTCGTAATCGTAGCTAAATATAATTTTACATTTGAATAGTCTGCAAAATTTTGCTAAAAAAAATATATTTATAACTCTACTCCTCATATTTCAATTCTCAAAATATTTATAATGAAATTCCTCTTAACGTTTTGTACTATCAACAATTCATTTCTTGTACTCGTTTAGTTTCTCTAAACAAAAATTTTTTTTTTATCAGCTTTCTTAAGAACTTTGGACCCAATAAACTTACAATATAACAAAAAAAAAAACACTTTTGAAAAGAAACCAGAATTTATTTTTGAATTTAAACAAAAATTTAATATTATTTTTTATTTTTTCTTACTTCCCACAAAAAAAATTTTTATTAATTCAAATCGTATTTTCTTTTTTTTGTATTTCTTTTGTAGGAAAGCATTATAAAAACCATTGAGAGCGTAAATAATTTACGCGATATGTGAATGTGAGTGAACGACGCGACGGGGGTCAGCAAAAAAATAAAAGCTCACAAAAAACGTGCCAGCGCCAGCAATTTTATATTAAGTGCTCACGTGTTTTTTTTCTGGTGTTTTTTTATCATTCATTTCGAGGCGAACAACAAATTTTATTTATTTATACAACATAAATTTTGAATAATTGAAGTATATGTGTGTAATCTTGATGCCTTTGATGATGATGTGGACATAAATTTATTTATCATTATAAGCTTCGATTAGTTTTCTTTTCGTTCCTGGATTTTGATAACACCAAGAATGTGAATAGTATTTTGAAAATAATTTTTGTATGTTAACAAGAAAATAAGGAAAAATATTATTTAGCGTGTGAAACGTAATGAAATTTATTTACGAATTAGTAAAAGAACTGATTTATGACTCGGTAAACTTTCCGGGGCTTTAGATAATTATTTGAGAAAACATTTTTTTCACATATTAATACATTTATATTATTCGTAATGTAAAAAAGAAATATATAATAAGAAAGGATTAAATATAAATATCGTCGAAAAACTCATTTGAGCACATAATGGATACAACAGTTCTATCTTTTACTACACTCAATCCCGCTCAACCATTTATTATACAAGTTATGGATAAGACAAAAGTCGAATCGCCCCCCATAAAATTTTAAACTTCAAAACATCAATTTATAATCAGCAATTGGAGAGAATATTCGGAAAATTATAATGAACATTATACACAACCTTTTTGTCACTTCTGTAATTCTGAAATTTCCTTAAGTTTTTGTTATCTTCTTATACTACACTTCACTACTTACCTGTTTTATATTTAGGTAAAACCGAAAATATTATTTTTCTTACTACAAACTAAAAATTCCATAAATATCCCTGAATTTATTTTTAATTTCGTGTTAAAAACCAAGAAAACTATATAAGAAAATTTAAAATATTACAAAATGAAAAATAAATATTTTATAAATTTTCTTTTGCGTTTTAATAAATTAATTTCCACAACAACAACAAATTCCTTCTCTGTAAATATTGTTAAACAAAAAATTATAAGTGTAGTTTGTAAATATAATTTCTTTAATATTTATTTTAATATGATATTAATTTAAACAAAACTCGAAATAATTGTTGGCAGTAATTATTAGAAAAGAATTTTTCACATTTTTCAATGTAAAATGAATAAAATTATTGTATAAATATTAAAATTATTAAAATAATTTTATAATAAAAAAAAGTGCTGAATTTTTCAAAAACGTAATGACCTTAAATAAGATTAAAAGTTAAATTACTGCAAACTACGTTGTATTTTTTGTTTTTAATTTTTTGGCATTTTATAATATTTTTTAATTTAATTTTTTTTCTTTGACATAAATCCAAAACAGAGTTGGGTAAGATACAAAAATATTAGGAGAGTAATTCAATATATATAAAAACAAAATCGTACTATTATTATTTACACACCTTTATTATTTCGTCAACTTTATAATCAAATAATAATTTTTAATTAATAAATTATTAATCAATAATATTATTATTCTTTTTTTTTTTTGTAGATAAGGGTAATTGGTCAGTAACTGTTGATATACCACATGAACGTCAAATTGGATATCGTTATTTTGTGTGTGCAATTGAACCAATTAGTCGTGCTATTATTGTACGTAACTGGGAAACACATTTAACAACACGTAAACCAACTGATCAAGATTATGAAATATATGATACATATGGTGATGTTAATGGTATTGAAAAAATTGATCGTGGCTGGCTCACTAGCGAAAGAATATTACAATTAAAATTTTTTAATGCACCATTTAAATGGAAACAACGTATGAAAAATCGTACAATTTATATAAAAATAACACCAATGTCATTAAAAATTCATGGTGATAATTGTTATCAACAAAATTCAACAACATTAGATGATTCATCATTATCAAATGATACAAAAGAAAATGCAAATGATCAACAATTTTTAGCATTTTCTGAAGTTGTTAGTTTAAAATTTGACGAAAGTATATTAAAACCACAAGAACAATTTGGTATTGGATGTGGACAAGATGATTTAGTTATATTTAATATAACTGTTATGGATTTTGAAAATATTGCATATTTAATTGATTTATTTGCATATAGTTCAAAATCTGTACCAAATGAACCACCATATCATTTGGGTTATCATTATATATTACCAAATATATTAAAACGTTCAGAAGGTAAATTAGAATTACCAATAACATGTGCATCTAAACATCGTCCACTTGGTATGATGCAATGTGATTATTTAATAATAAAACCATTTAGTAATTGTACATTTAATATGAGTGTATCATATCAACGTTATTGGAATAAAAAATGGAGTGGTTTAGATATTGGTCATCGTGGTTCTGGTACTAGTTTTAAAGTTAAAGAAACTGTAATTAGAGAAAATACAATTGCATCATTAAAAAAAGCCGCAAGTCATGGTGCTGATATGGTTGAATTTGATGTACAACTAAGTAAAGATTTAGTACCAGTTATTTATCATGATTTTAATGTTTATGTATCATTAAAATCGAAAAAAAGTCCAAGAGATATAAATGATTTTCTTGAATTACCAATGAATGAATTAACATTGGAACAATTGAAAAATTTTAAGGTAATTTTAAATTAATTCTAATAAATAAATTTGTGTGACATCACTAAATAAATAATTTTTATTTGTTTTTACAGGTTTATCATGTTGTCGAAGGACGTAGTCGTGAGCCACGTATTTTTGAAAATGAAGATTGCCATGAACATCAACCATTTCCATTACTTGCCGATGCACTAGATGCTTTAGATCCTCATGTTGGTTTTAATATTGAAATTAAATGGTCACAAGAATTAATTGATGGTACAACTGAGTTACAATCACAAGTTGATCGTAATTTATATTTAGATTGTATATTGGATGTTGTATTACGTAAAGGTGGACAACGTCGTATTGTGTTTTCTGGTTTTGATCCTGATATTTGTACAATGTTACGTTACAAGCAAAATATATATCCAGTAATGTTTTTAACATTGGGCCAAACAGATCGTTATATTAAATATAGTGATCCAAGATGTAATACAACTGAATTAGCTGTATGTAATGCTAGAGCAATGGAATTACTTGGTATTGTTGCACATACCGAAGATTTATTAAGAGATCCAACTAAGGTAAAATTAAATGAATTTTAATTTTTTGGAATTTTTTTTTTTTTTTTTAATTCAAAAACCATTTATTCTTATAGGTGAATTTAGCAACTAATGTAGGTTTAATTGTGTTCTGTTGGGGTGATGATAATAATAGTAAAGATACAATATTAATGTTGAAAAAAATGGGATTACATGCTATTATATATGATAAAATGGATGTATTAACAACAAAAGAGAATAAGGTAAATAAATATAAATTTTAAATATATATTTTTGAAAATTATATACCTGAAATATTTATTTTTAAAACAAAAAGATAAATGAGAAAATTTTCATAAATATATATAAATTCATTTGTATATTATTTTTTACTTATTGTGCTGGCAAAGACGAGTGTATTTTTGTTAGTAATATGAATACAGATATATATAATATATATTTTACATTTTATATTATCTATCATTTTCACAATCATATATTTTCTGTTCGTCTTAACATATTTCAACGATCATATAGGAAAATTTTTAACATACAACATTTTCCAATTTTCAATTATATATTCAGCAACTAAATTTTTATATATAATTAATATTAATTGAGTCCTCCACAAGCATTTAATAATTATTATTTATGCATTCCAATACCTTTTTCAAAATTAAGAATTTGTCATTATTATGTAAAAACGAATTTTTATCATCACACCTTATTCAGCAAATTTTTTTTACTGTTTTTAAGCTCAGCTTCTGAAACGACTCAAATAAATAATTTGTAAATTTTCCTATTTGATCAATGCTAAAAAATAATTGAAAATACATATAAAAAAAATTATTTTACCTATTAATCATTTTTAATAAATTTAAAAATTTCGTTATAAAATTTCAAAAGCCATTTAATTTTATTAAGGAAAGCTTACTATAAAAAGCAAAGCATGTAAAACATCCTGCATTTATTTACACAATCAATTTTGTTTTTTATTGCAAAATCTTAAATATAATTTTTTGTTTTTGTTTTATTATAGGAAAGCGTCTTCTTAGTTCAAGCGCGTGAAAGTCAAAATGATATATTAAAATTACAATGTCTTGATATGGAAAGAAGTATGCCACCACCACCGTGCGACAACAAAAATGCAGATTCATATAAATATAATTATAGTAATCCAGATTATAAAATAATTGATTTAGAACATGAAAGACATCAATTAGCTGTATCAACAGCAACATCTTTTGATTCATTATTTGAAAAGGAGGAGTAAATCTATGAAAAAAAAAATAGATGTGCAGGGAAAAGTGGCTGAATACCCCAACAACAACAAAATAATATATAATAAATTAACTAAATATATAAAGACGATATATTTTAAAACTCAATTTTAAAATTTATAAATATTTAAAAATTAAACAAAAAAAAAATTATCTTATTTAAATTAAATTAGAAATTTTTTAAATTAGCCAAAAAGCAAAACAAAAAAAAAAAGCTTTACACCGATTGAAAAATATTAGTTTTTTTTATAGTAGGTTTTCTCTTCTTTTCAAATTTGGTGTACAAGTAAAAAACATTAATTTTTTTGAGTTTCACAATTTTTTTATATAGTAATTTTTTTATTATTTTTTTTTAAAAAAATTATTAACTTTAAATTAATAAATAAATTTAGGTAAAGCGACAAATACACATTCTTCTACGCTATGATATAAAGAAATAAAATTAAATAAATTAATATTTCAAAAATAAAAATAAAAAAGGTTAAATAAAATTTTTTAATATATTTTTAAGAACAATATAAATTAACTTGTCTTCAACACTTAAAAGAAATAAAATTGATTTGCTCTATTATAATATAGTTCTGAAAATTTGCAAGATATTTTAAATATTAGAGCATTTTGTGAAATTCTTGTTCAAATAGTTAAGTAATTAAAAAATATTTAAATTATGCAAGCTAAAAAAATTCAAAAGATTGTTATCATCAAAATTTGCCTCACAAAATATTCCTACCATAAAAAAAAATCAAAAGGCTTTCATTTAATTCAAAAAAGAAATTATAAAATTTTAAATTAAATTTTTTAAAAGACAATAAATAAAAAAAGGTTGAAACTACATTAATTTACTGGTGTTTATTTCTTATTTTAAGATTTTTATTTCTAAAGTGGTAAAGGTGGATGTGGTGGGTATGGATAACAAATATTTTAAGTTTTTATTTTATTTTTTAAAATGACATCTATTGACGAACATCAAAAATAAAATTCATCTACTATTACACTGTAGATGGCTCCAATATTTCGATAATAAAATATCGGATTGATTTCAAATATATGAATATGTTGTCAATAGAACTTAATATGTATGTCTATATTAATAATTTAATTATTCAACCGTAAAATTTAATTATAATTTCCATTTAAAATAAATTACTTCTACAATTTTTGAAATTTTTTCCGAAATTTAGTCCGAAAAAAAATTAAATAGCTTTTGCTAACTGGGATAAGTTATTAAAAAAATCAGCTGATTGTCACATTTTAATAATTTGTCAAAAAGTCTACCTGCCCTTCATACGCAAACATGCATTTTACTTTTTACTGCTGTCATTAATTAACATATCATAAATAAAAGAAAATGATTTTCAATTTGTTTATTATTTAAAAATTATTTATATTTTTATTTAAATTAATTAAAATATATAAAAATTAATAAAAATCCGGTTCAAGTTTATTTATTTACAATATCTCGGAGAGAAAAAAAAATGTTAAATAGCTATGAAAAAAACTAAAAAATTTAAACTACAGCAGATCATTTTTGTGTTAGATTCGTAACCTTGGTAAAAAAGAAAATTATAATTTTCTAAAAAGTGAAAAGAGCAAGCAAAAATAAAAGATAAAAAAAAATCATTGAAAAATTATAGCTATGTTGAAATTGTCAATATTAAAATATTAAAGAAATTCGTAAATTTCGTTACTTGTTTTTACAAAATTAAAAATTATCATTAAATTTTACACAAATAATATATTAATTTGTTGTACACCTTCTCTAAAATTCCATTATTATTTATCATCATCGAAATATTTTAATTCGATAATGTGGAATTTTCCACAAAATTTTATACTACCGCAAACAAACTACCATTCAAATAAAATATTATGGCGACGACAACAACAACAACAACAACGAACGATTACAATGCTGGGGGTATTATATTATATTTTATGTTATTTACAAATTACAATAGCCGATCGTATATCATTATTACCATCTTCAATAATTGGTTTTCAACAATTTGGTCTACAATATAATGGAAATTTAAATCAACAGCCATGTGATAAAACACGTAAAGTATTTACAGATAATGTTGGTGAATTTTCAGATGGACCAATTGGTATTAATTATACACAAGATTCACATTGTGAATGGTTAATAAAAGCAAAAAATTCAAGTCAATTTATAACATTAACATTTATAAGTATTAGCACAGAATGTTCCTATGATTATATTTATGTATATGATGGTGATTCATTTAATTCAACATTATTGGGTAGTTTTAGTGGTCGAACAGATCCACAACGTTTGGTTGCTAAATCTGGCAGTGTAAATATATAATTTATTTTACTTATATAATATTCAAATTCTTAGTTGTAACTTTTTTGGTTAATTTTTTTTTCTCTTTTAGATGCTAATATTATTGTATAGTGATACTAATTATGTTTTGGATGGATTTCGTGCTAATTATTATATCTCGAATTGTTTAAATAATTGTCATGGAAATGGTAAATGTATTGGAAATGAATGTGTTTGTCATGGTGAATGGATTGGACCAGATTGTGAAGATCAAGCATGTCCAGATCGATGTGGTGAAGATATTGGAAGGGGGAAATGTGTTAATGGAATGTGTAAATGTATTGAGGTAAATTATATTTTTCACGGTTGATAAACATTTTATTGCAAATAAATATTTTTGCTATACTAAGTATGTATATTTTATTTCGTCTTGCGATAAATTTGTAATTTTGTTAAAATTTAGTGTTTTTTTTTTTGATATTATTAAGTTATCGTTTGAACATTTCCGATTGATAATTTTTTCAATAGGAGGGATGAACATGTTATTATCGATATTGGAAATTTAAAAATTTGTCAACAAAATTACTACAAAATACAGATAGATTCAAGCTAATTAACTATATTTATATATAACTGGGTGAACTATCAAATCAATTCATAATAATTAAATCTTTTAAATTGTGTAAAAAATAATTTAATATTTAATTTTCTCTTAATTAAAAATTCGAGCTAAAAACACGTTTTTATCAATTGATATTTTCCATATTTAATATTTTAAAAATTTTGATATTATAGTAATATAAATTGTAGTTATTATCTCATTGTTGACTACCCCTGTAGATAAAATATACATGGCAAAAACATATTTGATAAAAAAAACACAATTTTTCAATAACCGGATTTTTTTATAAAAAATATAATTAATATTTTTGTTTTCAATAAAATATTTGTGACGCAGATTTGGTTTATATATATTTATGAATATTTAAAATTTTGATTTTTTTAAATATTAATTACTTAAAACTTCGATATATACCTTAATTGAACAGGTTGCAAAACGAATTCACAATATTTAGTATATTTAAATTTCATATAGCACGGTTGTAAAAATCTTTATGAATTAATTTAAAACTAATATGTATAATTAAATTATGATATTTTAATTTAATATTCACATTAATTACAGGGTTATAGCGGTAGATTATGTGATTTAAAGGAAAATCCAGATGGCGAACAATGGCGTTGGTTAGCTACTGATGATGATGGTATGACACCAAGAGCTGCACACACAGCTATTTATTTAGAAGAACAAGATTCATTATATGTATTTGGTGGTTACGATTTAAATAATGTAATAAGCTCATTACAGGTAAAATATTAATTTGTAAAGTTAAAATTTATATACCAAATATTATTATATAAAATGTTTTCTTTTATTTAGATTTATCGTTTTAAAAAGAGCCATTGGGAAGATGAATGGGGAATATCATTACAAAATCGTCATAATTATCAACCATCAAAAATTGATAATACATTATTAAAAGCTGTACTATCAAATAAAAATAATAATGATGCTAAATTATTTGGTTTAAGAAAAGATGCATCATTTTTTTCAAATATACTATATACAATAGCTGAATCAAATTTATCAACACAACGTAAACAAAGATCACCAATACCAATTGCAAAACCAACAAATTCAAATACACCAAATGAACAATTTGCTAATATTTTTGATGAAATTTTAGTAAATGTTACGGATGGTCGACCAAAGCCACGTTATGGTCATGCTGCTGAAAAATTATTAGGTGGTTTTGTTATATTTGGTGGTAAATTAGAAAATGGTAATTACTCAAATGAATTATGGTTTTATAATATAACTGATAGCGGTGGAGAGTGGAGTTTAAGAGCAAAAAATTCATCTTTTATGCCACCACCATTGGCAAGACATACACTTACATTAGCCGGTGAATATTTATATGTTTTTGGTGGTAGTCTACAGACAAGTGATTTTTCTTCAAGGTAATTTTATATTTTTATCTGTAATATTATAGTGTAAAAAAGCATAAATAATTTTTTTTTATTTTCAGAATATTTCGTATAAAATTGGAAATGAATTCGACAAATGAACAATGGGAAGAAATATATCCACATGGTGGTAAATCATTAGATGTAAGATTAGTTGCACATACAACAGTATATTATAGATATACAAATTCACTTATTATTTATGGTGGTATAATGACAAGTTTAGCAAGATTTTCGAAATTATCTGATCGTGTTTTTTCTTTTCAATTGGATAAATATCATTGGACTGAAATATTGTATCCACGGACTGCATTACGTGATACAAATATACCAAGAGAAAGAGCATTTCATACTGCAACAATAGCTGGTAATTATATGATAATTTTTGGTGGTTATACACATCGACATAATAAAGAGGAAATTTGTTATGATAATCAAATGTATTTATATCATTTGGGTTGTCATACATGGATAAATCAAGAAATACCATCAGCTGGTTATCAATATCCGAAAAAACAAGGTGTATTTGCTCATGCTGCTGCTGTACGAAATTCATCAACACTATTAATTGTCGGTGGTTATCATGGTAATGTTAATGCTGATTTATTTGCTTATGAATTACCAAAAATTCTTCGTGTAAAAGATCCAGAAAATTATAATCCAGAAGAATCATGTAGATTTCATCAAACTCAAACATCTTGTTTATCGGATCCTGAATGTGGTTGGTGTTCAGCTGATTCAAGTTGTTATGGACGTACAATTGGTGCTAATTGTACAACAAATCTTCAAACAACAAGATGTCCAGGAATATGTCCATCTTTAGGTGATTGTCATTCGTGTTTAGTTCATGGAACTTTATGGTCAGTATTTTCACAATCATATTCAATTGCTAGTAAACTTGGTTTAAATCAATGTACATGGTGTGTACAAAATGCCCGTTGCCATCACAAAGATAACAATAATTATGGTGTGTGTGGTGAAACAGAATCACAAATTCCCGGCTGGTGGGGTGCAAAGGGCACAGAAATTAGAAATCCACTTGAATGTACACAACATGATAATCGTCCCGGATTAACATATATTAAATATAATTATCCAGTTAATTTAACAATGCCCGATTTTGTTTCTATTGTTAATGCAACTATGGTAGATTTTGTTTCTTCTTCTAATCCACAATTAGAACCTTTATTCAGTGACGAAATGATTGCCAGACTTTTAGGTTTTGTTAGACCACCAAAGAATTTACCAAATGAACTGTTACAAATATGTACAAGTTATGCTTCAGCTTCATTGATATCCGGTGTTGGTGATAATCTAAATATAGCCAAAGAAATTGGTAATATAACGACTTTAAAGGTTTCATGTGCTGAAGTTGATTGGCCTAGTTTATCAGAACGTTTTATAGTTGATTTTCAAGCAAAACGAAAAATTGGTATGGGTGCTCCTAAAGATTATCAAAAAACAAATTTAGAACTTCAGCATTCGAATTCAATACATATGAATTCAAAAGCTTTTACATTTGAATATTTAGAACCATATTCAGATGGAAATTGTCCAAAATACACAAATTGTTTACAATGTCTAACAGATTCATTATGCGGTTGGTGTGATTTAACAAATAAATGTTTACAACGTTCAGTAAATGAAACTATTGAATGTAGTTTGGATAATAGTTCCATTTGGAAATATATGACAATTCAACCATCACAATGTGCCAACTGTTCGAATTATATTGATTGCAATCAATGTATAGATACGGGGATTTGTGAATGGTGGCCTGATGAAACAAGATGTGCACGAATTGGACGCTCTACAAATTCTATTCGATCAGTAGATAAATGTCCTACACCATGTCAATTAAGAAATACTTGTAATGATTGTTTGAACGAAAAAGGTCGATGTGTTTGGTGTGAGGCAACTGCTCAATGTTTTAGTTTTTCCGTATACACTAGTGAATATCAGTTTGGTATTTGTAGAGAATGGTTAGATCGAACGATTTCAAGTTCTGCCTCATCATCCACTACACTGTTGTTAGGTAATTCAGCAATAACAAGTACAGAAGATGGTTACGGACAAAATACAGCATTAAATTATCCACAAAATCAAAAATGCAAAACTTGCAGTCAGCATAAAAATTGCTCTACGTGTTTGCAAACTTTGAGCTGCGGTTGGTGTTTTGATCGTGACTATCCCATTGAAGGTATTTGTATGCAAGGTGATTTTAGTCGGCCTTTTGGCAATTGCGGTACCGCATTAAATACTAGCGAAAGTGAAGCTGAATGGGCGTATGCACAATGTCCAGATGTTGACGAATGTGGTCTGAAATTAGATAACTGTCATAAAGAAGCAAAATGTACTAATACACATGGTTCTTTTAATTGCCACTGTCGTCGTGGTTATGTCGGAGATGGTCGGGTATCTTGCATTCAAACTTGTTTCGAAACCTGTATTCATGGTCAATGTTCGGGTTCACCAGATTATCAGTGTCGTTGTGATCTTGGTTGGATTGGAAAGGACTGTTCAATAAATTGCGGCTGTAATAATCATTCAACTTGTGAGGAACGTGTGGGAAAATGTGATAATTGTTTAAATTGGACAGAAGGCGAAAAATGTGAACGTTGTAGACCTGGTAGCTACGGTAATGCTACATCTGATATAGGTTGCGCTCCCTGTGAGTGTAATGGTCATGGTAATCAAGATTTAGGTATCTGTAATAACCAAACAGGGGAATGTTTTTGCATAGATAATACTGGCGGCTTAAAATGTGAATTATGTAATCTAGAATATTATGGAGAACCGAAAGAAGGAGGGCAATGCTTTTTTCAATGTGAATCGAGGGGAATGCTAACCGAAATTGGTCGACAAGGAATTGGTTCTCGGAAATCATATAAAAATCCATGGGGTGGGCCAGAAGTTCGGGAATGTCTTTGGTTAATAACACCTAAACCAATAATCGTCGATCCGCTAATACAAATTGATCTAGATTGGGAAACATTAAATGTACAGTGCGATGAAAACGCTGTTTACATTTATGATAGTTTACCAGATTTAACAGGTAATACTCAACAAAGTCAGTTAATTGCTGTTGTCTGCAGTCCATATTCAAATCAAAAAACTATTGAAACCAGGTCGACTCATTTAACGGTGCATTATAAACAAGGAGGAAATAATGACGGATTCAATGCATTATATAATGTACGCAGTTGTAATTCTAGAACATGTCTAACACCACATATCTGTGATGAAAATGAACGTTGTATATGTCCACCTGGATTTGTTGGTTCCAAATGTGATATCGAAATTTGTCCGAAAAATTGTAGTGCTAAACAATCACAAGGTTATTGTGATAAGGGATATGGTCGATGTATATGTCACCAAGGATATGCTGGTATAGATTGTTCAGTTGAAGTAATATATAGTGATTTAATCGTGAATGATTTATTTAATACATTATTATTAAGTGAATCTTATGATCATTTGAGAAAAACAATTCCACGATTTGGTCATACAGTTAGTGCTGATAAACGTGGTTCTTTATGGATGTTTGGTGGTTATTCATTATCAAATGGGCCGCTTAATGATATTAGACAATTTGATACAAAAAATGGTACATGGATGCAAGTTACAGTTGATTCAACACCAGATGCTAAAATGCCATTAGGTCGATATTTTCATGGAGCTGAAATACATTCAGCTAAACAAACTATTTATATATTTGGTGGACTAACTAGCCAGGGCAAAGGGAAACCAACTAAAATTTTAAATGATTTTTGGCAATTTTCAATTCAAAATCAACGATGGAATGAAATTAATAATATGTCAGCCGAAAGACCCCCAGCACTTGCCGGACATACATTAACTTTTATTAAAATGAATGATAAGGAATCATTACTTTTAATTGGTGGTTTGTCTTTAAAAAATTCGACTCATTTAGAAATGTGGGATTATAATTTAGAAGTTAATCGTTGGGAAAAGTTATATTCATCAGGTGTAAGAATGCCTCCTCTATATGGTCATAGTACAGTCTATCATAGTAGTAGTCAGATTATTTATGTTTTCGGCGGTTATTCGGGAGACGTTCAAAAGAAATTGTATGCATTAAATATGCAACGAATGCAATGGACAGAATTACCAGTTTTTAGTGAATTGAATTTAATTGAGAATATGTTACCACGTGGAAGATATTTTCATTCAGCAGTAACAACAGATTCATATATGATTGTTTACGGTGGTCGAACATCACCATATAATGCCAGCGATAGTTTAATTGTTTATGTATATGGATGTAATCAGTGGATTCGATTAACAGAAGATGTACGAATTATTGGAAAACTTCCAAAATATACATATGCCGAAGCTATGACTATAGATCCAGAAAACAAAGCTATTTATATAGTCGGCGGTTGGGACGGCAGTTCCCAAAGTCGAGTGACAAAAATTACTCTTCCTGACGATATTTGTCAATTGTGGAGTAGTAGTAAATATTTATGTAGACATTATATGGATTGTAGTTTCTGCCGTGTAACATGGAATGACGCAGCAACGCCAACTACATATTGTTTCTCCAATGACAATCATGAAATATGTGAAGTACAAAATGGAACACTTTCAATTAATAATGGTACACCATGTGATGATGCATGGATTGCACAAAGAAATTGTTCAACTTTTACTACTTGTTCAAGTTGTTTAGCATCATGGCCATCTCATTTTGAAACAACGCCAATTTGTCAATGGTGTGACGGTTGTGGAATTGAAGGACGTTGCTTACCAGCTGGTGCTGAATGTGAACGGGGAACTGCGTACTGTAAAAAACATACAACTGTTGGTCTGTTATCACAATGTCCTGCACCACAGTGTCACACACTTAATTGTGCATCCTGCTTTTTGAATGAAAACTGTCAATGGGCAGTTAACGATGTAAAAATTACAGAATGCATTACAAAAGATTTAGTAGAACGAAATGGTTATAAGATTGTAAGAGAATGTCCTCTGCAATGTGATCAATTTGCGAATTGTACAAGTTGTTTAGATATTGAATCTGAAAATCCGAAATTTTGTAAATGGACAACTGCTTTACAAGCTTGTATTAATCCAGACACTCAACCAATTTACTGCGCCGGTGGAGTTTGTGGTTTAGTACTTGATCCTAAGGATCAAGAACAATGTCCCGAACCATGCCAAGCATATACTCAATGCTCAACTTGTTCAAGACACGCACATTGTGGTTGGTGTTCACGAGATAAGGGTAACGGTGATGGTGTTTGCACACAAGGCTCTTTGGAAAGTCTCTCGGCATATCAATCAATTTCTACATGTGATATAATCTATGCAAATCAAAGAAATTTAACGTTAGATGACATAAGTGATGAAACATTTTCCTGGAATTATGTTACTTGCCCACCTGAAGATGAATGTTCAAATATGCATCACAATTGTGATCCAGTTTCACAGAGATGTGTTGATTCAGATATTGGTTATAAATGTGTTTGTGGTGAAGGTTACAAGGATGAAAACGGTGAATGTGTACCAGTATGTCCCAAAGGATGTGTTCGGGGACAGTGTATTAAACCAGACAGTTGTTTATGTGATTTTGGATATGTTGGTCAGAATTGTTCTATTCAATGCCTTTGTAATGGACATTCTAATTGTGCTGGGCCAGATAAATTAGCAGAGTGTCTTGAATGTCACAATCATACTATGGGAGATCAATGTGAAAAATGTAAACCACTTTATGTTGGCAATCCAAAAGATAATGGTAAATGTGTACCATGTTTAGAATTTTGTAATGGACACACAGATATTTGTGTAAGTAATGATGCGCCAGATCATATTATAAATATGACTCGTTTGCAACTAGAAACTGAATTAAGTGAAGGACCAGGTGAAAATGCGACATGTTTACGATGCGCAAATAAAACAGCTGGGCATAGATGCCATACATGTATTTTGGGTTACTTTCGGGGAACGGATAATGAAAGTGATCCATGTCGATTATGTGAATGTCATGGCCATGGTGATATATGTGATCAAATCACTGGTGAAAAATGTAACTGTGGCAATAATACAGAAAGTGATGCAACATGCATTGCTGGAAATATCAAAAATTCAGCTCAACCATGCTGGAGCTCACAATGTTCTAAATGTCGTGATTCGTTTGCAGGTACACCAATTGAAGGTCATCAATGTTATAAGCAAATAAGCGTTGAAGTTAGAATGTGCTTTGATTCCAAACCTATTGAACAATGTAAATTGAATCCGGAACCATTACGACCAGGTCAAACAAAATTCTTTGTAATTCAGCCACGATTTATGAACGTTGATATTCGAGTAATCATTGATGTTACTCAAGGTGAATTAGATGTATTCATGAGCCCACAAGAAGATTCATTTGTTGTATATGCGAATCAATCAACAGGTCATCATCAACTATTTTTGGATAATAAATATCTGTGGGAAACTGCAACAAATACTGATTTAACTGAACCACTAAATATAGCTGAATCCATCAATTTGGGCAATGTAACAGCAACGGGTAAAACTTTTATTGAACGTCAGAAAATTTTTTGGACACCATCAATTCGTGATTGTAAATCATTAGACGGTAAAGGTTTCTATGTAAAGGATCAACGTGCTAAAGATCTTAGCACATACATTACTCTGCAAAAATGCAACACATTATTAAGATTGTTTAATTTGAAAAAACGATTAGTATTGACTTTGCCACAAAATGCCCATAACTTAAGCGCAACAAGATTTTTTATTGCTATACGTGCCACTCCCGGTTCCGATCATAGTTATGGTTCTATAGTTTTTCGTCAAGATCAATTACACATTGATTTATTTGTATTCTTTTCTGTCTTCTTTTCCTGTTTCTTTCTATTTTTGGCAATTTGTGTTGTTGCTTGGAAAGCTAAACAAGCTGCTGATTTACGTCGTGCACAAAGACGACATGTTGTTGAAATGTTTGAAATGGCTAAACGTCCATTTGCATGTGTTTTTCTTACATTACCAACACATCAAGAAAATGATAATTCACCAATTCTTCAAATAAATCGACGTTCTCGTGGTCGTTCAAAATCTACAGCCGCTGTTGCACCACTTCATTCAAATTTAATTCAACCAGTTGCAATTGAACCAACTATAGATAATATTGCTGCTGTTGGTACAGTATTTATAAGTCTTCCAGGTCGTCATATTTCGCCAGTATCGTTAGCATTAGGTTCATCATTAATTACATTACCAAAACAATATCCATTAATGACTAGGGCATTTTTACGACGTCGCGGATCCCATTCACATCCACCAATTGTACAAGTTCAACAACAACATCCACAACCAATAGTAGGACCTGCTCTTTAATTATTTTGGCTATATCTATTTATAAGGTTGATGTTCGAGTCAATGCGAGAAGCTGGTAAATGTAAGAAATATATATAACATTTAATTTCTATATTTAAAGAAAAAAGAATATTGAAGATGATGATACTATTTTTATAAAAGAAAAACAAAAACAAAACAAAAAGTAAGAATTTCTCATATTTTTAATTATTAATTTTGAAAATGTTTATTAGTTTGAACGAGTGCTTAAGCAATTAGAGGTTAGTGAGTAATATATTTCTTTATAATGTTAAAAGAAAAAGTCAAATAGATTTTAATATTGTTTACAATTTTTTTTTTAAATCTTTTTAAGACGGTTTTGGTTTAGAATTGAAAAAAAAAAAATTTATAAACTAATTAAAAAATATTAAAATTATATTTTAGTATTTAAGACAAAAACTTTGGCTGTTAATTAAATGGTATTTTTTTTTACTTTATTTTCCCATTTGAAATAAGATTAATTTAGTAATTTTTTTTTGTATGATTAAGAAAATAGTAAAATATGAAAAAAAAGACATAAATATAAAATAATAAAGAAAGAGATAATCATTTTTTTTTGCTATTTAAATATTAGTTTACCGAAACAAAATAAATTATATATGTTATCCGTTTTTTTTTTTATTTCAATAATGCTCAATTTATTAATTAAAATATGAATAATGTACAAAAATGTCTCTGTTAAAATTTACTTAATTTTTTTTTTAAATTAATTAAATTAAAATATAATACAAATTTTGCTCAATTACAAAATAAATAAATACCTACAACTTTCAATTTTGTAGATACAACAATCGTTATATAAAATATTTCGTTAATATAAAAAAAATTTTTTTTAACAAGACATTTGTGTTAAATAGCTTTATTTTTTATTTATTTTTTTTATTAATGAAATATAATTTGAATTCATATTTTAGTTTTCTTTTTTTGTTATTCAATTAATAAATATTTCTTAATTTTACGTTTATATATTTTTTCCGTTTCCGTAGAAAGACAATTATTAAAGACAAAATACATAAATGTATAATATAATATCAAACTACTAATTATAATAATAGTTATGAAATTTAAAATTTATATAGTTTCAAAATTTAAAGAATAATAATAAAATAAATTTTAAAAAAATAATAATATTAAGAAACAGGATAAAAGTGTGCTTCAAAATCAATCAATTTTTACATCTACATAAGACTCTTTTTTCACGAACTTTTTTTGCAAGAATTTTTTAAAGCCTCTTTCGTGCTTGACAACCTTTTTGACACTAAAAGCCCTGGAATTTACACTAAAATTATTGAAAATTTGAGGACTTTTTGTGTAAAAAAAAAAAATTATTGAAAATTTGAGGACTTTTTGTATCAGGACTTTTTGTGTCAAAAATGTTGTCAAAATCGGTTTGGGTCGTGCAAAAAAGGGTCTAACATTTTAATTTTACTAGTATTTAATTTAACAAAATGACAAAACTAAATAAAAATATTATTTCAAATTAGAAAATTCCACCTTGTAAAAAATATATGTATAAAAATGTATCTCTTTATATTTCTTCTATATTATATTTTGTATAATTAAAACTGACTGACAACAAGTTAAATGACAGTAAATTTTATATATTATTTAAATGTTTAAATAGAAAATACTATTTTTTAAAAAGACATAATATAATGTAATGTAAGCTATTTACTTTTATTTAAACGTAATTAATAATTTAATTATATAGCTTTTATTTTATTAAGTTGAAAAAATATTTTGCACATTTTTTTTTAAATTTGTTTTTTAAATTTTTTCATAGTAAATTTTTAATTTTTTTGTATATTATTGTAAAAAAAATTTCATTATATTTTAGTAGTTAAATATAAATTCAAATCACTATTAAATTGTATACAACAAAATAATATAAAAAAAAACAGATGTAAATTTAACTTAAAGAAGATATTAAATTTAAAAAATATATTGAAAAATCATAAATATATAGATTTAAAATGTGTATTTAATATTTAAAATAAAATATATGTACGTATATATGTATATTATACTTAATATATATGTAGTATATATTTTATTTGAAATACATATGTAGAAAAATTAATATATAAAATTTATAAATATATATATATAAATATACCTTAAATAAATTTTGTGTACGAAAAATAATAATTTTACTTTTTTTCTTTTATTTTTTTTTTTAAATCAAGTCAAAAAATATTTTTATTAAAAATTAATTCAAATACCAAATTGATGAATACGAAATATCCTTATAATTGCTTGTTAATTTTCCAACGATTATTGGTTATCGTTAGCTTAGCCATAATATATTACAAATTACAAAATTACAATTACAAATTTGTAAGTTATCAAAGAATTTAATTTTTGGACTATTTTATTTAATATATTTTCTGCTCATTATAAATGAAAGTCTGTTGATATTTTCCCCTTCAAATTCAGTCCTTTATATTAATTCTCAAAACCAAAATAAATCTAATCTCAAATACTGAATCTCAAATAAAAGATCACATGATCAGTTCAATGCAATTACAGTATATTGATGACCATGAAATCATTAATGTCTGCCTAAGTGTTATAAGTGACAATAAAGATTTAATTGTGTTCTCATTTTTCCAATTTTTATATTATTTATTATATTAAATCTTAGTTTTTCTCTCACCATTATAAATAAATTCAAAAATAATTATTAAAAATTAAAATATCGTATTTGGAAAAATCAACTATAATATTATTTTTGTATTTTCTTATTTTATATAATTATATTTAGTAATTTTATTTTATCCATATTTCGTTTTCGACTTATTTAAATTTGTTAATTAATTAACAATATGGTGATAATATATTTTTTTAAAAATATTTCTAGTACGAACTTCTAATAAAAAAAATTATTAAAATATGGCAATTACGGTCATGTTAATTAAAATCAACAAATTCGATTTGAATTTTAATTATTACGATTGAAAGTATAGTGGAATATCATATAGAAAATAAGTTAGAATAATATTTATCTAAACCGCTCAGAAAAAAAAATAATTAAAAATTTTATGATATTAAACAATCGTAGTCCACACCCAGTGGCTTTTAGCCACCACGTATAATATTAAGTATGCGATGAGTATAGCAAACAAAAAAATATTAAAATCATAAACATTAACAAAAATATAAATTTATTAACAATTGCATGAAGTAAATAATTGCTTAACCTTAAGTCATTGTAGTCTATCTAAAATGAATCAAAATATTAGAATTTGTTCAGTAAATTTACAGATAAAATATTAGATTTTCACTAGACTAGACTAAAACAGTTCCAGTATTGCTATAATATCATATGTCTATAATATCATATGTCTATAATATAACAACATATTAATTTTCACCAAACGCATACCTAATATCTATCAATTGACTACAAAATTAATAGCCATATATGTATATCACATCCGTTTTGTGAAGGAAATGGGTTAAAGAAGATATCATTTATAGCTTTATTTGACTCTAGAAAAAAGCTAAATGATTTATTTAATAAAAATAAAATTATTTCCAGACAAAAATATATTAGCTAAAATATTATTATAAATATTCTGTTATTTCAGTAATATAAAACCAAATATGAATATTTTATTATACACCTAAAATATTTATTTAATAAATTTTTGTTTACATGATTGTTTTATTAACCAAAAATAAATAAATAAATGAATCACATTATAAGAAATATATTTTTAAATTTTATCTTTAAAAAGTACATTTTACTTGTCTGTTTAATACATATTTTATGATTTTAACTAAATTAGATATAAAGCTATGAGTGAAATAAAACACGAGAAAAGTATTTCAAATTTTTGACAACTTTTTAACAAAGTTTTGTTTTGTCTATAAAAAACATTAAAACTCATTACTATACCAATAAAAATGATTCAGTTACTATAACAATATATGTAATAAAAGAAATTGGTAAAAATTCTCTTTCGAAAATCAAAACAGGTACGTAACGTAAATATGTACATATATATAAGTTTTTTTGAAAAACTAGTGCTATTGGATGGGAACAACACAAAACTACTATACTCTCTAACAATAACAAAATTTAATATTCTGAATTTAATACAAAAAAAAGCTACAAATACTTTTAATAAATTTTAGCTAAAAAATTCATTTCCATTTTCATATTTTACATAAAAATATATACGTAAATATTTGTAAATAAATTATATGTCCATCCTGTAAAAAAAGTTACTAATAACCACTTTGATGTTATCGATTTAGAAATCAATTATTGTACAAAAAAATTATTATATGCATAAAAATGTTTTCTGTAACGGTCATTATTTTATAATATTTTAGTTTCCGTATAATTTTATTTATATTAGTATAGTAATGGAGTACAAATACTTAATAATTTAATCCACTTAAACATTATAATCCCCAACCAAAGCGCTTCACAATGACCAAGTAAATATGAACTTTATAAGTAGTTGAAATTAACAGTGAGAAATTAACAGAAGTAGTTGAAATTAACAGTGAGGATTATTATTGTAAAACTAAGATTAACATTACATTACATTACATTTATAGTATAAATATAATAAAATTTATACAGATTATGTATAAATTTTATAAATAATCTTTTAAAGTTAAAATATATATATATGTATATATATTTGAATCTGTTTATATTTATTTAGCTTTACACCGAGCCTATGGCAAAAAATTTCACACTTTAGCATACATTATTCGTATGAAGATCTGCACAATTCATTCTGGTCCAATAAAGATTCAAATTTTATTTCACAAATGGTCAATACAAAATTGAAACGTTTATTGATATCCAGTGGGAAGAATCCTGGTTAATTGGACTTCTCATAATAATCTTAATTTTCTAATGATGAAGACGCATACCTTCAATTTAAATTTTAAATTACCTTCAACTCCTTTAGTTATACAAGAAAATATTGCATAATTATTATGGCAACTCAAAATTGAGCGGAATAAATTGTGCGGTAACAATAATCCTGAATCTATTTTTACTATATTTCATTTCATTTCATATTCTGTTTTTCTATATTATTTCTTCAATAATTCATAGCATAACTTTAGTTACAATTCACCTAAATATACATGTACATAAATATTGAATTTGAATATTAGCAAGTATAGTTATCAAGAATAATATCAAACCAGCAAAATATATTTTTAAACTTAATTACGAAAATTTGTTATATTATTTAATTTATTTCCATTTCATTAAAAAAAAAACACATTTTTTTATGACTAATGAAAAATCAAACAACTGCAATCTGCACTATATGCAATTTTTAACAAAATAAAAAGAGAGTAGGTCAATCACGAAATTTATTAAATTATTAAAAGTTTTTCATTATATTTTCCCATTCTTTTAACATGTTATAATTTCAAGTATAATAATATTATTATTTTTAGTTAGAGGAAAAAAGTGAATTTATTGCTGATATCCAGGAAAATACCAATTTGTATCTGACAAGTAAAATGAATTATAATTAAAATTTAATTGATATAAAATAATATCACTTTGTCTCCCAAATCGAGTAGACAAATGAAAATTACACTTCTATGATTAAAAAATTTAAGCATTTTCTTCATTTCATCAGCTTAAAATGACGAAAATGTCTGAATTTTTAAAAGCCATGTAAAAATATATAAATAAAGTTTTCATAAATATATGTATGTAAATACAAATACAGCATAATAAATATTTAAAAGTAATTTTCCATTTAACTATAAATAATATAAAAGTCGATGTACACAAAAGTAAAAGCGAGTGAGGTAAGGTGGGTATCAGCAATAACTATGGCTGTTAACTACCATATGTCAGTAATACATATAAGAAAAAGGAACATATGTATAGATAAACCAACCTTAAACTAATAAATACAGGTTGTACAAAGTTTATTTTAATTTTTTAATAAAAGTTACCTGATGGTAAAAGCAACTAAAAATTTCTTTTTCCAATAAAAGGCCTTCAAAGATCAGACATCTTCGTCCTCAAAGATCAGACAGTATTCGCAATGGAAGACAATCTTCAGAAAGAAGAATTCATAGTCTTCATAATCATAAATAATTGTAACTCTTCATAAATAATTTCAGTTTACACAATGAAATATCTTTCTTCTTTCCCAAGAAGTTTTCTTCCAAAAGATGAGTTTGTAAAATTCTTCAAAAAATTATGATTATCAGTGTCTAAAAACATACTATAGAAAGAAAAACATTATAAAAGAGAAGAGTCTTTGAGAAGAAGAATATCTTGACCTTGATATCTTGACCTTCATAATTTATGAATAATTCTATCTTTAATAATAAATTATTCTTCAGATATAAATAATATTATTATGTTAATATTTGCAAAAGCAGTCTTCAAGGGAATTAGATTCTTCAAATATAAATTGATCACCAATTACCAAATCTTCAGACTCAGTTTTATTCCCTCTTCTTCAATCGAAATCGAAACAATTTTAAATAATAAAATTATTTTTATTTAAATTTTCTTAAATATATTTTGTACACCCTGTCAAAGGCATTATTATATACAAAAAGTTTATTCTGAGCACGTTAAAAATATAAAAAAATTCGAAATCAAAAATATTCGTCATACATATATGATATATACATATAATATATACATATGTACATAATATATTATGCTCAACTCATCTATATAAATCTACCTATACCTAAGGTAACGTCTGGTAAAACGAAGAGAGTTTTTTACATAAAAGAATTACACTAAAAAACTTCAATATACGAAAATATATATAAAAATCGTTATATTGTTGTTTTTATATTTTATTAGTATTTTTATATTTTTTCGAAATATCTCAGAGATTTTTATTTTTTTTTTTTGTATATCGTCAGTTAATTAAACTTTTATATACCATTATTACCACATACCTATATATATTTTTTTGTATAGGTTTGAATAAAATTGAGAAGAAAATGTACAGGTAGTTTGGGGTGTGACACCGTTAAAGACGGTAACAAAAAAAAAATATCTAAAAGAAATTTTCATTTATATTTACTTTAATTTTTTTTGAAATTTTTATTTAAAAAAAAAAATTTAATCGTCGTGTTTGTTTTTCAATCATATATTTATTTTTTTTATTGTTGTCGAGAAATTAGTAACGTTTTAATGTTGTGTTGTTATACCATTTATATTAATTTACGCTTTATTGCTTCTTCCCCCATTTTTATTTGAAGCTTTCTAAAGACAAGGTTTTTTTTTCGATAAAAAAAAAAGAAATTCTAAAACGAAGAGCACTACTAAAAAAGTATCTTCGAACATTCAAATTTTAAGAAGAAGAAAACTTCTTTAACTTCTCTACATATTTCGCGTATTATTTTTTCTAATTAAATTTTGTTGTTGTTTTATCTTTAGTCAAAACATAAATCTTTTTATGTCCTTGAGAAGTTCGTAGTGTTGCACCACGTAATCAGTTCAAAAATAATAATAATTATAATTTACAAGTGTGAAATTTTAAATATATTGATTTTAAAAGCTTGAATAATTTGTTTTTCTTATATTTTTTATAAAATTTTTTAAAAAATTAAAAACCGGAAATTATATAATAATAAATTTTGTTTAAATGTTAATAAAGAAGTTTAGTCGTCGTCACCATTTAACAACATTTATAACAAAAAATATAGTGAACAAGTAGTGAAAAAATTATCACAAAAATATTTCAAATTTTTTTTGATAATATTTTCATTTTATAATTTAATTTTATAAATAAATTTATATATTTCAAAATTTTAAAATTTAAAATGAATAAAAATAATAATAATAATAGTGTGGATGAAATAGATCATAGTAGTAGTGGTAGTGGTCCAGGTGTAATATCAACTACAACCGCCATTACTACAGATAATTTAAATACAAAATTAAATATCAATAATAATAATGTAATAACAACAATTGATCATCCATTAAATTTATTAAATAATAATGAAAATAAAAATAATATTGATGATTCATTTAGTGATGATATGACAGAAATAAATTTAAAATCTTCATTATCTTCACCATCAACAACAACAACAGATTTAACTAGTGATAATAATATAAAAAAAGATACTAGAAAAAAAATTAATTGGGTTAAATTTGATGATGATGATGATGATGATGACGGTGATAATGATAATAAAAATAATAATAGTAATAATAATAGTATTGGTGATGTTGTTGGTGATAATACTACAATAACTACAAATTCAGCTATTAATAATAATAATAATAATAATACTAGTAATTTAGAAAAAGTAGATATACAATCAACAACACAAGCTAAACTACCTCCACCACCAATAAATAAAATTATTATAAATTCACCTGTATCTTCTACTACATCACATCAGGTAAATAAAAATGAGAAAAAAATAATACAATATTTTTTTTTTATTTACACTACATTTAAAAAAAACAATTAAGAAAAACTTTCATGTCAAAAGTACTAGTACATTAGTTTCGTGCTGTAGGGCTTTTTGAGTAACTTTTCTTTCTTTTGGAGCACTCACTTGTTTAAATGTTAATAAAACTTGTATAAAGCAAATTTTGTTGACAAATTATCATACTGCAGTATATTTTAAAAATTATAAAGCATATTTTTAAATATATAGTGACTAACCCCTACTACAGTTAAAATATTATATCTTTAAATTACCTTTCCAAAATATTAATGGTTACAATATAGCATCTAAGATCCTATGATTTACTATCTTAAATTCCAATTGCCATTAGACAAACAGCCAGACACAGAGCCATTAACATTTGTTGGTTACGATTTTTTATTATGGTTTCTGTATAAGATATTCTGAAAAGTATTTTTTCAGTCGTAGTTTTATTATTGTTATGATTAACTATGTAATTATTAGTTGTTAAACAACAGTGGAAAAGAGTACATTTTTTTCATGTCACACAATAATTATATCTGTAAAACATATGTACATATGTCGCATATAACCTTTAAAAATTAGGGCCTATTCTATTTGAATTTTTAATAATAGCTTTTCTGTTTTGGGAAAAATATTAATTTGTGCTAAATTTTTGACAACTACAATTTACTATTATATATTTAATAGTTCAGTAGATAATATATATAAGGAATTTATAAAAGACAGACTTCTTTTAGGATTGGTTTTTAACTTAATATATATTGTTAATCGGGCGACTCATTAATATTTAGAGCTGTCACAAGAAACCTGTAATTAATAGTCTTTTTTTTTGTGTATATACGATAAAATTATTTAAGTAAAATTTATTGATATATAAAATTAAATTATAATACTATCAGAATTGCGTTACGATTGAAACCCAAACCAGTACAGTTTTTTCTTGGATAGTAATATACAATTTATTAATGTTTACAATAAACTAAAATTAATTTAAATATCAATTCAGGTTTGCAATAAAAAAAATCAAGCTTTACGAAAACCAGATTTCGGTAGCTGATAATTAATTTACATTTTAATATTTGCTAATTTAAAATTTAATTAATTTTGACATTGTTTCAATAATTATTCCCTATTGAAACTTGAACGCAACAATACAGTAATTGGAATGATTCATATGGTGAACCATATTATGGTCCAATACTTTACACTTTACAGTGATTTTCATAGATATTTAAAAAAAAAAAAATGCCATATTTACAATAATATTTGGTACTTTTGAATATGATTTCATCTACAAAATTATATTAAAATTATTTCTAAAAAAAACATAATTTAATATTTTCTACATTAGTTTTGCTTTTTAAATTTTTATTGTTCCCTACATGGTTTAAAACCATACTGAAAATTTCTATTTCCAAAAAATAATTATCAATAAAACTTTCTATTATGAGATTTTTTGAGAGTTTTTGATACTTTAATATTTTTATGAGGAAAGTTTAAAAATAGTTTCAAGTTAGATACTCTTGTATTTTTAGGAGAGCTAAGAGTGTTTGAGATGGCATTACCTACCACAAATATAGGTTAATTATATCAAGAGTAGCTTTTGTGGTATTTAGGGCCATCTCATCTATAATATTAATCTACTTTAATCTAGATAGAAATATAATTTAAAAAGCAGCTTAAAGTTTCATAGATTCTTGTACAAATAATCATTTTCAGCAAATAATATTTAGATATGTAATTAAAAAATATTTCTTATTACAGTGAAAATATCATTAAATATACCTACATATCCCTGCAATGCTTAGTGGAAACTCTGAAATGAATTATTTTAAATATTAGTTTCGAATGTCTAAAATTTTTGATATACAAAAATTCTATTCTTTATGTATTTGATTTAAATGATTAATTATGCCAACCACAACTTTGTAATAATTTTTAAGGTTTTACTGGTTTTACGTTTAGCAATACTAAAATTGATTTTTTATTATATTTACGTGTAATATAATGTAAATATTAGATTCTATTTAAATATATATAAATAAAAAAATCAATTTACAATGAATACAAATTATTACTTTGCAGTGAACAAATTTACTATATTTATATATGTAGCTTTATTTATGATTTATTTATTTACTATTTAAAATAAATTCAAATTAAATTCAGTATTCAGAATCAGTAAGCTAGATAGATATTAAAAATTTGCATTAAAATAATAGAAAGATCGCTGGGTAATAAAAACAATTTAAATTAGCTTTTAATTTGTAGTTAACATTTTTTTTTATTATTTATGTGAAATAAATTGTGAAAATAGGATTTATAAATAATTGTTTTTTTTATTAAATTTTTTTAAGTCAAATTTTAACCTTGATAGAATTTTTTAATTATATTTGCGATTTTGTTTTAATGTAGTATATACCATAAAAGATAAAGGTATATAGTATACTTTCTTTATTACTACGAAAAAAGGTTAAATGGGGTTTCATTCTTCTAACACTATCAAACAGGATATTGTATTGATTAGACGTAATAATTAAAGTAAGTAAGAACTGACATACTTCAAAGAAACGATTATTACAACATAAAGATTCTTAATTCACATAATTCCAACTAATGATGATAATGAGATTCTTTATCAGTTACAATAATAAATTATAAATTTCTAGTTTACTTAATAGACCATAACATTTCTTTTATAATTTTATGAAGCGTTTAAGTGCTTTCATATACGAAAAAAATTATATCAGTAATAAAAATAATCTTTGTGCGAGGATCTAAGTACTTCCAAGTACTTTCATTGATACCACCCAAATTTCATTCAAATACTTAACTCCATGAAGTTTGAATTTGTCATAAATAAGAAAATTAATAATTTATATAACATATTTAATTAATTTATGAGTAATAAAGAGAGTATAATATTAAGTAGATGGATTGAAATTTGTCACATCCGCCCAATTGATATATTTCTCTACGGCACTGAAAATCCTTTTATAATACATATGAAAATTAATGTAAACAATTTGAAATTAATTATATGTACCTAACTTATTCAAGGAAAGTAAATTAATTAATTTTATTTACCATCCTTGAAGTGCAAATACAATAAATGAGTATTTAAATGAGTGAGTATAGATATAATTGAATAAATAATAAATTTTATAATTACATAATATACAAAAAAAAAATTCCAATTTACCCAATAAAACTGTGTCCTTAAGGTAAAATATTCTGCAATAATAATGACTGGTCATAAATCAGATAATATTTTTTTTTTCTTCTTCTTCTGTAAGTCCAAAATTGGAACATATATAAAAATAAACATTTTCCACATTGTATATATACTTTTCTTTATTATAATATTTTTTAACCTTTTATATTGATTTTCTTTTGGGTTACGAATTCAAGAACAGATTTTTTATTATACATATACGGTATATATGAACATATATTTTTTTTATACCAGAAACGTGCAATTTATGCTGTAAGAATATATTATATAAAAATTTAATATTTGGGTTATTGCAGAAATAAGAAAAAAATTATTATTCACAAAAGTGAAGCAAAACTAAAATTTACAAAATAATATAAAAAAAACAAATTTCTGTTATTAATTTAACCATATTTATCAATAAAAATATTATGTAAATATTTATTTAAAATTAATTTATTTCTTTAAGAAAAAAAATATTTTTATATATTATATAACATAAATTCAATTACAAATAATTAAAATATTGGTTAATTTTTATTTTAAAATATAACACAGACGATATATTTTTTTTTAATTTTGCTTTGTCTGCTGCTAGAAATTTAAAAAAATATTTTTTGTGAAATTAATTTTTTTTAATAACCCACATTATTTTCATTAAATTTACCTGTATTATAATTTATAAAATTCTATATATAGAAATCATATATACAATTAATAATAAATTAGTTTGTGGTATATATATTAAATAGTTTTGTAATAAAATTAAAGTATACTATTAAGTATAATTAAGGTTAAGTATTTTAAATGAGACATTATTATTTTTTTTATGAGGTGAAAGTTATTTAATGATTAATTTTTTAATCGTAATCATTTAATTTCAAATAATAATAAATTTAATTTAGAATTTTTTTTTGATTTCGAGAGTAGATAATAGAAAATTTTAAATTTTATTTGAGATTATTAAACTGATACCAGCATATTTACGATTTAGTTTTTTGAAAAAAAAAAAAAAAATTGAATTGTTTACAAAATGTCAATCTTAAAAATTTTAAATTATATTTTAAATTGGGTTAAATTTTATCATTGGGAATATGTTTACAAAGATTATACCCAAATATTACAATGAAATTTTAGGAGAGTCAGTCCTATACCAAATTATCTTTATATACAAATTTACGTATATGATATTTCTTCTTTATTATAATTATTGTCTTTAAATTTTTTTGTATTCAAATTTCATATTAATTTTTTTTATATATACATTATATATATATAGCTTAATAAAACATCACCATCAACATCATCTGATGTTGGTGCAGCTGTATTGGCAACAGAAAGTGTACATATTAATTTAAATAATTCATCAATAATAAGTCCACAAAAACCAAATTCAACAACAAATCAAAATAAAAATAATACTATAACAACCCAAACAACATCATCATCAACAAATTCTACAAATAATGGACCAAAGAGTGTTTCAATATCAATAAGTACACCAGCACCACCAATGCGAACAATTGAATTATCAACTGGAAGGATACGTGAAGGATTTGGTAATATAAATTTTATATTTAAATAAAATTTTAAAATTTAATTTAATATCTTTCAAAAAAAAAATTTTGTAGCAAATGGTGATGTTATTGTAACATTATTACCAACAAATACAAAATTACCATGGATAACACCAGCTGTTTTTCGTCCAGAATTAGTACCAGAAGAATTAATGGCACAAGGACTGACGGTAATTTAATTTATTTTAAAATTTTTATGAAAATTTCCCTAATTTTTTTTTTGTTTTGTTGTAGTTAACTGTTGAAGAATATGTAAATGCAATGGAAACATTAGTTAATGATTATCGTTTTACTACATATAATATTTGTTATAAACGTGTCCTTATGTGTTGGATAATATTTGCATTTTGTGTATTATTAACATTATTATTTTCTGGTATGCAAGGTATTGCATTATTTTCATTAGGTGTTGCATGGTTATTTTTAAATGCTGCAGCAATATTTTTATGTATGTGGGTAAAATTACGTTTATCACGTGGTTTAGAAAAATGTTTAGCACGTGTTAATAAACAATTATTACGACATAAAATATTATTAATATTAGATGATCGAGGTCGTATATCATGTCATAAAGTTAATTTATGTTTTATGTATTTTGATCCAGCATTATGTATTGCATATTTAAATGATTTCATTGAACGTCAAGAACAAAATGGTACAAGTATACAAGCTGGTTGGGAAAAGAAATTAGATTTGGATGTTAATGATATTGTTATACAAGGCAGTAATCCAGTTAGATTGTCAAGGAAACAGGTGAGAAATAATAATAATTATTATTTTTTTAGTTATATGTATATATTTTTATTTAGATTTATGTTTTTTTTGATTTTTGATTAACATTGTGATTTAAAAATGAAGAAAATTAGAAAATGTGTATATACTTTTCCAAATTCTCAAATTAAATATAATATTCGGATGAATGTGTCCTTAAAATAATTTGAAATTTCAATTCTTAATTTGGAAAACCAATTAATTAGAATTCGACTGAAGAACCAATCCATTTATAGTATCTTCAACTGAAGATCCAATTCTTAAATTAAAGAATCAGTTAATGATTTAACCTTATCTTCAACTACAAAACCATAATGAATTAAACAATCTTCAAATGAAGAACTAATGAATTTATAGTACAATTGAAATTGGAGAACTATTGAATTTTATCGTATCTTCATTTAGAATTGATTCTTCAATTGAAAATCTAAAGAAATTATTATAATCTTCATTTGAAGAACCAAACTTTAATGACGGAAAATAAATTAAATATCAATTTTCTGTATTTAATTAATAATTAATTAATTTCAAATCCTTTTAAATATTTAATTATTTTGTATTATTTTATTTTGTTTAAATATTAATTTAAAAATTTTCTTGCATTTTTTTTTATTTTAATAATAATTACATACAATACCAGAGATATTTTTACATTTACATATATCCTTTTTTATCTCACATTCTCTTATATTATATATGTTATTATATTATTAAAAATACAGGCACTTGCACAAGAAATATTTTTAACATATTTACAACGTTGGGGTAAAGATTTCATCCGTCGTCGTCTAGATTGGACTGTTAATGAAGCTGGTGTTCATGAAACGCCTCGTCATTTAATGTCATCAATTTGCCCGTGTCAATATGAAGAAGAAGTTTTAAATAATAAAATTAAATTACAACAACAGAAATCACAATGTTGTTGTGGTCTACATAATCCGTTTAAGGATTTGTAAAACTAAACAACAACAAAAAAATTATATAAATTATATTTAAATAAAAAGGACGATTACATTATTATAAATTAATTTTTATATATTTTATATTAATTATTTTTTTAAATTTAATTTTGGTTTCTTTTTTTATTTTGAAAATTAAAATATTATACGATAATAATTTGGATCTTTTTTCAAAAATTTATAATAGAAACACACACAAAAAAAAATCAAAATTAAAATTAAAAAAAAAAACCATTATTAATTTAAAAAACACAAAAAATTAAAAAACATTAAAATTATAAAAAAAAACATAAAAAAAAACTCTCGTGGTTTGCAGGAAAAATCAATGCTATTATATTTACGTTATGCATCACGTTGGGGTAATGAAATTGTCCGTGGATTAGGAGATGTTAGTATAACCGAACCAGCTCGTCATTGTGCCAATTATATATGCCCATGTCAATATATTGAACGACATCTATCGTGCAAACCACGAGGCAAGTTTAAAATGTTTAATATAAATTATTGGGTGTTGGCATCAGAACATTATGAAAATTAATTTTTTTTGTTAATTTAAAAATTCTTGTATTTTTGATAGAAAAATCCATAATTTTTTTTACCATAATTTTTAAAAAATTTTTGCTTTTTATTATTTACACATAAAAATGGGATTTTTTCTATTTATTATTATGAAAAATATAGTATATAATATTTTAGTTTAAATTTTCAACACTAGAGTAGTGCATAGGTGTACAAGAAAGGCTAATTTTCAGTTGATGATCATGTGGACTAGGTAGGAAGATCTGTGACACGGCACACACATATTTTGTATAATTAATATAATTGCACTATCAAGGTATTTGATTGGTTTTGAAAATATATTATATCAATATCTGTTTTTTTAAGTCCCAACATTCATGAACCTCAACTGAAAAATTAGACGTTAATTAAAATCTAATTTCATAAGCCATAATTAAAAAGTATTAATAATTAAAAATAGTTATTTTTTTTTGCAAAAATTTATTATATTAAATTTTATATTACACTATAGGCACTACAGACTACACTATAGGCAAAAAATTTAAACTAAAATATTATTTTTAAATATAAATAATTATTATTCCAGAGTAAATTAAAAATTTGTTTTATTTTTAAAATATGCTATAAATTACACTATTAATTTTCTGTATTTCATTATTCATCTATTATTTTATTCTATAATTAACATACTAAAATTTTAACAATAATTAACATATCAAAATTTATAATAAAGTATTAAAATATTATTATTATAAAAAAAAATATAATTAATCTCAAATAAAAATTTACAAAAAAATATATACAAAAATTTATATAAAAAAAAAGTTTTAAATTATAAAAAATATCCTTAAAAAATGCCATAAATTTATTTTTGTTTAATTTTATTTTTATGGAATTCAAAAAATATTTTTTTTTAAATTATTGACAATAAATTAATTTCACTATTAAATATTTTATTAATTATATTAAATAAAAACATATATTAAATTGTGGCCTTAAATTTGAGCTTTGCCTAAGATAATTTAGTTTAATAGAAAAAACATGTAATTAGAATAGTAAATTTTCTGTTTTAATAATTATACTATATATAGAAGGTCTTTAAAATAGAAGCTCGAAAATCTTTTTCAAAATAAACTTATGAAATAAAATCAAAAAATAATTATATACAAATTATAATAAAAAAAAATATGTTTATTATTTTTCATTATTACTTTTAAATTTTAAAAAGAAATTAAATATAATAATATAGATATTCCGTCCTAACTGGAGAATTTTTACAATATATAAATATTTTAATGAAGAAATGTTATAAAATATAATAATAATAATTAAAATTAATTACAAAAAAAAACATAAAAATCATAATAATATATAAAAAATTAGAAAGAAAATAGAAAATTATAAAATTGTATAACTATCTAATTTAGGTTTATATAAAAATCATAAATAAAATAAAAATATATTAGTTATTGGAAACCAACCAGAAATTATTATGTTTATTCGTTGCTTATTTTTTTTTAAAAATAAATTTTGGTGCGGTAACATAAAGTAATATAGAGGGGTATAAGGCTACATTATCGACTCCTTATGACCGATTTCATTCTCTGTTAAAAAAACCATAATAATTTTGGTTGTGGCTTTAATTCTCTATGTCAATTATGTCTTTAAAGTGACCCCCGATTACTTTATGTAACTTCTGCCTGCAGTTATTGATATTTGCTAAAGTTATATTATTTATATTAATTAATTAAACTGAACATAATGAATATTAAAAAAATTATAAATTCTGTACAAATGTTCAAAGTATAACTGGTATAACATTTTAATTTGAAATTAAATTACTAATTATTAGTATATAGTCGACTTTGAAAAGTAATATATATTTCAAAAATAATTTATCCATTATACATAATAAAAATAAATGATAAGAAGTAGTTAAATTCATTTATGTACGTAAGTATTTATAATTACTGAAAATTTTAAATTCTTTTAGTAAATATTTTCTTTTCTACATAATTTAATAAATAATACTTACTTTGTATTAGTTCTAGATCAAACACAATTTAATGTTAACTATATAATTTTTAAATTAGACATAGTTAGATATAATATAATAATTAGTGTTATGAAATTTCGCTTCATAATGAATCATTAATTCACAAAAATCATTACTGATTATTACACTTTTGTATCTTAAGTACAAATTCATTTATTTCATTATACATAATATTAATAAGGACACTATTAATTTATTCATTTCTATTTATTTATAATTAATTATTGTCATTATTTAATTTATTTAACTATTCGAAAATTTTTGTGTTTTAATTGTCCAATTTTCTGTAGTAGTAAAAATTCATATCCATTATACTATTTCTATATTATTTTCAATCACTTATTTATAAATTAAAAAAAAAAAAAAGAATTTTCAGATTAAATTCAATCTTTTTTACTTTAAAAAAAAATTATTCTAAAATTCATTTTTTTATTGTGATTTAAAAAACATCCTTTTTGAAAAATCCTCATAAGAATTTTAACTTTTATTTAGAAATATTTGAATTTAATATGAAAATCTTAAATAAAATTTTTGGCTCAACAAAAAATTGATATTTTTTGTAATTCAATTTGATATTTTTTACAATTTAAATTAAATGAAAACGATTTAAATTTAAATTAAATGAAATATTGTAATTGTTAAAATGTCAAATTTTGTCCCAAAAAAGTTATTTATACATATAACATGTATCTATATGTATTTTGTTATGATTTTATATGTTTTTTGTACATTTTACTACACAGGTCCTCTAAATGTTTCAAGAGTTAACTTACCAGTTTTTTCATTATATTTTTGAGATTATAAAATATTCAATTCCAAAAATTATAATACTATGTAGTTAATATAATATATACATATTTGCTTTCTCTAATTAAATATATTATTGACAATATAAAAAAAAGGTAAGTGGGCTCTGTGTTTAAAACTAATTTAAAATTAATTAATATCTATGTATATCTATATATATAACTTTAAAAATATTTAATAAAATTATATATATAAATAGTAAATTTTCGGCTAAAAAGTAATTAAAAGTAAACTACATTTTTCTTAATTTTATATTTAAATTGCATGTTTTGGATTTCTCATATATTTAATATTATAAAAAATATTGGAAATATTGAAAACATAATTTAATATTTTACGATAAAATGTATATATATATAATATTTTTTAATACAGGTTATCCATGCAGTTGTTGTTTTTACTTATCAGATCCGAGTCATCAATATCGGTATTAAACAGTTACACAAATTCAAGAAAAATTAACTAATATTAATAATATTATAGAATCATATATTTAATTATGTATATACTTTTGCCAGTTTATTACATATATATATACACTATAATCTGTAAATATGTGAAATATATTTTGAAATTAAAATTACATTTTTAGTTTTTTTAAATCATAAAATTATAATTGACAACCAAGTAAGATGCTGTCAATAATTATGGGCATGCGGTTTTTTGGTATGGAAATGAAGAAAATATTTTGAATTTCCAGACAACATAGGCCAAAAAAATATTCTATTGCCAACCATTTGCAAAAAACCGGATCAAAATCCGATAATTAAAGCTCCAGTTATACAATACAAACTATTTTTTAACCACAAATTGTATGTGCATATTTTTAGGTGCTTCCTAATTTCAATATACATATTAAAATGATGAAGCGCATAAAAGTATATATTTTCCATATTAGTTTAGAATGCTTTAAATTTAAAATTTAAAAGGAATGATAATTGTATACTTGTACTTGTACATAAATGTACAATTTAAGAAATACCATTTAAAATTTTTTAATCTATAATAATAATCTTAGATGGAAAGGAGAAATATTTAAAATATGTAAGTAAATTTTATTTTATTTCATAAAAATAATATGTAAGCACTTCCTTAAAATAACATTGCTTCGATTTTTTGGTTTCTCCCCATAGTCCTACTACACAAGGGAACTTTTCTTTTAGGAAATGTGCTTTTGACAAACCCGGGGTTTACTAGAATAAATTCTTGTGTAGTTATATCGGAATATGTATTTCAGATTAAAATTTATAAGATTCTTTAAATAATTCTTTGAATTATATTAAAAATACCAAAAAATAATAATTGTCTACCATAGTCAAAGGAAGAAATAGAATAATATAATCATTTTTTATTTGTTATATATTAATTCTAAATAGAAGTGAACAACATTGTCCCGGCATCTATATAAGAACTGCCAAATTTATATATTTTGTATATTTTTATTAGACATTGATTACAATTACATAAATATTTCCTTTCTAAATAATCACATTTACAATTTTAATGATGATTCGCAGTTTCTGTATGATACACCTATACCAAAGCCAGTTCCTAAAACTATTGGCCATGCACGTCTTTTAAACATCAGCACAGAAATAACAGAACCAAGAAAAAGACCCGAAGTTCCTTTTATAAGGCTGTCTGTTATACATCTATCCACCCTTCTTCCAAATTCCTCTTCTGAATGAGATGGTGAAGGATGCGCCATTTAGTTAATTACCAGTTAATCGTTTTCGAAATAAATTAGTAGAAACTTTGATTAAAAATTATATAATCAGAGTAAAAAAAACTTATGTTTACGTTGTTCGATCTATATAAAAAAAAGTTTTCCAGTTTTACGTCAAATTGACAACCAAGTAAGATGCTGTCAAAATTGCTAATAACAATTACCCACTAAACACATTTGTCTCAAAACTTTTAGATTTGTAATTCAGAAGCCTTTATTTACTCATAGACCATTTCTTCACGAGCCTTGCAACTTGTAAGCCTCTTTCGTGACTTTGACACTATAAGCCCTGTAAATTTTCAAACTTCCAGGAGTTTTAGTACCAATTTCAGATCTTTTTAATGTGAAAAAGATGTCAAAAGCACGAAAGAGGCTTCAAAAAAGTCTTGCAAAAAGGCTCATGAAAAAGGTCTTACTATCATATTTGATACATAAATGGAATTCTTACTGAAATTGAAATTTAATTGTTTTTATAAATTTTATTAATACATATTAATGTTATTACTTTTATTTTATCCATAAAAGTTTAAATAAATAAACACTCATTTTGTGTAGTCAGATTCAGAATTCCATCTATTTACATTTTCCAGAAATAATTTTTTTTAAATTTAAAGCTCTAAGGAAATTTTTTTTGACAGAGAAGTTAAGTTTAACTAGTTAAGAAGTTAAGCAGCGGTCTATTTTATTCCCATGTAAAAATATAATATGCTATTTCGTTCTATTTCTCCTGTGCAGCAAAAAGTAGAGTAGAAGCACAGATAATAAATATACAGATGTCACACATATATGGGAAAAAGTGATGTATAGAAACGATTTTTAACAAAAAAACAGCTATTTTTATTAACCGCCAAAAGTTTTTTTCTCAACCGACAGCATCTTGCTTACTTATTTTAGTCTTAACCGACGGCCATACAGAGGAATATTTAAGAAAAAGCTTTTTGCGTTACTCAAAATTATATTTTGAGTAAAAAGGCCGTCGGTTAATACTCAAATGCTTAAGCAAGATACTTGTCGGTTGAGAGAAAAGCTTTTTTGTCGGTTGCGGCAGAGCTTTTTGTCGGTTTATAGCTGTCGGTTAATAAAAAGAATTGGCACCAAATTTTTGTATGGGCGTGAGACATCTGTATATTTATTATCTGTGGTAGAAGTAGAGTAGAGTATAGATAGTGATAGATCGCATATTTTCCTCAAACACAAAACTCCTACCCCTACCGCTACGCAGTACGCAATACGTACGCACTGGTCCTAGTCCTACTCCTATCCTACCCCCACCGGTAACACAAAATATGATCTGCGCAAAAATATGCCATCAACATTATGCCAATTTGCAGCTTTTGTTTTGGCGGGAAATTCTTGAATCATTTAGCCAGCCAAAGGTACATACAGAGGAGTTATTACGTTTTCTAAGTCCGATCTGAACATTTGTGGAATTTATTTGTAATTTTATTCATATTTAAAGATAAAAAAAATATCAATTATGGTTGTTGAGGGTCAATGTATATTACGTTTTGCAAGATTATCAGAAAATGCTTTTGCACCACTAAAAGGTTCTATTAAAGCTGCTGGTTATGATTTACGTAGCGCTTATCCATATGTTATTCCCGCCAAAGGAAAGGAAATAGTTAAAACTGATTTACAAATTAAAGTGCCTGAGGGTTCTTATGGTCGTGTTGCACCACGAAGCGGACTTGCTGTTAAAAATTTCATTGATGTTGGTGCCGGTGTTATAGATGAAGATTATCGTGGTAACCTCGGTGTTGTTTTATTTAATCATTCAGATATAGATTTCCAAGTTAACAAAGGTGATAGAATTGCACAATTAATTTGTGAGAAAATATATTATCCAGAAATAATTGAAGAGAAAACATTGGATGATACAGAACGTGGTTCAGGAGGTTTTGGTTCTACTGGTGTTTAAATTCATAAATCGAGAAGTATTAATCTCATATTAATTACATTAAGAGGATATTATAAAATTACAATAAGCTTTACATTAAAAATTCATAAAATCAAATTTCAATGTTTTTTTCGTTTTTAAATATTTGTTTTCACAGTTTATACAAAATTTGCTTAGTTATCACTATTCGATCATTGGAAGGCTTGATGCTCTTCGGCAAATTAATTATCAAATTAGTTTCAAAATATTTAAGAGTTATTTGCTAAAAACGAATTGCGAAAATAGGTTATTTAAATTAAATATAATCTTAAGATATCTTATTCTACGAAATGAATACAATTTTATTAAAATATTTGTTTTAAACTTTCTTTTATTAGTACCAAAAATACTGGATTAAAATCAATTTGTTAATATTATTAATAAAACATTATTTGTTAAGTGTTCACCTGGCACCGTGACCACAAAACGCAGGAACTTTAACCTTTTCCTTTGTACTTTTCGTCTGAATATTAAAAAAAAAACCAACAATATAAGAAAATAAATTTAACAAAAGCATATATGTACATAATATAAATTGATATAAAAAAATTAATTATCCCTTGATCAACGGCACCATATTTTTAATTATATTCTATAATTATTTCAAAATATATAAATACTGTTAATTTATAAAAAATCCTCTCTTAAAATATTTAAGCTGCACATGTTTCTTCATCTTCATCCAAAATTTCAATTTGTTTTACACATTCTCGTATTACATTTAAAATAATTTTACTCGTTTCTTTACTGCTAAATGGTTTATCAATTGGTGGTACATGTATAAATAATGTTCGATTACAATCAATATCTAATGATTTTAAATATATATAACCACATAAATAATTTCCAACATCATTTGATACTGTTAAAGAATCATTTCGTTCAGCAATATCATTTACATTTTTAGCAATTTCTTGTACATTTAATTTTGTGCATATTCTTTCACAGCAGCTACCATTCTTTTCAAGACAAACAGTTGGACAATCAAGACGTTTTCTAGCAAAATCTGGTCGATTAAATTTATTATTATATGCTAATGATTCAAGATAAATTGATTTTGCACCACCGTGTACACCACAGTGAATAACAAGCTGAAAAAAAATCAATATAGTATAGTAAAATTTATTTTTATTTAATTATTTTTCTTCTCTTTTTTTTTAATTATTTTTATTACCATTGGATTTTTTTTCCAAATTTTATCAACAGCTTGATCTACTTTATCATATTCAACAGATACTAAATTTTTTTCAATTTTATATATATGTTCATTATATTGTATATTATCTGGCAAAATACGTACAGCTTCCCAACTAGCATTTACAAGTTCATGACCAATAAATGGTCCAAATCCTGTAACAATAATTAAATTATCTTCTGTGTAGTAATCTTCAGCTTTTTTGCTTGTAGTGTCTTCAATTAAATTATCATCTTCTATGTAACGACCAGCCTCCTCCTCATCAATACTATTACTACCACCTTCAATTATTTTCTCATATTTAGCGTTCGTATTATTGTTTTCAATTGAATTATCAGATATTTCTTTAATACTATCATTATTTTCATATATAAAATTTTCTTTAATATCTATAGTTTCCTGAATATGAATGTTAGACGTAATTTCTCTTTCTACTTGTTGGTTTTGTTTTATAACAACTGATGGATTTTCCATATTGGATAATACTGTATTTTAATTTTAAGATAGGTATATAGTATATTATTGTATTTAATTTTGTTTTATATAAAGATTTGTGAATATTTTCAAGTAGTTAAACAAATCAAAAATGGTTGATGATCTCACACCTTTTGGCTACTAAAAACTAAAGTACTAAATCAATTGTCAAAAAAAATCATGTGTTGGTGGATTGTAAAATTATATATTTAGTTTTTAGCCGTCATATCATAATACATAAAATGAATCTTTGCTTTTGCTTATCTAAATAAAATGTACTATATGTATATCTATATATGATGTACAGGTGTATAGGGTATAGCCATAGATAATATATTACTATATTTTTATATAAATTTATAGGTTAACCTTAAATAAATAACATTATCGTTTATAGTAATCGTATAATAATGTGACTTACTTAATACTATTTAACTATTTTATAAAATACTTTTGTTTACATATTTTGATTTTGACATTCTTATAATATTGTAAAGTTTTTTAAGTACATAATTATAGAAACAATGAACAATCTATAATTTAATTAGTGCTTATGTTTATCTAATAAAGTTAGTATTTATTGGGTACAAATATGTCAACTCGTGCTGCTGGTTTTTTAATTTTTCGGCGACTTGCTGGCCAAATTGAATATTTATTACTACAAGCTAGTTACGGTGATAAACATTGGTCACCACCAAAAGGTCATGTTGACCCCGGCGAAGATGATTTTACAACAGGCAATTTAACTTATATATTTCAATAATTAATCACTTTAATATAATTATATTTAAAATATTTCAGCTCTTCGCGAAACCAAGGAAGAAGCGGGGTAAAATTTTTAGTTTCTAAATTTTAACATTTATTAAAAAATATATGAATTTATTCACAGATATTCCGAATCAGATTTATTAATTAACAAAGAACCTACTATGACATTAAATTATACAGTTGGTGATAAACCAAAATTTGTAATTTATTGGTTAGCTGAATTGAAAAATTCGAAAAAAGAACCAATTTTATCAGATGAACATATTGATTTCAAATGGTTACCAAAAGAAGAAGCAAAAGAATTAGCCCGTTATAAAGATTTTAAAGATTTAATTGATTTTTTTGATGATAAAATTTGTGCTTGTTGAAAAAATATACAAATAAATAATGAAAACTAAACTTACATTTTTTTACCGCTGATCGAACTAATATATATATATTACTTTAGGAAATCCAAATATGTAGTTACTTAATTTGTTGTGTAATTCGGCCGCCTAATCAGTAAATTATTTATAAGTTTATTTATGATATTTTTCTTGTTATCAAACACACTCAACAAATATTAAATATGTCATAATAATTTCACAGACATGACATTTGAGAATTTTCGAAAGTGACATCTGTGATAAAGCACCGATACAGAAAGTCATATATATTATTACGTTTCCATGTAGAGCGAACTCGAGTTTAATCCGGATTTGTAGAGCGAACTCGAGTTTAATTACTTTAAATCCATTTATAATGGCGGCGACAAGAAAAGACGAAGTAAATTCATTAAAAAAAGTATATAAGATTGAATTGGTATTTTTTAACTCAACGATAATCATTTCTATCCAATGCAACATGCAACTCAATGGAAAAAACATGGAAACACTACACTTTTAAACTACCCTACAGGAAAAACGAGGTTAAGGCCTGACGACAGCTACTTCATATGCAAAACGTCAAAGAAATTGTCAAATATCTATATATTTTTCTTCATTTTTATAGCAAAAAATTAAAATATAATTTGGATCTTTTTAACATTTAAATTAAATTATTAGTTAAATATAAAGAAATATTTAAATTAAAAACTTTAATAAAGAACTGGTAATTATTCATTTAAAAAATGTTATTATTCATTTAGATTTAAAATATATTTTTATTTGGAAATATTTGACCTGATTTTTCTGGGAACACGATTTTTTTTATTATAGACTATAGAGCAACACTCATATGAATTAATCTATTTTTAATTAATTTTTTTTTTTAATTGATTTCTATGTTTGGCAGAGGAGTATATAATACAACAACAAAATGAAATTTTTTGTACTGATTTTAACATTAGTTTTGTTATGTGGTGCCACCGTATTTTCCGAAGTAACAGATAATAATAATAATAATTTTGAAGATAATGACTTTGCTGAATTTGAAGATTTTGATAATGATGATGAATTTATAGCTCGTGGTGGTGAAAGTGTATCACAAATACCACCAATAAATGGTTTTAAACCGGTTGTTAATAAAATAGAAAAACCTAAAGATACAATTATTAATAATAATCAACCAAATAATATTAATAACAATAATAATAAAAAAGATGATTTTGCTGGTTTAAATGGAGTTGATGAAGATGATGGGTTAGTTGAAGATGAAGAATTTGAACATTTCAATGATGAAGAAGAATTTGAAGGTTTTGATAGTAGTGATTCAAAAGAATTACCAATTGAAAAAACAACTGGTGAACCAAAATTAACAATATCAAAAGTACCATTACATTTTCGAACACATTGGGATTCATATTGGATGGAAATGTTAATGATAGCCGGTTTAACAACATATTTTGCTAATTTCTTTTTAGGTAAAAGTAAAAATTCTAAAATTGCAAATTTATGGTTAAATACTCATCGACAATTATTAGAAGAAAATTTTATATTAGTTGGTAAGTGTATAATATAAACTATAAATGTGTATATGTATAAATTTTGTTAATGTAAATTTTAAATTTGTAGGGGATGATGGTAAATTAGAAAATGAAAATCCTGGCCTAAATAAAGAAAGTGAAAGTGTTTATACATTATGGTGTTCGGGGCGTAGTTGTTGTGAAGGAATGTTGGTAGAATTAAAAATGATTAAACGACAAGATTTAGTTGCATTAGTAGCTGGATTAATGCGACCACAACAAGATCAAGTTCATATAAAAATTGAATTATCTAAAGAATCAATGGATACATATGTATTTTGTGTAGCATCAAAAAAAACTGGTACAAAATTATTTAAAGAAACTGCTGATCTCGTAAGTCAAAATTAAATAACATAAAAATAATTTATTCTATATTTTAAATAATATATTATTATTTTTAGAGTAAATTTTGTACTCTAGTCCATAAACCTGAAGAAAAATATAATGTACCAATTGGTTTTTCTGTATTATCAGAAATACCTGAAGCTACATCAACAATATTAGATTCACGTTTATTAGCTGCACTTAATAAATATGGACAATTTATTGATTATATACATATATCAGATCAATTTAGTGGACCAATACAACAAGATGATCCAAATTTATTAAAACAACCTGAAGTTAAAAAAATGTTAATGGCAGGTTTTAATCTGCCAAATCAAATTAGTAATAAAAATTGTGATATGGAATCAGTAAAGCCATTGTTAATTTTAGTATTTTATATAATGGAAAGACTGAAACGTTATCGTCTATCAAAAGAGGTATTTACTTTTAATATATTTGATTTTATGAAAAAAAAAATTAAATATTTTAAATTATTAGGGAAAAACCAAAGCGGATAAGAATCGTTTAAGAGTTGAAGAAGAATTTTTAAAAAGTACTCATGCTGCACGTGCTGAAGCAGCTGCACAACGTCGTGAAGATAAACGTAAAATAGAAAAAGATCGTGTTTTAGCTGAAGAGGATCCAGAAAAACAACGTCGTTGGGAATTGAAGGAACAAAAACGGCAAGCTAAAAAGAAAGCACCAAAAATGAAAAGATTAGCTGTAAAGTCACTTTAAATAAAATTTAAGTGTACTAAATCTATTATACGTGTAAAAAAATTGAATAGCATGTATACAGCCAAAAACATACAAAAACAAGATTTTTTTTTAGAATTATTTTTCTTATATACATATAAGTTGTATTTATTGAAATACATCATTTGTTAATTGTTTTCATTTTTAAACGTTTTTATATAATTCTATATGTAATATCATGAATTATTTATATTTATGTTATGTGACGAATTATGCAAAAAATAAAAATATAAACAAAAAAGAAATAAAAGCACACAAATAGATCTTAAGAAAGAAATTTTAATATTTTGTAAATATTTCTTTACAAAATGTAGTTTTTTTTGCGAATTAAAATGAATAAATACTTGTTTAAAATAATAAACTAAAAATTTGTAGCAAATAATTCCAGATATTCGTATTGAAATTAGTTTTTTGATATTTTTAGTAATGGACTTATATACTGAAAAGGAAAACATTTTCTATTTGTTGATGGTGGATGGGTAAGAAAAACAAATTAAATTGTGAATATTTGTAACAAAGAATACGTGAATTTACTCAGATGGATATAAATCATTATTTTATATTTGTGTAGATTAATTTTTTATAAATTGCAAATACTTTGTCGGAATTTGCAAAACTTTATTAAATTTTACAATCAAATTAATTAAACATGTTTGTTGTAAAACGTCATTATTAAACAGCAATTTCCTTAACATTTAAACAACCAGGTACAGTATTTAATTTACTTTTCAAAGTCGCTTTTAAGTTGTCACTAGCCATACATTCTTTGTCATCAATCTAAAAATTAGAATATCGTACACATAAAATATTTTATATAAATGAATGAGAACCAATTTCTTACCACAAGTACATGATATCCTAAATTTTCCAATATTTTAATTTTCAATGAAACTATAGAAATTGGTAATTGATTAAATTTTAAAATTTGATTTTCTTCTAATACTTCCAAAAAACATTTTCGCCCATTTTCAAATTCCATGAAAATACCAGCAATATTTAATTCTAAAATAGGTGATGTAATTTTAAATGATTTAATTCCCATTTCTTCTATATTTTCCCTCAATAGTTCATTTATTGTATTTAAAAATTTACGATTTTTTACTAAATATTCTGGTGCTTTTCGTGTTTCATCAAATATTTTTTCATTTCGATTTTTTCTATTTAACCAATCTGGTTTTTCTAATTGTACACAATTCATTAATAGTTTTATTCTTGAATCTAATTTAACTCGATCTGGTGAAGATGATATTTTATTCATCCGTTCTGCATTTGAAATAAGATCTTTAGATTTGTAATTTAACATCCATAATGATAAACAAGTATCAATAAATACATCAGTTGTATATTTATATTCATTTCGATTAAATTTTTTAAAAATAATATCTTCTATAAATTCAAAATCATCTTTTGTTAATTCTGTTATATTCAAATGAGCACAGCTCCATAAAAATGTTGATAAATCTTTAGCACGCATATCATTAAAAGGTTGATCTTCTAAATTATTCGTACTCTCAAGTTTATTTTTGCATGCTCTTAACAGTATTTGACAAATTTCTGGTTCATTCCATAAACCTTCTGCAAAATAAGCAAAAATATGAGCAAGTCCTTTAAAGTGAAGTTTTTCTACATTCTTTGGATCCATTAAAATTATTTTTAATTTCTTATAAATTTCTTCAGATTTTATTCGATTTAATCGTAAACTTTTTAATAACGTTACAAGAATTGCATCATCATTGATATCAGATATTAACGTTTCATCAATTAAACGTTTTTGAAAATTTTCATTACTTAGTTGTGTACTGGTTTTAAAAGCAGCATTTGCAACAATTACAAAATCATTTCTATTTAATTGATTTAAATATTCAGGTAAACTTAATTGTAAAAATTCTTCCATATATTTTGAAATTTTATAATTTTTTTTACCTAATCCCAAATAATAACAAACTTGAACAAATTGATCTTTTAATAATGTTTTATCAAAGTTTTCAACAATTTTTTTCATTGAATTATTATAGAAATCCAATTGTGCCACTTTATTTGGTATTAAATACATAAAAGCATATAAAATTCTTAATATTTCATCTTTATCAATTTCATTTAATCGTTGACACAATAATTTATCAATTTCATTAATTATTTGAGCGGTTTTTTGTGGTTCACCATTAGTTTTATAAGTATATGTATAGACTAGTAATCTTGGTAATTGATTAATATCGGTGTTTTGTAAAAGTTTCCGGAAATCTCTAAAATCATTAACTGGATAATATTCAGAATATCTAATTTTTTGTGGTGTCAGAGGATCAAATTTACAACTTTCCATTGCAATATATTTAATAAAACGTTGTGCTAATGAACCTGATTCACCATGAGAATAATCAAGTATATCTCGGGACGAAAAATTAGATAGCATAGGTACACATGTTGAAATTGTACGATTGTTGTTGTACAATAGTACAATATTTTTTCTTGAAAATCGTAGGAACGAAAACATGATTTTTTCAAATAATTACGGCAATATGAAATTTCTCCAGCAGTTGGTATAGATTTGATAAGTGAAAAATTAAATATTTTAATTAAAATCACTTCATCGTTTAAATTTTAAATTATAATTAAATACTGCTAATACACAGAACAGAGTCACGATCACGATATAAAAACTGTTTTGAGGTTATAATTTGTTTTAAAACCATTTGACGTCTCTAAGCGCCAGACTTGCCAACTCATAGGTACAGGCAGTGTCAGTTCAGTTTGTTATAGACTCTACTCTAATAGTTCCTGAATCCCTGATTCTAGAACCTGGCAGTGTCAATTAAAATTCATATATGGCGAGTTTTGCTTTTTTTAAATACCCAGTCGTATTAGTTATGTTGGAGTTGGAGTTTATCTTATTATTTTATCTTTGACTATATAATATATGGACTGCTAGTAACAAACTTCATTGCTGTAGCTATGACCGACTATGCGCATACCACCAGAGATGGCGGGAAACGCAACTAACTATTCCGATTTGCCTTTGGCGACGCTCGCCTTTTTGACGGCCAATAAAACAATAAACAACATCATTTATGAGAATTTATGAGAATTCCATAGATCTTACTTGAGAATTCTACTGGATTTAATTCAGAATTCCATAACTTTAGTTCTCTTATTGGCCATCTCTGGTGCTATACGCTACCAGTCCTAATAGTATTTTTTTCTTTGACAGCAAAGGAAATTATAAGCGATTAGCAGTCCATATATTATATAGTCAAAGATATTTATTAATATTAAAATAAATTTTTAATTTCCAAAATTGGTATCAATTTTAAATATTAATTCCCGTCCCTGCCCTGCTTCTTAATGACATTTTGTATGACAATCGTTTTGACAACTCCTTGTTTTTTTTATTCTTTGCGAAAAAACCTCATGGCTATTCGTTTGTAGAGGTTCTAAAATTTAAATCAGAAAAACATAATTAAATAGAAATTAGTATTACTAAATTAAATTTTAATTAATTAAAATTATTGTATTTATTGTGGGCAATGACTGAAAATCGTGAAATTATTTTAGAGTTAATTAAAAATCAAGGAGATTTAGTACGCCAATTAAAAGCATCTAAAGAACCAAAAGTAAAGGTACAAGATTTTGTTAAAAATTAATAATAAGAAAACTATATATGAATATTTTTATAATTAATCTTACAAAATACAAAATAATTAATTAATAATATATAAAAAATTGATTTAAAATATTGTTCCTAGTTGAGTTGGCAATTTGAATTTTTCTTTTACCATTCTACAAATGATTTTTATAACAAATACAAAATTGCACAATTTTCTTAGCAATTACAATTTAATATTTCCAAGCTTTTTTTATTATAAAAGAATTTTTAACTTTCACTTATTATAGAAATACGAAAAATATTCAAGGTTGTTTCTTATTTTGTTAAAAAAAAAATTGTAGAAAATATTACCAGAAATTATTTGTATAAAAAATTAAGTATATATCGTTTGACCTGAAATTTTTAACTCAACCGCGTAATCATTTTAAATCATTTAAAGAGCAATTTTGGTATTATTTCTGTTTTTTTTTGTCTATTGACCTAAGAAATAATTGTTAAGATATGCTGCGAAAAAAGCTTAATAATAAGTTGTCGATAGCAGAATTTAAAATAAATTGATAAATGACTAATTTTGTGAAAGAAAAAGCAAATAAGCTTATAAAAACACATGTTTTTCTATTGTTATTAGAATTAATGGAGATAAATATGATGGTTATATCATTTATACATTTATTTTTAGTTCCAAAATCATGCATAATAAATTTTAAAAGTAAACCTACTTATATATAGTTTCTTTTCAAAAATTAATTTTTGTTAAATTTCATAGTTAAACTACATTTGTAATATATATTATGAATTTAGTATAGTATGCAATTTAGATTTAAATTTATTAGGAAATAAACTGAATCTAGGAAAAAACGCAGGAACAATAGTGTTATAAAGTCTGGTTACCCGGATAAAAAAATTATTTTCCTAACACAAGTTGAAATTCTTGGCATAATAAAATATGGAAAACTCTAAAAGATAGGCTAGAATTTGATTTTACGAATTTCTAAAATTTCATTAATATTTTTAATAGGCTTAAACAATCCAAAATATTTACGATACATCGTCAAAGTTACAACTTTTCAAGAATATTGTTTAAACAAAAAAAAAAAATCTGTAAATATGTTGCGTCAAATTGGCCGGCATACACATAGACATCTCTCTACAATAAAATATTCTCAACAAATTAAAAATCTTCATATTTCTAATACTTTATCTGGAAGTATAAAATTATATGATAATAATGAATTGCTAGTTCAACGAATAGAACAGGTCAGAAATATATTATTTTGTCTGGTTTTTAAATTATTTTAGTAATTTCATGTATAAGTACAAACCTAAAAAATAATTGTAATAATATAAAACAAAAAATATTTTTTTATATTCAGATTGATGAAGAGGTCGCCAAACTTTTAGCTTTAAAAGCACAACTAAATGATGAACCAACAACACCACAAAAATTTACATTAAAAACACCAAAGGGTACTCGTGACTATGGACCACAACAAATGGCATTACGACAAAGTGTTTTAGATAAAATAATAAATGTATTTAAAAAGCACGGAGCTGAAGCAATTGATACACCAGTTTTTGAACTAAAAGTATGAATTATAAATTATTATTTTAAAACGAATATTATATTCTCAAATTCTACTTTTTTTTAGGAAGTCTTAACTGGTAAATATGGAGAAGACTCAAAATTAATATACGATTTAAAAGATCAAGGTGGTGAAATATTATCATTACGATATGATTTAACAGTACCACTTGCTCGATATTTAGCAATGAGTAAAATATCAACAATTAAACGTTATCATATAGCAAAAGTATATCGTCGTGATAATCCAGCTATGACAAAAGGACGTTATCGTGAATTTTATCAATGTGATTTTGATATTGCCGGTAGTTTTGATCAAATGTTACCAGATTCTGAATGTGTAAAAATTGTTGCCGAAATTTTAGATTCATTAGAAATTGGTGATTATGTAATTAAATTAAATCATAGACAATTATTAGATGGTATGTTTGAAGCTTGTGGTGTACCAGCTGATAAATTTCGATCAATTTGTTCAGCTGTTGATAAACTAGATAAATCGCCATGGGCGGATGTTCGTAAAGAAATGATTGATGAAAAAGGTTTAGATGGTGAAACAGCTGATAAAATTGGTGAATATGTACAATTACACGGTGGTTTAGAATTAGTTGAAAAACTTTTAGCTGATCCGAAATTATCAAAAGTATCAGCAGCTGTTAAAGGTCTCGAAGGAATGAAATTATTATTAAATTATTGTAATGCTATGGGCTTGGAACAAAAAATTCTATTTGATTTAAGTTTAGCACGTGGTTTGGACTATTATACTGGTGTTATTTATGAGTGTGTCCTTAAAGCAGAACCAAAAGTAAATGCAAAAGCTGGTGATGAAACAGGAACAATTGGATCTGTTGCTGGTGGTGGCCGATATGATAATTTAGTTGGTATGTTTGATTCGAAAAATAAACAGGTACCATGTGTTGGTGTATCAATTGGCGTGGAAAGAATATTTTCCATTATTGAAGCTAAACATGCTGCTGATAAATTAAAAATTCGTACAACTGAAGTGGAAGTTTATGTTTGTTCAGCTCACAAAGGTTTACATGAAAAACGTTTAAGCATTTTAAATAATTTATGGGATAATGGTATAAAAGCTGAACATTCATATAAAATTAATCCAAAACTATTAGCTCAATTGCAATATTGTGAAGAAAATGGTATTCCATTAGCAATTGTTTTTGGTGATTCCGAATTAGAACGTGGTATTGTAAAATTAAGGGAAGTTACAACAAGAAATGAAAGTGACATTAATATTGATTCATTGGCTGATGAAATTAAAAAAAGATTACGATAAAATAAAAATAATTCAAGAATAGTGCACGACTCCAATAATACGAGATACTCTTACGAGCTGACAGCATTTAAAATAAGATAAAATATTTATTTTTCATTTTATAAATTATTTATATATCGTAAATATTTTTCTTTTAATAAAGTAATTGAAAAATAAAATAAATAGTAGATGATTTTTTTTTCAATATTCTTTAAAAATTTAGCAAAGATCAGGTAGTTAAGAATTTGCCAAGAAGTCAAATTCATTTACATATATAAATTATAAAAGTGATCAAAAATCTTAAAATTTAATTTATTTTTATATTTTTAAATTATACATCATAAAATATACATAGTATGTAAAAAAAAATCCATTCACTCAGCTTTTACCTGAAAAAATGTCATTTTCACTTGTAGCTACAATTTCTGTAGTTCCAGTAGCTTCATCTAATTCACCTTCTTCATCATCACTTTCAATTTCATAACCAGCTTTTTTTAATTGAGTTTTATATTTAGTGATTTTATTTTCTTGATCTGTTAACAATTCCAATAAATCCTCTTGATCTTTTCGTAACTTTTCTAAATCATTTTCTTTACTTTTGACTAGTTCACTTTCTGCTATTAATTTCTCTTGTAATAAATCAATTTCATCAACTAATTTTACATTAGCTTTACGATAAAAATCTAATTCACCATGTGCAGCTGCTATAGCTGTTAATGTTTTATTATCTGTTTGTTGACCATTGGAATTTGTTGATGCTGCTGCTAATTGTGCTTTTAATAAAATATTTTGATCAGAAAGTTGTGAATTTGTTGATTGAACATTTGTTAATTGTTTTTTTATATCTTCATTTTCTGTTTCTAAAGTTTTCATGGAATTTTTTAATTTTCTTATATCTGTATCTAAATCTCGAATTATATCTTTATATTGACCAACTAAATCTGATGCTTCTGAGCTCAAAGTTAATTCTGTTAAACTAGCATTGTTCACATCATAACCACTTAACATTTTTGATATAGTACCTAAAATTATAGAAATTATTTCAATAATATAATAGAAAATAATCCTAATTATAGGTCAATTTACCTTCAAGGGTCTTGAATAATTTACAAAATTCATAATCCAGTAAAAGTTCCGAAGATGATTTTACACGAATTTGTGGTTGTTTTGCGGCTCGACTGTAAGCTTCGTGTTTAGAAACATCACCTAATTTAGCAATAAATGTTTCTAATCCAATACGTTTAACAATTAACTAAAAATACAATTTTATTAAAAATTATACATTTTTTGCATAATTTTTTTTTTTGTTACTAAATTTACCTGACAAATATCTTCTTTTTTATAATTTTGTAATGTATTGTCATTAAATTGTATACAAATTCCCATTAAGAAAGTACACAATCCTTGAATTAAATATTCATTTTCATCATGTTCATTTGCACTAATCTGTGCTAATAAATATGCAATACAACCAGGCGCTGATAAAAATGCTTTAACACTAGATGGACAATGACTTAACCAACTGCTTAATAACATTAATAAGCCAATTTTACTTTGTAGTTTATATTTACCCTGTTGTAAAAGTTGAGTACATTGTTGTAAAAGTGAAACTGGTTGACTGCCTGATGATGTAGCCAATAGAACACGTAATAATTGCTCTTTTTGTGCTGAATTTTCTATTAGGCCATGCATTAAAGCAACTGCCGAAAACCAATTAGCCAATGAATCTGTACTAAATAAACCACCACAAAGTAATTGTCCTGTTGTTAAACTAGATACTTCTGAACTTGATGGTAATAGTGTTTGAACCAAAGCCGTTTGACCAACTTCATTCCGATATAAAAAACATTCAAAACAATATAGTACTGCACATCGTAATGACAATGGCTGTTTTTCATTTACCATAGACATTAAAAGTACTACAATTGCTGGTCTTGGTGGAACACTTGGTGCCATTATTGTACTTAAATATTCTTGATTACTAATATCACCACGAACAACTTCACCAACTGTATTTATAGTTTCTGTTAATACATCAGCTGGTACACCACTACCCATTAAAATATTTGATAATGCTTCAAGTAATCCACATGTTCGCATTGTTTTCTGACATGATGCGATTATTTGATATTGATTAGATGGACTGCATAAAGCACGTATTATTTGTAACATACAATGTATATTTGATACTTTTTGTGGTGTCCAACCAATTTCTTCAGTTTCGCGTGTAATTTTAAACATCGGTGCTAAACGTTGTATATATGAACCTTCTTTAAAAAATTGCTGATTACTTGAATTATTTTTTAATAGATTTATCATTAAAATTAGACAATCTTCAACAACAATTCCACCATCTGAACAACCTTCATCATTAATAACATCAAACAAACGATCAAATGCATTTTCAAATGCAACAATTTTTTGAATATTTGCATTACCTGAAAAAATTTTGCACAAAAAATAAATAAATTTATATAATTTTTGTTAGAAATAATTTGCTTTTCACCTTTTGTTAGTTGTATTAATAATAATAGTACATCATTTCGTATAACCTCACGACTATCAATCAATAAATCCATTAATTTTGATACACCCATCGGGCTAACTAATACAATTTCTTGAATATCTTTTGTTTTATTTGCTAATAATGTTGTTAATAATTTAATTGCTGACCATCTTACTTGAAAATCATATTCTTCTAAATAGCCAAGTATTAAACTAACATTTTCTGGTGATTTTATAAACATTTCTGTAAATTGTTCACCAACATTTACAGATACTGTTGGATTATCAGCTTCTTCATCAAATTGTTCTGATGACATAATATTCCATAGTGAATCTAATGCATAGCTAATAATTTCAGTATCCGCTCTATCCATTTGTAATACTTGAATAAGAGCTGGCATTCCTTGTGCACCAACTTCAATACGATACTTACGTGATAGTGCTTTCAGAGCACGACAAGCATCACGCCGGTCATCAAGAAGTGTTGAAGAATTTACACGATCTACTAAACGTTCGACCTAAAATAAAAAATTTTTATAGTTCTATTAAATTACTTTGTAAATAAGATTTTTTTTTTGCCAAACTAATCTAAAAATAAAACTTATAAAATATTGAATTAAACTAAATAGTGAATTCGGTTATTGCTCCCCGATTGATTTTAACATTTGCTGGTGACGTTTTGAAAATATCAACATTTTCTACAAAACAATTGTTCGTTTTTGAAAAAGTTGTAATAAATTTGTCGCAAAATTATTTTTTACTTTATTGGTTTAATAAATAATATAAGAATATTTACTGTTTCGGCACCAGTTGGTTGTTGTCCAGGTTCTGGAGCACCCAAAACTGTCTTTAAACCACTCTTTAGAAAATCCATTTAATTTGCTTTTAATAATTCAATTAAAAATCTTTTAATTTTTGTTATAAATGCTGGATATAAATTTACTAAAAACCCAATTAATTCTAGTAAAATTATTTTACATTTTTCTGTACACGTAATTTCTGTTTGAAGGAAAGATTTTATTGGAATGTCAAAATAAGGTGCGTTTCAGTTCAGCACCAGGGCTGCCACACACCTCAAAATTCACCCATTAGAAGTGGTAGCGGTAGAGAGAAGCGCAAAATGTCAATTTTCAATAAAAAATGCACTAAAATGTTTCAAAAATTACAATATATTCTAAAAAAATCACGGCCATTCATTATTTTGCACTAAAACTCGAAAAAAATTTCGAATTTAAATTAAAAAAGAGGATAACAAATAAATATTTCCCGGAATTCATAACAGATGGCGTACAATTATTGACATTTTTTGCAACTGTTTGCTATCTACACAACAGATGGAGGTTTGTGAATTGTGACGTTGACAGTGCCAAAATAATAATAAAATTCTTAATTCGGTTTGTACATAAATTTAATATAATTTTACCCAATTTACTTTTAAAAAAAGAATCAACAATGTTCAATAGAACTAAAAAATTATCACCACCACCAACAGCACCAAATATAGAAGAAATGCTTGAAGATTTAGAAACATTTCATGTTGAAAAACCACTACCAATTCGGACAAGAATTTTAAATACATCTTCATTAAATAATAATAATAATAGTGGAAGTTCTTTAACTGGTCATACAACATCCATACACGAATCATCACAAGAATGGTGGAAAGTATTTGAAACTTTTTTATATGATGTTGAAGATTTAAAACGAATGAAAAGTGATATAAATGGTTTTAAAATTAAATTAGAATCAACAAAATTAGAAATTGATACTGTTGCAAAAAATATACAAAATGATATTGAAGAGAATTTAGAAAAAACAAAAATTGAAATAAAAGATGATGAATAAAAAATGATTTTAGTTAATTTAATGTCTTCAAATTAATTTTTTTCTTTAAAGTTATTTTCAGTTATAAACTCCTTTTGTATATAAAAAATTAAAATATAAGGGGAACATACAAGTAGGATCAAACTAGGCTGTTGAGCCAAGTGGAAGACTGATATTTTAAACATTTTTCGAATATAAGTACAAACAAGGAAACATTTTCTTTTAAATTTTAATTAGATTAATATCTCATTCATCATGCTCATTTTTTCAATTTATGAAACTATTAAAATTAAATTACAATTTAAAATAAAATAATTTATACACATATATTAATTTCTAATTCTGTTCATTTTTTAATATTTCTAATATTTTTATTTGTAAATTATCCCATTTCGATTTTGGTATATTTCTCATTTTTTCAGCAACAAACCTTCCAAATAAATCTAACTCATCTGGTTTATTATTACTATAATAATTTTCTTGTTGAATGTTTATATTTTCCGTAATATTTTCATTTCTTTTAAATTGTACTGTATTAGATGTTATGTCTTCAGATTCTAAACAGGGCATAGTAGATGTAACAATCTTAAAATTATTATCTTCAATTTGTTCATTATTATGATGATTATCAAATGTATGAGTACTATAATTATGTGATGATGATGATGTAGTATTATTTAAATCATATTTATTAATATTATCATCGGTATTTGCTGTAATACAAATTCGATGTGATGAATCGTCATTATTTGTTTCATTTAAATTTTGTGGAGACGATAATGGTATCTCAGTAATTATATATTCTTCAATTTCTTTATGAAGATCATTATCTATGTCATTTGTACGATCTAAAAAAAAAGAAGCAAAATAAAATATTAGTTAAATAAATTTTTTTATAAAAATTAAAGAATATTTTCGTAAATCAAATACATACGTTTCTTTTCAATTGGTTCATCTATATCTATACTAATTGAATCTGAAAGATTATCCATTTCTCTCTCTAAATCATCATTTCTAAAAATATTCAATTATTTTATATAAATTGAAAAAAAATACTTCATCATATACTTACAATAATCTATTGTCTAAGAATTTCAATTGATTATAATATTTATATTTAATATGATTATTTTCATTTTTTTCACAATGTCGTATTCTTATATAACGATCTCGAATATTTTCCCACATTTCTTGTAAACGTTTTATATCTAATATTTTACCTAAATTTTCATAAATCTCATTCCATAATTTATGATATTTATTAGAATTACAATTAAAATTTTCATATAAAAATGGATGTTTAGAAATTTCATCAATAAGTAAACTGCCAATATCTTAAAAACAAAAAATTAAAAAACATAAATAAGTATAATAAGTATACTATATACTAATTATACATAATTGGTATAATAAGTATACTAATTAAGATGAAATTTTAATTTATTACCTTTATAACTATCAATAATTTCATTTTTTTGAAATTCTAGATCATTTTTTAATACATTTTCTTCTTGTATATTTTCTTCGATTTCTTGTGAAAATTTTGGTGATAAAATTTCTGATCGTATATTTATAGCAGTGTTCATACATTTTGGTATAATAATATTATGCATACGATTTAAATGTCGCCATAAATTACCAGATGATGTTGATTTCTTATATAATTGTATTTTTTCTTTTTGAAAACATAATAAACAAAGAAATCTATCATCTGCATTATTTTTAATTTTTGTTAATGGATTATGTAAATCTGATGTAGAAGTAGATAAATCACTTTCTTTTGATGCAATTCCATAATATTTCCAAATACTAGATGGATTTTTAATACGTTTTGCAACTGGTTGCACAATATATTTAGAAGTAGTTGTATCCGTTGTTGAGGCATTAATTAATTTAAAACTACCCATTGATTCTGACATTTTTTTAACGTATTTATAGTTTAATAACGTTTTTAATTTTGCTACCGTTAATAATTAATTAATTGTTTTTTATTAAATTTTCGGCTGATAGCTTGTGTCTTGTATTACTTTTTAGCTTAACAATTTTGACATTTCAAATATGCCCCAGTCAATCGAAAGTTGGATTCTCAATTTGTTTGATTGATATATGTTTGATTTTAGGTAATCAAATATGTTTGATTTTAGGTAATCAAATACGTTTGATTTTAGGTAATCAAACATATCATTATGTTGCAATTGCTTTGGATGGGTAATCTTAAACTTAACACTCTTTCTTTGCACTTCTTCGTTTTTATTACCTATGAAATAACCTCAAATATCCTCGCCGTAGGACCGTGGGTCAGCAAGAGGAAATCATACTTTGAACGCCGAAAAGAAATCATACTTTGCCTATTTACGAAATGCTATCACTCTTCTATGAATGTGTACTGTATATGTCAAATGAAGAATCTGTTTATAGAAAAAAAAATTCTGTTATCTATAGTAATAAAAATTTCTGTTTCAACACAAATATCTCCACACTCCACTAAAAAATTAGTTTATTTGGTAAAAGAGCCAAAGGGGTGGGGTACTACAAATAGCTGAACGACAACAATGCGTAAATCGAGTGAATTAATAGAAACTGAGCGCAAATGCCACCAATGTACACTGCTTCTCCACAAGCGTGAAATAATATACTGTGTGGATGCGGTCATAATACATAACATTTTTGTATGAAATCATTTTGAATGTTTGAAGCGTCAAACTAAAACGTCAAACTAAATTATTCGCAAAACAAAATCTTCTGACGTGGAAAGAAATATTTTATTTATGTTGTTTTGTTACTGTATATAAAAAGTATATGCTTTTTTTTAGTTTAAATTTTGTTAAAAGTTATTTAAAAATAATAAAAAAATGTTAGATTTATTTACAATATTTACTAAAGGTGGAATTGTGTTATGGTGTATCCGTAGTACAAATCAATTTTTTACACCATCAGTAAATGCATTAATTCGCAGTGTCATTTTACAAGTAAGTTCAACACGTTTTTCCAATTCATTTAAATAACAATATAATATTTCCGTACCACGTAGCTAGTTAAAATAAATTTAATTTTTATTTTATTTTTTTATAGGAACGCACTGGTTCTAATGTATTTGATAATGATAATTTATCACTTCAATATAAATTGGATAATGAATTTGAATTAGTTTTTGTGGTAGCATTTCAAAAAATTCTCCAATTATCATATGTTGATAAATTTTTAAGTGATATTCATTTAGAATTTCGAGATAAATATAAAAATGAATTAAGATCAACAAGTAGAAATTTTACAGAATATGATTTTACAAATGAATATAAATCAATATTATTGGCTGCAGAAGAATGGGGTAAATTACAATTAAAAATACCAAAACAGATGAAGTCATTTGAAGATTCTGTTAAATCAAAAAAGACTGTTTCATCAATGATTGAAAGAAAAGGTGATGAAAAAAATCAACCAATAAAAAAATCTGTAAAAATTATTGAAAATGATAATATTAATGGTAATATAAATAAAATAACAAATTCACCAACAAAAGAAGATCTTATTGCCGTTAATCGTAAAAAAATGTTAGAAAAATTGGCTGGTAAACAAAAAAGTCCAAAAGAAAAAAAAAGTCCAAAAGCTACTGAAAAAGAAAAAGCTGGAAAGAAACCAAGAATATGGGAATTGGGTGGTAATAATCGTGATCTTCCAAATTTAGATAGATCTAAGGATAAACCAGAAGATGTTAAAAGTGATTTTGATTCTAAAAATGAAGTAAATAAAATTTAATTATATAAATTTTTTTATTTAACTAAATTTTTGTATATATTTTTAGATGATTGGTACAATGAAAGGTGGCATACAAGATTTGAAAGTTGAGAGTGAAGAGGAATATTCTGAATCAGATGATGATATTGAAATGGAAACAATTGATGAAAATCCTAAAAAAGTAAATAATAAAAAACTCGGCGGTATGTTTTCATTATTTAAAAATTTAGTTGGATCGAAAAATCTAACTAGAGATGATATGCAACCAGCATTAGAAAAATTACGTGATCATTTAATTGGAAAAAATGTTGCATCTGATATATCATATAAACTTTGTGAATCTGTTGCTACAAAACTAGAAGGCAAAGTTTTAGGTACTTTTGATACTATTGCTGCAACTATAAAAGAAACAATTACTGATGCATTAGTACAAATATTATCACCAAAACGTCGTGTTGATATATTACGTGATGCTATGGAATCAAAAAAAAATAATAAACCATATGTTATGACATTTTGTGGTGTTAATGGTGTTGGCAAATCAACAAATTTAGCAAAAATTTGTTTTTGGTTAATTGAAAATAATTTCAATGTATTAATAGCAGCATGTGATACATTTCGTGCTGGTGCTGTTGAACAATTACGAACACATACACGTCATTTAAATGCATTACATCCACCAGATAAACATAAAGGACGTACAATGGTTGAATTATATGAAAAGGGTTATGGTAAAGATGCTGCTGGTATTGCAATGGAAGCAATTCGTTATGCAAATGAAACAAAAAAAGATATTGTTTTAGTTGATACAGCTGGTCGTATGCAAGATAATGAACCATTAATGAGAGCATTAGCAAAATTAATAAAAGTTAATGAACCAGATTTGGTATTATTTGTTGGTGAAGCATTAGTTGGTAATGAAGCTGTTGATCAATTAGTTAAATTTAATCAAGCATTAGCTGATTATTCATCAAATGAAAATCCACATATTATTGATGGTATTGTATTAACAAAATTTGATACAATTGATGACAAAGTTGGTGCTGCCATTTCAATGACATACATTACTGGGCAACCAATTGTTTTTGTTGGTACAGGACAAACTTATACAGATCTTAAAGCAATTAATGCTAAAGCTGTTGTATCGGCCTTAATGAAATAATAATTTTAAATATAAATGTAATTCCTTTTTTATTTTTTCCTTCAAATCAAGAAAAAAAAAATACATAATTTCCGGAATTGGTGATGGAAATATTGAAAGAATTGGCATTTTTTTATATTTATATTTAAGAAAATAAAATTAACAAAAAAAACACGTTAAAATTCAATAAAAAAGTGAAGTTATCAACCATGAACTTTCGATTTTCTTATTTAGAATTGCTTCTAAATATCAGCGATTATATTTATGGCTTTGTGTCTGTCAATTAGGAGATGATTTTGGGTATTTCAGTTTCAAAACTAGTAAAGTATTAATAACTTACTTTATAAGAAATTTTTAACTTTAATTTTATAGGACATTTTAGAACATTTAAATTTTAATCTTTAAATCGTATTTTAATCGTATTTAATCCAATATTCAAAGAGGAAAAAGATTCAAGAATTTAAATTTTTGCTTCAATGAACTCTTTAAGAGTTTATTAAAATTTCTCCTTTAGGCTCAACAGCCCGATGTGGGCCTAGGACTACTTCTTAGAGGTTTTCCCGACATTTTATTGCAGTTTATTAAAGCTACTTAGGCATTAATCAAAAATAAAATGAAGAAATTTATATTTTTTTATGGTGATTTAGTTTACAATATTTTATAATATAAAATTCATAGAAATCATTATAATCGATTATAATTTCGTATTCTACTGCCCTCCACACGCATTTAAATTATAATTTATTTCAATTTAATACCAAAAAAATATTTTTACTTTTACCTGTAATATATTATAAAAAAAAAATATATTGTAAATAGAGTCTATGTCACGTATTGTAATAAAACGGTACTTGAATTTATAAAATAAATGTTTACGATAAAAAATATTTTATAATATCCTTCTTGTCCTTTAAATAATATGAGTAAATAAAAATTTTTTTTCATTGAAGAATTTTTTTTCACAATTATAAGACGTTTTTTTATATTTTTTTATGAATAAAAAGGGAAAAAATTATGCAATATTGATTATAATTTTTTGATAATCCGATATAAGGATAAATTTGTTTGTGTATTTTGAACAGTGTATTCGTCGTAAGCCTGCTTTTCTCGGAGCACTCATATTTCGTATTTACAACATAATTAGCTTTTCTTTGAAGAAACTGTTTCCATATCTTCTATTCCTTTTACGTGGTGGCCCTTTGCGAAGTTTACATTTTCAATTCCTTTGAAATTTTGTAGCAGTTTAATTTTAAAAGAAAATATTGAGAAAACTTTCGAAATTATAATATTGCTTACAAATGCATTAATAAATAAATTATAATCATTTTGTCTTATTCATATAATTAATCAAAATGCTTCGTAATTACATTTAAATATAAAATCTTGCAAAAAATTAATTTTTTGCATATTTTTAGGTGCGATATAAATAACACGCCTAATTATATGTATTTTATATCAAATTATGTTCTATTAGCAGCGAAAATTAGAGAAAATTTAAATAATACAATTTAATAATCCTGTAATAATAACCTTGAAAGGAACAATATTAAAAAAAAATCGAAGAAGGATACTTTCTTTTTTACCAACCATTTCATTTTTTTCTAAATAATATTATATAGTAATTCCCTTTGGTTTACAATACCTTATAGTTGTTATACATTAAGATTAAGTGATTTTGTGGAAATGTACTTTTGATTTGTTTTTCATATTTATTTACCTTATTTGGTAATTACGTTATTTAAATTTTACTTAAAAACCACTTAAAGTTGATTAAAAAAAAAATGATTAAAAAACTTTTCCAAAAACAAAACTTTAATTATTATTATTATATAATTTCTTTAAAATAATATTAAATATAAAAGTAATACATAAATTAGATTAAATAATTTTTTTTACCTTCTTCTAATTATACCCTCCCTCCTCCCCCTTCTTATAATTTTCATTTTTGAACAAATACAATTTATGTAGTTTTATAAGTACTAAAAAGCAAAGTAATTAAACTTTTTGTAAAAAAAAAAAATATCCTTTTTAAAAGAATATACAAAATAAAATGGATTATTTAACAGAGGCTTTTCCCTCTTTTTTCTTTTACTTATTTCCTTAAAGTCTCTATATATATAGTTAATTAACCCCAAAAGAGATTCGATAAATTTTGCCACCTTTTTTTTTGTGCTTCCAATTTTTTTTTTTTGATCTTTTTCTTTATCCTTTTTTATTCTTTAATTTGCTCTAGATTTTCCTGGATTTCCGTTTTTTTTTCTTAAAGAAATGAAAGGCGCGAAACGAAAAAATAAAAACTGTGTGTAATATTTGCATAAAAATTGCGAATTTTTTTAAATAAAAACAAGTACAAAAAAAAAAATGGAATAAAAAAGTTTATAGAAAATGTGAAAAAAGGAATATTTAAATCTGCTTTAAATTAGATTTTTTTTTCTAGTACAAAAAAACAGAAAGAAAAAGTTTTATTTATTTTGAAAGTGTGACTAGTCGTTTTTATGTATTGAATACAAAAAAGAGACTTTAAATGAGGAAATTTATGAAACAAACCAGAAATGATAGAAAAAAATAATAAACAAGCTACAGTAACTATATGACAAAAATACAGTTTAATAACTTTTTAAACATAAATTTTCTATTCAGAAATATAATTATTATAAATATGAAATTAATTATTTTAGTTTGTCTAACTAATGCAGATAGTAGATAGATAATTGGATAAATTAAATATGATATTAATATAAAGAATAACGTAATTTAATATCCTAAATAAGAGTGCATTAATTATTTTTTAAATTAAATTTTGTTTAAATTCTTTATTGGAGTAAACATAATTAGACAGATACTAATATTTAAAAGACTATAAATAGGGACAAATTAGAATTTAGTTTATTATTTATGTCAGTACGAAAAAGATCTTCTTATAAGGATAGGAACTTCGTCCAAATTTATGTTTAGGAAAAGGAACATATTTCAATTTAGCTCATTGTTGTGATCCTTTGGTATCTCAGTATATTTGTGTCGTCAGCGACTGAAATTAAGTATCCACAAATATTCTATAATAGTTTTCTTCAGATATACCTAATGAAATGACCAATCATACTATATCCTTTTGACTAAAAACGGCTTGTATTTTAATGAAATACAATTCCTATTATATTAATAGAATTTATAATCTTTGTTGTCCTGGTGTTTTAAAATAAAAAAGAACTATATAGATGGTGTAGAATATGTATAATTGCTTAAGGATATAAAAAAAACACTTTTTGTTTTTAGCTTTTACGTTTAAAATTGTTTAATTGCGGAAGAGAAAAATAAATATTGCAAAAAGTTTTATTTAAAATTTTTATAATTACTGGAAATGGCATTCTAGTTTGTATATTTTTTTGTATATATCCTGGTTTTTCTATTTTTCATATTTCATAACAACATATACATAAATTTTAATCATAAATAGTAAGTAGATAGAATTAGACATATAGAAAGAATTATTTGGAATTTTAAACTATTTTCTTTTTTTCAATTATATTTGAGCTTCCTGTTCCTGTTCTGTGGTAACTTTCATTAAATGTTTATGATTTTAAACCATTTTTTTTTTTTACTTTATGATTTATTTATTTATTTGTTTAATTTAGTTAAACTTTAAAAGTTTAACTGGACTGTAAATATATGAAAATTATCGAAATAAATCAAAACGTGTCGATTCTATTTATAGAGTGTCGATTACTATACATACTATACTATACTTTAATTTGTAAATAAATGTTTTATTTGAGAAGCTTACTAGAAATATTGGGAAAAAGTTAAATGTCAAAAGCTTGTGGTAATAAACTGACTTGATAAATGTTTCGATGCTGGATATTTTTTAAGTACGTCAAGGACACGACATAATAGTGAACTATAATAGTGTTTGATTGTACCTGAAAATAAAAAATATACCACCCCCTAAACTAATTTTACCTAAACTAATTAACTTTATTCGAAGCTAATGTGTATGTGGCTTACAAAACATAAATTTTAATTTGATTTAATATAATTAAACTTTTTTTGTAGAATTAAATTTGAAAACTTTATTTTTATATTATTCAAATATGGTAATTAAATATGGTAATTTTCTCAAAAATTAAATCTTCTATTTAACTTTATTTAAAATATTTTCATTAAATTAACATTTAACAATAATTATATAATCTCCTTAGCAAATTAAAAAAAAATGTTTTATTTAGGAAAATGTATAATAAAACATTAATTCTTATTCTGATGCTTCTTCCTATATTTTTTTTAGGCAAATGTCCTTTTTTTTGTGTGAAAATTCTATTATTTTCTTTCGTATAATTATTAAATTGTAATTATTTTAATTATAGAATCAAAGAATAAAAAATAACAAATAATTAAAACTTAAAAGATCAAATTGGTATACAAATAAAATTTAAGTTTTAAAAAAGGATTAAATAGTATATCCTTTTAATATATAAATTTGATGATTTTAAATAAAGATAAATAAATCAATTATTGTAGTATTTTTGTGTTGTCGGAAAACTAATTTAAAAATATATAGAGAAAAATTGTTGTACAATTGAACATATTTACTTTAAGGATTTATGGGCAATCAGAATCAATATCTAAAGTACCTTTACTAAATTAATAAATGTATCACAGAAATTAGTCACATATATTAATGGAACGTCAGCTTAAAAATTGGTGCAATTTTGATGAACATTTAAAAAACAATTAAATTAAATTAATATACAAAATGGTTTCATAGAAAAAGCTTATTAATTTTTGCAAAATGTAAATTAGTTTCTAATATAAATTTCTGACAAGTCTGAGTGGAACATTTATACATAACAACCACTTTTATAAATTTTTCAAAGTTATTATTAAAAGTCATAATTAACTAAAACTAAGTAAAAAATTCAGATTTTATTTTCATAATTTAATTAAGTTAATAAAAAAAGTTTTGGAAATAAAAAAAAAAAATTTTTTTTAGAAAGTTTGTTGCACTATGTAATATAATGTTAACTAAAAAATATAATATTTCGTTTTAGTTTTCTCTCAATTTTTAATATATGAAACCTTAAAAAATAAATTTAAAAGGCATTTTAAATTTAGAGTAATTTTGTTTCTAGAAATATGAATTCTAAATATTAAAGTTTGAAAAAAAAGTATTAAATTAGGACAAAGAGAAATATTCATTTTACAATCTTTTTGTAATATTAAAATTAGGATAATATTATTACACTACTCTAGTTCTGGTGATGATGTTTTGGGGTAATAGTATCCCAACCAATACTATTATAGTTGGTAAAATATATATAATAAATTGTACTCAAGAATATTTAATATTAACTTAGTTATATTATGTATATAATTTATATACGGTTTTGGCAATCTCAAGAGAAAAATATTATTTCATATTTTTATATAATAACAGAGTGATATAAAATGATTAATATGTAAGAACCATTAATTTGACCTGGATATTCGATTCAAAATGATTTAAGTACTATCTCTACGAACCTGTCATAAGAGTGCACTTCAATGAGCTGTGACTACGTACGGATGTATTTCTTAAAATATTTTCCAGACCATAACTTTTGGCTATTGTAGATTCATTCTTACTAGATTCATTCTTACTATCAATTTTTTACTATCAATTGTTTGCTATTTCTATTTACTGGAGCTTCAACGAATTGGAGACTTTATTGTGCCAATGAAATGATTTTCATTGGCACAATATAGCCTACAAGTTCAATTATATAAATATTCAAAATCAGAGAGCCTCCTGTAAAAATAGATGATTAAAAACCAACCATTTAAGATAATATTTAATTAAATTTTCGATTTTTTTCAAATATTTTCCACTCCAGTTAACCAACTTTTATGATTCACTCTGTTTTTACAAGTATAAAATAAAAGTTTTTGCGAATATTTGAATATTTAACAAAAATAAAAATAATTATTATTAAAGGATAGTATAGCGCATATGGTTAAGAACTTATTATATCTAATAAGTGAACAAGAGTAATATTTAATTAACAGTAAAATTTACAAACTAATGTAATATATATTGTATATTCAAATTAAAGTAATTTTACAATTAAATATACATATTATACTTATATAAGATTGTTCGCCATAAATTATAATCATACTTTTGTACATAAATTATATAACTATATAAATTTTATCATGGTTAAGAATTACTACTATACGGTATATATAGAATATCTGAAAATCTATAATTATGAAATGAAAAATATGCTTTTGAGTATAAATTTTTAGTTTTTATATGCAGCATTGTGGAAAAAATTGTATATAACAAGATGTATGTTTATATTTATTATCAAAATATAAAAGATTCTATTTTGCAAATTATTTTCATAAGAATTATAATATATTCTTGGCTTTATATAAAATATTTGGTGAAAATTATTAAGGATTATGTGGAAAATATTTTAAATAAATTTATAAAATAATTAAAATATTTACTAAAAAAAAAACTAATTATATATTTGGTTATTTTGTTTATTATAATTTTGGTTGAAAATTATGTAGAAAAATTAGTTCTATCTAGACTGGATGATCATCTTGTAGAAAAACTCGCTAAACTATGATTATAATATAAGTATGAAGTGTATAGTATATTTAAGAGTGCTTAAACTACTTTCTACATGATAAATACCATTATCATAACAAATGATTTTGTCTTGTTTATATCGGAAGTACATTTTAGCAGTTATAACAATTCGATTTCCACAATGCGATATATAATTACATCTACAATTTTAATCTATTTTTGACTGTAAACATTTTATACTTAAACATTTTTATAGATTTTTCATTTACAATTAAATTTCTTAATTTAAGTTTAATCTTTTGAAATTGTACAAAATACATAAAAAACCATAAAAAAAATTATAACACAATATTTTGAAATTAAATATAATTGTAACAAAATATATGATACATGTAAGAAAAAACAAACAAAATCGCTACAACATATTTTTTTAATTGATTTTTACGTTACTTTGTCGTTATGTTTATACTTAATTTACAGGAGAAGATTTTTATCGTCTTGTCCTTGTGTGCCTCTAAATTTTATATCAAATTTAAAAATGGGAAATAAAATTAAAAAATTATATATAGGCATAAAATTTTTAACTTGATTTTATTTTCAAACAGAAAGATAACTCCCATATTTGTTATATAATACTAATACATAGACGCACATATTATTAATTAATTTTGTAAGAAAAACAAATATATATACTGATTAAAATTTGGGGAGATTGTATTTGTAAAAATTTTCACCCAATCTTCCCTCTTCTGGAATTTTTTTTTTTTTATGGTTCTCCTTCCAATTTTTCGTAGGTTTTATGCTAAACATTTAAAATATCATTAATGGTAAACATATTACATAATTTCAAGATAATATATACATATACTTCTTCCATATTCGAGTCGTCAGTTAAAAACGTGACCTTATTTTATTAAAGGATTATTCAACCTGTTTTACTTTCGAGTTTGAAAAGTATTATATAAATTATAGAAAAGTTCTTTTTGCATATACATATGATGGGAATTTTTTTTTTTAAAGTATGTTTATGTATAATTAAAGGATTGTGTGTTTAATATTTATGTAATTACTTAATTATATTTAAAAATAATAGAAATTTTAAATACACCATCATATATATATGTACATATATTTATATAGCCTACAATTAAAATTCATTTAATTTTTATTAAATTAAATTGAATATGTAAGGAAATTAAAATTAATTTTTTTAAAGAAATATAAATTTTATAATATTACATATAAAATAATAATTGTTTTTGAAAGGATAGAAATATAAAAATACGATAAACAAACCCCGGGTTTGTCAAAAGCACATTTCCTCAAAATCGCCTCATGTAGAACTATGAGCTATTCTAAAACAATGGGAATTCCTATACGTGTATAGTATTTTTTAGTAGTATTTTCAATGTACTATATACATAGGAAAGATAACAAATGATATAGTAAATATAGTTAAAAAATGTGTCACTGTTCGATTTTATTAAATTTTTTTCCTTCCAAGGTTATTATTCCAGCAAAATATATATAAACTTATCATTTAAGTTTTCTGTAATTTTGGTTTTAATTGAATATAATGTGATATGAAATAATATCCAATATTCAATTTATATAACTCCTAAAAATATGCAAAATATTCGTTTTTTTGCAAAATTTTACATGATTAAGCATTTTGATTAATTATAAGTGTGAGGCAAATGATTATAATTAATTAATTAATGCACTTTAAAGAAATATGATTCTCGAAAGTTTTCTCATTATTTGTTTTTAAAAATATTGCGCGGTTATAATTATACAAGTAATTTAAAAATGTAATTTTTTGAATTTCGAAGGGCCACAACGGAAAGGGAGGGGAGATACGGATACAATTTTTTCAGAGACTCTAGTTATTTTTTAGATATCTCTTTGGTACATAAATTTCAGCCTTCCATAATAAGCAGTTTGGGAAATACAGGGTGTTAAAAAAACTAAAAAAAGTTGTATCAAGATAACGGTATTTTTATACATCAAAGAATTAAATTTTAAAAAATTTGTTAATTTCACAATGAAGATAAAAGATTTTCCTATCTTATTGCTTTTACAGACCTCAAAAATTTTTATTGGTTTAAAAGTTATTAGATGTTCAATATGGGCAATTTTCGAAATTAGAGGGGGAATAACTAAGAGGGGAAAAGAGATAGAAGAAAATTTTGTTCTACTGGACCTATTATTTTATTACTATCTATCTATGGTCAAAATTTTAATACTCTATCTTAATAGATGTAGAAGTTTGTGTAAACGGACGGACGGACAGACGGACAGACGGACAGACGGACAGACGGACAGACGGACAGACGGACAGACAGAGTGAAACTAATATACACATTTCTTCCAATTTGGTTGGAAATGTGCTAAAAAAAGTAATTTTTGTTGTAGCATAACAACATGTTCCAAAATATAATTGAAAGTTTTTGAAAAAACCTTAAACTAAATAATTAACTTTTAACTAGTAGGGAATTTAACAATATTACTATTATGTAATTTAAGTTTACGAAAATCACTTCTAGTTAATGATCTGTGCGAACAAAAATGTGATATCCTTTTATCTGAATTTAAATAATTTTCAGTTAAATGTCGGTGTAAAACTATTTTTGCTGCGGAAAACTAAAACATTTTCGGTTAAAAATTCTGTTTTTCAAGTTCAATTTTGACCTTTTAATTTCAGTAATTTATAAATTGAATCGTAAATTAAATCATTATCGAAAATAATTAAAATTTATAAACTCTTTTAACATAAATACCATAACATTAAATAAAAATATAATTAAATCTTTAATTTATATTAAATTTTGACATAATTATTAAAATAAATAAAATTTATTTATGTTTCTATAATTTTTTTTTTTTGAGTTTTTTATGAAAATTTATTGAAAATATACAAAAACTTGTAGATAAACAAATATTTACGAGATGGGTCATTAAATTAGTAAAGCTTTTAAGAAAGAAAAATTACCATCAGAAATTATGAAATAATATATATAACTATTAAAAGGACAACTAAATGTTCAAGAACAGTTTTTATATAATAAAATATAATTTTGTGATATTTTGTGTCTATGTTGTTTTCCTTTAAGTTTTTCTGTTATCATATTTTTTAACCCAAAAGGAAAACTTTGTGTTGTAAAATAAAAGCTTATAAAATAATTTACTGCATTACAACGAGTTGATAAAAAATATTGGTATTGTATGTAGAATTTTCGAAAATTCATAAATAGATTTTATGTGAAATTTATACTAAATATATAATTAATGTTTCAGTTTTGGTAGATTTATAATAAAAACAGGAAAATAAATACTTTTACGTATAAACGATAATATTTTTTTTTTAGTCATTATTCTTGTATATTACAAAATTCACATATTTAAAAATCTTCAATTATATTATATATTTTGCTTTATGGATTAATAGGTCTTGGACGACCATCTCTACCAGGTATTCCAGGTGGACCAGTAGCACCATTAATACCATTTAAACCAGCTGGTCCGGGAGCACCAATTTGTCCTTCTGGACCACTTACACCAGGTATACCAATTGGTCCTTGTTGACCTTGTGGTCCATCATCACCTGTATCACCAGTTTCACCTTGTAATCCTTGTAAACCTTGACTACCAGTTTCACCAATAGCACCAATTGGTCCCGGTGGTCCATCAATAGCTGGTATACCATCATTACCATCATCACCAATTAATCCTTTTAGACCTGGTTGTCCTTGCATACCTTCTGCACCAATTGGACCAGGTGGTCCAGGATTTGGTCGACAATGACAACTTGGTAAATCTTCTTTTGCTGGATATAATGAAAACATTGGATGAAATCGAACTATAGGTGGTCGTGTTGGTTGTGGATGTTCTTGATGTGATGGCAATTGTGAATGTGATTGTAATGGACGTATAAATATATCAGCCAAACTTCTTTCATCGCCAATAGAATTTACATATATGAAAATATCTAAACGAAATAAAATTTTTAGCATACTTCTAAATAGAAAAATGTAATAAATAAATTATACTAACTGACTAAAATTCCAATTCCAATAATCAGCATCGTTTCTAACGAATGAGTAATCAACATTTTTGATTAAACTGTGGTTTTTATATCAATTTTTTTTTTCGATTATAGCAAAATTAACTTTTGTGTCTTGTATTTATGTAAAATTGTGGATAAATATAATAAAAATGTCTATTTAATTTTGATAATTTCATACAAAATTTCTAATAAAAATTAGCTTACTAATTTTAATGGTTAAATAGTTTTTTTTTAAAAGCCGGTCATTTAACCTGAACGTTTTTTTGGAATTTTGTGTTTTGAAAATTTTGCGTATATTTTTAAATATTAGAGAATAGAAACGAAGTTTTAGATTATAGCACAAACTAATAAACTGTATACAGACGATTATATTAGAATACCATTTTTGTCTATAATTTTCTGGCTCCATAAAGAGAAAAATGATATATTCTGGAAATATGTAGAATGAAAAGGTGAGAAATTCGTCGCTCTCTTTACTTTTTGTTCTACATTTTCTACATTTTTCCAGAATATATCATTTTCTCTCTTTGTGGAGCCAGAAAATTGTAGACAAAAATGGTATTCTAATATAATCGTCTGTATACAGATTATTAGTTTGTGATTATAGTATAGTTTTTTTTAAAAAACAGTTCATTATTACAAGATACAATTTAATTTTTTTGTAAGACAATTTTCTGGCTGGCTCTATACATAAAGAACTTTTGATTCATATTTATATAAACTATATCATTGGAAGAAACAAGTTTATATTTGTTGTTATTGAAATTATACAAAAATTTCGATTAATTCTTTTAAGCATAAACATATTCTTTAATGACATAAGCGATTGCATTTTAGTTCTTTTTTTTATATTTGAAAAGAAAGCAATATAAGATATTTGGTATAAAACAAGTTTCCTGATCATGATATCAATGACCTCTTATAATAACATCAAATATTTTTTTGAAAAAAATAATAATAACCCCACATTTAATAACGAAATTAAAAAATTCAATGGACCAAAACATCGATAGTATAGTAACAAATTTAGGGGCATTTTTAGATATGTCTGATTTAAGAGTTTATAATAAATTTTTGTGAATCATTTTGTTCAATATAAATCGATATTCGCTTTTGTACATATTTCAGAGATCTCAAGGATTTAACATACTAGAAAGGTCAATGAAATATATGAGTATACATTTACTGTATATTTAAAAAATTGTCCATGGTCGGACAGACAGACAGTCTGCAAAGTGTTAACATAAGAATTGATATCATACATTTAAATAATCCTATCAATCCTTTCACGCACAAATGTATGGATTTACGAAGCCAATGAATGTTTGGGTGCATTGGGATTTATACTTGTATGGGTTCACCTTTTTTTTTTTTATTAGATGCTGCCAAAAATATCAAAATAAAATGATGTTATACCAAAATAAAATTCTGGTTTTCCTTAATTCCTTTGTAGAACTTAAAATAATTCTTATGTCCCAGTTAATTAAACATAAATTTTTTTTTTTATGTTCAGAGTATAAAAAGAATTGCATTTGTCCAAAAAATTTGCATTCAAAGTAAAATATTTGTGCAAAAAAGATGAAAGTTTTTCATATAAAATGGTTAACAATATTTTTAATAAGTAAGAAAATTTTAAGAAAAAAAAATTTAAAATTTAACTTTAAATTTAATTTTCTATTATATTTTGTAAAATATAGTAATTATGGTAACATCATCATTGGCAAGACGAAGAGAAACTAATGATAACAAGGATAAAGATAATAATAATGATAATGACAAAAGGCGACCATTTCCAATAGATTCTGAAACCGATGATCTTCATAAAAGTGGGAGTACTGCAGTATGTTGTAAACCTGGAGAACGAGGTCCAGAAGGTCCAAGAGGTCAACCTGGAAGAAGTGGTGCTACTGGACCACCTGGTGATCGTGGTTTACCTGGTAAAAATGGAAGATCTGGTATACAAGGTGAAAAAGGTGAAGCTGGTGAAAATGGTGATCGTGGTCCACCTGGTCCACCTGGTCGAGATGGAAACGATGGCAATCCTGGTGGACCTAATCAGGGACCAAGAGGTCCAAAAGGTCCAAGAGGTTCGCGTGGTCCACAAGGTCAACGTGGTCTAGAGGGACGAGCAGGACCAGCTGGCCCACCCGGACCACCTGGTACTTGTTCTTGCCGTCCAACTGGATCACCTTCAGCAACTATACCAGTATTTCCTGACCCTACTTCAACTCAAACTCTTGAATCGAATGAGCCAACCGATGAGCCTGAATTCACTAGCCAACCTGGTGAATCAACTGTAACTAGTTGGAAAACAGTTACAGTACAACCAACAAAAACAATTACAATTATATTTAATTCAAGCCCAACTGCAGTTTTATTACCAGATGGTACAGATGAAGATTTAGATGCTGATTATGATGATAGAGGATTATCTGAAAAATCAGCTGATTCACCACCACAATTGGAAGTAACAAAAACTGATGGTGAACCATTAACTGGTGAATTGTCTAAAGAACGACAAGATGAAATAAATAAATGTGTTACAGAAAAATGTAAAAATTCAACAGATATGAAAAAATTATGTGGTTTTAATGGTAAAAAATATTTAATATTTACAAATGAATGTCAATTTGTTGAAGCTGATTGTAAAGAGCCTGGCATTTGGAAAACTATAGATGATATGTCTAAATGTTTACAAAAAATTACAACAGTTCAAGTTGATGAAAAATTACCAATTTTATATTCAATAGATTTTTTACAGCAAATAATTGAAGAGAAAATTTCTGATTCAAAAATTGAAGATCCAAAAGATGAAAAAAAGGAATTTTTAATGCAATATAATCAGATTAAAGGTAGTGAACCAATGCGTAAAGATGAGTCAATTGTTCAATCAACTATGGAAATTTAAAATATAAAAATAAAGAATTATGAGAAAATTTATATACATATTAGATTTTTATTTAGGTGACCTTCCATTCAAGTGATGTTCTTACTGTTTCCCATAAAATAATTTATTCAAATTTGTTTTGTGATTTTTATTCTATTTGGTGATTTCAAAATATCACAATATTATAAAAAAATCGAAATATCTTTTGACTAAATCTTCTAAGTCCAAAAATTTTGATTATCACTAATTCCGCATTATGTTTTTGCTGCTTTGAATCATTTTAGTTTATTGACCGTATAGTAATTTATTTTGATATTTTCTAGAAATGATTTAAAATTCGCACAGACTAGCCTATTATAATTAAATAGTCTTAAGGTTTGTTTAATTATAATAGGCTTTAATCGCTTTTAAACGATTATTTTTGTAAAATTCCAGTTTCTCAAAGCAATTTACTATTTATACGCTTAACTAAATTCATATATAAATATCCAATGGAAAATCCAATTCATATTCAGATCTATAAAGATGATGCTACAAATCGTAACCATCATTTTTTGTAAGAATTTTTCAATAAATGGTTTAAATATTCTCTTAATAAATTTGAGTTTATAAACAGGCTATTTTTTTAGTGTTTGTTTTGGTAATGTTAATATTGAACAACAAGTCCATCATACACATACACCATCATCATCTGATTCACAAATTATTTATATTGATCCACCACCAGGACAACCGGCACCAGCATCAACACCAGCACATGGATATTTCAAATGTGATTGTCCACCTGGTTTGCCAGGACCACGTGGTCCACAAGGTCCAAATGGTATAATTGGTGTGCCAGGTTTATCAGGTGATAAAGGTAAACCAGGTGAAAATGGTAAAGATGGTAAAACTGGTCCACAAGGACCACAAGGTCCAAAAGGTGCAAAAGGTGATGTCGGACAACAAGGTATTAAAGGTGATAAAGGATCAACAGGTTCAATGGGTTTACCAGGTGTACAAGGTAATATTGGTCCAATTGGACCAACAGGACAAACTGGACCACCTGGTACACCAGGACAACCAGGTACAAATGGTATACCAGGTGCACCAGGATTACCTGGACAAGATGGCTTAAATTGGTGGCAACAACCACTTTCACCATTCCGTGATAATATTCTTCCTGATGATGTTACGAAAAATTTAGATGATGATAATGATGGTTTTATTTATGTTGGCGGTGATGATGATCGTGAAGATGATGATAATGATAATAACAGTAATAAGCATGATTTTGAAGCTACAAGATCTGTTATATCGAAATTATCACCAAATCGTTCATTTCGGAAACCATTACGACAAGGTTAGTATAGTCTTAGAAGAAATTTGATTGAATATATTTTTTAAATGAACATTTGTCTAGGTTCGAAACCTAGAAATTATCAACAAGTAATTACAAGGAGACGAAATCATCAAGGAAAAAGGACTTCTTATGTAAATTAAATGAAATAAATATAATTTAAAAAAAAAGGATATACTATTTTTTTGTTTAATTTTAGTCTGGTATTTTAAATTAAACTTTGGTTTACATACAAAAATATAAATTTAATAAATAATTTTAAATTTAACCAAAAATTTTACTCGTTTATATTTCAGTTTCCTTGGCAAAACAAATATAAAAAAAATTTTCCCATGAAAAATATAATTTTCATCCTGTTTACAAATTACTTTATGATTATATAACTTTTTTCTTTTGCATATACAAAAAGAAAATTAATTGCAATTAAGTTTTTGTTGTTGTTGATATTATAAATATATACTTAGTTGTTAGTTAGTTAGTTATACTATTAATAAATTCTGCAATGTGAATTTTATACTGAAAAATTATGTAAAATTTATGTTTATAATTATTATTTATGATTTTAAAAGTTTCTAATTAAGAAAATATAAATTTACAAAAGAACCAAAGAAAAATATCAAGTGAAATTCTTAAAATGAAATACATTTTTATGTGCAATAAATTGTAAAATTTATGGTATGGTATACATGAAAGAGTTGATTTAACAATTAACTGTACTATTTCATAAATTTATATTTTTGTAAATATTTTTCTATTAAAAAATTTTGCAGTCAAAAGAAACTATAAATGTTTTATATATGAATATGAAAATTTTTGAACGAAAATAGAATTAAAAAGTTATTAAGTGCGTGATAAATTAGTGCATAATTGCATAAATATAAAATGAAATCAAATTTATTTATTCTCTTCCTGAGCTTAAAATTTAATGCAGAATTAAAAAAAGTTGACGATTTAACTATAAGTTTTTTAGGCAAAACTTCAGATAATTTGTCTATTTCTCTACTCGCTATCTGATTTTAAAATGTTTGTCACAAGGTTGATGTTTAGGATATGTTACATACCTTTTCATACTATACTTAAATTAAACAAGGAAAAAAGAGCCCGTAAGACCAATAAATAAATATAATATCTTAATATTAAAGCAATTAATTACTGAAATTATAAATTATAGAATAATGTAAATAAATTACTTATTAAATATTTACAAATTTTTATTGCACAATAATAAGTATATATAAATATAACATAATATAACTAATCTACAATTCCAACTAAATTATGGTATATTTTAATTTATTAATAAATAAATATTTGATTATGCCCTCAGAAAAATTTGTATAATCTAAAAATTAATTTTAATCAAACATTATTAATTAAATAATATTGTAATGTAAATGAACAAAATTTCTTTACATAAATTATTTAAATCAAAAATAGTTCTTATATCACAATATCAAATGAGGATAAAATTTATTAACAATCAAAATAATAATAATATAGTGTTATTGATTTTTTCAAAATGACTTATTTCATTAGAAATGGACACCCCATAGGGAAATCATATTAGTGTGAAAATTGTTATATAATTAAATCATACATATAGATTGTGAGTGTATAAATGTGTAAACATATAATTTAATTAGATTAATTTAATAACCTCCAGTCTCTAGTGCGAAGAACAGAGATCCTTTATGTATATTACAATGATAATTAATAAAATATTTTGTAAATTTTGGTTTACTTATTAAGATAAATTTAAAATATCATAAGTATAAATTATGTGTAATGATATAATAGTGTTAAATTTTTTTATGGAAAATTGACACAGATAATGTTATTCATCTGGGAATCGAATATTTTATTTATGGACAATGAGAAAGATCTATGGTAAGAATTAATATTAAATTAAATTATGGTTTGATGTAATGATTAAAATTTATATATAAGATTTACTTGTTTCCATAAAATATGGGCTTATAGAAAAATGAGGGACAACTATTTGCGGAATTGTCACTAAATTAAATTAAGACAAATTTGTAAATTATCTATGAAAAATTAGATCACAAATTTTCTTCTATTACATTTTAATAGCCACACTTAAACGACGGCAATAATTTTATACCATCATAAAACTTGCATCACCTTAAAATATTTAATGTATTTTGGTTATACCAAACTTCCCAATGGATAGTGAAAAGCAAAAAGTCATAATTTTCAAGAAATGTCCTTAAGAAATAATAATAATAAAAAAAATCCTTTCGTTAATACTTTTTCGAATAAATATACATTAATTTATAATACATTTTCCAATTGAAATTTTGTTATACCTATATCCTTTTTTACCTTTTATAGTCTAACGAAAAATAAAATGACTTACAGACGATATAATAAAACCAAAATAATTATATTTTTTTTTTTTCTTCAATTGACCTTTTCTCCTTCTCAAAGCATAATCATAAAAAAACTCCCCTTGCATTATCTTATTGGAATCATTTAAGGACGAGATGCAAGGTTTTTAATTGTTTTTGTTTTTAGTTTGAGTTTCGTTCAAATATCTTGGAGGTATGAGACTAGAGGGTATGGAGAAACTCTTTTTAATCAGTTTCGAAGAAAAGGTAATAAATGTGGGCAGAAAAATTTTTCTTGAGACAACTTGGAATTTTTAATTAAGAAGTTCTTCATTGCGTTATTATTTTTTTCATCATTATTATACTATGTATATATACATATAACAAAAAAAAGGACTCGTTCTTCTGTACAAGTTTTTTTCTCTCGTATAAAAATATAAATATATATTTAAAAAAAAAAAAGAAAGTTATAATTATATGCAGAAAATATTTTTAATGTTTAACTCGCTATATAATATTTTGTGATTTTTATTTATTAGGATATCTTTCAACCAAAAGGAGCTGGCTAAAAAACTTATTATTAGTTTACATAAGAAGAGAAAGAAAAGAAGTTCAAGGATAATAAAAAAAGGGTTTTTTTTGCACATAATTCTTATTATTATACTATTTGTTGTGTGTACTCGTAAATATTTATTACACCGTAAAAAAAATTTAATTTATATTTTATTCGTAATAGATTAGTAATAATGGGTCTAGTGGAAATCTAATTTCATAGTATTTATATTATGAATTGCAAGAAAATGTGGTAATTATTTAAGAAATTTAAAATATATAAATATACTACCAAAAGGTTACATATAAATACTACATAATACTAAATAAAGGTTACATAAATACTACATAATACTTCATTCAAGGAGGCAATTTTAGATTTTCATATGACCTACACCCACGACAATTAACATTTAATTAAATTATTTTTATTCCTAGTTCAAATATTTCTTACATTTTTACTACCTAGTGTGGTTAGGTCGTCTTGTAAGACAGCAATTAGTTTATGTGTCAAAATTATGTTTATTATTCTATTAAAAATAAAAATAATTTTGACAAGAATTTTTTTAATATAATTTTAAAATTTCTGCAAACAATATTTTTTAATTAAATTTCAAATTTTAATGATTTTTACTGTGTATTTTTCATAATTTTCATAAAGTAATTTCATTAATTTCAAAGTTTATGTGGAAATATTTAATGAAAAAAAAAAAGTAAGATAGAAAAAATATTTTTAAAAAAAAATCCTATACATTATTTTCTTTACTTTCTTTGCATTCCTTATTTTCTTCAATGTTTTGGGTTATGCATATAAAATGCATAGTTTTTCTTATCGTTTCTATTATTATTTTTTTTTTTCATAAATAGATCTTAAAAATTTGTAGCCTTAACATATTATTTTTCTACCCGAGTGTAAGCCAGAATATTAACGTAATTATGCAGAAAATATTTAAAAATTATTATATAAAGAAAATTATGCTTGAAATACATAAAAAACATAAAAGAAAATTCTTCAGTGCTCTTATAATTTTTCTTTTGTGCCTTTTTTATGTTAATTTTTTTAACAGATTTAATATATCAATTTTTTTTTCGTGGAATTTTTTTTTGATGTTATTTTCAGAAAATTTCAGTTTGTCTACAAAATTTTATTTAATTACATTAAAATTTAAGTGGAGAAAATTTTTTTTCTATAATTCCTATATTTGCGGGTGGAATATTTGGGGCCATTTTGTTTTGGTATATAAAGAATATTAAGAAGTTAAATGTAGATATTATGCATAGTTTGACTTGTATAATATTTAGCTAAAAAGAATTAAAAATTTTTTTTTTAACATTAATGAGATTTAAAAAGGAGAAAAATTATGGTTATAAAAACAATGTGTTGTAAAATCATTAATTACTTTAATTAATAAAAGAAATTATATATAATTTTGGTTTTATTATTGAATGAAAGTTTAAATATTTGTAATATTTTTTTTAAATTCTGTTGTTTAACAATTTCAATTCATTTTGATATAGAGATTTCTTGCTTAAATATACCAAGTAAAAAGATTTCGAAATATCAAAATAGAAATATTTCATACTAAGTTTTTTTTAATTTCAAAATTGACTTGGCTATATAGCTAACAGAACGCCTGTAATGCATCAAAATAATGGTGTCGTATAGCAGTGGCAGCATCTCAATTATTATAGAGGTGAAAATTACAATTAAAATTTAATATAATTTATTTACAGTGATTAACTTATCATCTTAATAAATTAATGGTTTCATAAGATATGTAATTATGTATTATAATTTGCTAATTTCCTTTACATTTTACACAAAAATTTACAGATTATTAAAACTAAATTAAAAAAGTATTAAATTTAAATGAAAAAATATTTAGAATAATAATAATAACAAATAAAATTTTAGTAAAAATCTTAAATTTCTTCTGGTGATTGTATTTTAATTAAAATAATTATATTATTTTAGGATTTTCTCTACCAAAAATTGTATAAGAAGTAGTCGTAGATTGTGTAGATATAATCAAAAAAATATTATTATGAAAATTTAAATTTTACGTATACTTTCCTATATCTACAAAGTATATAAAATATTTAATATATACAAAAAGAAAAATAATCTTATAATCATAAAATAATGGAATTTATTATATTTTAAAGGATATATTTAACGTTTACTAAGAAAAATGCTTAAGGACTTTTAAAGAATTTTGATGAAAATCTTTTAATAACATGTATATAAATATATATGAAAAAGCTTTTTATTCCTAATCATTTATGTATATACATAATATCCGCGCATAAATTTATGATTTCTTATGTGAGTGTAAATAACTTAATTGATTTCCTGCAAAAATAAAATGTAGCAAAATTGAATACAAAATTTAAAAAGAAATGAAAATTTTGTAATTGTAGGGAAATTTTGTTTATTTAAATCTAATTCGAAATTATTGAATAGAAAATTTGAAGAAAAAAAATGAAATTTCAATAAAAAAATTAGTTAGTTTTTAAATAATAGTGAACTAACAGGTTTGTAACATATGTAATTAACAGTCTATTCATAATCATTTACCAGTTCATTAACAATTATTATTTAAGAGTCTTTTAACATATAGTTTAACAGTGTCAGAAATCAGTTTGTTGGATAACATGTAGTTAGCAGTTATTTAACAGATAATTATTATTAATATTCAATTTTATTTGGTTAATATATTAATAGTTAGTTTTTGGTTAATGGTTAATACATTTCAAATAACAATTTCAAAAACATTTATATTAAAATTTAATTTACATTAACTTGTAATAAGAAATTTGCCTCAATAAAACAACAAATAAATATATAAGATAATCAAATTCTCATAAAATAAAATGACCTACTATACAAAATTTTATGTAAATTAAATTTTCACATATTAAATAATAAATGATTTAGCTCAAATTGCCATTATTTCTTTATTATATTATATAAATACGTTATACGAGTATATAGTATAAAACCACTTTAAAAAAAATGATTTTTTTTTTGCTTTTCTTCTTCTTAATATCAAAATAATTCCCGTACAGGCATTTAAGAATCTACATAAAAGCTTTTTTGTCTCCATAAATCTTTTAACACATCACCATAACTTATATATTATCACAAGATTCACAAAGTATATGTATATTATACCAACAACAAACAACAAATAAAAAAGACAAAGTTAAAGAACGTTAAAAGAAATAGAATTCCCTTACTATAAGAGTAAAGTGACATAACATTTTATGTATACAACACTTTTAGTCAATGATATAGTTAGCACGTCTTATTCTATATATAAATTTTTTTTTCCTTATATATACAAAATTCAATATAAATAATTGAACACCTTAAGAGAGTTCAACAGCATTTCATATGATTTGTCTTTATATTTCATTTATTCAACAAAAAATTTTATTTACCATAAAACAAGAATATCATCATATATATACATAAAATATAACTAATATTGATTTGGATAAGAAAGAAAAACAAACTCAAAACAATCTTTAGATAAATGATATACACTGCAACCAAAAAAATTATATTATATGTTTAAGAGAAATTTATGGTATAAAAAGGAAAATATAAACGACACATGTAATTTTTTCAATGACCTGGATAACTATAATAACGCACTTACTTACTAAATATTCGAATAATTTAAACAATTTTCTGTTATAGTGTATACAATGTTTCACAATTATTTTATATTTGTAAAACTAACATATACATAACGTTTAGGTAGCTGATTAAAAAGGTATACTACTTATGATTATTCAATTTGGTGTGAGCAAAAAATTGCCAGGAGTGAGTGGAGCATCAGTTGCCCTTAACATTGATAATATTATGTATAACCTTTTAGTAATTTAGGGAAATTGTAAGTTCATATCGATTATTCTTTTTTCTTTATATACAGATGATGAATTTCTGGGGAGTTTATTTGATATACAAAAAACTGTAAGATAGTATTGTTGATATCAATAATCATTCAGATTTGACTTACTTTATACATTCACCTTTAACTTTAAATATATTAGATGCAATATATAACTATTATAGTGTTCACTTGCTCACTATAAATTATACTAAATAAAAACGATTTTTTTGTCAAAATTTAAAAGGGTATTATAATAAAAAGCGTAAAAGGATTTAGTTCATAAATTACGAATTGCACTAACCAGTTTTAATAAAAAATCAAAATACTTTAAAGTTATATGGTAAATAATATTTTTATGCAAATCCCATGTAATTTCCCCAATTTATTATATGTATCTTCAGTCAGCACTTTTTACATATTTGGTGCAACAGAAAAATTTATTTCTAAGGATTATCTTCATAGTTTCATCTTTGATTTAGGTAAAATGAAGTCATTTTCCATTTATTTATGTACTTGAAAAAAAATTGAAACACTTTCTAACTATTAAATATTTATATGAATTTGTAATAAGTTCTTTAGAAGTTATTAATCTTTGCTACTCCAGAAGTAATTTAAAAATATGAAGGAAAACAATTAGTAATTATTTTAATATACCAACATTTCTTTCATATAAAAACTGAAAAACAAATTTTGTTACAACTAATCAAAAAGTAATTATACAACGTTTTTCCATTTTATCAACATAAAAAAATTAAGTAATAATATGGTATCATTAAAAACTCATTTTAAAATAAAATTAATTATTAAAATTCGAATACCTGGGAATAGGATCCAAAAATGTTTACTATAATATTATTCAAAACTATAAAAATAATTCACGTAGTTAGAAGATTCATATATTAAAAGAAGGGTGGAAAGTAAGTATAACATAAATTTATAAAAAGAAAAATAAAATCCCAAATATACGACTGTGAAATTATATGTAAAGATGGTTTTTCAAAATAAGAATTATCCGAAAAACAAAATTTGTTAATGTTATATTATTCATTTATAGTAATAAACTTTTGAAAGAACATTTTAACTAATAGTAAATTTCTATATAATTATTATAATTTCATTATACTATACATATTTAAAAAAATCTCGTAGCTATACGTAACATAATTTTATTGCCTTGTATATTTTGTATTTTTGGTCTACACTCTATTGTTCCATTAATTATAAAATTTTCAAAAATGGCATTAAAATTTTCATATTATTAGAAAATATAAAATATTTTACTATGAATTTTTGGTATATGTTTAATATATATTAAAATGTAACCATATAATAAAATAATTTATAAATCTAGTTTTATATTAAATAATAGAACATTAATTTTGATCATACAAATAACTCAATTTATACCCAAAAACAATAAAATGTTTTAGCTATTTTAATTGTCATATATACGATATAAAATTTTATATAATTATTAATTATAAGTATTCCATTTAGATAGAATATATTATTGAGATTAAACACACTCGTATTTGCAGGACTATAAATGAAAGTAAATTTATAATTAAATATTGATGATTTCTTTATTAAAATTCACGGGAATTAAAGGATATACCATATATATTTATATCGATATACCATATCGTCGGTCCCATGCCAAAACCGCGAATGTGCAATATTACAGTTTCGAGAAAATTGCGTTTTAATTTTTGCCGATTTGTGAAATTCTTATATAAGCGATATAGAAATTTTAACATAAGCGATACAGAAATTTTTTAATATTAAAAAAACTACGACGAATTGCATATTTGTGGTTTTTGTATATTGTAGATTTTGAAATTTTACAATTTCTGGCATTAAAAACCCAATTTCATAAAAAACGCACATTCGCGGTTTTGGCATGGGACCGACGATATATCTACATGGTATATAAACTATTCATTATGATATAGTTATTGTACATGGTAAGTAACTAGAAGTTGTATGATGGTTATTATGTCTTATGTAAAACCGAGTACATAATTTCAGAAAATGGAACATACTATATAATTACAACGATATTTCAATACAAATTTATTATTGAAAATTCTAAATCTAAATGCATTTTACTCATAATACAAGATATAAATTAAATATTTTGTTTTTGTTGGAACACATTGATTGACATTAATAATAATGATTAAATATAAAATAATACGCGGCAAGGCAACATGTGAATTTAATTGTCTTTTAAATTCTAATTTTATTATTAATTGAAAATTAGAAAAATTAGTTAGCTAGCTGAATGGGTAGTAACTAAAATGTCATTTATTGAATTTTAAATTATATTACACAAAGTGTGTATTACATAAAGTGTGTAATATAATTCACTTATAAAATTCGTAAGATATAATTTTTATCATCAAATGAAACATAATCCTAATCCATTTTCCACTAATTTATTAGGATGTACTCCAAAATGGAATTTTTAATTTGTAAACTCTGCCTGAACAAAATTTCTAATTAATATTTTTGTTATCTTACATGAAAATTTTTGATGAAAATTAGCTGTTGGATGATTTTGTGTAGTACTCGTAATGTTCCTTCAAAAATCCTCTTAATAAAATATTTAAAATTTAATAAAACAATTTTAATATAAATATAAAATTTTCTTTTCCAATTTTAATTTATATTAAAAATTTTTGTACTTAAACAAAAACTTTGCCCACCAAATTAGAAATGTATGGTATATGTAAAAATTTATGATAACTTCAACTTCACATAGTATTTTATATGATTCAAAAAATGTAAATAAAAATTATATGAATTTGTTTTTTGTGTATGTAATTTTATTAGATTTATTCATATCTAAATAACAAACTAATCTCCTATATATCTATATGGTATATAATATCATAGAAAACAGTCATCATAAAATTTAAAATTAAAACTGAATTTTCGTTCAAAATTTGAATTTATTGTTTTGACCTAATGTTAAAGCTTTAATTCTATTGTTAGTTTTTGTTATCCTTGTTATTATAATATATTTGAAATAAAAAAAAATATATCCTAGACTGTTTTAGTTGTTCATGTCATAGTTTTGTTAGTTAGAGAGAGTATATATCGTTAGGTTGTTTTCCACATTGCCAATTTGAATAAATTAACAACAAATTAAATTATTTAGTTTATTTTTTTTGTGGTGCGGCTTCATTCAAGGATTTGAATAACCGCACCATACTAAAAAGGATATGCAACAACAGCAAAAACCTATAACATTTTGTATGTACATAATATAAACGCATATAAGTTTTTACTTGTAATACCAACAAGTATAATATAATATTATTCTGTATAAACACAATTTTTTATTTAATTTTGAACAAATTAAATAATTCCATTTTGCAACAAAAATACACTATAATAAATGAAGGATTTATAAAAGTTTTTTATTTGTAAAACGAGAAAAATACAGAACGCAATGGTTAAATTTGCTGTTATAGTAACTAAATGAAAAATATGAGATTTTTGTATACTATAATGTTTATTTGTTATATTGGCAGGATATTGCTTAGTATAAACTATCATTGAATATAAAATAACAAGTACCAGTAACAAAAATCTATACTAGATAAAATGTCGAAATGAAAATGTTGAACAATAAGAGATAATCAGAAGAGTGACTTTAAAATTGTATATTGGAAAATAAAATGGCCAGTTAAAATTCATATTACATAATATACATAGTTAGTTTACAAAGTGATTAATGGTATTATTGGAAAAGATTTCTGATTTTGGTATAGTAATTTTTCTAAATCCAAGCAATCCATTACCAGCTTAATTCATTACCATATCTATACGTATACTATTTGAGACTGTAGGTATTTTAATTACCTTTAATGCAAGACAGCGACACTCGTAGTCCATACCCAGTGGCTTTTAGCCACCACATATAATATTTTTCTATCATTTTTTTTTAGTTTAACAATATTCCAAAAATGGTTGGGAAATTTTTTTCTTTAAATTCATTTATTGGCCAGAATTAGAAGACAATTTTTAACAAATATTTATTAGTTGTCCAATTTATTTTCATCTAAACAGGATAATAACATTTAGTAGATAGGATAACTGAGTATTTTGCAGAAAATATACTGAAAATTCAAAATAAGATAGAGTATTAATACATCAATATATATGTCAGCTCGGTAGTGTCCTTGGAGGAATCACCAATTATTTCAATATGTATTTACTAATTAAATTAGGAATCAAATTTTATACTAACATTAAAAATATTTCTAAACGTGCTTGTACAACTTTGAACATACTTTTATAGGGTTGATAAAAATATATTGATAAAACTTAATTCTAATAATTACTAATAGGTAATTCTGAAAAACTAATATTCGTATTAGCAAAAACTAATCTATCAAGTCAATAATTACAAAAAAATAACAATGTACCACAAAACTTTTCTCATTTTAAGTTTGAAAATTGTCAAATAAAAATAATTTCCATCCCTTAAATAAGTTCTTTGAAAAAACTATTCTCGTGTTACTATTATTAAAGCAAAATTATATCAAATAAGAAATATAAATGCCATAGTAAATGGGCGATATAACCATTAACCACAACAAGTTTTTCGGCATTTACAATTTTACTATATTTTCGTTTTAATCCCATAACAGATAAAAATTACAGATGCAAAAATTATCTCATAAATTTAATAATTATAGATAGTATACTATATCTACTACAATATCTAAAAACAGTTTTAGAGTCTTTAGTTAGCATATAGCGTAAAAATTCATTGGTTAATATTTTATTAACTGAAATGTGAAAACTTTTCTATTTTATTTGAAAGCGAAATCATTTAAATTTAGTAAGCAAAATGAATGTGATATACTTGAATTCAGGATGTTAATTTGAGAAGAAAATGAATACAAATTTATTGAGTGATTATGTATACAATTTTATTGCGATTAAAGATAAATGATATAAATAATTGGTGGCATAATGTTGATCGTGTTAAGGAAGAAATATCACTATATATAAAAATTTATGTAGATTATGATTTTTATTTCAAATTTGATCAAGAAGATATTGCAATATCTAATTAGAATTTTTAAAATTAATAATCCTTAATTTTAGAAATATTTAAATACGTGACTGATACAATCAATTTTCTAACAGACATCAGACATCACCGTCTCTTTCTCCAAACCAATAATATGAATTCTAAGTTTCTATCTCAGAAAATTACCATAGTTTGCTATTTCATAGAAATTTATTGCAATGTCAAGATTTTTCTTTCCATAGACATTTAATTCCATAAATATTTAATTTTCTTGCTATGAAAAATATTATAAAAAAATTTAGTAATATTTATTATGTAATTGCATTAAAAAATATGTTGTTAAAGAAAAGTTTTAGTTTGAAAGTTTTTGAATCAATTTAGGAATGAGCAAAATCTTGTTCAACAAATAATTGAATGGTTTAAACTTGAACTAAATTTTGGAAAGAAAATGTAGATGTTTTAAAATTATTCATAAATTTTTGAATATATTTAATATTTTGTTCTAACATATTTTTTTTTTCACTACTAATGAGAGAGAATTTTATATTTCATTGAAGAAGGTTTCTTTATTAGCAGTTGCCAGTTTTGATCACAAATAAAATTTGGATGGTTTTAAAATTTGGATGATTTCAAAATTTGGACGAATTTTTGTAAAAGGACAAATTTGATTTGGGGAAAGGACACATTTGAATTATAAATAGACCAATTTGTCTTAAAATTTGACCAGTTGCCTAGGTAAAATCAGGCTTGGAATTGTAATTAATTATAATTGCAATAGTAAAAATATTCCTAATTACTATAAAATTTTATATTTGCAATTTCATTGAATTTTCCATCACATTGAAAAATTTCTTAAATGAAATTGTAATATATAAGAAAGGGCATAGGAAAAATATAGAAATTTATCAAAGGAAATTTATTGTAAAAATAAAAACTTTTCATAAAAAGAAAATATTCTCAAAATATAAAATACAAAACACTAATCAACTTTTTTCCATTCAATTGTCATAAAATTAAAAAACATTAATAAACTACAAAAAATAAAAGAAAACGATAAAAAAATAGTAAAATTTCCATATTGAAAATAAAAATAATCATAAAATTTATGCTGTGTTTTTCTGCAATTTTCATTTTTATACTTTAATATCCTTTGGAAAAACTTTTTCTTTCTTTTTTTTTTTTGAAGCAAGAAAAAATTAAAGTTTCTATTTTAACAAACAAAACTATATATTTAATAAATAATAATTTTTTTCCTTCAATTCCATATTTTTATGATGAATAAAAAATAAAAATAATAAGTTTTTCATTATTTATAAAACAGAGTAAAAAGAAGAAGAAAAGTTTATGCTATAATTATATGCAAACTGCCCATAAAACTGCGAAAAAAAGCATAGAAAATGAATAAATTTATATAGAGTAGATCTGTGGTTGATTTAAAATATTATACCTTGATTGCAAATTTAATCAAGGAATAAAATTTAGAATTATATAAAAATATTTTTTGAATCTTCTTTGTAGTATCTTTCTTAAGAAATTTTTAAATTTGTTAACCCCCAGCAAAGAAGCTACACACATTTTCAGACAGTATAAATTAATCTAGCTTATAGACAAAATAAGCATATTAATTGACTAATGGTATGGAACGCAGTAATTATTTATATGCAACAGTTTATTCTTTACATTTCGGATAAAATATAATTGAATAATTAATCAAGTCAAATTTTATATATACATAATACTCTCATTCTACATACAATCTCTCTCGGAATAGATTGCTGCAGATTATCTTTCATTGTCAGGATCAAAAAGCTTAGTCGCATTTGAGGATTCAGCAAGTTAGTTAATTATATTTTACATGATTAGATTTAGGATTTAATTCAAAGATATAGCATACAAACAAGTAATCTAAGGTTAACTAATTTAAAATATTAATTTTTTCCATAAATTTTTTCCAAAAATTTTATTAAGTTAATTTAAGTATAGAGTCAAAAATTAAAAGCTTGAAATTTTTCTATAATTATGTAATATTTATTAGTAGACTGTCCTTTAGAACGATAACATATCTGACTACAATAGAGACTAATTTATATAATAATTTTTCCAATTAAATTTTGTTTTGTAAGAAAATTTCTAATTTTCTATTAATAAAATTCAACAAAACGAAATTATTGTTAGTTACTTAATGTTTAGTCTAAAAAAAATATAAATAAATAAATTAAATTAAATTTTTTTTTTATTATATAAATTTTTGCTTTTATTTAATAGAAACCAAAATTCTACTTAATAAAATTAATAGACCAAAAATATAACAAAATTTTTGTTGTTTTGTTATTACAAAAAAAAAAACCATTTTCCTTTTAATCTTTTTGTATATAGGATTTTCCTTTTGAAAATTTATATTATTATAAACTTAAATATCAGGAATAAAAAAATAAAGAGAAAATTGTTTATATCATTTGACATGATTGTGTAACATATACATAAACTTCCTATTTTTATATTTAGCACATTTTTTCTATTATTATAGAATTATAGATTGGCTGACTGACTGTCTGTACATTGAAAATTGAATTTGTTATTAACAAAATCAAAGTAATATTTGTACTTGTACACATACAATTTTGGTGATCGGGAACATTGTAATTTCGTGCATTAAGTAACTCTTGGTTAAAAATACTTATTATAATTTAAAAATATATTTTGTATATGTGATCTATCAATATGTGCTTCTGTTGATAGCTGACAGTGCTGACCAATATAATTGTGGCGAGATTTTGACAGGAGTAAAATACTAATTTTGTATAAAATTTGAGTTAATGTAGTTCTATGTTAGACTAACAGGGGACCGGCTTCAATAATTTGCAACCAGTGTATAGTATTTTATTATATACTGATATTAATTACACCATAAATATCATCCATGTTAATGATAATCAACTTCTTGGACCAGATAATCTCTGCATTGGATATATTTTTGCCTTGGATATATAAAGTAAGTGAAATAGCCCAAACTAATGTGAACTAATCTTTCACAGTACTAAATACATACAAAAAAATATATTAAATATTTGGCTCTGTTTCCTCTAACACTAAATGAAAAGATTTTTTGAAATTGATTTTTGGTGTAATATTTTTTTTTCTAATTTCATTTATGTTTGACAATGTGTTTTTTTTTTGTTGTTGTGTCGTTATTATTGTATCTTTTTTTTTTAACTCAACATAAAAAAAATTATTTTTGTATTAGTTCATTTTTTGTTTTTTTTTTTGGTTGATTGTGTGCAGGTTGCTAAGCCTGAAGTTATGTTCCATTATTTTTAATTGAAAGGGACCAGATGTAATAAAAAAGATACACATAACAACATAAAAAAAACATAGACTCAAAAATGTTTCAAATTAAATAGAAACAAATACAAAACAAAAAAATATAAGTACAGAAATTGAGAAAAAATATAAATTTATTTATTATAAATAAAAAAAAAAAAAATACAAATAAAAAATTCGTCCTTGTTTTCCTGTTTATTACGTTTTGTTTACACGATGTCAATTGTTATTATTGTTTTTTTTTTATTCTGGTGTAACATAAAAATTTTCACTTAAATTTCTTTATTCAATTTTTTCTATTCATTTTTTATTGTTATTAATTAATAGAAAAACATTGAATAATTGAAAAATTTTTTTGTTGTATATTGTAAAATTGGAAAACGAACCGAAAATTTTCCAAATGAAAATTTTCTTCATTTTTTTTTTTTTATAATATTTCAATAAATTTTGTGTGTCAATTTAATTATTTGATGTATAAAGTATTTGAAAAAGAAAATTTAAATTAAATTAAATTTAATTATAATCAAAATGAAATATTGAAATTTTTTTGTTATTTTTTCAAATTTTATTATTACAATTTTTTTAGAAGAAAATAAATTAATTTTAAGGAAGAATTTGTTTTAATATTAGCTCATTAAATCTACCAATTCATATTTCTATATAGAATATTTCAGAATGCCTGAATGTATGCAAACTAAATTGTTGGTATTTCTTTTTACTGAAAATTCGAAATATTTCTAATTTAATTTGTTTAAGAAACATGAAGCTAAAACGAAATTTAACAGAATTTCTACAGAGAATATTAAAGGTCCTTCATAATTTAAGATGGCCGCTTGAATTAAAATGTCAAACACAAAAAAAAAGCTTTGAACATCCCCTAATTTAAAATGGCTTTTAAATTATTTCTATGGATTGTAATTATAAAGAAACAAAAACAAATTCATGATGGCCGCTTCTATCTAATCTCCTCTCCTATACACATTGATTGAAAAATAAACTTAACTCCGCCCACTATTTCTAATGAGAATGACTATAGAAAATTTAAGTTAAATTGTCAGTCGCATTGCGAATGTTAAATACGGTGGACGTGCGGTGCACATGGTTTTTTTTAATGTTGTTGTTGTAACTATGTACTTAAAATTGTTGCTTTGCCGATGTAATAATTAGTGAATATAAAGTTCATATAATAATTTTTAGTGTTTTTCTATAATTAATTGGTGAGTTTAATTACATTTTTAACTACTTATATTAATTAAATCTACCACTTATATTAATTAGTTATTATTTAGAAAATTGTTAAAAGATTTTTGACCATATTTTTGACCATATTTTGACCATATACATTACACAATTTTAATTTGGTATATAAAACATATTATTGCCACTTGTAATTCTTTTTATTATATTTTGGACAATCTGAAAAATAATCTAGTTAATATGAAAATATTTCGAATCATAACTAACCTAAAAGGAAATGCACATGGGACAAAAATATAGCCAATTTGAATTCATTTATAGGATAGGCAATGATTCTTATTAAAATATATATGCAAATGTTCACTCAATTTTCGATAAAAACAATACAATTTTCCTAAAATTCCAAGGATATGTCCAAAGGTTTTATACCCAAAAACTATCACATTTATCCCCAGAGATATGTGATAGAAAATAGTTTTTTTGATAATTTTTTGAAAATAACTTTATCTGTCAATCATATTAGAGATTTAACTACGGCCCAATGGATAAATATTTAGTTATAAAATTAATTTAAAATTATTTTAATTTTCCAGAAAAATCATTGAAATATTTAAATTGAATTTTATATAGTTTTGTAAAAAAAATAATATTTTATTTTCAATAAATTTTCATTTATGTTTTCAATTATTATTTATGAACCAAAAAAAAACAATTTAATATAGAATTATGCTACAACATTTTCATTATTAATTGTCATATTAATTTTTATTCATTTCAAAATTGATTTTTATTAATTGCGATTTTTTTAAAATATTTTAAATCTATGTAATTTAGTTAAAAGCATATTTTGTGTATGTTTGTGTTAGAAAATCAATTAAAAAATTGTTTTCCAATATTTTATTTCCAAACAAATTTTTTATTATATAATTATTATAAATAAATTTTCTATTTTCTAAAAATTACAGAGATAAAATTTTTTAATAATATAAATGTCACACTTAACGATTAAATCAAAAAATGGAAATTATTTTTTTTTGTTAAAAAGGGTACAGAAACATAAATAAGAAAAAGGATTCAATTTTTTTTTTTTGGAAATTCTATTTCATATAAAATACATAATGTATATAAGAAATTTATCGTTAACATAAAATTTTTCGAAATGATGATTTCTCTTTAGTTTTCATCTCGATAATTTTCATTCCCCTGTTTTTTTTTTTTTTAAATATATTTTGTTTAGGTGTCATTTTCAAATTTGTCTTATTTTGTGAATAATTCATTTATCATTTTGACGAAAGGTGTCGCTCATGGGAGTGTAGGTATAATAAATATAAATATTAGGTATAAATATATTTTGTTTTTAAAAAAATGTTTTTACTACTCTTCAATTTTTTATGGAAATGTAAAATTTTGTGATATATTTTTGTCCTTTTTAATGTGATTATTTATGTATAATATTGTGTTTGTTTTGCTTCGATTATTTTTACCACCGCATATATACAATTGTTTTCATTTTGATTTTGTTAATGGATTGATAAGACGACATAATATATTTATATTTTTTTAAATGTAATTTTTTTGGTTTTGTTTTCATTTTTTATGATGGTGAAATTTTTATCTATGAAATATTTCCCAAACAAAATAAATGATATTAGAATTTGAGGGCAAATTTGTTAGTGTCAAGACAAAAAAAAAGTGTGAAAAATTGTGTGATAGTGTCAAAAATATTGAATTGAAATGAAGATATTTGTGAATTTTGAAAAGTAAGGGTTGATTCAAGCCTGTCACAAATGGTGGAGATCAATTGCTGACTGGGGAACAGGTAAACTTATAGGTTTTCATGCCTTTTGTGGGTGGGGAAAAAGCTTTACACAAGGAAAGGCCATTATTTAAATTAATATATGCAATGTTTTGTGTCGTTGTCAAATGTTTGAGATTAACTTTGGCTTAAGAGATGTTTCTACAAAAAAAATTGTGTGTGCCATTCGATACTCTTTAATTATGCCAAAAATTAGACCTATGTAGTGGGTATTTTACGTTTTTCTTATCATTTAGAGAATACATGAAAAAATTGTTCAAAATTTTAGTTGAATTATTAAACTTTAATATTTTTTTCAAAAAGAAATTTAAAAAAAAGGAAAATATTCCAATGAATTAAATTTCCTTGATTCAGTAATTTTTTAAACTATATTTTTACATAATTTCTCCATGTTTCAATATGTTCTTAGGATATTAAAAACGAGTGGAATATTTAAGTAAAATAAGAATTGTATATTTCGAAAAGAACTTAAATAAATTGCTTCGATCGTTTAAATTTATGTTATACAATTTTGTTATGAAAATATAATACATTTAGTAATAAAATAATATAAAATTTGATATTACAAAAATTCTGTTATTTATAAACAGATATAAAAAAATTCACTTGTAATAACCAGAATTTAAAATTAATATTGATTTATTTTTATTTATTAAATATTATTTATTAATATTCAATATTTTTTTTTTAATTATATTTCATCTCGGCCAAAAAATATATTTAATAAATGCACATTTTTAATGAAAAATATAATAAATATAAATCTGCGATTTTCAAATTTAAATTACATAGAATATATTTAAAAACGCCTGAATGTATGCAAATTGATTTTAGTGCTAAATATTCAAATTATGATTTTTATAATTGATTTTTTTTAAAGGATTTTCTGCATGTTTTTTTATATATTCTAAATCTTTACATTGATTTGCATAAAAATTTGATTTCAACTTTCTTGGGATTAAATTACTCAGGATTTTATCTGTACGTAGAAGATGGGCGAAGTAAAATTTGCACAAAAACAAAACTATAAATCTTAAAATTCTTCGTTCTCTTATTTGATAATAATTTTAATATTACATTACGAAAATTCCTTAGTAAATAATATTTAATATATTACCTTAGTCCCTCATAACATTCATATTTATCTTAACCAAAAATATTCTGTATTTAATTACATTCAAAATATCAATATAAAAATTATTTATTTATTCCAAAAAAAAAAAATAAGTATAATATTTATATTTTTTTACTATAAACACTAAATTATTATTAAAAACCATAAATTTTGAAAAGGTCGCCTATGGAATTTATTAGGTAAATCGTAAATTATTTTAGCCCAACAAATCATATACACATAACATAAAAACCAAAAAAAAAGAAAGAATAAAAACCTTTTTTCAATTTTCCCTATTCTTTTTTTGACTTCTTAAATAGCCTATTAAAGAAACCGAATAGAATATACTTATTTTACTATATATACTAAAATTCTTCCTTTATAATATTTAAATAATTTCTCTTTTAAGAGTTTTGTGTTGTTGCTATATGTAGAAAGTCCTTTGGATATTTATTTAAATTTTCTAATAAGAATATTTATACGCAGATCATAAGTAGGAGAATCCTTGAAAATTTCTTATATATGATGATTTTTCTATACAAAACAAACAAGAAATTTTATTGTACGCGCGGCGGTTATGAATTTATTTTCCTTTTTTTTTTAATGCTATTTCAGCATAATTTTTTTATTTTACTCCTTGTATAATTTTCTAAATTATTCGTGTAATGATTTCTCGCTTTTTTCTTGTCAGGATTTTTGATATATCTATATATATTTTTATATAGTAGAGTTAGTATATATAGTGAAAAAAAAAGGACCCATAGGAGAATTAAAAATTGTATATAATAATTTTACTGCTTGTTCGCGTGGTTGTCCAAAAAAAATGAAAACGTTCGTTTAAAAATTTCTTTTTAAAAATTGTATATAATAATTTTACTGCTTGTTCGCGTGGTTGTCCAAAAAAAATGAAAACGTTTAAAAATTTCTTTTTAAAATATATATATAATTGGTTAGCAAGAAGATTGTATGGTAATACTATGACTATATAATAAAAGAGGCTAAGTAGGCAAAAAAAAAAATAATACATATATACTGAAAAGATTGAATGAATTTCATATTATATTCAAAAATTAAAGTAAATATGTATATAGAAATTATGCTATATACGATTATTTTGAGTATTTAACAAAGAATCCCCAGTATACCCTTATAATAATAGTTATATCCTTTTATTTTTTTCTGACATCACATATACTATATATATTTTTCCTTTCTATATAGAATTAAGTGTTCTTGATTTATGGTCATTAAAATTGGGTATATTTATATGTTTTTTGTTGTTGTTGGTGTTGGGTTGAGTTTAACAGAGAAATTTATAGATGAACAAAATATATATAGAGAAATTTTATATATAATACATGTGTAGATACTGATTTAAATACATAAGTACAAGATGATTTTCAGTATTAAGGATTATATATATATGGAAAGATAATTGAAATGAAAAAAAGATAATTTTGATAATAATTATTAATTTATTATGAATTTATTTAGTTGGTTAAATGATTATGTAGAAAAAGGATAAATCTAAAATAAACCTTAATTAAAATTTTAAATATTTTAATATTAAACAGGAAATTAACCAAATTTTTAAAGAAAAATATTGATTTTTTTACTGATGATATTTATAAATTTATAAAAATTTGATTAATCATTTAGAGATTAGTAAAATTAATTTTGAATAAAATGGTCTTAAAATATATATTAGCAATTAGCATAAACTAAGATAAAATTCAATATTTATATTTAAACTATGATTTGAAATTTGAATTTGTCAGTAACGCCTAAAGTTATGCAATTAATAACTTTGAATAAATTACAATATTTCTAGTATAGAATGTAGAGATGACCAATATACTTGACCTATAGTTGACAACAAATAAGCGAAGAAAAGAGGAAAATATTTCGGAGGAAAATAATGAATATTTAAATTTGTAGAGAAAATAAATGTTGTCTACAAACAGAAATATTGAAAACCCTTGAAATGGATGACATGTTGTACATGATGGAGGCTAATGAATAATCAGCAAGGGTAAATTAGAATATAAAAGATATAGATTAGAATCTATAGACTAGAATAAAATCAAGTAATTTCAAAGATATTTTTGTTCCATCTTCTAAAAAAATTGGTCAAAAATTATAAATCACCATGTAAATTTTTTTACGAATTTCCTTTACAATTTTTGTTACAATACATTTTGTTTTTAATATACTTTCTTTTGGAAATATTTTTTATATATTGAATTTCCTTTTCTTCTTGTTGCTATATTAGAAAATGTTGCTGTTTTTTTTTTTTGGTTGGGGCTTGCGTGAAATTTTCCAAAAATCATGCCAAATAAAATATGGAAACCCAAAAAAAATAAAAATTATAAAAATTTTATGGGCTTTTGTATTTTTTTTTATAGAAAATTCAACCCACAATAATATAATATTTATTTATTTATTTTAAATAAAATGTCTTAAAGGTTAATTTTCATGTTATTAAAGAAAAACAAAAATACATTCATAAAAAATTTTTATTTTAATGTTGTGTGTTGCATAATAATAATAATTTTCCTATGAAATTATAAATAAGGAAATTTTTTTAGTGCCCACAAAAAAGTTAATAAAAAAGTCTGCGGTGAGTCCGTTCTAAATTTTTCCTGGTTTTTTTTTTATGTTCTCGAATTATTGTTTCATTTTTAACACTTTTTGTATAATCTCAGTTCGTCTTTATAGTTGGCTTATACTTTCGACTCTTCTAATCCTCCTAATTCATTGATTTTGGATGAGGGTACTCGTAAAAATCGTCCTTCAGTCACATATCTAATGTCATTTTTGTGGAATGGAGAAAAATTAGCAGGGACATTAGATAATCTAAAATATAAAAGGGTAAAACTAACAATGATATTCTATCCAAATTTGTATCGACACAAATAGCAGTGAAAATGATCAACAGAGGAAGACTATGGCGAATGATCGGACCCCAATATTTTTAGGGGCTAATTTGAACGATAAATATAAAATCTTAACGTTTTTCTGTTTGTTCGTCCTTCCATCCTGTTTACAATTTTTCAAATTCTTCTAGCCGGGTATTTGAATCGTTCTTTAAACGATCTTGAATTTCTCATTGCTACAAAACTAAAAAAATAATTAACATAATAGAAACATTCTATATTTTCCTTCCCTCTACTGCATTCTAAGTAAAACTTTTAATAAAGTTAATTAACTAAGGATTATTCTCAGTCCACACAAAATAATTAATCCATAAAATTAAATCGTTATCGTTAAAATTTATACGTATACATTTTTTTTTTATCTTTTAAAATATTTTTTATTAATAAATTTTATTTAATTTTTTTTTTTACTTTTAATCATAACGAGAAAAAATTTAATACTGAATTTTTTATCAAAATTTAAATTTTGAATGCGAAATTTTTGTGTAATAAAAATTAAATGCACCATTTTTTTTTTGGTATGATATGCGTGGTAAATTATTTTGAATAAATGATTTTTATTATTATATGCGTGATAAAAAAAAATCGTTTAAAAATTTTTTTGTTATTCGTTATTTCTCATTGTAATGACTGCACTGTTAAATAAAATAAATTTTAAACATAAAATTTAAATAAATATTTGTCTCAAAAATTTGACTTTAAAAACTAATCTTCTGCAAATTTGATAATATATTGACAAATGCAGGATTTTTTGTGTAGTTTTCTAAAGGATCCTTAAATCGGTTTTACCATCAGTAGCCCAAAATTATAGTGAATAAACGAAAACCTGTTTCACGGTCTATAAGTTCTCATCGTTAAAGAATGTTTATGTTTATCTGAAATGAATAAAAGAGTAATTCTTCGATTGGAGATAATTCAGTAATCAGTAATTAAATGGAAAATTCAGTAAACAATTGCAGAATTGCAAGAAAAGGTGTCCTGTGCAGTTCTATATTATTTTATTGACTATATTTAATTTACTAGTCCTTCGGGATAGTCAAAACTTTTTAACTAAATTATGTTTATGGAAAATTGATCACAGAATATTCATCGCAGAAAAAATTATCTAAATTAAAATCATACCTTTGTAGGTAGTGCAATGATTTACTGATATTACCAATATTATTTAGAGTATTTGAAATTCATTACAGGGAAAATTCAATGAAAACAAAATTTATTAATCAGTCAATAAATTGAATTCTAAACCCTTATAGAATCTTTGGTGCTGATAAATAATTCATTTAAGATAATTTCCTTACAGTGTGCTGGTAAATTTCTCTGGTTGTTTTTATTAATTCATTCCACTGCGTCCAATAACAACTTATATACACCAAAATAAAAAAAAATACGAAAAATTTTGTGGTTATTATTTTTTGCACTTTACCAAAAAGAGTATAACAATTTTTGTTTTTTAAACATATATTTTTATTTTCCGGAAAATATTTTAAAAAAAATTTCTTTTTTTTTTTGTTACAGAAAAATATATTTTAATGTTTTATTGTCAAATTGATATATTTTTAAGTGACTTCATTCTTACAGTATGTTTTTTGTTGTTGTTGTTGTTTATGGTTAGAGTCCTGACATATCCCTGAAAATGAAACGATTCGTTTATGATTCGTAAATGATGAAATTTGTTCATATACAAAACATCTCGTTAACGAATCGGTTTTGAAGTCTCATTTATTATTTGCCAGTCTTTAAGTATTTTTGATCCCTTACCGATTCATATTTCCATTGCCATAGCAAGACTGGTAAATCATAAACGATATTAAAATGATTTGTTAACGATGTTTTATATGAATAAGTTTCATAATTTCCGAATCATAAACGAATCATTTTGCTTTCAGGGACGTATTCATGTATTTAATTTTTTTTTCAGTTTGCATACATTCAGGCGATTACTCTTTTTCTGTTGCTGGGTGGTAAACACCAAAAATTTTGGTTCTTTTGATTGAAAATGTTTTTGTTGTTGTTGGTATATTATCTTTTATAGAAGTCGAAATGATATTATCATGTTGCATTATAAAATAAAAAAGTGAACACAGACACAACAACAACAATTATGGTTTAACATAAGGACAATTAAACGAATAAATAAAAAAAGAATGTGGGAAAATTTATTTTATCCTTTATTTTTTGCAAACAATTTTTTTTAAAAGGAAAAACCACATAAAAGTTTGTAATGTTACTTCTTTTTTTTTGTATAATTGATTCTTTTTGACGTTATGTACAGAAAAGGATTTTTTTTGCAAAAAAAAAAGGAAAAATTAATTTTTGTTTTTTTTATGGTGAAATTTTTTATTTGATGCTTTTTATTTGAAATTAATTATTGATAAGAAAATACGAATTTTTTTTTATATATTATTAATGTGTTTTTAAGGATATATTGTGCCGCTTAAAGGATATGGTAAACTTTTACACGTTTTTATTCTTAACTACGACATCAGGATCAGGACAAATAATAAATAAATAAAAAATATGTATAAAATTATGGAAAAGAGGGTCAGGAAATAATAATAAATTTTAATTGGTCATAAAGGGAGAAGAAGAAATTGTATTTAATTGCGTTGTTTTTTTAATGGAATATGCAATTTTGAATTATTAAATTTTAATTTTTATTTGTAAAAATATTCTAAAAAAAATTCTGGATGCCATCAACAATAAATTCTTGGATATTTATTCTATCCACGAGTTTACTATAATTTTTTTTATCTGAAAATTCTATAAGTGTTACTTATTTCACAAGTCAGATTATAGATCAGATCGCGATCTACAGATTTAAAGAAAAATACATCTGAAGCCAGTACTATACGAGTATTTCTAATAAATTTCACGTAAATTTCTGTTCCAATATAAATTAAACAAAAATGCTAATTCGATATTTCTTCAATTATTACAATTTTCCAATCCTTTTATTTTCTCATTAGTGTATAATTCAAAAAATTCAAAAATCCTTGTAGCTTAAAATATTAATTTTGAATATTGAATTTGAATTAAATTTAAATTATCCCTAATTACCAAGTCCTCCCCAAACTATCAACATATAAGTCTGATAGTTAGTTATGAGCTTAAATTGGAAAGAGTTTCGAACTTAAGGATTAGAAATCTAAATTAATGAACCTATTAAAAGAAACTGAATCCGATTAATATAATCTAAAATCTTAGATGAATATTTTTCCCAAAATAATTGCACCAAACAAAGTAATGTATAAAATTTATACGTGTAAAATGATTTGCTTTCATTACAATTTCTTCGTACTCAAATTAGTTGCAAAAATTATTCATTCTTTGGAGATTATGTAAATTTTGTAATAATATTACAAAATTATATTATTTCTATTTCATTTTATATTATATTTAAATTCATTCTTCTTATTTTTCTTCAACAATTTTATAATATGCCAACACAAAAAAAAAAGGATTTCTTTCATTTTGTTATTTCAACATGGACAACTAAAAATACAGAAAAATATTTTTTTTCTGTTTTTTATTTCTCTCAGAAAAACAATTTTAATAGTTTTTCATTTATTTTTCAAGAAAATATTATATAAAAAAAAAATTCTTATATTTTTAAACATGAAAAATAAAATATATAAAAATAAAATGTTGAAATTTCTTAGATATAATTTTATGATTACTTATATATATAATAGAAAATATTCAGTTTTCCTCTGCAGGACTTAAATAGTATAAATAGAGAAAAATTTTTTTTTACCTGGGGCAGATAATATTTTCCTACAGAAAAAGAAAAACTTAATTTTGTATAATAAAGTTTTACTTTTTGGTAATATTATCTTTAGGTATAGTACAAAATATTATATTGAAAAATCAAGGAATGCAATTTTTATTTTTAGAAAAAATAGAAAAATAGAAAGTTTATGATATCATTTTTTAAAAAAATAACACAATTTCTTTCTTTCTTTCATTTTTGATAATTTTCCTTGTTAAAAAATATTGTGTGCATCATTGTTGACTACCCCAGGACAATATTTTCTAGTTATATGGTTTTTGACAATATTTCTCGTTATGTGGTTCATTTTATTTTTGAAAAAGTATATTATAAAAATTTCAATCTTCCGTTAAAATGGAATTGTTATATTTTTTTCTAAATTTTTCCTTCTTCTTTTTTTTATATATAATATTATTAAATTATATTTCAATCTTTGAAATGTCACCTCATGGAATTTTTTTTTGTATTTTTGTTATTATGATTCATAAAATAATATTATATAGAATATTTTTGAATTTAGAGAGAGAAAATAGATTGTTGATAAACATTAATTTAATATGTTTATACACTTTTAACATACCAAAAAAAATATGTCAGTTAGAGTTTTTATAATTCTTAGGATACTAAATTTTTAAGTCATTTTGGTTATCTTTAAAATTCTATTTCGGTTCATTTTAATTCCTCGTATTTAGTTTTTCATAAATTACGATATTATAATTATATTGCAAAAAGTTTGTACTTAAATTTTATCAGAATTCACAATTAAGAGATCTACAGGGACTGAGGCTTATAATATATAAGTTCTGAAATTTGGTCAATAATTTTGGAAAACATAAATAAGATTATTGTACATATTAAGACCTCAAGGTGTGTAGAATTGAAATGATTAACTAAATGTTAATATATATAATATATTCACCATAGTATAGGAAATTACTGAATTTTAGTGTATGTAACGTATTTTCTTCTTACTACAACAACAGGAAAAGCTTAATTTTGATATATAAAACTATCTCCAAAGAGTTTACTATTTTATTTTATGATAAAAATAGCCAAAGGATACATAAGTATGAACAATTTTTCAAAATATTATCTATTATTCCCAAATTATCAATAATGCATAATAATAATTATTAAAAAGTTTGTTGATGAACAGAAAATTAATAATAACATTTCTGTCAACGTTAATTTATTTACGAATTTGCATAATGCATAACCTTAGGCGTTATTTGGAAATTCACTATTTTTGTGGATAGTTTGAAGAAAAAAATTCAAATATAATTTCAAATTTATATTTAATTTTCTCTATGAATAAATATTATCATAAATATTTATAAATTGATTAAAAATAATAAATAAATTGTTTATAAATTTATGAAGAAATTCATTTTAAAATTTTCAAAAAAAACTTGTAAGAAAATAATAATTTCTAATTCTCCTATGGTAAAAATATATCAAGTATAAAACGAAGAATATCTAAAATTTATGTACCAATTTCTAAAATTAGAAAGTTTTTTTTTTGGATTATGATAACCAAAAATATTAATAATATTATTTTTTTTTCTGTTGTGGACTAACAAGATTTTCATTTAAACTTACTTACAAAACAAAAATTATTTCTATAATATCATATTTCCCATGAGGATTGTTTGTACAAAGTTTTTTCTTAATACTATAACATTAGTTTTGGGACATTTTGTAATAATAACATAATAATAAGAAAATTTTGTGTCCCAAACAATTTTTTTTTTCAAACCAATAAAGTGCAAGTTGATATTAAATCTTCGAAAAAAAAAATATTAAATCATCTTTCTTTTTGGTATAAAATATATAAAAAACTTGTAGCCCCCCATTCAAAATATGAAAAATAATGCAGTCGTCGTTGTCGTTACCAGTTTTTTTCTTATGAAAAACTTTTTTGGTTTTAGATTTTATAAGAAAAAAAAAATTCTTTCTTTTTTGCTTTACAACATAAATACATAAATCCACATAACTATGTATACATATATATATGAAAAATAATATAAATTTTTTTAGATTAAATTGTTTATTGAAACTTTATTCCTTTAAAAAAATGAAATCCTTTCTTGGGTTAAACAAAAAATTTTTTGGGAAAATGTTTTTTCTTTCGTTTTTCACCAAATTCAAAGTAAAAAATTTTTTTTTTCTTTCGTTTTTATGCTGAGATTGCATTTAAAGTATAAAAGTTTGAAATATGAAAAATTGTAATTTCTTTTTTTCTTCTTTAATGCTGTGTGTTGAAACTTATATTTAATATAAAAAAAAAATATATGTAATTTAAGAATTTTTCTTTTTGGATAAATTCTCCAAAAAAAGAAAAAAATTATGTGCAGAAAGAAAATTATGAAAGTTTAATAATAACTTATCCAATTTTCTACAAATTTTTGATATTATAATTTGGTATATTTAAGAGTTTAAATTTTTTTGTAGAAATCATAAAAATTCATACATTTATGTTATGTACATTTTTTATATAAGAAAAAAAGTTTTGTTGATATTTCTTTTGTTGATAAAAAAAAAGATATATTTGCTACATAGAAGTTTTTAATTATGGTGTATAAGAAATTTATAATTATAGGATTATCGTTAAGGAATTAAATTTATTTAATTGTAGACAAAGGGAATTCGAATTTATTTGAAATTCGTGGCTTCGAAGAATTCTTCATTAATTTTGAAAAACAAAAAAAATTTTTAAATTCTAATTAATAGATTTAAAATTAGTCTACAATTTGACTAATATAAAACTAATATACAATTTGACTAATATAATTTAACTTGTAGGTTAAAATGTGTGATATAAAAATGAAAATTTCTCAATAAATTTGCATAAAGTTTAAATGCAAATTTAGGCCTGGAATAAATGTGGTATAAATTATAAGTTGAAGCCTAATATTTCACTAAAGAGTTATTCATTGATTCAGGCACCACATTTTTGACAGTAGTTTCTATCATTTCGATAGTATAAATTTAAAAATGTATGATTGCTAAATCAATTTCAAATATAATTCGAATGTCTTAAAATGACAATTTTATTGCATTACAATTATCAACTTTTTAGCACATATAATTGAAATTTCCCATATTAATAATTCATAAACAATAACTTAATTTTCATTTTTTGCTCCTTCTTTATCGAATTGATTGTCGTTATTAAATTTGACCATAGGTGGAAATCGTTCTTACAATTCATCTCTTTTTAAATTAAATTCTTGACATTTATAAAACTAACACAAAATTTTCATATAATAATAAAAAAATTTATTCAAATTAACAAAATAAATTTGTAATAAATGAAACCAAAATAATAATAATAAATCTTTCTTAATATTCATTCGTAAGAATTTCACCCAAAAAAAAAATATAAATTATAAAAAGATTTTTATCACCAATTTAATTTTTGTTATTTTTTGCCTCTATTTAACATTTTTATGTGTCACAATTTGAAAATAGTCACTTTTATATGTCCACAAAAAAAAATGAATGAAATTTTCATTTTACTAATATCTTATTTTACCTCTTGAAAATTTCTTAATATCCTTTTTCTAACATTCAAGGATTTTTACATATATAAATTTCCCAACAAAAAAAATACCCAAAATTATAAATAAAGGAGAAAAATAATGTAATAAAATAAGGATATATAAAAAAATAAGGTTATGTGTGTTACCCAAAAAAAGGTATATATAAATACAAAATAAAATGTTGAAGGATTAATTTTTACAATTAAATGTTTCTATTAAAAGGTTATGTCTTATATTTTATTAGATTTCTTGTTTTTATCTAATATAAGTTTCAAAATATAAAAATGTTAGTTTTTTTGTCGAAACAAACTAAGGAGTTTAATTTTGTTAAATATAATTTTTGTCTAATGTCTGTTCGTCTGTCATCAACATATATATATTTATTCTACTATCTTTGGTCCAATGCAAATTCTTTTAAATTTAATTTTAACGAGTCCTCACTTGTAGCAATGATAGAAAATTTATTGAAATATATTTAACAAGGATAATATATAAATATATAAAAAATATGTTATGAAACAATAAATTTCATAGGCGCATGTGATAAAAATATCACATGCGCATGCGCCCATATTGTATCATGATATATTTTTATCGCATGCGACAAAATTTTCCAATATGAAATTCATGAAAATATCAGGTAACCATAAATACCAGATTCAGAAAGTAAATTATGCAGTAAATTGAGGTGTGTTTAGGCGGAATATTATGTACTTATAGTGAGGGCCAAAAATTATTTTTATATACCAACAAATTGACCAAAATACCATCAGGTTAACATAAATTATGGTCAAAATTCAATTTCCGAATCAATTTTCATGAGTTTAAATTTCCATACTGCAATATTCAATACTTAGAATTAGAATTTCTTAATTTTTATATAACTATAATAAAATTTTATATAAAAATAGCCAGCTATACATACATATAACTATATATATGTAGTTTAAAAAATTTTATTTATCAAAACAATGATTATACACAAAATAAACATTTTAAGCTATTATAAGATTTTCTTTGTTTAAAATTTTCTTCTTTTTTTTAAGCTTTTTCCATACCCATACGAAAGGATAATTTTCTCTTCTGTTTTTGTGTATTTAAGCGCCAAAGCTTTAAAAGTAAAATAATGTGTAAATGATTTTTAAAGCCAAAGAAACAAAAACGTATATGCAAAAATAAATTTTTCAACTTTTCATGAGAATTTTTCTGTTGCTATGATGGTTATAAAAATAATGATATAAATGAAACAAATTATTTGGGATTAATGTGTTATCCTTTCTGAGAATGAAATAAAAAAAAAATTTTTTTCTTTATTTTTTAATATAAGACAAATTTCTGGAAGTTTGTAGTTTCATAAGTTTTTGTTCTTTTTTGGTATAATAAATTTAATATTTTTGAATAATTTTTTGTTTATCTCTTGTTACTTGATGGTATATCATATTTGCGTAATGATGATTTTTACGCTGATCTTTTCACTCACATAAAAAAGAAATGTTTTTAATCAAAATAAGATTTTTTTTCGCATCAAAATGGATGATAAATAATATTTTATAAATAAATATAAACATAAATGTTTTTTAAAATTATTGTTATTTATTTTCATTCTCTTTGAAATAGACAATTTTTCGAATTTTTATTAATAAAAACAAATATTAAATTCTGAAATATAACAAATTTTTATATGTAAAACTCTATAAAAAATTGAAGTTTATTAAATTTTTTTATAATATTTGCATTGATGATTTTTGAAATTGCAATATAAGTAGAAAAATTATTCAGAATCAACTTTTAATTAAACTATATTTATTTAATATCAATAAAGTTTTTTTAAATTTTATATATAAAAATTAATTAATTTATATTTGAAAAAAAAGTTGAGTTTAAAAGATAAATAAGTTAGTTGAATATCATGTAAAATATTAATGGATGAAGTTCATTTACGTATCTCAGCGAGAATATTTGATTGGATTGTTTAAATATACGCAAAAGGCTTCGCAAATATGATGATTGAAAAAATATTTTCATTTCAATTTATTTATTTGCATATATCATTGAATTATTTGGTCACTTTTTTCCATAGTTATCAAAAATATTTTGGTCGCAATTGAATTGAAATCAAGTTTTTCATATTTTTGAAGAACCAGCATTTTTTTTTATAGAATAAACATTTTAGTTTTTGACTAATTGACTCAATTTGTGTACGATTCACTTATATAGTTGTTAAATAATAACATTGTTGATTTGAATTTATATAATTTTTTGACAGCTGAGTAAGCAAAAATAACGTACAGGTACACCGCCACATTTGCTGAACTTAATCTGAAAAGATTAAGTAGTAATTATAAATTTATTAATAATTTAATTTTAATATTAACTTTCACAATTTGTGACTACATCAGAAATAATATTTAATAGTACGACTGATTTCATTCACTAGCTGGGGTCAGCAATAATTTACCAGTATATCTTTAATAAGATAATACACCATTGTCGTGGTAGATGCATTATCAACCATTCATCCTTAACCAAAATTTACTTAAATTGTATTTTTCTTAATTTGAATATCCAATTAGCATTTTATATATAAAAAAATGTGACAACTTAAATGAAGATTTTTAAATAATGGTATTAATTATAATTAAATTATATTATTTGGAATTATTTGAAAATTAAGAATTAATTTATATAATATTATAATTAAAATAATAATATGACTTACAATTTATACTATTTTATTTTTGTTTTTAATGGATTAAATAAATAATTACCAGATAACAAATTAAAATCAATTTTATATTATTTTGAAATTTACTATAATTAAAAGCAATTGGAAATTTCCAATTTTTAACAATACAAGTACGAAATTTAAATTTAGTAAAATTAAAATAATGACAAAAATTATTTAAATATATGTATTAAAGGATTTATTTTCAATATAAAACCAAATTTAGTTTAAAATTTATTGAATATTATTTGTGTAAAATTATATTTTTAGATTTTAAATAGAATATAATTATAAAATATTCGATAATTGTACATTTATTGCATACTTTAAGGAGAAATACGTATATTAAATTTACATCTTTACTTAGAAATTAAATTTCAGATTTTCTGTTATCAAATCTGTAGAATTTTCTATCTCTGACTGAAAGATTGTTTTAATTTTAAAAGTATATACTTATTACCCCCGTATTTTTAATTTTTTATCCTTGAAAGTCCTTGTCAATTGACAATTACAATTTATAAAAAAAAAAATAAGCCACTTTATATATTTAATTAAATTTTATGAAATTCAACTAATTTAATTAAAATTAAATAATATTTATTTTTAAATTAAATAAAATATTATTTAAGACAATTAATTTATTATTTATTATTTTTGAAATTTAATAATAATAATTTCAATTATAAATGTCTCTATATAATTAATTGATCATAATTAAATAATATTACTCTTATAATAATAAATTAAATAAAAAATTGTGACAAAATTCGATGTCCTTGAAATAAATAATTGTTATTTAACTGTCATTTAAATCCCTAAAAAAAATATATTTTCTTTTTATTTATATATATATATATATATATAATTATTATTTTCCAAAAAAGTTAATTTCATTATTGTTTTTCGTGTTTGTGTCATTTTCTGTTTCTCTCTTTTATTTATTTTCTATTCTATAAAATTAGCTTTCGATTAAATTTCTATATTTATTTGTGTATGTTTATATAGAAATGTTTAAGGACATTTAATTTTTTGAATAAATAAATATTTGTTATTATTATTTTAATCGCGTTTATTATATATTTTATATGGGCTTAAAAAAAACATTTGGGAATATTTCAAACAAATATAGGGTGGTATATATTAGACGAGTAGTACAAAATTTAAATTACTAATTTCCATTTGTCATGTCTTCAGTAATTGTAGAATTTTAGGAGAAATATTAATGTTGAAGAGCACTATAATGAAGTGTTTAATTTAAAATGTCACTAGAAAGTAGATTTCAAATTCAAAGGACTAAAAGTGAAAGTTCTGACGGAATATAAATAACGAGCTGCAAATTTATAGATCAATTTTTTAAATTTTAACATTTGATTAGTACGATAAGTAGTTAAGTAATATGCATAGCATAAATACCCCTTATTTTGGCACCCTAAATACCCAGAGCTTTCTTGAGGATGTAAAGCTCTTTTGAGAAATCTTTAACAAATGTAAAACAAATCTATGTCACTCTGTCAGAAACTAATTATATATTTTGTAAAATTCGTTTTTTTTAAATGAATAAATTGGTATTTTTTTTCACTAATAAAATATATATAGAATTTGGTTACAATTTAAATAATACTCATGATAATAATTATATTGTAAATTAGTATATAATAAATATATAACAAAGTTTAAAATATAATTAAAAATATTATATGGTAATTTAAAAATAAAATATATATTTCTGATTTCCAAAAATTATTTAAGGAATATTTAAATACAAAAAGTCATATAGTTCAATTTAAATTATCATAAACTTATTACAGAATTTAGGTTATATACCAAAATTTTAAAAATAAAATCATTCTGTATAATTATGCAGGAAATTACTGACATTTTATAGTGAAATTATACATAAATTTTCATGCAAAAATGTTGAAATATTTTTTATACATAAAAAAATTTAATAAATTTTTATATACAAAATTTATTTATTTTTGATGGAAAATGTGTCACTAGCATAAATTTTAATAATTAATATATTTCATCTGCTTCTGCATTGGTTTACTTGTTTGGTTTTTGATATGGTATATACAAACTAATTATAATTATGATAATTGCTTTTATTTTCAGTAATTTTTTCATATACATATAATAATTATTTTTGGTTGAGTAGGAGTTTTATTTTTCGCTACAATTTATTTATCAATAGTTTTTTATTTGAAATAGGATAATAGGTCAAGGGGCTACGTACTGCTTTGAGTGAAATGATATTTTTGTCGTTTAGAACTGTTAATTTAAAGATTTATTAAATGTTAATTGACAGTATAGCTAATATTTCAAAATTTAAAAAGTTCACACTTACCTCTTCGGCATACCAAATTATTAAAACTCCTCGATAGATTTCTGTTCTTCGTATTACGTCTTTCCTAACACCGCCTTCATAAAATTCAGATCAAATTCTGCAGTTTTTCAGCATTTTTCTTCCAAATCAAACATTATGATTTTTATTGAGACTGTTTGTAGTTGGACATAAAATCCAACTACAAACAGTCTCAATAAAAATCATAATGTTTGATTTGGAAGCTTCAAGGTTCAAATCAAAGTTAATTACTGACATAATGGAATTATTACGAATTATGTCAAGACATTCCAACAACCAAATACATATATAAGTTTCAAATATGAAAATAGGACAAAGCTGAGGCGAAAAGTAATAGAGATGTAACATATAGTCTGACATATTTAATGTTGATATCAAAGCTAATTTTAAAATATTTGTTTTTGTGGCATTTACAAATTTGAAAATTTCTACTTACTAAATATTAACACTATTATCTGAAATTTAATAATTAAACTCCATTTTATACATAAGTTTTCTATAAAATGGAGTTTAATTACAAATAATATCAAAAGAAGAATATTAAATATTAAGGATCTAAAATTCCTATTCTAAAAAAAAAAGCAAATGCGTTCATTTTGAATTAATATATTTTTTATTACTGTATACTAATATAAACTAATATAAATAAATTTTAATATTAAAATAACTAAGAAAAATTCAAATAAAATTTATGCACTTTATCTTCCATTTCAAGTAAGCCAATCTTCAGAATTGCACTTACAATCTCTAAAAAGAAAAAGAAAATTTAAATTAAATCTTATCTTAAGTTTTTATTTATATTTACAGAAAATATTTTTCTTAACATTTTTTATTGCATACTTTAAGGAGAGATTAAATTAATATTAAAAATTTGATATCATTTCGTAGTTTTTTATTTATTTTTTAATTTGAAAATTTTGTTTTTCTTTTCTTGTAGTTTGTAATAACATACCAAAGCTTTTAACATATTATACCAAAAAAAAAAACAAACAAATAAACTAAATATTTAGAAAATATTATAAAATTTATAAATATTTTCTTACAACTTTTCACTATTATATACCTGAAAATTTAATATAAAATTCTTCTACTCGTATTCCAAGAAATAAATTTTTTTTAATAATTTTTCTTATATATATGAAAAACCCCTAAAGTCTGTGGGTGAATATTAAAAATATTTCTCTCTAAAAGCATAACTGAAACTGCTGTAACATTATAAAGCTATTAAAAGTCTAAAGGAATTTTTAGTTTTTTTTTGTGAGACAAAAATAATAATAAAAAATAAAATATTTGTTTTTTTTTTAAAAAAAAAATTTCTATGAAAATTTTAAAGATCAAAAAGGATATTTGAATGAAAAAATATGGTAATAAAAATATTGTGAAAAAATAATACTATATTAAAATTATTTTACAATAAAAATTCTTTAAATTTTTGGTGTAACAAAATTCAAGGAAATAAAATTAGAAAATTAGATTATTAAAATTTTATTTGTGGTATTTTTAGTGCTCCATTTAACTATACCGAAATTAGAAATTGATTCTAAAAGCCTTATTTGTATGTTCTTTAGAAAGAAAGGCATAATTAGGCCTTAGTGGTAAGTGTCAAAGATAATTAGTGGGTAGTTGCAAAGAGTGTAATAAGTTTCGTAGCTTGCTGTGCTGTAATTGGAAATTACGTTCAAGATATCAACGATACCGATCTAAATTGATTCAGTAAGTCTAATTGATCGTGGTTTGTGGACTATAGCTTATCCTCAATTTTTCCTAGTTACTTCAGGTTTTTGAAATCATTAATTTATATAATTACTTCCAATTATGTACATATGAGTAGATAATTTTCTAAAATACAAATAAAACACAATTATGAAAAATTTTCAATAACGAAAAATTTAAAATTTAATTATTTTAAACACAAAACTTTCACATAATTTTATTGCTAAATTCAAATAAATTTATTAGCGAATTTTGAATAACATTTACATTTAACATAAGTTTTAGTTTTTTAAACTACTTCAGTTCATAAATAAATAATTAATAAAGTTTTTTAACATAATAAATCATATAAGTTTATATAGTCATTTTTACCATTGCAAATATATCTAAGAAATTTTGTTTTTGCAGACTTTTAATATTGATCCATAAAATAGAAAACTTTTTTAACCGATTTTATATTATCATTTGAAAACTTTATATGTAATATTTGAAGTAAAAATTTAAACACTTTTAAGATTCTTCTCATTCCTAAGATTTAATTTAAATTATCATTTAATATTTTTATAAATAATTAAATTAAAAGTTTTGATATGCGAGTAAAGTAATAGTGTAATTATTATTGATAATTGGAAATTTCTATCTAAATATTTCATATTAATTTTATTATCAAATTCGGAAATTAAGAAAATAAATAAATTGACAACAACTCGGATAAAAAAAAATATAATAGTAAAACTTTTTGAAAACTTTTAAAATTAAAATTTCTGGAATAAATAATTTGAATCAAATTGTTGAATAATAATAAATATTGCTCCTAAATATATGCTAAATGAAATAATTATCTGCAATGCAAGAAGAAGTTGTATGTAAATTTTTGTACAATTTTTATAATATATTTAAAAAATATTTACAAAATTTAAATGTGGTAGAGAATATTTGAAGAATTATACGAAATATTAGCATTCATCAATGAAAATTTTACAAAACGAAATTTGTACCTTTAAAGTTTTATCTTGGAAAACCCATATTGTTGTTAAAGATAATTTCAAAGCCAGAATGAGTGACGATATTCAAAAGCAGTTGAATATAAAAACGATTATTGTCTAGAATTACTGGTTTAATATAATTATACAATGAGGAACTAGATTTAAGCAATTAGATAGCTTTCTGCAATAATCTGTTGTAAGTTTTGTCAAAAATTTAAAGTATTCAAATATTTTAAGTAATATTATAAACAGATTTCATTGAAGTATTTAGAAGTTTTATGAGATTTTTTTTATAAATTTTTATTACACAAAATAAAATTTTAGATAAATATTTTATTACAATCTATTAACCATAAAATCTTGCTTTTTTTATTTGTTAAAGTGATCTATAGAAAAAGTTTTTTTTCGAAAAGTTTCCTATCATTAATTTTCCTAGAAAATAGAAATTTATACTATCAGTATTTTATTTAAGGGATGATGTGGGGGGGTTGATCAATGTATAAAAGTTATTAAAAAACATTAAGTTTACTGTAAAGAATTAGGAGTACAAAATTTCATGAACAGATAATATATTTACTGTCATAAATTTTACAATTAAAATTATTGTTTTTGGATGTTAATTAATCCTTAAACAAATATTGATGGAATTAAGTGATTTTATAATTTGCAATGTACCTAATTAACATACATACGAGTATATCCCGTGGATACCAAATAGAAATTCTAACAAATTATGTATAATTCTCCCCTTAAAGACACTAAAATTTCGTCTAATATTTTTCCCTATAGTATGTAATTTAGTTCATAGTTTAAAATTTTCTATTGGTGGGTGTGAATAGTAATATATGGTATAGAAGTAAAAAACATTTTATTGGATATAAAACGATATTCAATACTAAACTAAAAAATTTTAACAATAAACAAAAAATCCAAATAATACAGGAGGAAAAAACTTAGGTGAATGTAACGTGATCTGAATGTCAAAAAAATCATGAAATCTTATATTAATATTATATACCAAAAAAAAAATTAGAAAATTTACTATAAAATATAAAAAATTCGATTTTCTTTTTGGCTTGGTTTTATATTGTGACATGAGAAAATCCAAAATGATTAGAAACGAACAGGAAAAAAATTTGAAATTTATCTTATAGTATTAAAGATTTTTTGTTGTTGTTATATATAAATTATAAAATAATAAAAATATATTAAACAACACTGTAAAATTTAGCCAAATTAATTATACCACCAATAATTTTAAAGTAAAATTTTTCAGTTTCTTTGTGAAAAAAGAATGTCTCCAACGAAAAGGCAGACCTAATCAAATATATTTAATATAAAAATTGAAATCTTTGAAAGTCTTTCGCCCAGATTTGGTTTGATGTCAGAAAAAGGGCCTTGACATTTAAAAATCTTCTAACAATCATTTATGTAGATTGAAAAAGTGGAAGATAAATTTAATATTGTTATAGTTCTTCCAACAAACTTGTAAATCCTTCTTACTTTTCATTGGAAACACACAAATTTTGAGTCAAAGTATAAATTTATATAGGTGTGCCATTACAATTGTGGGCCTATATTAATTTGAATAGGTTAATTGTAACGAACAATCTAATGTCTTCAAATTAAAGCTAATTTTTGTATAGCCCATAAAACCACTCAATTTATAATATCAAAATTAATGTATATTTGACTCAGAATTCTTGTACATGAAATTCCAAGATTGTGATAGTCGATCCAAGGCGAGGAAACTTGATAATAACGATAAATTCGCATCCATAAATGACAGTAGGCATAGTGGAAGTGTCACAGTCTTAGTTCTTATCTAGTACGATAATCAAATGGTTATTAATTATTAATCAGCCTTCATATTTTTTTAGCAGTGTAGGTCTTAAATTTAGTTAGACTTCTTTTTTTTTTGTTAAATTAAATGTACGAACAACGTATTTCAATCATCGACGATGGTATAATAAATAATAAACAGGCGAATATATGTACACTCTAAGGGTGAAATATATTTTAGATGTCAATGGTTTTTTTTATATATATAAAACTTTGTTTTGTTACCTGCTGGAGGATGGATGAAGTATAATAGTGCGATGTAATCAAGTGTAATGGAAAAGTTTTTTTTTTATTTTATTATTTTTCATAGAAATTTCTTTTTTATTGCATAGTCTCTAGGTTCGGTCGTTGTGTTGTTGTTATTGGTATATACGATTGTGTGTGACTAAAATAATTATGTAAAGAAAAGGTATAGGATATACTTATACCCACCATATTGAATTTTCCATGAAATGACAACCAACCTAAAAAAAAAAATCTATTTTTATTCTATTGTGTGTGTAATCACGAACAACAACAAAAAAAACAATGAAATTTTTGTACATTTTTACGGTTTTGTGAACAAAAATAATATTTTTTTCGTCATATTTGTCATGGTCTATTAATAATAATTATTAATTTTGAAAAGTACCAAGAAAAACAACAGAAAAAAAGAATAAAATAATGGAAAAACACCAAAAATTTTAGACACTTTTCTTTATTATATAACCAAAATTTTTCAATTATTTCTTTATTTCTTTTTAAACAAAATGTCAAAAAATTAATTTTACAAAATTCTTTCAAAATTATAAAGAAATTTCAGTAATTTTTCTTTGCAATAAATAATATTTTTCTATAGTGGAGTAATAAAAGATGGATTTTAGACAAATTATATTGAAAATTATCTATAGAATTGGAAAATTATTGAAATTGTATACCATAAAAGCTTTTTTTTTAGTATACTTAAACTGTACTGGGACCTGGGATTTTCAATTTCCAGAATTAAATTACAGAAGAACGTTTACAGTTGATGCTGATAGAACCATATATAACTAAAATTTAATTAAAATTGAGTAATAACGATAATATACTCCTGAAGGAATGTAATTTATATGTCATAAAAAAACTTTGAAATGAATTTATACGAATTTCAATTGTAAATTGCAATTGGGGAAACAATAGTTTTTTTTAGTTCAATTTTATTCTAAAATTGATGTTAATTTATCAAATTTCAAAGATTCCCCAAAGATAATTTCGATTATTAAATTTAGATTTTAATCATGAAACTTATAGCATAGTCTTAATAGCTAAATCCGTAAACTTGTGGGGAAAACTTTAAGGAAAACTTTAAGTAATATTTTACCAACCTATTTAATAAAAATCCTCTTTTCCTTTCTCTAAATGCTCTAATTTTACCATGAATAACATTTTAGTAATACTTCCAAAAAAAAATTTGATTAAAATAGTCAAACTTTTACATAACTATTTTTATATCCTTAAAAATTTATTTTGATTGAATAAATCCAAAAAAAAAAATTATTTTTATTCTGTTAAAGGAAAATCAAAAGAACACGAATTTAATTATAAAAACATTATAACAACTTGTCAGTTTATAAGATTAAGGTTATATTATTCTTATCATATTTTTATGACAATTAGATATTTTTAGGAAGACGATTATTTTATGATCATTTTTCTTCAAAAATTTTTTATATATACATAAATATAAAGATATTAAATGATTTTTCCATGTTTCTTTCTATAAATTTTATTGTATAACCATGAAAGAATCCTTAGTATCCTCTATCATTATTTTTTTTCTTCTGCTAGATTTCCTCTGGTAGGAAAATATGTTTGAAAAAAAAAACGTAGGTGGTTTTTGTATATTTACGTTTTCCTTTTAATTTTTTTTTTTTCATAAATTTTACATTTCCTTTAAATTTTCTATAAATTTTGCCAAAAAAAAAATAAGAATGAAATCCTCGCCTTACTTAAATATTCTTTACAAACATTTTCTGCACAAGAAAGATTTTCCTCAACTTTTACTTAAAATTCTCGCTTCAATGTTTATACAATAAAAAAAAAACAACTTTTAAAGGTTAAAATTTGATTTTTCTTAAAAATATTTCTGTTTCCAGTTTATTCATTTAAACTTCCTCTAGAAGATAGGAAACTTTAGTAGGGATATAGAGAGGATATTAATATATATAAGGATGTAGGAGCAAGACTTAACATGAACTTGTTAAGTGCAATTGTATATTTAAAAATTTTGTGTGGTCGAAAATCGATAATGAAACGGTAGAGAAGATGAAATTTAAGAGTCCAGGCAGGTAAAAACCAGGGTGGTATAAAACATTAATGGGTGGTATACAATAAACCGCTAAATTTCATTCATCGAAGCTTATCAAAAAGAGAAAAACTTTTTCTTTGTGTGATTTATAGTAAATTTGTGACTTAAGTTTCTATTTTACTATATCGTTGTATATTTAGGAAGGACCAACATAAACGAGGAAACCCAATGTAAAAGAGGATGTACACATAAAGGAATTTATATTTTTAATAGTAACTTACAAGAAGAAGAAGAACATTTAATAAAAACTTTTTATATATTTTATGCTTTTTCGGTCTGAATGGGCCAAAAACTTTGTAATGCGGTTTTTATAATAATTTTTTGTTTTTTTGGTTTTCTCAAAATTTGATTGCGGTTGTGGTGTGGAATTAGTTTTGGTTGTTTTCTTTTTTTCAGTGGTGGGAAGAAAAGTTAAAAATTGGAGCTTTTTTTGTTTTGTAATTAAAGTATTTTTTATTTTTTTGAGTATTGGGAAATAATTGTATAATCGTGAGTTTTTTGTTATTCAAAAGTTTTAAGAAAAAGTTTTTCATTTTTATAAAAAATTTTACTTTTTTGTTATTGTGATTTTATAATTTTTTATTATTTCTGATTTTTTTATTTATTTATTTCTGTTTCTGTTATGATTTTAAAAGTTTATTTCAGGTGTTGATTTATTGTTTTTTGTTCTTAGTTTTTATATAGTGAATTTAGGTTAATGAAAATGTAACACTTTTTGTGGTTTTGTTTTTTTTTAAGTAAATTAAATTTGAGAAGTTATGAAAATAATTTTTAATTTAAATTTTTTTTTTAAGTTTAATTTTGTAAAATTATATGAATGAATATTATGATATATTTTATAATTAAGAGAAAGCCAAGTAACTAATAATCGGAATCGGTTAATGAGTATCGAATAATGATGAGACAGAGTAAGAATTTAGTGCATTTTATGATTATTTGACAACCGGATTATAGTATACCGGATAACCGGTAATGAAAAATAGTAATTTTATATTTGAATTTGAGATTTCATTGAACGAATAGTGCAAATATAGCAAGAATTTAGTACAAAATATAGACACCGGAAAACCGGAACCGGATAAATTGAAACTACAATATCTGAACCAGATAAATTGTATACCATGAATCACCTAAAAATATAGTTAATGTAACTTTCATAAAATTAATCCTTAATTTGTAATAAAAATGATTAACTCTTATCCGGTTTAACAAATCTTTAGTCAAATTTTTAAATTAATCGTGTATATGTGACAGATTCAACCCAAAAAATATCCATAAAACAAATAAGAATATTAAAACCATGAAAAAACAAAATATAATAATTATGACTAATAGAAAGTTTTACAAGGATTCGTTAGTTATACGTTAGTTATATACCATATTTCTTTTTCTGTTATATTAAATTAACGCTGTTAAGAACGCTGTAGGCGGTTTTTATCTATATAGTAGGATATTTGTTTCAAAAACTAATGAATTGATTTATATTTCCTATTCGTGCCGAATTTATTTTTGCAGATTAATTATTATTATATATTTATTTTCTGTGTGTGTGTGTTTGGGTTTTGATTAGTTTAACTTAATATCTATCCGTAGGAAAAGTTTTTTTCTCTTTCACAAGAAATATAATTCAATTTCATTATCATGTTTTTTTTTCGTTGTTTGTTTGTTTTGTAATAAATGATAAGGTGTGATAAAATCGAAAAGAAAAAGTTTTTCTCAAATTTTTTCTTTTCTTTTTTCATTCGACAATTTAATAAAAGAAAAATCAATAGAAAATTGAATTTAACTTTTAAAAGATGTTTTAGATACAAAAAAAAAAGAGTTTGTTTTTTTTTTATTTTTATTTGTCTATTTTGAAAGTGTTTTTTAGATCAATCATTTTCCATGGGAAAAATAATATAAGATATTTAATTAAATTGAATGAGAAAATTGAGAAAATAAATATTTAACATTACTGAATTTTTAAATTTCACCATTTTATATTGAGGTTTTTCTAATATAGTATAAGAATTTTGTGTAGTGATTATGCTTTGTAAAATTGTATTGGGAAATTTTAAATTTCGATTAAAACTTATTAATGAAGGAATATATAATTGCTTTTTCATGTCATATTTTTCAAGTCGCATGTTCTTACACTATGCTAATACTTTGCAGAACATTCAATATTTTGGTCAGAAATATTTAAATATTAATTACAAATTAAATTTTTACTTTACATATATTCTATTTCTATTACTGTTTAATTTACATTAAAAGAATTCGATGACTGTCATAAAAATCAGAAGACCATATAACGATCTCAGGACCACAAAGTCTATGTTCGTTCTCGAAATATATAATATGGATTGAATTTCTAATTTTCTTAGATATTTCAGTATTTAAACTTGAAAAAATAAACTCAATTTAGTAATTTAATTAAGATACTATTATAAAGTTGGTTCAGTTTTAAATATTATCTGGCAGCAGCAAATAATTCCCCTTTCAGATTCAACTAAACTAAAACAAATATAAAAAAAAAGAAGAAATTTTCCTTCTGATTCTTATTTTTCTTTGAATATTTGGAATACTGGCAATAAACAATTAAATTTGAACAGAAAATCTTAAAAGTTTATGCTGAAATATTGTTGAAATCTATAATTTCTGTCTGATAAATTATTTTAAATTCTTAGATACAGATTATTAACAACAAAAATTTAATATTTATTGTTTCTACTTATGACTTGAACGAGATAATTTACTTATTTATATAATATAAAACTGGGAAAAGAAGAAAATGTTGCAAGAAAACTGAAATAAAATTCCATTGATATTATGTAAAATATCATGTACACAAAAACAAAACTAAAATGTTTAAGTAAAATTATGAATTTAAAAAGGAAAAGAAAATAAAAAAAAAATAAAAAAAAAATTTATCCTTCGAAAATTAAAAACCAACCATAAAAGCAGCTCTTGGTAAACTTTCGGACCAAAATTCTGATACATTTTTTAATATACTTTTTATTTTCTTTCATTTTTTTGTTGTTGTCTGGTTTTTCTTTCTAACTATATAATTCCCTGTTTATCTTTGCTAAACGATCTAAGAAGTGTTAATGGCTCGTAAATATTTAAAAACTTGTAAACACGAACGGTTAAAGTAGAAGTTTTTGCCGCAATTTTTTTTTGTATTTCGTTCTCCTGAATAAAAAAAAAACTACCCCATGGATTTTCATCTTCTACTCTCAACCACCCAACGACAATCATTTAAGAGGAAAATTGTTTTAATTCTGTTTCTTTTTTTTGGAGTTTTGTGCTAGTCACATTTTTTTTATTGGAATATGTTTTGGTTTTTCTGTTTATTTAAAAAAAAAATGGACTACTTCTGGATAAAAAAGGAATAACCATAATCGAAATCCATGTAAAAATTCATGTCACACAAATATGCTTGGTATACATGATATTCTTTTGTATATATTAACGACGTAAACTTTAAAATAGGGAAACCAACAAAATCACACAAAACTTTAAGAAATTTTGAAAATTTTGGAATGTAAAACAAACGAAACAGCAAGGATCAACAAGAAAAAATGCGATTGAAGCGTTAAGTTCGGTTTAAATTTTATCCAATTTATTCGAATAGAATTAATATTTAATTAGACCATTGGATATATAAATGTTTGAATCTTGAAGCCTGCTGTTCATTTGAAATAGTTTTAGCCACCACAATTTTTCTATTGATGATAAAAGTAAGTATGTATAGCTTCTAATCGTTTGAAATTCTTCAAACCAAAGCTAATGTTCTATCTAATATAAAAATTACAAAAATACAGAAAAAATATCTTTTAAATACTATTTACAATTTAAAAAATTAAAATAGATACATGACAAATTTTTGTGTAAAATTCGCTCAAATGTTTAATGGTACTTTTTCAATTCATTCCAGCTACTTAAATTATAAAAATTCCAAGATATTTTAGTCAGTTAAACGAGTATCATAAGATGTCACTAATCAGGAGATTAAAATGATTTTAAACTCAAATCTAAGACTATAATTTTTATCAAAACTTCTTTTTTTCTTAAAAGAATACAAAATCTTCGATTTAATATAGAAAAAAATACCATTTAAATTTTAACATAATTTTCTTTTTTTCTTAAAATTCAAACTTTCATAGTCTCTAACACATTTCAAAAACATAATTTTTTTTTTTGTTTTAAAGAGTCCTGAAAATTGTTTACAATTTTTCACAAAATAATTTCATGATGACGACGACAATTTGGTTCAATTTATTTTGTTGATTTTATAAAAGACCAAAGTAAAAAAAAAATTTATACAAAATCTCAAAACTTTAGTTGAACCACCAGAAAATGGAAAGAAAAAAATTAATAAAAATCATGGGAAAAAAAAATTAAATGGAAATCAATGAAATAAACAAATCGATTTGCATAAAAAAATTGCTTTTTACTTGTAATAAATTAGCAGTTATTTTCTTTTTGGTTTTTGGTGAAATAATCTTCAAGAAGAATTACAAATCTTAATTTAGATCCTTGTGATGATTTTCATTTAGAAAGGCAAGTGGCAGGGGTGGGTTAAAGAAAATATAAATCAATTTTTTTTTGTTCTGGGTATAAAGAGAAGAATAAATTATATTTTGGTATCATTTTAAGCGACGGAGATTCTTTAGCATTTAAGTAGATCAAGAATAATATATTTTTTTTTCGAATATATAATTATTAAATTTTATGGAAACATTTTTAGGGAATTTTTGGAGATAGGAAAAAATGAGGAAATTAAAATAATATTTAAAGTGAAATGGAAATTTTTTTAAATTGTATAATTTTTAAGTGAAATTCATTTTACAACTTTGCATTTGAAATTTGTCTCTTTGCTAAATAAAATATGAATTAACAGTTTGAATTATAAAAAGACCAATTTCACCTGAAAAATATATATATTTAATTTATTGCAATGAAAATTGTTAATATCTTGAAATTTTTATGTAATTAATAGAAATTTTCAAAGGAAAATTAAAGAAAAATCATCAAATTCTTGAAATATGGCAAAAAAAAAATATTATAAATTTAAATCAATTTAAAAACTCTCTACCAATATTGGAATTTTAATTAAATGGATTAATTTAATTAGAATCAGTTGATAGATTCTTTCGATACTTAAATGAAACTTCTGCATATAGGAAATCATTCCAAAAACTTTTAAAATATTTTTGGCTTTTTATATTATAGCAAAAAAAATATAAAGCAAAAAACTATGTCAAATTTGGTGTCCAAAAGAAAACCGGAAAAAAATCTAAGACTTAACTTTAAAAAAAAAATCTGTTAATTAAATTAACTTGAAAATAGAAGAAATTTTGTCATCATTTCTCATATTTTCTGGTTTAATAAAACAAATCCTTTTTGGCTAATTAAAAATGAAAATCTAGGAAATAATATTATAGCAAAAAAAATAAAATCTTTAAATCCTTATACCAATTTTTTTTTTACCTTTTGGCAGAATGTAGAATTATAATTTGTTTCATATTTTCGAAAAAAAAAAAACAAAAAAATATTTTTTATACTTTTTTTTTTGTAGGTTAAGACAAAGACTTACCTTTTTTTGTGTATTTCTCTTTTATTTGGCAAATTTTCAAAAATATTTTTTCATTATACCTTTAAACAAAACTTGTATATTTTTTGCCAAATTTTTATTTATGTTTATTTGTTTTATGTAATGATTTATTATTTTGTCCAGTTCAATGACTTTTTACAAATAAATTTTATGGAAAAGGAATTTGTGTTAAGAGTTTTATGTTATTTTTTTATGTAAATGAAATTTTATGTAAATTATTTATATATATATAAAACATGGAAATTTAGGTAATAATTTTCATATCAGTGAATTATTAAAAATGAATCTTTATTTTGTTGATAGTAAGTTTAAACATGCAAAATTGTATTGTAAAATTGCGAAATTACATATATCTCATTACGTAATATCTTCTGTAGGATCAAACGGAGTAGACAATTGATGAAATTTCAGGCTATCGTACTATTAAAACTATATAAACCACAGATTTTATCTAATATCTAATCAAACTAATATTATTTTATATGTTTTACTAGTAAAAAATGATTTTTATAGTTAGGAACAAAAAAATTCTGACAAACCTTGCCTACAATTTACAAATTTTATTGCAATATACAAAAGGACATTTAAATACATTCCTGATTCTAAATATCCTTCCCAGAAATTTTAGCAAATGATAAAATTGTTTAAAGTCACATAAAGAAGTCAACAGGATCCCAAAAGAAATATGTAAAAATGTCTCATATGTTAAATTTTATTATTCAATTTTTTTTTTTTCAGAGACGCGACAAATTTAATAATCAAAACTACATTTCATCCTTTTTAATATTTTTCCATATAAATAAATTTGTATATAAACGAGAAAATCCTTTCAACTTTCACAACAAAATATAACACAACAACGTTTTACATTATCCTTTCAAGTTTCAAGTGATAAAATATTAACATGGGTAAAAAAATTAGGGATATAAAGAAAATCTTTTTATTTGCTTCCAAACATTTTTGAATTGAATTGATTTTTATTTTTAGGATTGCATTATAAGGAAAACTCTTCAATTTATTTGTCCTGGAAGAATTCGGGTAATAAAAAAAGTTAATACCAAAAAAGAAATCAAGAAGTCGATGGGGATTAAAACAAGACTACTATATAAGAATTTGAATCAGTGATTAAGAAATTTCGAATCACAGGTATTTTGATGTCGAATAGTAATAGATTCTGGTGTTATGATTAATTTTGTAATTATATTGCTTCATAATTCTGAAAAACTCAATGCATTTAATTATTATATTAACTACCTTCGCATTAATTTAGCTGATCAGTAGATTTTAAATTAAACACCAACTAAATTTTCTAAATCACAATTTTCTTAAAATTAATTTAATACTATACAAATCGATATTAATTACACAAGAAGCAATGGGAGTGTAATACAATTTGGAAAATTAGAAATTCGAATATTTTAATATGAAAACTTACAAATATTCAAAATTGTACAGATTAGTTAATATTGATTCTTATTCTCAGGTCAAGGCCAAGTCAAAGGAAAAAACCTAACCATCTAAACATATGTATACATTATATCAATCTAATATTTGTGATTTTTAATCAAAAATTTATAAATTCAAAAAAACTTTTTTTTCTTTAATGATATAGAAATTTCTTCAAGTCTGCTAACCACATACTCAAACAAAAAATATTTCACTCCAAAAATTTTAAGTCTATCAAACAAAAAAACTTTTTTATTACATCAGAAAATTCTTGTTTTCCTATCCATTAACTTTTTGGGTTTTTGAACGTAAGAAAAAAAAAATCCTTATAACATATTTTTACCCAACAAAAAAAACCAAACTATTTTCCAAAAAAAAAGAAAAGTAACAAAAACTTACTTTGAATATTATACAAATTTTTTTTTTCGTTTTTTTGGTATCCTTAAATGTATACACGAGTAAGAAAATTTGTTGTTGAGCTTAAAAATAGATTGTTTCGTTTTTTACTTACATTTTATAGGAACTCATCAAGTACGTAATGTTTTTTTTGGATATTTATAATAATTTTGAAAGAAAAATTCTTGTTACTTGTCTACGCTTTTATCATAAAATATTTGTGAGTTTTCATTTTTTTTTTGGTGATGGTGTTTAGGTTAAAAGGAGAATAAAAAAAACCCCATCTTTCTGAGTAAAACAAGGGCACTTGAAATTTGAAAGTCTTATCTTTATTATTGCACAGTTTTTTTTTTTTTTTTTTACTTCTTGTTAAATGGAAAATTAAGAAGACTTTTTCTCAAAATTTTTTTTCGACAAAAAAGATATTATTTTGAAGGTGTAGCATAAATAAATATGTACGCAAAATAGGAAAATTTCGAGTACGTGAATATTGAATAATGATTATTTGATTGTTGCCAGATGTAAAAAATTATTTTAAAATGCTAAATTTATTTCTATTTATAGGCATAAAAAAAATATTTATTATGATGTTTCTGGTTTTTTTTAGACTTGAAAAAGATTATTATTATTTTGTATCGTGATGATATTTTTTGTTATAGAGAAAAAAAGGATACACTTATGTATATAACACACATTGAAACACTTCATTTTTTTTTTGGCACGTTTGAAAAATAATTGGAATGTGTGCTTAAAAATAAAATTTATTTATTATAATATTTTTCTATGAAAATCTAAATATGAAAAAAAATATTTATTAGGATTACAATATTTATATACTGTGAAAAAATTATTTTCGACGTTTAATTATTGGAGAATTCTTACCAAAACAATGGCGGGAATATTGAACATATATAAAAAACTATCTGTTAAAATTTTTCAGCCTTACAGAATAAATAAATTGACTAATTAGGACTATTACAAGCAATTCTTTTAACTTCTACATAGTTTATAGTATTTAATGTTTCACAATTATCGAAGAAATTCTTTAAAATTCTAAAAGAGAAGTCGTTAAATTATCAGAAAACCAGCTGGAAAATTAAATTACAGCATTACTTAATTAACACGCAGAAAAGTGTTTCAAAATTATAAAGATAATCCCTTTAACAGTATACAAAAGATCACACGACTAGTCCAGAAAATCTCCTCAAATCTTATTTTACTATTCAATATTTCAATTATCTGTCAAAATATAATTTTATGTTCAATTTTTTTGACAGTGTATGATTAAATGATTCCTTTTTTTTTTTTTTTGATATGCCTTTCATTCATTCTCCACTTTTTTTTCCAGAAAAATTATATTGTGCGTGAGGTTCATATATTTTATAAGGATAAACATTATGATGATCGTCATCATCATCAATTCGTATCTATATTATTTTTTTTTTTTGGGTAATAGATTTAACCGCAAAAAAAAATTATTTTTCATATGCTCCTCAATAGTTCTTTTTCCTTCTCCAAAAAAGTATTATTTGGACATATACGTTACGTTACATTCTACATCATATTTATGACCAATGGATAAATTAAGGTAATAATATCAATATACACGCACACACACACAAATTCTATTTCTCTTGCTACACAATCAGACAAACTTAAATTTACGTTTTTTTTTTTGTAAAAATAAAAAAAGGAAACTAAATTATAGACAAATTTTCAGTACGTTTTTGGTCCATTAGTTTGATCCAGTTTATATATTTTTAGTAGCCCAATCCTTGAAATTTCTAAAATAATATATTTTATGTTTTTGGGGTTTTCGATTGGTAATTTTTTGTTGCTGTTGTTGTTCTATTGTGGATTTTTTATACCCACACAAAAAAAAGGATATTTATGGATAAATGGATAATAAATATATATATGAAAAAAACCAGCTCTGAAGTTTTGTTTTATGACTTTCTACCCAATATTTTTGTTGTTGTATGGTGCACATTTCCCCGGGACCATTAAAATTATGGGTAAGGAAAAAAACCAAAAAAAAAAAAAATGTGTATATATATTTTTTAGTGCGGATATCAAGAGTAATGTTTATAATGTTTTAAGGATTTGTGATTGTTTTATTGGTGAATTAATGTAAAAAAAAGAAAAAAGATTATTATCCATTGAAGGTTGATAGTTTAATGTTGTTAGATTTCGATTTATAACCAATTTTTTCCATTTTATATTCTATTTATATCAATTTTATGATTATTTCAAATAGGAAGAAATTATTTTATTTTATTTTTGTTTTAACTGATAAATGCCGAAATGAAAATTTGTTAGGATAAAATTTAAGTAAATGAAATTTAGTCGATATAAAGAGGTCGTGATTATTTGAAAAAAATTCTTAATTTCACTTTATTGCACAATTTAAATAAAAGTGGAAAGAAAAAGTCAATTTTGGTTACATTTTTTTAGATATTTTTATGATAGACGAATGAAATAAATCGAACAATTTTAAATATTTCTATAAATTGTTTAGAATTTATAAAAATTTCACTTTTAATTTACTTTCCAATTAATATATTAGCGATTAAAACGCTTTCCTCATATTATATTAGACATTTTATTAAATAATATTATTATATGTTTCTGTCAAATAATGAAACATTGACCTAATTATCAAAATAACTATAAGTAAATATTTCAAAAACTTTAATTTAGATTGAACAGTCATAAATTTGGAAATTTAACAAAGTTTTCAAATTGCACATTTCTATTTCGAACTCTTCTATACATAAACTGATCATAAGTCGTTTTTTTTTAACCAACAAACTTTAATGCATGAACACTTTAATATAATACTTTAATCAATTTAGATTTAAAATATAATATTGGAAGAGAAACATCAAAAAATTTCTATCAACATTTTACTTTATAGACATCAAGAACAGATAAAATTAATTACGTAATCGATTTAATTATTAAATATTCATTGCCCTTAATACAATATATATATATTTATTTTTTAAGGATCAAAATTTTATTTGTAAAAACCGACAAAAAACAAAAAATGGTAAATTTATATCATTAATTTGCTAAATTTTCAACAACAACAACAACGAAAAAAAACAATTTCTTTTACCATCTGGTACCATTTAAAAGATGAAAAATCAATATATAATATATAATTCTTTTTACTCCAGGTTCTTTCGTGGTTTTACAATCATTAATAATATAAATTATTTCAAAAAAAAATTATTTTTTCCATTCTTTTACTTTATGTAAAGGTAATTAATCTTACTTTTTTCAGTTTAGTATGAAATGTAAAGTATATAATCGATTTTTTTTTTGTGTTATGTATATACAAAAAAAAACCAAAATTATTAAATTATGAAAAAGAAAACTAATGGTTTTTCATAAATATTTAATTTTTTTACATTATAGTTTTATTAGCAGTCGTTAAAGTAAAAAAAAAAAATAACTAATATTATAGTGGTCTTTAAATATAATACCAAAAGAAGATATTTATTAATTGAAAAATGAAAATTGAAAATATGAAATTTTCTAAAAATTTAATGATTGATTTTGTTGGACATTTTTTTTTTTTATAGAAAAGTAATTGAAGATAAGTTTTGAAGTGAAGGAATTTAAAGATGATAAATAGGAAATTAAAATTTATAATTTATGTTTGACTGTTAGCTTTTAATTATATATACGAGTATGTTGTTATTGGAAACTAATCCTGTGGTTTTGTAAATTGTAATAATCTATAAATTTAACTGATAATTTCTATGAAATTCTATATAATTTACATTTAATTCTAAATAATTTATATAATTTTGTAATACCTGCTTTATACTGCAGTAATATACCTGCTTTACTTTTGACTTCTAGTGATGATCATCCGTTTTTGGTAAACGAAATAATCTTATAACCGGGAACCTCTTTTATTTTTCATTAATAATATAAATCAATCTGTAATTGAATTAAATTAATATTTTATTATGGTTTGCATTGACTGATAAAAGGATTTATAAAAGTTAAGGAGCTTAAAAATTATTAGTTATGTAAAATTTTATTAATGACAATATTAATATTTATTAAGGAATTTAAAAATCAATAGTAAATTTCCGAAAATTTCAATACTTTTGCTACAAATATTAAAAACAGAACGAAATGTTTTAAAAATTGTCTACAAATTTTTCAATCAATTTTTTGAAAATATTAAATAAATATTTCAAGGTCCTTTTTCCTAAACATAATTTTTCAAATAAAAAAAAAAATATCTCTTGGCGTTAAGCCGAAACACAATTTGTTAATTAAAAAAAAAAAATTTAGAAACTGAAAAATAAATCATGAAATGAAATAAATTTGAAAAAAAAAAAAATACAAATAAAAGATAATTTTTAAAATTTTTATATCCTTTATAGAAAATTTTATATACTACTCGTATATAAACATATTATCTTTTATAAAACACACATTTTAAACATATTTCATTCATGTCAGTAAAATACTAAAAAAAAATTAGAACTAATACACTAAATAAAACCACAATAAAAAACAAACAAACAGGACTACTCTACTTTTATCCAGGATATGAAAGAACCTAACCACATCAACAACACACAAACAAAAAAAAAATAAGACAAATTTTGGCCAACATTTTGTTTAGACCATAATAGTTAAAAGAACCAAAATTTTTCAGGCTCAACCAAAAAAATCGGAAAGAGGAAATTTATATTAAAAAAAAAGGACTCTTGAAGTTAAACACAGAAAAATATAATATATAATATATAATGAAATATATTAAGTCGCGTGCCGTAAGACAAATATCCAAAACTGGCAGATGAAAATGGAAAAAACGTGCAAAATATTTTGTGTAGTTGTGTTGTTGTTTTTCTTCTTTCTATTGTCCTTGTTGAAAATATATTTTTTTTTGGCAAGTTTTAATGTAAAGAAATAAATCGCATTTAATATAATTTTACAATAAGCAACAATACAAGGACTTCACTTAATATAAAGAAATGGTAAAAAAAAATTACAAACAACTTTTTTTTTTGTTAAAAATAATTTTCTTAAATATTTTTTTTTAAAGGAAAATATTTAAATTAAGGACATATATACGTAAATACTTAAGTGTGCCAGAGGAAAACGCAATAAAGAATATCTTAGAGATGAGAATAAAAAAAAATAGACATTATTTTTTTTATCCTTTTGACCTGAACCTACAAGGTTCAAAAATAATGGATATCAGTCAATTAAATTAGTATTTTACATATGAAAAATCTTAGTAAGTGAAATTTAATGTAATTTATGGCATCTGAAAAAACTTGAATGTTTTTGGTAAATAACGCAGAAGTTGGATTCCATTTTAATCCTAAAAAGTCCTTGAAAATATTAAATTTAAATAGATATAAAAAAACATATTAATAAGAATTTTCTTAGAAACATTTTTGTACATGCTAAAGAAAATTTATATAAAAATTATTGTACATAAAAAAAAAACAAGTCATTCCCTTATGAAAATCCATTTTTAAGCTATTTTGTTAATAATGTAAAATGGGTAAAAAAGTGACCTCAAAATTTTTAGAGCTCTTAGTAACTATGTAGTGTATTATATACTTCATTCTTCTTTCTTCATCATTTTAATACAATTAGCGGGAAAAATAATAATACTGAAATGTGATCAGTCACTATAAAATAACATATTCAGGGTCAAGACCCAGCCCACTTTAAAAGCTTCAAAGTTATTTATTGTTATCAAAAAAGCATATTTTGTGAGGGTATTATTTTTACTCAATTTAAGAGATAGATTTTTTAAAAAGATATTTAATAATGTCTTCAGCTCTCTTATATAGTACAAATTTGTGCTTATAAAAGCAAATTTTATATAAGTTTATAAGTTTTACTAACACTATGGTAAATGCTACTACTTTTGGAAATACTAGAAACTACTGAAAACAAAATTATATCTTATTTACCAAATTATGCATTACAATATTAAAATTAAGAATCAAAATTAAATTGTTCTAAAATTCAAAAATAAAATGCTTTTGCTCTGATAAAATATTTTGATTGTGGATCGTAAATTTTAAGGCACAATTTGGGAAATTTGGTTAATTTGTAAATGACCTATCTAATATTTCCCTTTCAGTTAATTTCTATTATTTTTTATTCAGCTTGAATTATTTAGTAAGCCAACCCCAGGCCCAGCATCTACTCTTTATTTTTATACCCCCCACCCTTAAATTTACCGGATAAGAGAATATCTGCTGAATGACAAAAAATTTAAGAGTTTTCATGACAAAAATATAATTCAGCAAACAATTTTCTATCGTGGAAAAATATCCTTATTTAGGAATGAAAAATATCCCTAAATTATTATTTACGAGAATTTTTGTATACCACTTAAAATACACAAAATAAATAAACAAGAAAAAAATAAGCTTTTATAATTTAATAAGCTTTATTTATATCTTTACCAAAAATATATATAAATAATAATATAATTCCATGGGAGCCACAAGTGTTTTGTAAAGAATCTTCTTTGAGGGATGTTTGTTTGTTAAAAGTATATTTATATATAAGCCAGTAAAAACAATATTATTAGGTAGGATAAATTAGGATACTATTTATATTATATTTTCTGAGATACAAGGCAAATTGTATATTGCATTTTAAATACTATTTTTGGAATATTGATAATAATTTACAAGAAATAACAAAAAATATGTTTTTGTTTATAATATTTGTATTTGTATTTGCTAATCAAAACATTAATAAGTTATTTTTGTATAAAATATATTTTTTCAAGTATTTGTTATTATATAAAATCATTTTTTCTTGCATAAAATTGAAATATTTAGATTAAATTCAAAAATTATAGAAGTTAAATTTTGTTAAAAACAGAAACATTGAACACAAAGTTTGAAAAACTATTAAATATTTAAATTATTTGTCCATATTCAAGTATTAAAATTAATTTGAAGTTAGATATATGAACTTATTTTCTTTGAACTTAGATAAGATGATCGATACAATGACTCAGGCAGGACTATATTCTATCTTAACTTGCCAAATAAATGGTATAAAAGGAATACGTGGATACATTAAATATATACAGTGCAGATAGGAGTCATGACAATTACCAAATTAAAATATTAAAAATTAATTAAAAATGCATATTTTCAGCTACCATACCTTAAATTATTATACTATCTATGAATAAATTAAATGTTAATATCCAAAGTAATCAATTTAAGTATCCTAATTCTTCCTTTTCAATAAATTTTATGAAATTATTCAATATTTCTGATCTATAATTTGATCCTATAAATTGTGACATAGGTAGGACATAGGACTATCAAATTCAATTTAACTGCGTAACAAACAATATTATTCTAATTTCATTTTTTTATTTCAAATATTTTGACTAATACTGAAATTAAAACTGATTAAAATCGTGCTATAAATTCCATATCCTTTAAAACTTTCCTGAACGAAAAAAATATAATAATAATAAAAAAAAAAAACAAATCATAAAAAGCGAATATTTTTTTAATGGCAATCGGGAAATTTCCCGGAAGAGGTAACAAAAAAAAAAAAAAAAAAATTTACCAATAAAAATAATCTTTTAAACTGAAAAACAGTTTTTTTTATGACTTTAAAGAAGGTGAAACGATTTTCAACTGAATTATACGTGTATATCAACAACAGTATATTATGATGATTATTTTTGTGTGATGATGGTAGCTAAAAATTGACATTCCATTATTTCACTTTAACTGCTTTGAATGGTTTTATTTTTTATAGTTTAATTTTATAGGTGAATTATTTTTTTTATTTAAGGATCCAATATTCATTTTCTTCCTCCTACGTTCTGGTAGAATTTTATTTAACTATATATATGGGTAAATAAAATACGAGTATATTTGTTTATAATAAAAAAGCTAATAATTATAATACTTTTTTCCTTTATTACTAAAAATTTTTATCGATAAAAATTAATAATGGCAAAAAAAGTAAATAAACAAAACGATAAAAATAAAATGAAAATAAAATATTTAAATTGAAATTGAGAAAATTTATTATTTCAATTTTTATATTTTGCCCTGATAATTTGAACAAAACTGTTTGGAAAATTTCATTTAGATAACAATTTTGGTTTTTTTTTTTATATTTTTTATATTCGTAATGAAAAATACAAAAAAAAATGAATTAAATTTATAATAATTTTTGCATAATTTTTAAAGATTAAATTGACAATTTCGTTTGAGGTAGAAAATCTAAATTAATATATATTTACAATTGGTAATATTTTAGGTAAATTACAATTAACTTAAATATATGTAACTAAGAGTCCACCTGCAAAGACTAGTCCAATTTATGACAAAAACCTTGATATAATATGAAGACGATCATTGATCTTCATACATATCAAATTATTTAATTATTTATTAAGTTGTAGATTTTGAAATTTCTATAAAAAATCTGAAGATAACAGAATTATCGTACACTAAAGATAACAAAATACTATGAAAATTTGGTGAAAGCATTTTGTAAGGAGAATTCGAATGGGTTCACAATTTTTGCCCTGGTATGTCTCACAATTTCTTAGACTTATATAATGATGTTGACATATTTATGTGACAATTTGTACAATGGCATTTAGAATTAATAAGTAAATAAATTAACAAAAATATAAAATATTTACAAAATAAAATAATTTAAATTTTTTTTGTTATATGCAAATTACATAAATAGGGAAATTTAAATCTATTTACAGAGGAAATTTTCACATTTTCAGTCATTTCTAAATATAAATAATTATTGTCTTTTAACCACTGATCAATATTTTTGATAATTATTTTTACAATTAATAAATTCCTAAATTAGAACAAATAAAATATTGACGATAATTGCTTCAATTTTATTATTTAAATATTTTTCATCACTATTATCAAAAACAATCAAAATTTCATCATTTTTCATTATTATAATAATTATTTCAAATAATTTCTATTTAACAATTTTAATTTATTTACAATATTTATAAATAATAATCAACTCACAATTAAAAAATTTTGTAATCGTGTAGAATTTAACACATAAAATAAATTTAAAATATTCCAACAAAAAAAATATATATGTAAAAAATAACAATAAATAATTTAAAATAAATATTATTCAAATACCTGGAGGATATTATAAAAAATTGTATAATTGATAAAAACTATTTGAATATATATGTATATTGTATGTACGACCTAAATTTTAATTTATGTGGAATTTAATTTTGATTTATGTAAATTTATGAAATAAAATTATAAACTAAAAATAATTAATTAAATAAAAATGTTATAAAACCAAATATTTTAATTGTAAATAAATATGAAGAGGAATATTAATATTTTGTTATTCCAATTATTTTGGGAAATTAGTAATGCTACCACCCACAAATTGTAAAAGTACTTATCCCACCTAAAAGTTCTTAAAAATCGTTTTAATTGCAATTTGTATTAGAAATATTTCATGTTTAAGGAACAAATTCAATTTTTAATGATAGAGGATTAATAACAAACATAGATTAATTATTTTTTTTAATATTATAATTTTGGAAATAATCCTTTTAAGGGCCATAACTGGAGATATAGCTTCAGCCCATAAATTATCGAGTTTAAAACTAATTAATTTACTAATTTTTCCTCTATACTTTCAAGACAACTTTATCTTTTTATAACTCATATACTTTTAGAACACTTTATCGATATACGAGTATATGTCGAATGGAATATTGATGTTTTTCCAAATTTCCTTTCAACATTTCCATATTGTACTTTAAAATATGATTTCCTTTAAATGCGACAGGACAATTTTCCGAAAAATTATCGAATTAAAATGTCTACAATGTAAAATTGGCAATTTTAACAACGGCATCCAAAATTTCTTAATCAATCTCTTCTCTACAGGACTACAGGAATATTTATACAAAAAACATTTTGATATATTTGTAAATTTGTATATTTTGGTAACCATTTATAAAAATATAAATTAAATTTTCCCAAAAGAAAAAAAAAAGGTGCAAAAAAATTTTGAAAAAAAAAAAATTGTATAAATTTGTAACAATTTATAACATATAATATTTATGGTAACTTTATTGTGTCAAGCGTAACAGAAAAAAATATATTTTTTATAAAAAAATCATTTTAGTGTTTTAGTTTATTTTTTATTGTATAAATTGTAAATGCTCTACTACAGTTTATTCGTCCTTCATTTGTAATGTATCGGAAATAACCAGAACACTAAAAAATAATAAAAAAAAAGGATATGTTTTCTATTTTTCATGCTAACAAATTTTTAGTTAAAAAAAAAAGAAAAAGAAAATTCGAATAGGGTTTTTATATTTAATGCCACATTTTTGTTGTTCTTGTTGAAAATTTTGGTTTTTTTTAAAAGAAAATTTACTTGTTTTTTTTTTCTAACAATTTTTATTTATGTTAAATTTATGTTATTTTCAAGCTAAAAGACAAGTTAGCACAACAACAAAAAAAGTAGGACCAGATAAAGGAAGAAAAATTCAGTTGGTTTTTTTTTTCTTTTTCTTACAAATGATTTTTTTTTTGTTATGTCCATGAAAAGAATTTATGATCAATTTTGATGAAGGTTTCTTAGACCGGATACCATCTAGCTAGAGCCTATATAAAAAAATGAAATCGACCAAAATATGGAGTTGTGAATGTATATTTTATTTTAGATTCTTATGATTGGAAGTGGTAAAAGATTTTAGATTCAGATAGAGTAGTAACAACTTGGAAGCAACTCGGAACTAAATCTTTGCGTTAGAAATAAATTTTATATCGGAAATTGATCACTCAAACCTAAGAAACTTAAATAATATCCTTAAATAAAGGAGAAGAAGATGAAAATGTTGGTAAAATCATAATTTTAATATTGAGAAAATTGTTTTACATCAAAACGAATCTATGCAGTGAACCTCCTTTGCGACATTATTTTTTTTCCCAATTTTTTCTACGCCATTTTCAAAATCCAGTCATCCTATTAAAGTTTTTTTTTTTCCTTCTCGTATAGTTTTCTTCCCAAAAGTGATAATGTTACAATGTTTCATTTTTGTTGTGCTCAATATACCTTTTCCTCCTACTATCCAATGATGGCGACGATAACAATAATAAACTAAAAATGAAATAAGTAAAAAAAGAAAAACAAAATGGGAATTGGTAAAAACTCAGTCAACCCTTTAAAATTTGATTTCCTTTTAAGCCTTTTTTCATGTATAAGTGGACATTATATGGGCACTTAAAATATATGGACATTCCCACATATATAAATCAATGAAAAACAAAACAACAACAACAATATGGAATTTTCCTCAACAACGTAGAGAGAAAATGTCAACTAAATAGATATATCTTTAAAAAAATTTTTTTTGGTATATGTATAATATTTTTTTTTATATTTTAAATTGATTTCATATCTAAACATAATAATAAGGATTTATATATTTAATACAGGAAACTTTGTAATATTTTTTTTTGTATAATGCTATGAGTTGATTTAAAATATACAAATATGAAAAATATGTTATATGCTATTCATACTTCTAATTCATTTGAGAATAGAAATATTTGTATATTTGAAAAGTTTAGTTAGGTAAAATACAATTTGTTTTATAATGAAATTTGATCTTCTTGGTGGATTGAAATGACTTCAAATTTCAATTTAAGGACAATTATCAACTGTCAATTTTCTATAACTTATTTAAAATTAATAAATTATTGATTTCGAATTATTAAAATCAAAATTAAATGATGAAATTTAATATAAATCCTTTTTAGTATAAATATAGTATATTTAATTTAAATTCTTTAGAGTGTTATAGTGTAAATACACAATTAAATATGTGAAGAGAATGATATTAAATTTTGTTTAAAGTATTTTTTTTTCGGGTCTAAAAAAGAGGATGTCCACTAATCTAGAGCTGGTTGATTACGTAGTTATATAAGAGAAAAGTTATTTATACCAAAAAAAATATTTATATATTAAATATTTCATTTAAAAAATTTATCATGATTCACGGGTCGTAGATCAATCATAATCAGTTATTGTTGGTTCTAAAAAAGAATCTCATTGTATAAGGTTATCGAAGAGTAAATTCATATGACGAAATAAATTTAAAGATTTAAAAAATTAAACAAGAGAAAACTTTTTACGAAAATGTAATTTTTAAATAATATTTTACAAAATTTCATGGTTAGAAATTTGAGAAAATTGGCTTAGACCATTAGAGATCATGGGGATACCAATTAGTTGAATGGTTATAGAAATATTAAGGTCGAATTACTTGAGCGGAGATCCAAAAACTAAATGTGAAAATATCTATTTTTTTTTGCAGATTTCAAAATGGCACAATCTCAACAGTGATTTTAATTGAGTTAACAGATTAGATTTTATTTTTTAACAGACATATTCAGGCCTATTTGTGTTTGAAGGACATTTTCAATAGTATATTTATTAGATACACTTCTCCCCAAAATTTTCAATAACTTTGATCAAATAATTTATTTGATTTTATATAATAATGTGAAAAATTGAATCAATGAAATTATTAATGAACCTTAAAGTCAGAAAATTTATATTAATGTAACATCAGAGAGAGTTACTTTTATTGTTCAAAATTTTAAATTATTTCGACATACTGAACTATCTTATATATATTTTAACAGAAATTTTGGTATAGTCTTTGAGAAATTAGTTAGTTACTATTAATAGTAGTGCGATAATTAGAACCATTAACCAAATAATTTGATCCAGTGGGTATAGTATAAAAATTTCGATATTATAATTATAATTCACTTAGTCAATAAACTTATGGATTATATATAAATAAGTTTGAAGTAAATATCACTATAGTTAAATTGTTATAGGACTAGAACTTAATATACCATTTAAATATGTCAATTTTATATACTTAATATTTTCTGAAAATTTAATTTACTCTAAAAACATTAAATAAATTAAAAATTTAATATAAAGAAAAAGACAACGAACTTATTATATTATATTTTTTTTATCTTATTCCGGGAAAATTTATAAATCTTTTTTTTTTAAGCTCATGCAGAGATATTATCGAGAAAATAATAAAAGAAAAAAGCTCATGAAAATATTAAGAGGACGGGATCATATTCACCCGGTCACATTATGAATTTTTTTATAATGATATTAAAAAAAAAAAAACTAAAGTTTGGATAAATTTTTTTTGAAAAAATCTGTAATATAACAAGAAGTTCAAAAATCTCTTATAGGCATATAAACTGGGGTAATAATACAAATCATTGGGTATATAAGATTAGGAAATGTGCCATTGAACCAAAAATATTATATTCTCTATATTATACTTTAAAAATTTTTTTTTTACTTATATCCTTACCAATAAATATCAACACAACAACAACATGAACCAGAGTAGAGTAACAAAAATTTATATTTATAAGAAATGAATTACGAAAAGAAACAAAAAAAAAAAAAAGCATAAAGATTGCGTAATAAATATGCTTCAAGGCATATCGTGATGGTGGCTTATGTTTATGATGTGATTAAAATGATAAGGTCGAATATATTTCTTTTCTTATATTTCGGGAAGAAAGTTCAAAAAAAAAATATGGCAGGACGAAAAAAAAAGGAAGTATAAAATGAAATTATTATTTAAAAAAAAAAACGACGAAAAAGTGAAATGTTTTTAAAGGGATGATTTTGTTGTTGTTGTTGTACAATTCATAATCATATTTAGTTACTCAAGGAAAGAAAAAAATATATCACGGTGATAGATAAAATCTATGGGTTTGTTTACAAGTTGTTATATAAAAAAAATGGAGGGGCTCTAAATGATTTGTTTTAAAAAACATTAAATTTTATTCTTTTAGAGAAGATTTTTGGGTAAAAGAAAAATAAATTTTTGTTAGACTTTTTATAGGGAATTACTTAATTTTTGGTTGGTAAATAATATATGGCTACAGAAAAAGCTACTTGTGGTTTGGGGACAAATATATTTTTGAAAATTTTGACTTCTAAGGGTTTTTATAGTCATGTAATTATTAAAATATAAGAAGCAAAAAGTATTGCAGAGCTTACCACAATATATAGTCAGTAGCATACCAAATTATACTGATTAAAAATTCGGTAATTAAATTAATTGGCTGCCCTTTTCACAGTACTTAGATGCTATTGCTATAGCATAAGCTTCTTTGGCGTATTTCTATATTTATTCATCTAGTCTTTATCATTATGTCCAATATTTTATTACCCCAAATTACACCTTAAAGACCGACAGATAAATATAATTTGAATTATGTTGTATACACAACAAATTATGCTAGAGACTAAAATAATGTGATGAAGTCTCGTTTTTGAACGAATCTTTTTTTACAATATTTCAATATTTTTGTTCGCTTGTTTTTACTTTATATCCTGACTTTGTCAGTTTAATTTTAAAGGTTAAATTAGATTTTCTGTTGTTTTTGTTGTTTTTGTATACCAAAAATATAAAAAATTGTTTAATAATAATATTTAATTTAATTTCTTACAACAAAAAAATTTTTCTTTTAGAGCTCGAATTTAAATTTAACGTGGAAAAACCATTAAATGGGCAAATTAAAAAAAAAAATTGTGTGTATTAGACTTTCTAAATTTTTGTTGTTGTTAAATGAGAGGGAAAAAATTTTCAATTCAAACAAAATTTTCTATTTCATTTAATGATTTTAATATTAAAAATTTTATTTTTGGGGAGAAAACTTTGTGGTCAGGGAGTTTTTATTTTTGTTAATGAGTTTTTCATGTATTTTTCCTATTATTAGGCAAAAAAAAAATTTAATAATAATAATTTGTTTTTGTAGAAAAATCAAAAAATAGAAAATTTAATTATTAAAAATACAATAGCGATTTTGTGTTTTTAATGATTTTGCTAAAACAAAAATAATAGTGGTCAGTAATGAGTCAGTGTATTTTATATAGTTTTTCAATATTAAATAAAAATTTGTTGTGGAAATTTTTTAAAATCATTTATTGATTATTGGATTTTTGTAAATCATTTTTGGGAAAGTTTTTAAAATTAATTTTATATTTTGATTTTAATTTATTTTAATAAATTTATTTTAATGAATTTATTTAATTACTGTTGATACTGATTGCCGTTTAATACTGTTGAATATTTGTGAATTATATACATAAATTTTTTGAAAATTGGCCGCAATAATTCAAATTTTATGCTTAGTATATATTTGGTGTTGATATTGACACAATATTTAATAAATTAACTACTTGCAATAATGAAATTGTAAAATTTATTAAACTTGTATTTTTATATTAATATAATTATGGAAGAAATTTTTCCTACAATAATTTTACTGTATAGTAGTAAGATTTTACCCTTAAATTTCAACAGAAACCTTTTCATTTTTTAACTATAATTTCACTTTGTTTTTTTTTATTTGTAATTTTGGTCATGCTTTTTGACCAAAAATATTTGAATATAAATTTAATTTTATGTAAATGATACAAAATCCATTTTTCAGTATTATATCCTTGAACATATATTTTCTCTACATAAATAACCTGCCATTATGTAATTTAACTTGACAACAGTATATAATTTGACCTGTCAATATAGCTTTGACTCTTTCAATGAATGATAAAAAAATTATAGCACATAATAATTCCATTTTCTCATTGACACAAAATTGAAAGCTATTCAAAAATAATCAAGTAATTTAATACTGTATAATTAGTTTTTCAAAGAATCTGTTTTTTTTTATATCGTATCATTTTTTTTGTATACCTGTTCTGTATGGTGTTATGGTGTGTATCTTTTTTTTATGTAATATAAGAAAAATTGTATAGTGGAAAAAGGATCCACATTATACAAAAAAAAATCACCATAAATTTAAATTGACTGGAAAAAGATTACATTGTTTTATCGAATTTGTTGTCAAAATTTTGGGATTTTTTCATCAATTTTACTTATTAGCTTTTTGCTTGATTTTTTTGTTTGTTGTAACCTTGACGTCTATGTTTATTAGTCCTGGAGGTTTAAATGTTTTTGATATGTCACGTACACAGTACTTAAAAATAATTTTTTTGGAAAAATATAAATAAAGGAGGAATATTGTTAAAGGGCTAAAATAATAATTTCAGTATATTTTGATGTTGTATAAATTTTATTATTATAAATAATAATTTTAGCAGAATGAATTTGAAATTGTTTAGAAGAAAAATGAACGTTTAATAATCACATAATAATTTTGGTTTCAGTTTTTTTTATGTTGTATAGATTACATGATTTCATTAAGGCTGAATTAATCTTTTAATCATTATATACACCATTAAAATTAATAAACCAAAGCTATTTCTAACTTTAATGTTAAGTAATTTACATAAAATTATAAATAAATATTTTATCCTGGAAATTTTTATTAAAAAATTAATTAAATTAATTTTATCGCAATATTTTATAAATACAAAATTTAATTTTATTGAACTTTGAATATATTTTGGGATTATGAAAATTTATCGATCATTATCCATGAACGGTGAATGTTAAAAATTCCAAAAATGAATATATATTCAGAAAAATTTAACTTTAAATTTAAAAAAGTATTTCAATAAATTTAATTTCACAAAAATCTAAACTAGAATTTTGTAATGCTAAATAATATTTTTCTCTATTCATCTGCAATTTATATATTAATTATATAAATAAATATAGAATTTATTTATTTTGCATGTTTCATAAATCATAAATATCATATACATATATTTATGTATGTATAACTGATCGTTTCTCTAATAAAAAATTACGGACATAATATTACAAGCAAATCAATTACGAATTATGTCAATTGCAAAACTATATGATTTCATTATTTAATATAATTTTTTTTTTAACTATTTATGTAATATGTATTAAATGTTTGTCATCGAATATTATATGTTATTTTCTGTATAATCTACTTAAATTGTTTAATATTTCCAATGAAATAATTATTTATATAGTTTAGTAATAATATTATATCACTTATATTTTAACAAACAAGGAAAATCATAATAAAATTTAATTTTAAATGTATGTATATAAAATATAATGTAAGAGGATAAGATGTCTAACTATAATAGTTGTCTGCATTAATCAAAATCAAAAACAAAATAATTATAATAATAATTATCAATTAATTTAACATTCAAAATTTATAAATTTTAGATTTAGAATATTGAACTATATTGTGTTGTAATAGTCTAATTACTTCTAATAAAACATTAATTTGAACAAGTTTAATTAAAAAATAATAATTTAATGTATTTTCTTTAAATAATACAATTGATTTTATTTATAATTAAATAGTAATACGGTATTCACACCATACATGTTGTAAAAATAGTTTCCAGCCACAATATTAAGTATACTTTAAAAAATAATTGTAAAATTATTGGTAAAAATGATTAAAGTGTTAGCAATTCTCTTTAAAATTACACAATTATATTGCTAATAAATATATTTTATATTCTTATATAAAATTTACTTAGCATAAAGTCCAGCCTTAAAAGTTTATGACTCAAAAGAGATTAGTGTGAATGCAATATTTAAAAATTCTTATCTCAATTATTTATATATTTTAAGATTTAATTGATTTTACTATAAGAACGTAAATAATTTGTGCAAAATTGAATATCCTTTAATTTAAATTTTGTTTATTTCTTTGATTATGAATTTCACTATCACCTTATTATAAAATATAAATATAAATATTTTATATTTACAAATGGAAAACCTATTAATAATTAAATGAAAAATTAATGCAAAGAAATTAATGGATCAATTTTGCAATATTTTATCAAACTGTTGAAGCCAGAGTGCAAATCTTATCATTATAACATTTTAGTTTCATAGAATAAGTACAATTTATAGACTTAAATTCATCATAAATTTATTTATAATTATATTTTAAAATGTTGATTTAATTTTGTTTTTGTTAAAAACCAAATTTACCACAAATTTATATTTTAAATAATATTATTTATTTATTTTATTGGGAAATATTATAATAATATTTTAAATTTGGGATAAACCAAAAACGGAAATTCATTTAATTTAATTTCCGGTTTGCATATTTTGCAATTTTATATTTACACATATTATTAAATTATTCATTGATTAGAACATTTTTTTTTTTGGAATATTTTGCAATTTTATAAATACATTATTTATTATTATTTCTAAAAAGGATTCTTTAATTAAGGTTTTGTGTACATTTGGTTGGTTTGAAAGGAGGGAGGATTAAGTCCTCCACGCACATAGGCCACTAGGGCCCGTAGTACACTCCCGTCGACGGCTAACTTCTACCCTAAAGCTCGTCGACACATTTAATAAATGATACTGGAAATTTGTATTCTTATAAACTTCAATTTATTGTAATGGAAGGTAATTTTGAAATGAAATATTTCGTTTTAGTTGTAGTACTAAAGTAATAATTGAAAATAAGTATTGTATAAAGAAAATTATTGACTATTATTTAATTTCATAAATTGTAAATTTTAATTGAGAAAAGGACTTAAGAATATTTATCTATTAGTTTTATGATTAAGAATTAAGTTTAAATTTTTAAGTAATCTTCCAATATGGAAATATTTCGAAAATATTATTAGCATTAGTAATGAATTTTAGTTTCTTAAAAGTGAGATTTAAAAACATTGCTAATTTACTTATAATATTCCTTACTACAGTATAATTTTTCAAACTAAATTCAAAAGATAATTTGTATTTAACTATCATAGCCTTTCTAAATTTCGACTATAAACCCTACTGCAAATATTTTAAATTAGCTTTGGTTACTAAATAACTTTTAAAAACTTAATCCTAGAATTATTACCAATATAATTTAAACTCACATATATTCTTTAAACTTTCTTGTCTAACACTAGGTGGCACTAGAGATTGCGATTTCCCGACATTTTTCATGTCTCGAGACATCGAGACTTTTTTGTCTCGCTATATTTGTTGTCTCGAGAATACGAGATTATTTTTTCTATGTCTCGAAAGTCTCGAGATTTCCCGAGACTTTCATAAAATAAAATAAAATTCAAATAATTACAAAAAATATTGGAAAATTATTTATTCGTATTAATAACTAATTCAAAGAAAAAACAAAATAATAAAAAAATATAGAAAAAAAACCCAATTACTATTACTATTAGGAACATATTATTAGTAGGAACAAAAATAATATTAAATAATATATATGCTTTATATACATATATATATATGTTTTTTCTAAAAAAAAGGACTTGTCTATCAGATAGGGCTCTTTGACTTTAGTATTGCTACAGGGATTCAGTATTTGAAAAAAAATGCTTGTTGCTTGTTGACAATAAAATTGATGATCAAATAATAGGTATTTTTGTACTATATATGTAGAGTAGTAGTAGTTAGTATTACTTTGTTAATATGTTATATGGAAAAGTAATTTGCTATATTTTTGAAACGTAAAATAATATTTTCATATATTTTTATAGCAAAGTAAATTATATATATGACAGTTGACAGCATGTATAAATTTAAGAGACAAACAAAAAAAAATATCTGTCAATTTAAAATTGTTGCCACAGTTAAATATTATTAGTTATTACCCTTTAGGAAATTTGATTGCAATATTAAAATTACAGAATATAAAATCCAAATTCAAATAAACATAAAAATTTTGTAAAAGAATTTATTTTTAAATTTCTCGAGACCAAAAAAAAAATTCTCGAGACTACGAGAATTCCCGAAACATGAATATATAAATTTCTCGAGACACGAGACATTAAAATATGTAAAAGTCTCGAGATTTCTCGAGACCGGAATTCTCGATCACAATCTCTAGGTGGCACTCAACTAATCCCATTTTGTTTGTGATATTTCTGTGAATTTAAAAAAATTAATATATTTGGAAAGAAAATGAACAAAAATACTAAAATATTAAATATTCTTAAATTTTAATAATTTATTTAATTTTATTTTATAATCCACTAAATAACTAAATAAAAAAATCTGTAAATTTATTTGCCTAAATTATGAATTTCTTGTTAATATAAAAACCATGGTATTAACTTTTCTAATAAAGATTTATTATAATCTCTATTTTTTTTTAAGTCCTTATATGATAACTTCTTCAAAAGCTTTAATACTTATTTAAATAATTCATTCTTAGGTTCTTTTTTATATATATTGAAGGATTACGATAGATTACATACCAAGATTAGTTTATATATGAAAAATATCAGAGAGAGTAAATTTCCTTATAGTCTCTTTTTTTTTTTTTTGTTGATAATCGTAAATTAACATTTTTATCTATATTCCCATAAAGATTTATCCTATTATATACTATATACTACTAATATGGAGTATAGCAAAGCATATGTGACCCTCTAGCTAACAAAATAAGCGCCAACATAAATAAAAATGTTGAAAAATTTCTAGGAAAAATAAAATATGAGAAAATTGGTAAGTAATTTTATTTTTTATTCTCTGCATATTGTATAAATTTTAATATTATATCCTTTTACAAAAAAATTAAACTAAATGCGTTTTTATCTATTATTATATCCTTGGGAAGGATAATTTTCTTTTGGCTTCATCGCTGGTTAAAATTTGTAACGAAAAAATAAAGTGGAATTTATTATTTAACTATAGAAATAGTATAAAAATTATGTTTAGTATTTCGTTTAATTCTGTTATCCTTTTTGAATATATTATTTGAATAGTCGTAAGGAATTCAAAATGATATGTGCAATAAAGAGGACAATTTGCATTATATTCTTATAGAGTGCAGATTAAATTTGTTCCACCACCACTTGGGAGAGTAATTTATTTATTTAATAGTACGTTAAATTTTAACATTTATAGTACGGAAAGATAAATTGTTATAAATAAAATAATTGTACATACATATGAATATAGATTTCTGCAATTTGATTATATCAAAAAAAGGAATTTTGTTAACGAGAAATTGTCTTATATGGCAAAAAGTTGGAAGGCAAAAGCTGCCAAATAAATTATGTATGCCACTATTTACCTTTACAGTTCGTTTTCGGGACTAATTTGAAAATTTTCATTGTCAAGAGAAGCTCTTATATATTTCCTTCAAATAAATGACTCTCCAGAATACCAAGTATATATTTATGTTAGATTATTGAAAAAATTAACTTGGCTGCACATTTTCCTGAATAAAAAAACTTCCAAAAAAAAAATTAATGGTTTATAAAATGAATAAAATTATGTTAGTATATTATAGTAAATAATGTTACTACAATTTTGCTTAATTAGCAGAAAATATAATAAACCGCAAATATTTTATGTTAGGTAAATTTTAAATTATTTGAATCTATAATATTTTAAACAAGTCCACGAAAAGTTTATGTGTCAAAAATTTATAGCCCACATAATCGAATTAAAAATAATTACATTAAAATCCTCTCAACAAAAATTTTTTTCATTTTTATTACACATATATGTGTGTACACTACCGCAAGTAACACTCATAAAAATTTATATAAAATTAATGATTTTAATGGAAAGGTTTAATGTAATGAATTTTATGGATTTTCTCATAGGCATAGTTAAAATTATTTTTTCTTCAATTCTATGTTTTTTTTTTGTCAGATATTACAACATAGAATAAGCATACATAAAATGGTTATATCTAATAAATTTTATGTATAATAAACATTGAAACTTTAATTTATTTTCAGGATATATAAAAAACATTAAAATTCTTTTAATGTTTTATGTATATATGTGTATGACAGTAAACTATTTAATGATCAATTGTTTAATGTTAAAAACGTAAAGTATGTAGTTAAAATTATAATTTTCAATTTAGGCAAATCGAGAATTTTAATTAAACTAAAATTTATGCTGATTAATTTTGTAAATTATAAATTCATTAATGTAAGAAGAATGTTTCCAATTTTTTTTTTTTTAAGTTTTGTTTCTTTATGGTTTTATATCAAGTATATAAATATTAATTATAAATGATAATTATATTAATATATATTAAGTAATTAGTGGGATACATTTTTTTGTTATTGTTTATTATTATAATAAGATAAATTGTTAATTATAATAAATGGGTTAATGTTTATTTATGAATTTCACTATATACTCTATAATTAGTTTGTAAAATAATTAAATTTATTGAATTGAATAAATGATATTTTTATATTAAAGTTAGTATAATTAGAATAATATTTCTTATAATTAAGAAATATGTAAATATATTATAATGAAATTTTGCAATATTTCATTGATTTCAACGTTTTTGTCTTTGAATGTTCAGTTTTATTATAGATAGAAATTGAAAATTTGCTGTTTTATATTTATAAATCCTTAAAATCTGTAAAATTAAAAAAGTAAAATTAATGTTTTAGTTAAATTGAACACGACTGCACTCACAACGTTACTAAATGTTTAATTTTTATGAAATTATAAAAATTAATTCAATTTAACCAATAAAGAATCTACTGCTCCTGTAAATGTTACGTAACAGCTTTCCCAATTTGAAAATTTTCAGGACTATTTGTTAGTTAAATAGTAGTCCAATAATAATGCTTCCATTGACGTTTTATAAGAAAAATATCCTTATAACATTTACTCCTATTTAGACCTCCTTCAGTAAATAGTCTAAATTACAAAAAAAAAATCTAAAATGTATAAATCATTTACAATTAAATTAACTAAAAGTTTTAGACATATGAAAAAACTTTCCATTTTATAACCGAATATTTAAAATAAATTTCATTGAAAAAGTAATTAAAATTTTTACTATAAACTTTATTAAAATATTCCACCTTATAAAATCACATCATTATTTTTTATGTAGAATAATTTTTTTTTGATAAAAGTATATTTAATTTTACATTTAAATTTACAAAAATTCAGTAAACCAAAAAAATAAAAAAATATACTTACATTCAACTAAAATTAATGTTTTCAAAAAAGACCATCCAAATCATACTCGGTATATAAATTTATACAGATTTAATCTACTTAACATTATATATTACATAACCAAAAAAAAAACCGGAAACTTAAAAAAAAATGAAGATATTATATATATTATTTTATATCCTTGGAGCATTTATAAAGCTAAAGGACATATTATTCACCATAAATTTAATCTAACAAAAATAATAATTTATTATATTAATGTCACATAAATATATGCTCACATATATCTAAAAAAAAACGAAAATCATAATAATAATATAGAAAATTTTGATATTTTTATATATTCGTTAACTCTGCTAAAGAAAAAAAAATTATAAATTGTATAAAATGGAACCTTTTAAAAAAAAACGAGTCCTTTTTCTGACACATTTCATATAGCATATACTCTCATAGTCATAATGTAATATTAAATTCACAACCAGAACTAAGGTAGTCAGTCAAATTTACATCAAAATATTAAAAAAAAAAAAAAAACACAAATCTATGTAAAAAAAAAATTATGTGAGAAAATCTTTTTATAGTTTAAAAAAGAAGATTTTCAGTTCAGAAAATTATTATTATGAGAAATGAAGATGAGGTTGATGGTTCATACATGAATCGTCAAAACAGTATATACCTACATACATATATATTTTTTTTCTAGTTTTCATAATATTCTTTTTAATGTAATTTATGTAGAAAAAAAATGGAATTTCTTGAATTTTTCATGTTAACTTTAAATTTTTATTATAAATTAATGTTAATATTTCATATATATAATTTTTTTTCTTTAAATATTTTAATGAAAATTTTGAAGATTGTAATATAGTAATTTTATAGTTTGACAAAAAAAAAATCGATTATTTAATGTCCATAATAAATATTACAGATTGAGAAAGGTTTATCATTTGAGTTTTGGTATATATAGAAAATGAATGTTTGGTAGATTTAGTTGGTTTAATTCGAAATTAGGAGCTTGTTGCAAATAGAAGTTTGTTGTTCAACTAACCAATGATAATTATAAGTTAATTTTATTTGAGACTTTCTGGTATTCCTAAGAAGGTTATTCGAATTTTGGTATAAAAGGATTTAGTATTTCATTGATAGATCTTTTAATTCAGGCAAAACAAAAAATCACAAAATTTTTGTAAAAGCTATAATGAAAATTCTTAATTATCAATCATAAATTCTTGTAATTGAACTGAAGTCTTTTGGGTAATAATTATAAGGTCTTTTTGTAATATAAAGTTAGCCTCTTAAAATATTTCTAGTAGGTCAACGACAATATTTCGTGACATATATGTCAAAACTGTCATACTATACTAATTTTCTAAAATGCATTTATATTTATTTTGCATTTTAAATATTTCTCAATAAAATCTTAAAAAAATTTAAAATAGAAATCAATTTATTATCCATAAAAAAGAATATTTAAAAAGCTTAAATTTTTATTTCCATTTAATAGAAAATTATACGAAAACTCTTAGTAAATATTATATAGAAAATTGTTCCATTTTTATATTATTTACAAACTTTCAACATTAAAAATTTTCTTTTATATGAAATCTTAAAAAGGACACTGGGTTAAAATAAATAAATAAATATCTACTTTGATTTATGAATTTCACTATGGGAAAAAAAACATAGCATAGTAGTGTATATGAATTATTTATGAAAAATCCAAGGATTTCAGGACATAACAATATCCTTTTTTTTGTTGGGTTATATTTTTTTATATGCACAAGAAAAATGCATCAAAAATTATAGTATAGTGTGTTATTTTAAAATATATATATTTTTATCCATTAAATATGTAGAAACTATTTTGAAAAAAAAAAATGGATATAGCATAAAAGTAAATGCTGTATGTTTTTTTTTCATTTATTCAAAAAATGTCATTTCATTTTGTATAATAAATATGAATTGGCATTATATTTTTTTAGAAAAAAATATTTAGAAAAATGAATAAAATTTTATATGTTAATATTTTTTTGTTTGTTTATCCTTTTAATATCCTTTTTTTTCATGAAATATAAATATTTAATTTTTTTTTACATCAAGAATAGTATATTAGCTTTGAAAAGGTACATATTTGGTTAGTAATTTTTAATGTTATATTGTAGATTGTATAGCGTTGCTGACGAATGGTGTGTGATTTGGAAATAGGTAAAGTGAAAATATTTAGAGTTTGATTCATATTTGGGAATAAGCTTTCTATATATTAGTCAAATAAAATTCATAATTTATATTACAATTCAATAATCTAAATTTGGCTAATTTGAAATAATGAAATAAACCTAATTTTAGATTAATAATTCAATTACCATTTCTATTTAAAGTGATATACTTATAAGCATACTGAGGTTACTAAATAATTAAAAGAATTTTGGGCTAATTAATTGATAGTTTTTAAAGAATTTACATTTAAAAAAAATTTTTTTATTTAATTAAATTTAAAAATTCGTTTGACTAAATGCAAATTCAAATTCTAATTTTTATTTGAAACCATTAAGTTGCAGATTCGAATTCCCATTAGTGTCTACATTAATTACAAAGTTTTTCTTTTATTTTCGTTGGCATAAACGAAAACTTATCAATACTAAAACCCAAAAAAAAAAACCCAATTCTTTTACTTTCATTTCTTAATAATTTCCATAGAGAATGGACCCTAAATCCGACACACACACAAAAAAAAACCTGACCAAAATAAGAAAGTTCGCAAGAACCTACGAAAATAAAAAAAAATCCTTTATACAATCTCAATAAAAACATTAAATTATTCAAAAGTTTTTCTGTGTTAAGATTTTTTTTTGCTTCTATAGTTTACCAATCTAGAAATTTTTCAAATATGGAATTGGAAAACATATTTGAACCAAATGAAATATTATCTTTGTGTATTTTGTTTGCGGGTCGGATTTTTGTTTTTGCTTTACTACACCACAAAAACCTCTAGAGTCAAAATAAAAAAAGAAGTAATAAATTTTCACCATTTTTATTATATTAATAAATTAAAAGAAAATCTAGTAAAATAAGAAGAAGAAGGAAAAAAAAAACTATCAGCTAAAAAAGGTTACTTTACGCTTTTTAATACATAAAACTTTGATGTTTATAATGTTTGTTTTTTTTTTCTTGAATTTTTATGTAAAAATTACATACAGTTTTTATGCTTGATCCTCTTTTATGAATTATATACGATAGAAATAATGTATTTATGATTAATTATTAAAAAAGGAAACAAAAATTTGTGTTTATGGTGAAGTTAGTTTTACACAAATTTTTTTTTATGAAAATGTCATATCATAAAAAAAAATTCACTTTATACACAAACCCGCAAATAAATAATTGAATTAATACCCGGGACACACAGGACCTAAAACTCAGTTTTCGTGTTTTCAAAGTTCAAAAATGGAAATTCATAAGGTTTAGTACAGTTTTCAGGAATAAATTGAAAACACGAAATCTACAAATTTTTAAGGTTTTCACGAAAATATATTTTAGCGCCATCTATTACAAAATAGAAGATATGTATTTTTGAAGTAGGCATAGCTAAGTTTCCATACAAAAGTAGCAATTTTTGTGAAAAATCAAAAAAAAATCGAAAATTTTAAAAAAAAAACAAGAAAAATTAAATTTTATTAAATAATTTTTAATATAATTAAATCAAAATTTGACATTAAAAACAAATAATTACTATTTTTAATTGTTTTGGTTTTTACGTAGAGTTGTTTAAATAAATAATTTTCATAATTTGACATTCGAAAACGAAATCGCGCTCCATTTTTGGTGTGTCACTATAAAAGTTTTTAGATCTAGTTTTCGCCAAAACTTAGGTTTTCAATTTTGGTGTGTCCCGGGTATTAGTATTTTATTTGATTAAAAATGAATAATTTAAATATTATAAAATTTATTAAATTTTTGGAGAAAATAATTTACACGTATACAGTAAAATTTGATTTTCAATATTTTGTGAACCAAAATATTAATTTTTTCCATGATTTGAGTTACTTTTATTTATGATTCAAATTCAAATACTTTTTATGGATAAGCAATATCTTCTGTATATACCACATGATTCTAATCTATAATGAAACATGACATATTCTACAGTAAAATGCAGCTAGAATTAGCCAACTAATGAATGGTATACTAAATTTAAAAAATATTTACAGACTAGTCTCATGAAAACCGAACTTTTGTAATAAACTACAAACAACTTTGTAACCACGAAGAATTTTGGGAATTCAATTGGAGCTTGGAAGTTATACAAGTATGTACAATGATTTATATTTTTTGGATATAGTCGAATAATTAAAAGGCTTACCAATTACTTCAATTTCCAAAATGAATGATAATGATATTAATTTGGATAAATGTCTGATAATTTTATAATATAATAATTATAATTATTCGAGTATAAATTCTCTGTAATTTGTTAGATTCTAAATTTCTATATCATTTACTTGAAATTAAAATTATATCAAAAATAATGAAATTCCAAAATGTTAAGATTTAAATTAATTAAATAATTTATTAAAATTTATGTGCAATATTTCAATTATTATCGAATTAAAGTCAGAATTTTGTTTGTTTTGTTATTTTTTAATAATTCAATAATTTATAATTAATTAAAAATCAATAAATTCCAATTTATTGAATTTAAAAGTATTTTTTACTTTATATAAAATTTCGGAATATTATTATATTTGCAATTTATAAATATTTAATTTTTATTATTACAAAATTGGTAAATGAAATTTATTGAACCAAAATAATTAAAAATATAATATAATACACATTTATGAGAAGTGACTTTATAATTAAATGTAATTACAGGTCTTTATCAATTATTTCATAAAAATATGTACTTTTTGATATATGATATTCTTTATTATATTTGTTATTATCATTTTATCTGTTTAATTTATTTATTTGATATTTTACTGTCAGAATTATTTTATATATGTAATATGTGAATATAAAACATCCATCAAAATTTATATATTTTTAAAGCTTTTGAGCTCAACCTAAACACGTACGGCGTATGGCGTCTGTCAAAATCGATATTGGTACATACATTTTGTATTGGAGCACCCGAAATACGCGACGTACGTACGCCGAGAATTGGAATTTCCAATTTTGACGGGCGTATAAAAATTTTTAATTTGATTTTTGAAATTTAGCAAAAAGAAACATTGATCAAAAAAACGCCGTACGCCGGTGTTTAGGTAGAGCTCTAAAATTTAAAGTTTTAAATTTTCAATAATTTCAATGAATCAACATATTATGTTATTATGTTATGTATCAATTATTTGTTATATGTATATCCATTATAACAAAACTATCCAAACAAAATTGAAAAATCTCTTAATTTGCCGAAATTATAGCAAGAAAACCAAGAAAATATTTTGCTTTTTATTTTCCCAGGAACTCGCTTTTCATGTATTGATAAAAATATAGAAATCTTTGTCTGATATTTATGTTCTATAAACGAAATTAAAGATTGAAATCTCTATTTGCATAATGTCTATGATTTTTTTATTGTATCTTAAAAATTGAGTAAATTGGAGCATGTGGAAGGTGTCTCCCCTATTTGCAGACTTTTTTTTAAATCAATTTTTTTGCTATAACTTGGACAAATTTAAAGATTTTCGGAATTGGTTTCGATGTTTTTATTATAATTAATATAAATGCATTAAATATTGAACCAATGAAATCTCCAGTCATTAATTGTATTTTAGTTTTCTTTATCTTTGAACAAAGTCTAAATATTCTATTAATCCTATTAATAATTTGCATAAATTATCAAATCACAATATTGTGTAAAATAAGTTTTTCCAGAATTCCAACTTTTAATTGCATAGATCAAATTATATTTTTTCTATCAATTTCCCATTAATTTATTTAATTTTCTGCTTCATTAAAAATTATCTAAAAATGCATGAAATTTATTTGTTTCACAATTCGATATACTAATGGAATTTCAATAATATTTTTAATCTTCAATTTAACAAATAAAATATAAATTATATTAAAAAAAATATTTCTATAAATAAATCAACTAAAAACAATGGTAAAGATTCATCCGGAAATAATAACATATTTTTTTTTTCAAACATGATTTAATAATAACTATAATAATTTATAATTTTGAATATTTAATCATTTAATTTAAATTCACAATTTTATTTGCATAATTAGTGGAAATAAAAATAAATTATTCAAAAAATTTATTTAAATCACAATTAAAATAAAATATTTTCCTGAAATATAAATGAAATTTTTTTTTTTTGTTTCTGTTAATGATAAAACTTTTAATCTCCGATGAAATTCCAAAAAAAAAAAAACAAAAATATCCCAAAACACAAAGGAAAAAAATTAAATTTTGGTTTTCCTTACTCATATATACATGGAATTGTACCATAGTAAAAAAAGGATCTCTTTTGGGTATGATAAATCACAAAATAATAATCCGATACAAATAAGAGGTTCTAAATATTGTTTTTTTTTACAATAATTTTTGTTTTGTTTTTAGTACTAAATATGAAAAAAGGACATTTAAAAACAAAAAAAAAAAATTATTTCAATGTTATAAAAGTTCTGAAATCTATAAAAATTCATATTAGCCAAATCTGTTTTGTAGAGCGTAACAAGAAGACCTTTTTTGTTGTCATTTAATAATTAGACAGTAATTTGTCCTTTAAATAGTAAATAGTATTTATTGGGCCAAATATTAGGTTGAGAAATTCTGTACCTTTTGAAAAACTTACTATCTAAAATTTTGTATTTATAATGTAAACTAATAAAAATTTGATAATTGAACTGAAATAAACATTAATTTTTGAGTGAATTTCTTGAAAAATTATTATGAAACCTTTTTGGTAATCTGAAAATTTAAAATATTCTGGTGGATAGTGTGATATGGTGCTGCATATTTGGGGCAAGGAGTTCTTGTGACAGACAGTCAAATAAACATCAGGATATAATATGTATTTTCTAACATACATACATATATGTAAATAACAATAATTCTTATAATTTTGATTAATTAACACAATAATATTTTGATAAATTCCATTAGACAAAGTAGCGCAATAAAATTAATAATATTAAATTCTAAGAAACTGTTTTCCTGTCCATAAAGTAAACTCCAATATAAACCAATGGAATAAATTGGCAATAAATTTAATTAAAAAAATATTCCTTAACATAAAACTCAATTTATGTGACTAAATAAAATACACACATTGCAAAAGTCATCAAAACATTTTCTCTTTTTATTATTTTTACTAATAAAAATCAAGATTTGAACATAAACTTTTTCTACGTGTCAAATTAGTATAATATAAAATAAAAATTTTACCTTGAAAAAAATTAATATTTTATAGTTTTACATTTATACACAAACAAATTATCGCACGTATATATAAATACCAAAAATACCAATTCGTTACACGACCATATACTTATGTCTAATATAAATTTTTAATAAAACATAAATTATGTTCGTCCAGTTAAACATGAAATACTTTCTCGTTAAGGGGTTTAAAAGTTCTATTTTTTTTTTAGTTGTGCATTATGCATATAAAACTTTAACACATTTAAAATTTAAAGGACGATAATAATACCAAAAAAAAAACAAAAAGAACAGAAAATCTTTTAGTTTTTTTTAGACAGAAATTTTCATTTTCACCTTTTCAAAACTGCAACAGGAAAAGTAAAAAATCTAGGACAAAGAAGAGAAACCTTTTTTTTTATTATACTATTTCTGTATATAAATGGAATTTGGTGTATATTATAAAATTTTTGGAAAAAAAAATCCTGAAAATCCTTTATATATGCGAAAAAAGTGGTAAAAATTCCGAAAAGATTATGGTTTATAATGTAACGTTAACACTACATGTGATATATGTGAACCTATATTATATTTGATTAAGAAGTTCTATTCAGTAATTCTAATATGGGAAAAGCTTTTATCCCAGTTTGAAGGTTTTCTCATACATTTTCTTCTTTATACAAGAAAAAGAAAAACAATTTCCCTTACATTTTTTTCATTTTGTGTGTTGTTGGACGGAAAAATGTGTTAGCCAACTGGAATTTTGAATTTTAATGTTCTCAGTTTAACAAGTTTTCTTTTACAAAAAAAAAATGTTTTAACTATTATAATAGTATAAAATGTTGGGTATCCACTTGACCTGAATAATAAATTGGAGATTTTTTTTTTGCCCAGAAAAAGTTTCCGAGAATATTTTAAAAACACATAAAATCAAAGGAATTTTTTTTATCCAGAAAAAATAATTCACTGAATAGTTTTGTTAAAATTGTGAAATAATTTTAATAAATTTTAATTGACTTGTGATAAAGAAAAATTCCAAATATCAGAGGATGACAATTGTTGGGTTACAACATAATTTTTTGAGGAATTTCAATTCTCTGATAAATTTTATAGTCAATTAATTGTATATTGTTGAATAGTTCAATTTTATAGGTAGAAATATTGGCTAAAGTGAATTGAATTAGGTACCAAAGGAATTTTATGTATAATTTGGGGATATGACCAAAATAATGGAAACAACTGACCAAATGAAATCATTCGAAATTTCTAAATTTATTTTGCACTTGAAAAATTATTTAAAATATTTTTTTGCGAATTTTAATGGAAACTAAAAAATAATTCGATTTGTAATAGTAATTTTTTTCCTTACTCAAGGTAAAAACTATCTTTTAAAAAAAAACAAAATAAACAATATTTATTTATTTTTAAATTATTTTTCATTTCCCAGCAGATTCATTTTCTCAGGATTAGACCTTAGCACCATTTCAAATACTAAACTGGTTGCTCTTCAATTTAAAAATGTTCATTTTATATAAGTATATATAACAACCACATAGTGAAATTTATCAGTAGAATAGTAAAACGTAGTACGTAGTACTACCGTACAACAATAATCATTTCTATAATATATAACAATAATAAAACTCTGGACTGGTTTAAAAATTGTTATAACCATTTAACATTGAAATGAATTTTTTAATAGTCGTTGCAGATCTGTTTTTTCAAAACTGGGTAAAAAAAAATGTAATAATTACAAAGGATATAATAATTTAATAATTAATGTCAAGGTATATCCGCAAAACCAAATTGTATATAATTTTCTATAATGTTGAAAAGTTTTCATTCTTTCTGGGGTACACAGCAAAAAACGAAATGTTTATATACATTTTTATGTATTATATAAATAATTAAATATATATGATTGTAAACAGAAAAAAAAGGAAATTAAAATACTATAGTTATGGTTACAAAACTATAATATATTAAGTCCTTGTTTTTAAATATTTTAAATATCAAATATTAAATATAATTTTTCTTATTATATTTAATTCTTATATAAAAAGAAAGCAATTTAATTTATATAAAGCCTCATTAAAACCATCTGCAATTTTTTTTTGTATTTTGATAATTAAGTTCTTTTTCGTCCTTAAAGGATTTCGTTGTATTTATATATGTATTTTTATGAATCATACGGCCATTAAGCAAAAAATTGAGAGAAATTTTCTTATTATTAACATTCAAGTCAAAAGTATTTGTATAACTAACCATTAATTGTATATATATAATATATATATATATATATATATAAAATATCATAAAATAATGAAAACTATCCTTAAAAAAGTATTTTATCCTTTAAATATCGTTAGCATTAAATATAAGTTTTTTGCTGTCTATTTTTATGTCTTAAAAAGGAAGAGTTTTACCATTTTTATAAAAATGATAATTACATATTCTTTATATTTATATTTTTGTAGCAGGACATAAATACATACGCAAAAAAAATAAGGAAAAATATATATTGAAAGTTTTCTTACAAAGACTCGTTTTGTATTTCCCGGAAAATTGTTAAAAAAAATAATTTTTTTTTTGTGTATATCAAAAAAAATATACTGAAATTTTTTAGTATAAGAAAAAAAGGACTTCATTTCTGGAAAGAAAATGAGAAATTTTCGTTTTTGTGAAAATATAGAGCGACGAAGAAATTAAAAGGATAATAGCTTTTATATTGTTTCGTATAGGGAAAATAAAATATAACTTACTAAGTGATTAGCTAAATTTATGATATTTAATTAAGGTTTTGAAATTGGTAGGATCTAGATATGACCGTCTTAGACTTATTGATCTGTATTTCAAAATTTATAAATGCTATAATAAAATTAGTCCTTAACGAATTATTGTATACACTATGGAGCTACGAAGTCATCTTGCGGGATATAGTCTTGATTAATTCGTTTATGATAATTAGTACTGGTCAAAGTTACGAGAATATTGCAATATTTTCAATTCAATTATGAGTAGTTGAATTATAAAACTGCAATTTTTGTAAATTTTCAAACATTCTTTCTCTGTAGCTAATCTAATCTTCGAATTATTACAAAATTTCAGTAGATTCATAGAAGAAATTTTGTATTTAAATCAATTTTGTAATTGTGTTTCTAATCCAAACAATATTTTTGGGTTTTCGTAACTCGAAAACATTTTCTATAACCAATAAATGCAATTCCAAAAGTAGAACATTTGTGATTTTGCGTCCTTGTGAAAATTATGCATTACTGACCGCATTTTTTCTGAAAGTTGAACGAAATTTGCAACATTTTGATAACGAAAATTCAAAAACCGAAAACACCTTATACTTAGTTTTCATTTTCCAAATCCTTTTCTACAAATTCATGCTGCTCCTATATATGTATATTCCATTTATATCATAAGGATATTTTCTAAATTATTATAATCAGGGAAGAAAACTTTATTTTTTCCAACTGGACGGAAAAGGCTTTTTCGATATAATAAAATAATTTGCTTCTTATATTTTTTTTTGCTGAAAATAATTTCATCTCAAAGCTCAAAAAGAAAGAAAAAATGTATAAACGAAAAATGGAAATATTCAATATTATATCCTTACAAAAGAAAATTAGTTTTCTCTTAATTAGGTTTAATTAAGAAAATTTATCCATCAAATTGTAAACGATTATGAAATGTTATATATAATGTTAGCACCCAGAAAAAAAAGGACGAAACTTTAACGATTAAATGTTATAATTTAAAATTTTTGATGATAATTTTCACAATGTCATTTAAAAATTACAATTCTAATTTTATATTGTACGTATATAGTTTTAATTTTGGTCCTTCGTAAACTTCTTAAACATTTTTATTGTTTGTCCAACATTTTAGCATACAAAATTTCGAACCAACTTTTCACAAAAAAATTTCACTGTGACAATTTATTTTACATCGTCGCACTTGAATTTTGCTGTTTCTTTTTTTGCCTTATGCCTATAAAAAATTATAATAAATTTTTGAATAGTAATGAAGAAGGATCAAAAGTTAATATTAAGAAAAGCATTGTTAAATTTAATGGCTTAGAATTGAGTTGTTTCTTATTTTTTTTTTGTTTAGGTTACAAGGATATTATTATTATTTTTTGTAACTTTTTCGTTTTTACATAAATTTATTTTTCGCACGAATTTGTAATTTTGAAAGTTTCTTTTTATTTTTTAAACGAAATATTTTTATTTATAATCAAGGATATTTTATGTAACATATTGTCTTAATGTCCTTTTAAAAAAAAAAAAAAAAAAGTATTTGTTACTGAATAAAATAAAAAGGTTTTCTTTATTATTAAGTTGATTGACACGAAAATCACATTAAATTGTTGTCCCTTAACTATATACTTTTTTGTGCCACAGAAATATAATTTAAATTCTGTAATCTAGAAGCGTAACAAAATGCAATATCACATTAATGATTAGTGAGGGAATAATGAACGAAAGTGTCGGTAGAATAAGATTTTAAAATCATATCAGAAATTTCTGGGATGGTGGCACACTTATATAGATTGTCCTTATTATTATTTATTAATTTATTTAAATTAATTGAAAAATTTTTAAAACAAATTGTGAATTTTTAGAATGTTCAGATTAAATTATAGAATTTGAAAAATCTATTTTTTTTTAAATAATGATTAATTCAATTGGAAAATGAGTAATTGAATTTAGAAATTTCTAAATGAAATATCATTAAATTAATTAATATTAAAAATCACATTGTGCATATCCTGGCTATTTCATTTGGCGAGTACTATAATCTCTATATTATCAAAAAGGAAATTGATGATAACTAATATTTAATAAAATAATGAAATAAATTACATAAATATTTCAACAAAAAAAAACATTTCAAATACAAAATTATATATCAAAATCAATTTATTGATATATCAAAATCTACAAAAAATAATAATTCTTATACAATAACAATAAATAATTTATTCAATAACACGAATTACTCATATTTATTTTTCCCTCGATTCCACCAATTTGTAACGCTCATAAAAATCACGGTTTCCTCATACTGACAAACTGAAATTGTATATAATCGACTATTTGTAAAATATATATTTAAGTTTTCTCCTCGTATTATTCTTCTGTTATGACTTGACTTTAATATTTTATTTGTAAAAAATAAGAAAAAATATTTTATTTTATTACCAACGATAGACATTATCAAATAAATACGGAAATTTCATTACATTTTTATATTTTTGTTTGTCCTCTAGCTATAAACTTAATACTTGTATTTTTTTTTTGTAATTTATTTTGTTTTTTTATTTGGTTATAATACTAAAAGGATATTCTCAAATATCCTTAAACTAACTGGTATACACTTAGATACTATTACAAAAAAAATTATGGCGATGTGATTTTTCATTGTTTTTGGTTAAGAAGATTTTTATGTTAAAATTATTTATGTAATATAAATAATGGTTAAAAGAAAAATATCTAAAAAAAAGAAAGCAGCAAAAAAAAGTTATAAATAATAATAAAAAATCGTAAAATTTATTATATATATTTTATTTTTTTTGCCCGAAACTGATTTGGTTGTAAAATTATTGTGTTGAAAATTTGACTTTCATATTCAAAACTGGGTTAAATTTAAAAGTTCTTATTGGTTTTATTGATGGATTTACAAACAATTAAAGGATTTATCTTTATGATGGCTTTTTTTTTATTGGTTTTTTCAAAATAAAATTGTCCGATTATTTATGTTTAAAATGATTTATCATTAAATTGTAAATTGTTGACTCAAAAAATATAATATTGTTCTAATTCATATATAAATATTGAATTATATTTTGTAAAATTGTTAAACTATAGTTAAACCTATTTAATTATTATGGTGACCATTTCCATAACTATTTCTGGAATTCGATTATCTGGAAAAATTCGTATTTGATTATTCCGAAAAATGATTCATGATATAAAATATAGAAGTAAAGAAAATTTAGTTGTAATTATGTTAAATAAAATAAGGTTTATATTGACGAGTATAAAAAGTTTTAAAGTGGAAAATTTAGTCTTCTTAATTAACACTAAATAAGCTTTGAAAATTTCTGAAATTAAGTTTTAGTTTTAAAATTCCAACAAACATTTATGCACTATTAATAATTCCTTTTCCTTTATTTCTATCCATCGCCAGTTTTCCTATTTTCATTCATTCTGAATATTCAAACTAATCAAGTGGATAAATTACAAAATTTTCGATAGATATAAAATTGCTGGAAAATTTACTAAAATATTGAACAATATTTTAGAAGATTATAATTTTCATAATCAACATCCTGCAATTAGTTTTTGTTCAAACCAATTGGAAAAAATTACTATTACTTAAAAGTTAAGTTTTCGTGGTATTAAATTTTTCAAAAATTTAGAGAGTATTTGACCTAAAGTTTTTCTGTTAATTACACAATTTTGAATATCAAATTTCATTGAAAATAAACATAATTAAAAATTTTCTCTATTTTTTGCTAGATTTCTACTATTCAGTTCAATGTTTTTCATTAATTTCCTGATTTTTCTACATATAGTAACAGAAGAAACAACAATCAAGTCTTAAGGTACATAAGAATTTTTTTTAAAAATATAATTTTTCATTTTTCAGTTTAAATAAATAAATTCAATTTAATAAATTCTACGAATTTCCATTTTTATTAATTTTAATATTATTATATAAAATATTTAATTTATATTTTATTTATATATTTTTTTTTAATATTTCAATATTTTCAATTCAATTCGTGTTAAAATTTATATTTTCTTTTAAAGGATACGTGATTCAATTAACATATTTTCCATTAAAAACAGAATTTATTCTTATGTTTTTTTTTCCATATTTTTGTTTTTCGTATTGTCAGAGTTCGGTTCGGTATGATTTTAATGTTTCGATCATTTTTTTTTTGTTTATGTATTTTTTTATTTTATTCTTTTTTTTTTTTTTTTTGAAAAAATATAAAAAAATCCATTATCCTTAGAAGATAATCATCCTTGTCTTTACATTCTCTTCTAGCATTTTGAGTTAAGTACACAGAAAAAATAATAATAATAAATAAATTAAAAGATCAAAGCGAAAAGGAAAAATGAAAATTTGTTACAATACAAACATAAAAAAAACTGTAACTCAATTTTTTATTAAGAGGAAAAATATATTTTTTTATTTCTTTTTGCAATCGAAATGAAAATTTAATTAAAATTGAAAATGTATTAAAAAATTTTTTATTTACAAGATATTTTTGGAAAATGAATTTATCAAATTCGAATGTGAAATTACATCAACGTAAATAACAGAGTGGAATTTTTTATTAAATTTATGACAGTTTTAAATTTTAAAAAGATTTTTTTTTTCATGTTTTGATATAAAAAAAGGATTTTCTATTTCAATTGATAAATAAAAGTTGAAATATGTTTACAAGTGAGATTAAATTTATTTGTAATTGAAATGTATATGACGAATAAGTGAATCAGTGCTAAAATTATTTAGGTGAAATTTATGTTCATCTAAAAAGATTTTAAAAATAGAATTTTTGTCTTACTAAAATTTCACATTATTTTTTAAACGGAATTGACAGGGATGCGTTTAATAAATAGTGACATGTATTTGTAATCCTGAAAGGTGACTTAAAAGGTGACTTTCTCATGACTTAAAATGCCACATTGAAAATCCTTAATTTATTAATCGACATAACTGCAATTAGTTTCTGTCCAAACCAATTGGAAAAATTTACAATTAGTTAAAAAATTTACCTAAAAAAATTTATTTTAAAGATTTTGAGTGAAAAAAAAAAATAGAAAACCTTTTTACATCTTAAATATTTTATAAACTCCAGTTGTGTCTTTAACAATAATTCATTTTTGTTCAAAAATAAAAGATATTTTATTTCTCGATTTTTATTATCACCAGCGTAAAAAAAAGGAGATAACCTTGCGATAAAATATTTAGAATAACATACAAAAAATTTGACGCATATTTGAACTTTATAACAATTTTTTTCCTTATGTAAAAATTGAAAAATTTGATGTAAATACATTATAATATGTTTCAGCTTTTATATGGCATTATGATAAATAATTTTTGGTATCAATGCCAACATTTTTTTTTGATAATATTAAAGCTAACAAAAATAAAAAATTAAATAATAATAAAAAAAATATTATGCAAAAAGAAACGAAAAAAAAGGAAGAAGAAATCTGTCACGTCAACACAAAATTTGTTTTTTTAATAAGATTTAAATTTGGTTATTGAAAAAAATGAAAATGAAAATATTTATTGATATAATAAATTTTTTTTTTAACATATTTTCTTATGGTTTATTGATGCTTCGTTGTTTTTTTTTGGTACAAAAAGTTGTGACATTAAATTGAAATTTTTTTTTATGATCAAGATTTAAAATGCAAAAATTGATGGATTTTAAAAATTTTGTTATACATAATATATAATTTTTTTAGTATATTTTACTAATATGTTAATAAAATATTTATTTTCCCAATTTACAGTCAAAACAGTGAATGCCGATTTTTTGGATTATATCAAATTTGAGTCACTTACTGTCGTTCAATACCTTAACAAATTTCAATGATCTTCGGATTTATACCTTAACAAATTTCAATGATCTTCGGATTTATACCTTGACAAATTTCAATGATCTTCGGATTTATATTGCATTTTCTAGACTGTCAAAATTGTGACTCCTTAAAGTAATTGTATTGAAATTTTCAAAATCATAACAATTGTCAGGATTGTAGTCCTTGTTTTATCAAAATTGCAAAAATCTATAATACCATTTTAAAATTAAACATTCTTCAAATAATCTACATTAAATAATATTCAAAGAATATAATTTAAAAAATTTTTTTACTTTAATTTGCAAGTGGTATACATGACATATAGTCAATTATTTCTTTAAATGCCATTAATTAATCAAATATTTTTTGTATGAATGATAAATTCCCCATAATTTCCAATTTAATTTGACTATAACCTACAAGTAATCAACACTGGTAGATTCAAGGTATCAATTAATAGACTGTGAAATTATTTCTGTAACACATTACCATTATTTTTGCTTAAAATTTTATTAAATCTTTTTAACAACTAATTTTATTACTCTTTCAAAATTAAATGTAAATACAAAATTTGAAATATATTTAAAATTATTTTCTACTATTATTTACTTAAAAAGAAATATTTATTTTCTGCCCAACTGACTGAACATTTGGAACATTCATGACAAGAAATATTTAACATTTTTGCTTCTATACATTTTTGTTTCTACATTTTTTTCTATATTGGACCATTAAAAAAATATTGCAAAATTTTTTTAAACAAGAATAAAAATATATATAAAAAAATTTCAAACAAATTTATTGAATTTTTACAATTTTAAACCAACCAAAAATGAATATTCCTAAATATTTCTGGTGACATAGCTGGATGCAATCCAAAGACGAAAAAGGAAATAAAAAATATTTAAAAAAATTTCGCAATGTAAATGTAAAATTTTGTGGTACATTTTTAAATATTGACCAAATATTTGAACTGGTTTAAATAATAAATTGTATAAATTCAGCTTTAAATGGGCAAATCTACTTATAAAGTGAGAGTAAGAAGCAATATTGATTGATTTTTTTTTAAATTTTCGGCTTTATTAAATCTGTTGGGATCTGTTGAAATCTTTATTTAATTAAATATTACGAAAAGGATTTAAATTTTGTATGTAATTCGAAACTATTCCATTCACTATATTTTTTTTTAATATTTCCTGAATTGATCTTAAAACATTTACTCTTTCCACAATATTATACGTAAATATAATTGAATTAATTTGAAAAAGTATTTGAAGCCGTATACGTCTTTGCTAATGTTACCAAAAAAATGGCCAATTATGTTATGCATTTTTTTTGCTTCAAACTATAAAAATAATTTGAAGTTTTAATTAAAAAAATTATTTGAATTTTCTGGTTTATAATAATAATATTTATTTTAATTCATCGGATGTATGTAACATTAAATAGATATACAACATCTTTCTATTATTATTATTAAAATTTCCCAAAAATAGCAAAAAAAATGTACACCAACCAAAAATTTACAACCCCTTTGGATAGAAACTTTATAATTTCTTGGATAAAATAAATATTTTAAAAAAAAATTAACTATTTTAGATTTTGTTATTACATATTATAATTTTTTACTGTTGTAAAGGATCTAAAAAATTATCATGTTTTGATATAGTAAAAAAGAAAACTATTGAAAAGAAATTTTATGAAGGATATTTTTTTAAAACCTTATAAACAATGTTTTTAAAAAAATATATGATTTTTTAACGAAGAGAAAATCGTTCAACTACTTTTAAGATAATAATAAAGTTATTGTAATATTTTAATGTTTTCATTTTATGGTTTAAAATTAAAAAATAATAATTTTATAGGAAAGAATAATTTATGTTTTTTTTAAGTTGGTAAGAAAAGTAAACACGTTATAACATTTTCCGAAAATAAATGTAGAAATTTTTACACTTAAGAATGAAAAAATTAATTGTGTTGCGTTAGTGATAAGAAAATTCGTTGAATATAGAAGACTTTCGACATGGAAATATAGCAATTTAAATTATTGGATGATAATGTAAAATTTAGATTTAGATTTTTCCTATAAATTGCTATTTTTCCAATATCTTTGTTGAACTTCTTCTATTATTAATGAACCTACCAAAAAACTAAAAATATTAAATGCCAATCCCAAATCAGTTCAAATTAAATTTTAAAGAATTTTTTGAAGAAAATAATTGTAATAGTTCTTATTTGGACCAATTTTTATAATAAATTATCTTAAAATAAATCATTAAAATAAAATTTCTAATTACTTTTCAACAAAACAATAATATAAAACAAATCATTTTCTATAGATTTCTTGTAATTACAAGAATTTTGTATTTTAAAATGAAATCTTTTTGCAATATTTTAAAATTCGCCTCCCCCCCCCCCTTTTTGGTTCATTGTTTTTGTTTTTTAATATTTCATAATAAATGTCAGACCGTAAAAAAAAAAACAATCACTTTACACAAAATTTCCATCCAACGAAACATTCAAACATATTTTAATATTTTTCAATCAACATCAAATAGATTTTTTAATAAATCAAAAATAGAATAACAACAATAAAAATGTCAAGATTTTTTGTTGAAAAGATCCTGTTTTCTATTTTAATGCTTTGGACATTAAACTTTAGCATTAATATAGAAAGTGATTGTAGTTTTTTTTTCTTTTCAAATTGATTATTTTCAAAAGTGTTGATGACTTTCTTTTTGGACTGTGGGCCTGGACAGATTTATTTATACTCTGTTTATTATTTGTTTTAATATATGGTTTTTTTGTGAAAAATGATTGAATGGGAATTTGGGAGCTATATATTGAAAAAATTCTTAGTTAATCCTATCACTTGATTTAATTTTAGTATAAAATGTCGATAGAAAAATATTGTAAAAGACACCAAGCTTAGTCAAAGTATACTAATATAAAATGACTAATTTTCCTGGTATTACTGCACAGGAAATACGTATTAAACTTCAAGTTGTATTCCAATACCTAAATGACATAATTTAAATTCTTCTACTATCGTTGAAAATCCAAGAAATTATCCTAAATCTAGTATACCTTTTGTCTTTGTAAATTATCCTTTGGTCTTTGTGGATTTAAAAAATTCTATGTGACTTGTTTCACAATCACAACTATCCAAATTTAGCTATACTAAATTCCTTATCTAATCAATTTTTCCGAATACAAATTTACCAATTTAATTTTAGTTAAACATTAATTATTTCTATAATATTTTCAAAGAAAAACTATAAGGACGAACATTTTTTTTTACAAAATTCTAATGAAATATTATACTGTAAATTTAACGCTATACTTTTTCATCTAAAAAAAAGGAGAAAAACTCTTCATAAACAATAATGATATCCTTGAGATATGAAATTGAAGAAAAAAGGATATTAAAAAAGGAAATAAACGAAAAAATAATAAAATAAAATAAAAGTTAAAGTATTGAAGTAATAAATTTTACAAAAGAAAAATTCCATTGAAAATTGAAAATGTTGACTATTCATATTCTTGGTTCTATTGTAAAATGTAATATAGATGAAAATGTAACATAAAATATAATAAAAAGAAAATGTAATGTAAAAAAAAAATAAAATAAATATAATTTTGCATAAAATATGAAAAATAGTTAAGATATAAAACATAAATAATGTGTTAAAAATGTTAAAATGAAATTTCAAATTCTTTATCATTTTGTGAAAATGAAGAAAATTTTTTCCCTTGTCTTTTAAATATTAATTTTTTATACAAATACTAAGAAAATTTGAAAAATGATTTTCTTCATTTTTTTTTTTTTGTAAAATTAAATATAGAAAAAAAAATATGAAAAATGTTGTGAAATTAAATTTTTTGAAAAATAAAATTACAACAAAAATTTTTTTAAGTTATATTTTTTCTTTGTTTCTGGGAAAATTATTATATTCTGATCAAATTAGTGAAGCCATTTTACATGCAATTATTAATATAGAAATAAAGGAAAAATGCATATAATAAAAATAATAAATTTATGAAATTTTGAGAAGATCTTTCACTGAAAAAAAAATTGTAATATTTCTTAAACAAGAATTGTAATAATTCATAATTTTATGATAATTAATTTTTGTCAATAAACTCAATTATTGAATTATAAAATTTAATTAAATATTCTAAATATTTTCGTACTACATTTCTTAATATACATGAAGCATACAAATTTTGAATTATTAAATTTTTCTGCCTGTTGTATGTATATACTAAAATCATAGAGCATATAATTTAAGTTTTAACACATCTAACATTTTACATATTTCGAAAAGTGAATTATAAATTTTTCCTCATTGAAAATTTTATAAAAATTAACCTAAGGACGAATAATAAACTTTTTCCACTTAATTACTAATTTACAACATTATTTCATCGTATTTAAGTGCATTTAAAATTTTCGAAAATATTTTATATACTAAATTAATTAAAATTAAAATGTTCATGTAAATTAAAATTCAATTAACTTTTATAATAAATTTTGAAAACTAAATTTTTATTATATATAATAAAAAAAAACAAACTAATAATAATATCCTTTTTTTTCTACAATCTAAAATTTCTAATTTTTGTCCTTTACAATAAAATTAAGTTACAAAAAAAAAACAAAATTTTTTATAACTATTTTAAATTGACCTTTGAATTTGTTAACATTGCCTTTTTTTCAAATACTATTCGAAATTCCAATTTGACCTCTTTATTTAACCCAACACAAAAATGTTTCCCTTGAGTAAACTTCAAATCTTCCAATTGTTTCAAATCACTTCTAAATAATAAAAAAAAAAACACACAGAAACAAAAAAGGATAATAAAAAAATATTGTACATGTGTTAATACTATTATGTCGGATCCTTGAATATTAGTATTTTTTTCCTTTCGTCCTGTATGTATATATGTACACATATATTCGAAAAACGTACAAATAAAAATTGATGAAATAGATTGTTTTTGAAATGTCTCTGTAGAGACGAAACGATGTGAATTGAAGTTAAAATCATATTAAAAATCTATCAAATTTTATTATCACCTGCCTAAACAAATGCATTTTGTTGTTAACGTAAGCAGTAATCCTTTTTTTGATAGTTTTGTTTGAGTGGTAGAAAACGTGATAATATAATAGTTAAGATAATTCTGTAGACTTTGTTTTGGTCATGGACTGAAATAGGACAATCTGTGATGACAACCAAAGTATATATAGGATAAAATTGTGGTCAGTTAGTGTATTTTCTATACATAATCGTACATAAATATAACTTGTCAATAAACTTGTGGACTATTTTAGAAATCCTGTATTATTATTTATTTAAGTATGTTGAAAAAATTTTAACCAACTTCTCTTTCGTTTCCCATAAACATTAAAAGGATGTGTGATACATTTAGTTCTAAATTGTATAAATACTTTTAATTTTTAATTGCAACATTTCTATTTTCAGTAAGTCTTAATTCTCATAGTTGCTGTCTGTAAATTTCATCACTACACATTTCCAATCTGTTGTAATCCTTATATTATACCAAAAATTGATAAAAATGGTCAAAGAAATTTCTTCGTGAAGATCAATTCTCCTGATGTATAAGAAGAAAAACACTATGTTGAATTATTGCCAAATTTAATTGAGTATAACATATTGAATGAGATCAAATGAGAAATTTATTGATTTATATTTGTATCTTTAATAAAAATGATTGGGTTAGCAATTTTGTCACCAAATTTAATCTATTAATTGAAGGAGACAGGCTTTATTGTCTGGCTGTAGTTTCAGTTCTTTTTCCGGCAGCTGGAAAATACAAGGAACCCATAATTAATTCAATATGAAATTTCGGTTCGAAATTTTTGGCATATACAAAAGCTCTATGATAAAAATATTTGAAAGTTATCACATAACGCTAAAGCCAGCACTGAGAGCAGTTTCAATTACATTAATAATCCTTTAAATAAAAAATATAATTTTCTTTAATTTTCATTTTCTCCGTTCCGAATTTTATTTATATAAATGTAATGTCATTTTGATATCCTGACATACAAAACTTTTATCTTTTTGATATCCTTGACTGAAAGATAAAAGAAGAGGTGGATATAAAACTTGTGTAAAACGCCTTGACAACTAAACATATTTTTTTTTATATTATGAGAAATTGGAATTATATATTATTTTTGGCCAAAATATCCACCCAATATCTTTTTTTCTTATTCATATTTTTCTGTGGAAATATTATTATGTCTTATAGGTTAATATCCTTTTTTTTATTGATTTACCTACATTGAAAAGTTGTTTTTTTTGCACGCTTTTTATAGCAGCAGATCGGATATTTTAAAAGTTTGAGACAAGTAGGCAACACAGAATATTTGTAAATATAAAATTTTTAGGATTTCTATTTCTTATTTTTTTTGGAAATATTTTATTTTCTATTTTTTAAACAGGAAATAAAAATTGTTTGCTAGCATGAAAAACTTTCCAATTTTTATGCTTTTTTATGTTTTATGTGTTTTTTTTTCATCTCATCTTTCTTTCATATAGTTTCGGGCGGGGAGGCAAACGTTTTATGGGAAAATAACATGTCAAAATCGATGGACGTGTTTGAGTTTCAATTTTTATATTGTATATATGGTAGAAAAATTGCAAATTGAGATATTTTAAAAAACCTAATAAACTTAAAACGAAGGAAAAATATCAAATATTTTTGATGAAAAAAAATATTATATAATAAAATAAATCAATATTTCGATAGTGTTTAGATTTGTTTTAGTTCATGTCTGCAAAATATGCTATTTTTATAGTTTGTTTTGTAATGCAAACTAAAATTTTTTTTGTTTTATTGAAAACGTAAAATTTTATGCGCCAATAAGAATTTTTACACTTCAAATGATGATTTTTTTTTTGGGATACGAAATTGTTTTATTTATAGAAGCGAGGAAATTTGGTTTAGTTAGCAAAATATCCAAATATCCACCCAAAAAAATTTTTTAACTGAGTAAAATTATTTAAAATCAAATAAAAGGATAATTTTAATTATATGCGAATGATATGGACAGCTAGAGAATCGATGGTTAGAATAGTAAAGCATCATATAGGAAGAAATTATCAATATTATTTGTCGGTATTCGGTATGGTGGCACAAAATGTCTTCCAAAAAGTTATAATGATTTCGTGACGTTATTACTCTGAATTTTTGAGAAAACTAATAGCATAGAAAAATATGTGGAATTAATGTTTAGAAAACCAATTTCTGAATTTATAGAAATTGTATAATTAATAAAACAATCAATCCATCAATGAAAAGTAATGATAATTTTTATACTAGCCTTTGATTTCTTATTAGGAAACTAAATGCTGCTAATTAGTAATTCAGAATGTATGCCAAATGCAATATAACTAATTTTTCGTAACACACTAAACATTTAATATACATTTAAAAGCAATTATAATTTTTAAAAAATTTCACCTTTTATTATTCACAATTTTGCAATTTACTTAATTAAAAAATTAATACAATTTTATTAATTTCAAATAAAATGATTTATCACAAGAGTTTATGAAACGATTTTTCATATAAATTTGTACAGAATAACTTTCAAAAACGAAAGCTTCTTCTGCTCCAAAATTTTCCCATAAGAACATATAGTAAAATATACATTTAAATCTATTCTTCAATTTTACTTACATTCATTTTTTTTTTCCTCTTTTATGACAATTTGATTTTATTGATAAGATAAAATTTATAGCACAGAAAAAAATTTAACTAAAAGGAAACCACGAGAAAAATTCTAAAATATATTATAAATTTTCCTTGTGCGTTGCTGTGTACCATAAGAAACATTAATATATCGAAATCATTTATACTTTCTTGTAACCAATGAGGCATACACCGAAAAAAAATAATATAAATAATATTAAATTTAAAGTGTAAATAAGTATCTAATATCGCGATATTACCAATTCTTATTTTTTTCTATTTAGTTTCATTTTTTGGGTGTCATACTTATTTTTACTTGAATCCTTTTCCATTTTTTCACTCAAAAAAAATTCTTTGGTTTGGGTGCTGCTGTATCGATTTTTTTGTTATAGGAAACAAATATTGTTGGTTCACGTATAATAACAAATTTTTCCATATTGTTTAGTACATGATAATTTTTTTGGTGTTGTTTGGTAAAATGCTTTTTACATGTAAGCTATCATTTTGTTAACAACTTGTTGGATAATTTATGATTTTTCATCACACTTTATTGGTCATGACAAAACAACAACACCACAATAATAATAATAATAAAATTTTCATGGGTGTGTAAGGATATTTTAGCGTTGTATACAAAATCACTCTGACAGTGAATTCAAATTATATATACAAATGATTTTTTTAGTAAAAATTTTCTATATGAAAGAAATTTTGCAACCATGGCGGCATATAAAATATATAAAAATTTCTTTAAAAAAAAAAATCAAGGATATCCAAGGATATAAGGTATGGAAAAAAGAAAACAAAAAAAAATTTTTTGGAAATGATTTTTCGATTAACAGAAAATAAATGATGGATGGATTGGTGATTAGAAGTAAAAATATATTATGAACCCATGATGATAGGTTAGACTGTTAGAGAGATGATTGATCAAGACATAATAATTTTTCCTTCGTGACAGACATGTATATAATAATTTTTTTCTTCTTCTTCACTCATAAAGTGACGGTGACAATGATAAGAAATATTTTTTTTTTTTTGTTGTATATCCTTTATTGTTCCTTTGACACTATAATTTAACCATATTACTTTAAAAAAAAAAAAAAAATCAAACAAGTTATTGCTAACTATAATAATGATTAATGGAAATGAAAAGCAATATAATATTTTTGATTGGCTTTTCAAAAAGGAAATTATGCGGAAATTCAGATTTTAATCAGATTTTACTAATCGTAACATTGTTATAACTACAATTTGCAATATTATTAACCGAATGGCACAAAAGGGTTAATTAAGTATATTGATTTGAACTTAACAATTTTCTCATTAAATATAATTATATAAAAAGCTTTTTTTTGAATATTTCAATAACCAATTTTCATTCAACAGGACGAAATTATATCAAAAACTAAAATCAAATTTACTTCTAATTGGAACGAAATTCTACTTTTAATTCTATAAATTTTAAAAGGGATAATCATAATGATTTACTTTATATCCTAATTATTAAAAATCCTTAATGAAAATGATAAATTCTAAAGTATTTGATAATAAATTATATATCAGATATTATTTTTAATTAAATTGCAAATTAAATTGATTTAATTATTTTTAATGACTTTTTTGTCATCCGAAATTATTATAATATTTCGAGAATTTTGCAAATTATCAACAGTATTTATAATAAAATATTTTTTGCTGTGCATAATTTCATTTAAAAAGATTGCAAAAAAAAATTTTTTCAAAATTTACGATAAATTATTTTACACAAATAAAAACATTTCAATTAATATTTTTTTTTAATAATATTTTTGTACAGTCCTGTAAATCCTTTAAGTGGCTGAAAAATTATATTAACAATACAAGATTTATCTACGAAAAGAATATTTATATGATATACACAAATTTAATTAAAATTATAATTTTATTTTATTTTTCGGAAAATTAATGAGTTTGTAAATAGTTTTAGTAAAAATTTATGCAAACATTTGTTTACATACGCAAAGAATTATTTGAGATAAAAAATGACAGTAAATTTTTGGATTAATAATTAAAATTAATAAAAATGGACAAAAGGTCACCATTTACAATGACAGTTTCTGGAACCTTAATACTTTTTCAGAAAAATTTTCAGAGTTAACAGGTTTCTAATGACATAAGTAAAAAAAATGTTTGTAAGGATCATTTAAAGAACTTTATAGACTGAAATTTATTAGACTATTTTTTCCCAAATTTAAAATGAAAATTCTTCGTAATAATTTTCCATTTTAACATTTATATAATAATTTTTTTCTAAAAATACAATAAATTTTTAAGACTGAAAAGCTTTTCTAATAAATAAAAAATCTTTGTACATATATTCGCGAAAATTTAAATTTATTATTATTATTGTCCTTTGGATTATTGTCCTTTGGATATTAACAATTGTTTATTTTATTATTTTGATTTATATTAAGACTTGTTATCAAAATTCAAACAACAAGGAATGGACATGAAAATAACAAGAAAAAAAATAATAAGAAAAATGAAAGATCACAGAACAATTTCCATAAAAAAAAAATCAGAGATCGTTTAACATAAAATTTATTAAAATATAATAAAAATGCCGCGCAGCCGAACTACTGATCAGTAGTTTTATAATTACGGGCTTTTTTTAAATTCAACTACTCTTAATGCATATTTGGAGTATATGTTGTTATTCGTGATTTTATACTACTACTTACTAAATTTCAGATGCGACATTAAACCTATTTTTTGGAGCTTATTCACAATTGGAAAACACATTTTGAAAACTCTTTTTCCATATTTTAGTATTTGGCGCCTCTAGCGGTAGAAATTGGAAATACAGTTAACGGCATCGTATTCTACTCTTAACTACCTTTCCAACGAGTAGTCGCACTTCATTTTTCGTGCACATTTACTATATTAAATTACAACTTTTTACTTGTATTTTACTGCCCTCTAAGTGGCAAAAAATCAGATTATGAGGATGTCTGATTTATTTAAGTTTATATTAACTTTCCACCGCTTGCTTTCCCTTCATTTTTGGTAAAGATTCACCAAGTTGAATAAAATTTTTAAAAAACAATATAATTTATATGTTTCACCCTCTAGTGGTAGAATTTAAAATTATAACAACTGTTGTTTATATTACTACTTACTACCTTTCAGTTGCAACATTAAACCTAATTTTTGGGGCTTATTGACTATTGAAAATCACATTTTAAAAATTAACATTTAATATATTTTAGTTTTCAACGCCTCTAGCGGTAGAAATTTGAAATACGGTTACTGGCATAATATTCTACTCTTAAATACCTTTCCAACGAGTGGTCAAACTTCATTTTTGGTGGACATTTACTATATAAAATTATAATTTTTATTCGGAAAAGAGGTTTTGGCAAAATGCGAATTGCGCCACCTACCGGCTGAATTTTGATATTCTATCAATTGCATCTCGTTCTTAATAAATCAAGCTTTCCATCGGTTTATCTATCTTATACCTGAGTGTACATTAACCATGTGAAATAACTGGTTTTTATTGTTTACACCGGACGGACAGACGGACAGACAGACGGACAGACAGACGGACAAAAGCGTTAGCATAAGGGATTTTTTTTTTAAAAAAAGCCCTAAAAAAGAAAGGGAAATATAAAAATGTTTACCACAATGCCAGAAAAAATGGGATTTTCTTTTATATTTTCATTATTTCATGTTAAAATTCATATAATAAGGACAACAAGCGCAAAAAAAAGAACGGGTTAAAAGGATACCAGAAAAAAGGGAAAAAAGAAGATAAGGAAAAAATGTTGTCTTGATGTCAACAATCCATAAAAAAAATAGGAAATAAAATGGAATTAAAAAAAGGATGTTTTGTATTTAAAAAAAATTACAATTTACTTTCTGGTTTGGGGGCTTGAACTATTATACAAAGACTAACCACAAATAATATTGTTTTAGTACCTAAAAAAATTTTTGCCAAAGGTAAAACGAATATTTTTTTTGTTTGGCTAGGGAAATTTTTATATATTTCAAATATTTCCTTGTTTTTCTTTTGGAACAAAGTTTTACATTAATTTTAGGTTATTAATGTAAATAAAGGTAAAAAGGATTTCTAATTTTTTTTTTATATATTTTATATAATTTTGTTGTAAATTTATTACATAAAATAAAAATGTTTAATAATTTTAGACATTGAATTAATTTATAATAATTAAATGAAAATTTAATTTCAATATTTTATGGTTCATCAATTTTCAAATGCATAAAAATCTTTTATAAAGTAAAATTTATGTAAAAGTATTTGAATTATGTGTTTAGTATACCATGAAAATTTCAATCAATAAACCACAATTTTCATTAAAAAAAATCATTAATGTAACCAATTATGGAAAAATGAAACTAATTCGTGACATAATAAAAAATGATTCATTTGGAAATTAATTATTAGAAACAAACTAATTGATCATCGAACCAAAAAAATCAAATTACCGGAAATATTAATCATATAGATAGAGGAAGCATCCATGCAGATTAATTAAAAAGGTATATTTTGGTATATTTATTCCTCCATTGTTGAGCTATGGCCGAAAAACATACACGGATCTAATTATTTTGATATTAATTGCAAATTTTTATTTATCTACTTCTCTATAAAAGTATGGTAACAAATTCTGCTGAACCAAAGAGCATAATATACAAGTCTTATGTAATCTTTATTTCGACTTTTTACATCTTACAGATCCAATTATAATCTGAAATACTGAAAATAGACAACAAGTAGTTCATACTTTAACAATTTAAAATTCGAAATTATATTAATTTATCTTACAAATTAAACCAATTAAATAAAAAAAAAATTTCCTTTATATAAAGTCATTAGTTTGTTTAACCAAGTAATCAGAGAGAACCACAATTCAAAAGAAAAAGGAAATGCATTTTCATCTGACCGCATAACAAAAAATAACAAAGTAAAAATAAATAAAATTAATTATTTTGAATTGTTTAACCAATTATATACCATCAATTTTTGGTTTTTCTCTATACTTTTGAAAATATCTTAACCACAAAATTTTACCTTTAAAACTATTTAACAAACAAAAATATAATTATGGTTGGTATTGCTCAATTTTAAGTTTTCTATACATTTTCTTTGAACTTTTCACGTAATTATTTCTTTATCGTTTTCTCTGATAAACAGTAAAAAAAAGTCTCATTTATATTTTGTTGTTATATGGTGTGATGACGATTTTATAAAACTTTTAAAATAGAGAAAAATATATTTTTCGCAGTTTTCCTGACATTTTAAGGAAAATATAAATTACCAAAATACAAAAAAAAAATTAACAAAACTATTAAAGTTCATTTGTAAATGAAATTTTAAAATTAGGATATCTTTGAAGTCAGTCAATTTGTCTGCATTATTTTTAAGGTTCTGTTTAATAATTTCTTAATGGATATAAAAATTATAGTTTTATAATATTTAAAAATTTATTAATTTTATTGACGCTCGGGACATAACATAATTTTATTTGTAAAAAAATAATCTGAATTATTTTCCATAAATTTAAATTTACATTTTACATAAATTTTTAATTTTAATCCTTAATTAAATCCGCATTCAAATTTAAGGAAAATTGAAATATACAAAAATACCCAAGTGAATTATATAAAATTTATTTCAATTGTTTGTCATTTTATATACCAAACCCCAAACTTTCTTATTTTATTTTATTTCATTTAGCTAACTTTGTCTTATCTATTTTTACCCAAATATCTTGTTTGAGATAATCAGTAAAGTTTTCGACATTTTTCAAAGTTACGAAAAACGAAAAAAACAACAAGCAAAAAAATTTCCCACATAAAAAAAAAAAAGAGAAACAAAAAACCTGGGAAAACTTTTTTAATGATACTGCACTTTACAAATTGGATCAATTCTTAACCCCATCAGTTACCAGTAGAGAATAATAATGCAATGCATACCATAAAAATTTCGTCTATGGGAAAAACTTAACTCAAATTACCCTAAGGGAAGAAAAACTTTAAATTTTTTTTTTTTTGGAATTTTCTTCAATATATAATTTTTGTATATTAGCTTTATCTATGTACGTTTTTAAACCTTGTGTGTGTATTTATAATATCCTTGTTTGTTGGATAATTTATTTAAAAAAAAATTATCCTTGGGAAATGCAAGAAATATTTTTAGAATTTCATTATGGTAACACATTTTAATGCAGTTGTTTCAAAAAGTTTCTGTTACACGCTCTCTTTGTATAATTATTTTGTTATTTAATAACAATTTTTACCCATAGTTAAATTTGCAATTTTGTTAATAAAAACGTTTAGGTTTTTTTTTTATAAATTATTTATTGAGTTTATTTTGTTAGTAGGGAAAAGGATAATGAAATATCCTTTTCAATGAATCGCCATAATTAAATAAGAAAACTAAAATTTTTTTTGTAGTTTTATTTTATGTAATAAGGGAGAGAAGTCCTTTTATTGAGATGTCCTTTTTAGGAAAATCGATTTAAATTTTTCAACGTGGTATACATAAAAATATTTTCGAATAACAATGAAATGTCCAGAAATATTCCTGTAACTCCAGAAAAAAAATAGGAATCTTACAAATTTTCATCACTTACAAAGAAGACTGTCATTAATCACTCCTTCTTACGTGTCACATGACCATTAACAATCCATTTTACATTTTGCAGTCATAAATTGACCCGGTATTTTAATATATTTTAAGAGTTTCATTTTGGGTAGAAAAAAAATTAGATTGATTGACTCTATAAAACTAATGTGTAGTTTCTTCACAAAAGTAAAATAGTCCTTTTGCATAAAAGTATATATAATTTGATTTTATGTTTTACTAAGGAACATTATTTAAAATAAAATTTTATTTTAAAATATATTTTTTGGAGTGATTAATGAGAAATCAATAAATCTAATAATTTATTTTATCTGATGGATAAAAAAAAAATTTAACATAAAAAATATTTTTCCAGTCCATAAAAGCTCTGACAGTTTCATGAACCATTTCAAATGACTACAGGGACATTTTAATTTTATTATTTCTAATATAAACAAAAATAAAATAAAATTTTTATTTGGCAATTGAATTTTTTAGATAAATTTTTTTCCAATTTTACATTTTTCGAAAATGATTTTTCAGTAAAATTTTTCAAACAGAATTTTAATTTTCTTTTATGATAAATATTTATATTTGTGTAATTCGGAATTTGCTTAAATTATAATTAATTATTAATTAATAAAATAATTATAATTGTTTGGAAATTTAATATTTTAAGAGAAATTTTTGAAATAGAAATTTTGAATAGTCAGATTTTTTGAAAAAATTTAAATGCAAATATTAATTTAGTAAGATAGTAAGAATAAATATATTTACTGAAATCCTTATTAACCCATTTAAAATTTTCCGAATTTTTCTGGTACATTACTGTAATAAACCAAAAAATTATTTTAGTAGTTCATTCAAAGAGTCCTCAATTAGTCCTGTAATAATTCATCTGGCAGTTAATATGTGAAATTAAAATATTAAGCAATTAATTTATATTTGAGACCATTTTATTTGTCCAAAAATTTGGTCTAATCTAAAATATATTAATTCCTTTTGCTCGAAAAAGTCCTTTTGCTTTATATTTGATATTCTTCTATAGTCTATTACAGGATTATTTACATAGAAAATTTGTCCAAATTAGAGAAGATTAAAATAATTTTAAGTATACTTCTAATTTCTAATCCCCTAACACTAATTTGAGTGGTCGAAAATTCAAAATTATTATTTGATTTATTATTTTGGTAGAATTTATCAAAAAGCTTTTTTACTGGAACTGGAAATAGGAGAAATTTTATTATTTAAATTCAACAAAATTTCAGAACGTATAATATGAAATATATTATATAATTTGTAATGGAAAAAGATCAACTCATATTTTAAATTGTCCCAATTTAATTTACAACACTGGTATGCATGTGAAAATGTGCTATTGTAAAAATTTTGAACTATTCAACTAAGTACATTTTTACATCACATAAATTTAATTAACCATTATGGTAAACTAAGTAACTATGCTCATATTTTATTAAATATTAAATTATAAATTTCAAAATTTTAACTTTACTATTCATTATATTAAAAAATCCTAATTTATGTATAATATATAAATTATCAAAAATGTTTCATTAACTCGATTTATACTCTTAACTTGCATTGCAAAATTCTAAATAAAATATTTTATATAAAAAATTAGCTTAAAAAAAATTGAAAACATTTTTCTTTCTAGTGGTTTTTTTTTTACATGTTATAAAAATTAAATTAATATCCTTTTTAATTTTCAAATCTTGTAAATTTTCAATTTTTAGAAAATTTTAATCATTTTTATCCTAAAATGTACATTATATAATCTTCAACAGCTTTTATATTGTTCACATTTTCATTCGACAATTTTCTGTGAGTAATTTTTCTAACTCAAAAGTAACAGAGAGAAAAATTAAAGTTGTTACGAATTTTTGGTTAACATATCGTCCTTTCGTGTCGTTTATATCATACGACTTTTGTTTAGTTGAATATATAAGAGAAAAATCTCGAATTAAAAAATATTGACAATGTAAAAATAGTCTAATATAATATCACACCACAATGTCCTTTATATGTCACTCTACAAGGTAATATAAAAAGATCTTTTTTATATATATGTGTGTACCAAAAAAAAGGTTTTTTTTATATACTTTTTCTAAAGTGGTGCTTCGTCTATTTAAAAAGTAATTTAGAAAATGTCCACTCAACTCAGTTAAGTGTTTTTTTTTGTATAATGTTTTAGTTTTTTTTTTTTGTATATAATCTCATAAAAATTTATATTACATAAAATTGTATCTGGTATCATAAAAACATATGTAAAACAACTAAAAAAAAAGTTGTTTTTTGTTTTTTGCTATTTTCTGGTCATTTTGTTTTTTAAAATTATATTTTTTGAAAGTCAACTTTAAGTGGAACTTTCATTTTTTTTTTATGTAGTAATGTTGTTGTTGTTTTGTCCCATCTGGGGCGAGAGATATTCATAAGGCAAAAGTTAAAAATGTGTTGTAGTATGTGTCCTTTTTTCGTTTTTTGCTGCTGTTATTTTGTTTGTTTGATGTTGGGGATTTTTATTTTTGTTGCCCTCGAAATCTGTGTCCTTTTGACAGTAGTGTGGTCAATTTAGGAAAATTTTAAAGGTTCCCAAAGAGTCAAGTTAAAGTTTAGACTATCAAAACAAAAAAAATATAATTCTAAAAGTTTTCTTTATTTATTTTTTTTTTAAAGAGGGAAAAATTTAGTTTTTTAAAGATTTTTTTGAAGCCAAAAAAAGCATTTAATTTCATTTTTACCCATTTCCAAAATGTTTGTTTTAAATTTGTTAGAAAATTATCTAAAAAAAATATTTTTTTAACTTTTAAAGTTTTTCATTTTGAAACAAAAAACTTTTATGGTAAATTTTTGAATATTAAATTTTAATTTATTAGAAAATTTGTTATTTTGTTAATGAAAATATATATTTAAATATTTTTTTAATGGAAATTAAGTGATTATATAATTTGATTTAAGATACTAGGCATTAGCATTGTTTTAAACTAATTTATTCAATCAAATTAAACTAATTATTCGACTCAGAAATGCCCATTGAAAACTAAATAATCCAAAATTTATACTTGATTGATTTCAATTTTAGAAGTAAATATGCTAAAGTTTTTGAAATGATCTTTGGAAAAAAACTCTTTATTGCATCATAGTAGACCTATTCTTAGACTACGACCAAAAATACTTATAAATTTTGAAAAATGATAAATTATTGCTCCATTTCTTTTATAATTTCTTTCAAATTATTAAATTTGTTGACAATAAATCACGGTATAAGACCTTAACCTAAAGAGCTTCGTCATATCCAATAAATACTATCTTTTCAGCTTCGTTACACTGCACTTACCAGGCTCAAAATCAATAAACTTTGTATACTTAAAATTCTGACCATATTCTCAACAACAATTTAATCCTTTATATTTTCACCTTTAAATTTACCCAAAAGTTTTATTAATTCCATCCTTGACAATTCCTCAAATAAATAATTTTATATAAAAATCAAATTTCTTTCAATTAATCCTTTAATTATTATTTTTTGCATATTTTTTTTCTACGTTTCCAATGTTTTTTTTCCTCTTAATCCCTGTAGTATTAATTATATCAAAAATAAAGGAGATCATAAAATACATTTTAATAATATTTCTTTCTCAAAATGTAACAAAAAAAAAAACAAAAACACTCATAAAAAACGTAAAAATTTCCTTTTTTTATTTATTGCAATCATTCCTCATTCAACCTGAGATTTTTTTTTTTGGTAACATATCCAACATATCCAACATAAATATAATAATGATGTAACCTTTTTTTATGGATTTTGACAAGATATTTTAGTTTATTTTATTTATTTTTTTTTTTTGTTGGACGATACAGGACTTTTCCAAAGGATATACACTGGCAAAAAAAAAAAATATACGAAAAACATTAAAATTTATGATTGTTTGTTCATAAACGAAATATATACGAGTACTAAAGGATTCCATACATCAATGTGATCGCAGTTAAGATAAGATTTTATTAGGTTATACATTATACTTTTTCAAAATTTATTTATTTTTCACGAGAAACGACCAACTTAACTACTAAATAGAAGGATTTGAAATGAACAAGACGAAAAAAAAACCAAAACTCCTTGAGTATAGGAAAAATAATATGTGAAACAACAACTAAAATAAAAATCTTGTTTATTATCGTTTTTGGCTAAAGTTTAGTTGATATTTATGTGTTCACCTGACATTATAAAAGAAATGTATGTATAGGGGGTATATGTCTGTATATATACGAAGGAAAAATAGTATCAAAGATATTATAAAAAATTACTTGTTTAATGGCCAGTAAATTTTTCGTTTTTTTTTTTTAATTTTGCTTTTTTTTTTTGAACTTTGGATATTAAATTCCTTCATTTTTTTTTTAATGGATAAAATTATAATCGTAATTTTTATTATTATTATTATTATGTTGAAAATATATTTTATTAACTTAATGAAGTTATGAAAAGCATAAAAATTTATAAAGATTTATGCGTATTATAATTTAATCTGAGGTTTGTTTTTTGAAAATCATAAAAAATAATGGTTTTTGATTTACAAATTTTCTTTTTTTTGTAGGATTAAAATATGAACAGATGAGATTAGTTTTAATGCTTATTTAATGTCGTTTAATATATTTTTATAAAGGATATGTGGAAATTCTATTTTATGGGATGATAAGAAGGATACAGTTGACAATCAAATTTGTGGAAGAATTTTTTAAAATTTATTTGAATATATTTTAAATTTAAATCTTCAAATTTCATAAGGTACTCGTGCCTATACTGCCAAAATGGTTCTAGCTTAGCAAGACAGAGAATTTATAGTCTTTTCTACGCATATTCATATTTCATTTAAGTCTTGTGGTACCTTCTACGATTAGAGGACATTACTTAATTTGCACTACCAAGTTTTGATTAATTCTTTTCCGTTTGGTGTCTGGGCTGGAATTAAAGATCGCTCATAGAGATCAACATTGTAACACATTTTATTGCATAACGCATTTCTAGATGGGAACATTTTCCAGCTTTTCTAAGTTAAAGAATTGTGAAATATTATATAATAAATCACAACTTATTGAGCTTTTTTGAATTAAATCCTGAATTTTATCAGAAAATTTACTAATTTTCTACCAAAATAATTTAAATGCTAATATTTGGCATTAGCATTGCTTATTAATTACTAATATTATAAATATTCAAATCTCAACAATTAATTGATATTTTCCTACTTTATATAAATTTAATTAAAGAATTTTTTAATAGTAAAATTCTGGGATGTAAATTTACTTATAAAATTTGTTAAATTCATATAAAACTATAATTTCGGAAATTCGCCCACATACAATGTTTCGATGGAAATTGAAGTTAAATTTTTAATTAGTAAAACATTATGTTTATTAAAAAAATATTATTTATTTATACAAATCCTTTAAAAGCATAAAAGAAAATGGTTTATTAAAAAATTTTTACGATGGGGTTCGTCAATTGTTTACAACTGTTGTTCTACTTTTCTTACCACAGTAAATTAGTAAAATATTATTAAAAAATTATTTTCCATTTTTTATTTTAAATTAAACCATTTAGAATTTTTATGCATAATAATAATAAATTTAATTACAAATTTAAAATATTTCTTCATGATGGGTGGTTGAATTTACCATCTCCACAAACTCCACAAACATTTAAATATGGTGTGGAAAAAAGGATAAATTCAGAGAAATATTTAACATTTCTTGCATTATTAGAAATATTTTTTATAAATATAATATTTTAATTACCATATTGTGTATATATAATTATAACTAATCTTTATGCGCTACTTCTATGCTCTAATTAGAATATTTCATGTTGATTTTTTGCCTGCAATTTCGTATTACCACTGGGAGTTAGCTAAACCGAAATAATTTTATTTTATTATGTATTTTTAATTACATTTTTATGTGTTTATTTAAAATTAAATATAAATTTAGGATATTTTTTTATTCTTTAATATATTTTGCTGTTGTTGTTAGAAATTTAATCAGGATTTTTGTGCATGTGGTGTTAAAAAATTATTTAGAAAAAAAAAATTGATGGGAAATTTTATGATTATTAAATTATTTTGTAGAATTTTGATTTATTTAATGAATCAGATTGTTTTTAAAATAATTTATAAAATATTTATTTTATTTGGTGAAAATTTGAAATTATATTCAAAATAGAATTGCAATGAATTATGATTTAGAAAAATCATTATTATTTTCCACTATAAATATATATTTCCTTTTCATTTTAAGGATATTCTACATAAAATTTATCCGAAATTCACTATGAATTTAACATAAAAAAAATGTTTCCACATTAAGAAAAGTTTTTCCCAGTAATAATTCGGTAGAAAATTTACAAATATAAAAAAAAATTACTAAATAAATTAAACCTACAAAAATATAAATTTTTATTACATTTAGAAAAACTAAAAACCAAAAAACCTTTAATTACACAAAACATTTACTAACCAAAAAACTCAATATGTGTCAATAAGTTATTATATTAGTATACGAATTTTATTTTATGTTAGACAAATTTCTTTATCTTTTTCATTTCCGAAACGTACCAATTACCTGGGAAACCCTTAAGAATTGTTTTTTTAGAACCTAACCCAACTAATTTCTTATAAAGAAACATTTCGACAATAAATTTGACCTTACTTTTTCATGTAAAAATTATTTCGATTTTGTTAGTTTTTTTTTATATTGGAAGTTAAATATATTAAAGCAATTTAAAGTGGTTTTATCTATCTGTAAAATATAGTCAAAAAACACACATTTAAAGAATTTCAAGAGAGAAATAAAAAAAAAATGTCTAATAAAAATGGAAAATTATAGCAAAAGCCACAACAAATACAAATACAAAAAAATATAGTAAAAGCCTTAAAAAATTTATTTTCATATAGTAGTAACTTTGCATTTAAATAGCTCTATTATGGGCCGCAATGGAGTAAATAGATTGTTAAATTAACTCTTGATATGTAAATACACTGTTCCAAAAAAATTGGAATTTGTTAGATTTTGGGAATAGATTTTAGAGAAAATATTCAATTTCTGAATTATAATTGTAATTTGAAATTACAATAAGAGTCTTAATATTGAGTTAATTCAGCTTAAAATAGTAATTTTTAGTAAAATTCGAATAAGAATTCGAACTAGAACATATAATCGTTTTGCCAGAATAGGTCAGTAATTCTTTTAATATCATTTTCCAAGTCATATACGTCATTTTTCATATCAAATGCATTCTTTGTTAAAACTATAGAATCCTCACATCAATTACCAGACAAATATATTTCCACTTGAATACAAATCAAACATGGAATCTTCTAAAATATAATTTTTTAGCAGTGTACCATTTTTTGTTCAACATTTAAACTAAGATATTTTTCTTGTCTTTTAACAAGGATTTTTTTTTACAAAATCAAATCATGGATATCATCGTGTATCCTTTTTTATATTCAACAACTTTTTTTTGGACGTTTCTCTTTTTTAATTCTCTGCTTTGCTCTAAAAGTTTTTGCTTTGGTAAATGTCTTTTTTTTATTATTATAAAAATTTATTTAATACTTTCAATTTTTTTTTTTTGTCTTACGTTTTAGGATCGCTTTTATAATCTTGGCCATCTATACACAAAAAATCTCAATATATACTCGTATATTAGCTCAGCTAGAAAAGTTGTTCAAAATAGGTAAACCTTGACTATAAAATAAATTATATTCTGAGATTTTTTTATATTCATATTAAAATGAAAAGATTTAATTTAAAAAAATTAAATAAAAGTGGATTTTTTTATTTTCTTAGAATTATGCAAGAAATTCTAGAGAATTTTTATTTATAAAAATCATTGACTTAATATTTAAGTAAATTTCTCTATGGTATAGAAAAGTGAAATATTGTTATGGAAATTTTTTTTGTAATATAATTCTAAAAAGTATTTCTTTAAAGGTTATATTAAGATTTTAAAAAGAACCTCAATGATTATAATAGAGCCTAAAAATTTAGGCATCGTGACTAGAATTCTAGAAATATTTTTTATATACATATGTATTTTTAAATTGTAATTTTAGTTCTGGGAAAAAGCAATATTGTAATTTATTGGCTATAAAATTATGTTACTTAATGTTACATACAGTTTTGCTGACAAAAATGTAAATTTTTTTGGAAAAATTGACTTTCTAAAGGATATTTTAATGAAAATTAATTCGAAAATTTTGATAGTTATCATAAAATATGAAAAACATTTTTTAACATAGTTTTTTTAAATAATTTATTGTAAGTATGTTAAGTATAAGTAATTATGTGTTGAGTATGGTAACCCTCATTTCTATATATATGAATACTACATCAAAATGTAGGTATTTTAATTACCTTTAGTTCCCCCCAAGTTGCATACCCATATATTATCATTATAAATATAAAAAGTAAGTTTGAGTTGAGTATAACTTTTAGATAGTAATTCCAAAATATTTCTATATAAATTTTATTGCAAATATTTGCTAACATATGGAAATTTAGCAGTGTTACAGTTCTTTGGTTAATTTGACTACATTAATTACTTATTTATCTGTTTCCCTATTTGCAATTTTTATTATCCTTCACTAACAAACATAAAAAATATTGATCCAAAATAAAAAAACTATAATATAACAAACATAATTTTTCCTATTTCCATTTTTCATTTAATAAAAAACTAAAATTGTCTTCAATATAGCAAAGTAATAAATTCATTAATTCAAATATTAATTTTTTTTTTGAATTTTAGATTATATTTTTGAAATTGTTTAATAATAATTTCATTTGTAATTTTCTCTACAACTAAAAATGTGCATAAAAAATGTCTGTTTTTCAACAAACAAAACCAACATTTTTTTGCCAGGATTTTGGTTCATCAAAAAAAAATTTCCTCTTTTAAAACATAATATCTGTAATTTATTTTGTATCCCTAGGAATTTTAATAATTAAAAATTAATTTTTTCCATCATAATCTCGAAAAAAAGACGAAGAAGAAATAGAATAAAAGATAAATCTCTCATCATATCAGCAGCAGCAACAACAACAAAAAATCCTCACCACTGCATATTTTTTCCCTTATATCCTTTTTTTACAGAAAAAAGGATATATTCATGAAATTCATATACCAAAAAAGTTAAATAAACGGAAACCAGTAATAGAGAAATGCATATCCTTATTGTGAATATTGCAACATTTTCGTCATTGTAGATAAAAAAACCTTTTTTCATCCAATTTTTTTGTTGTTCTTGCCGGACTAACTATAATGTAATTAAAAAGTTTTGTCAAGCCGTAAAAAAATATGTATATTAAGTTTATTTAAATTAGCAACAATTTTTCCTTATACTGGGTGTCATATATGTGTATCCTGGTGGATTCAAGGATATTTTGAAATTTTAAATATTTGATTAGAATATGAAAACACCATGTAATAGGAAATATTTTTATCTTCTCCTAAAAGATCATAAATCTAAAATAAAGGAAAATTCACATATGTGACCCGGATTTATATTCCTACCATTTTTTTTTTAGGATGATAATAAATTTTTTTCTTGTTTATTTGCAACTTGGGGGGAACTAATATACAAAATATCAAAGGTACAATAAATTTAGGAGTATTTTTATTTCTGTGGAGCAAAAGTATAAACAAAAAATTGCAATTTTTTATATTTTATATATGACTTTATATATGACTCTGCAAATTTGTTGCATAAAATGACTCTAAAATTCTAATTGATAATTTAAAATTGAATTTTAAGATGATTGTCATTTTAGTGTTCAGAGTCATATATAATTAGAGAAATTACTAATTAGAGAAATTAGAAGAATGACAAATAAATCTACAAACAATGATTTCCAGAAGAAATATTAATATTTACAATACTTTTCTGAAATATATTTGTTAAGTATTTTACTTCCAGGTATCTTTGGAAGGCAGACAACTTAATTGATTTTTACATTATATATTTTTTCGACATAGTATATTTAGCAATACAAAAATCTTCAAAATTTATTACCATAACATTTAAATTCTTATTAAATTTTAAGAAATTGTCAAATCTAATGGCAGATTAGAACATTAAAAATTCATCATATTATTTTAAAATTACAACATAAATAGTTTTCGAAATTAAACATTTCATTTATAAATGCATTTAAAATATTATAATCATTAAAATAATATACATATATAAATATTTGTATATACATAAAGATTTATTACTAGATCATAAATATTAATACTAATTTCTAGCAATTATTCTTAACAAACGAATTCATTACTTTATCTCATTCATAAATCAAATAGTTTTGAAAATTACCAATTTCAACTATAAATTAATGTCTACATCAGAATTTCATGACTAAATTATTGTAAAATTGTTCGTGTTATATAATATGATAGTGATATATAAATATTTATCAACACTAGAAACATGACTTGTCTGCAAAAAAAAAATTAATGTTTTATTTGACTAGCGAGAAATGAAAATTATATGAAAATTTATTTGCATAACACAAAAAAATAAACTATGTACGCTAAATTATTGCATTTTTTGAACTCATCAGAATGAAAATAGTCACATAAATTTATTACAAAAATTATTGTGCAGGTGTTTTAATAAAAATGTATTTGACGAAATAATATTTTGAATGATATAAATTAGAAAGTTTTATAAAATTAATTAAAATATGACAAAGTTAAAAGGTGGGTTTTAAATTTTCTTTTTGTTTTTAATACTGAAAATTTATAAATGATTTAAAAAAAAATAGTTTTCAAAATAATTATTGACTTTTTCTTGTTAAAAAGTTAAAATTAAAGTTTCATTAACTAATTTAGTTAACACATTTTTATACAAAGTCAATTTTTTATTCTAAATGGTTAATAAAATATGGAAAATTTATAATTTTTCATTAAATTTTTAATAGTTTTATATTAAAATTAATACAAATTACAAAATTAATTAATTGTAAAAAATATATAATTAAATTGTTAAATCATAATCCATCATAAAATCATAATCCGCATACGAAATATCTAATTGACTGGAAAATATCAATTAAATATCTAAAAAAAATCAAGATTTTCCATATTATTTATAATTTTAATTTATAATTATTTCACCTTTTACCAATAAATTCAAATTGATTACCATTTCATTTAACATTAAAACGAAATTAATTAATTAATTAATTAAATTTTTTTTTATTAAAAAAAAATTATAGATAATATTTTGTATTTTTTTAATGAAGATAAAATTTCCGGTAATAAAGTTAACTTATATTTAATTAATATTATCAATCAGTTGGATAATTAATCTTTAAATTAAAAAAAAAATATATAATGTAAATCTCTCTTTTATCTCCACAATTTAAATTGTAATTTAATATTGAACTTTGGATATTAATTATTTCATTTTTGATTATTGATTTAATGTACATATTATATTATACATGTACTATATTTATTTCGGAACGAAAAGCTTATTGGTTTCATTAATATTGTTATTATAATAATGTTGAGTATGATATTCAATTAAATTGCAATAATTATTCATGTAATTTTTTATTTTATTAATACAACGTATTTTATATATTTTCATTATATGATGTAAATATTAATTTACTAGGTTAAATAAATTTAAATTTAATAAATACATTTTGAAGATTGTGGGTTTGTTGATTATATAAAGAAAAAGTTGAAGTATGTAATCCATTTTAATATGTGTACCAATCAATAATTTCATGATTATATTAAATTTTTCTGGAATTTTTAATACGTTAATTAAGCTTTAAGTATACCAAACTTAGTTTTATGAAATGATAGATAAAATATTGGATAAAATAATATTGTATTTTAATCGCAATTTTCCAATAATCATTATGAAATATAGATTTCAACTTTCTAACCAACTAAATTTACATCTTATTAACTATTTTTATCTATATAATTATTTGCTATAAGTTTGCTATGATCTATTTTAATGTTGAGTTCAATTTAGAGCCACATTTTTTTAATTTGATTCCACTGGAAATTCACTTTAAAATTTAATTTTCAAATAATAATTTTCCGTTGTTTGAATAGTGACAGACAAAGTAAAACTATTTTTAAATTAATTTTGAAACATGCTTATAACGATTACTATAGTTTCATTGTGACATATACATAATTAATAATTACATAATTATATATTTTTAATCATGTTTAAATAAAGTTGTAATTAATTTACAACCCAGATGGTTTTAATAATAAATTAATTTAATTTCACATTAAATTATATATACACAAATTTTATTTTAGTTATTCATTGAATTTTTCCAACATTGAACAGGATATTTAAAATGAGTATATATGTAGTTTACACCGGCTAAAATATATAAATTTCCACTTTTTAATTGTGTTGGAAAAATCCGGAAATGCATAAAAACAAACACTAAAAGTTTTATGTTCAAAAACTTAAAAAAAAATTAAATGCAAAATGCAAAAAACTATACAAAAATTTTTATTAAGAAATACAATAAAAATATTTTATGATCCCTTAAGGATATTTTCTCTGTTGTTATTTAATTTTTTTTTTTTGGAAAGCATAAAATTATATAAAAAAAATTATATATTATTTATTGCACGATTCTTGTAGTTTGTTTCGGTTTAAATTCAATTTTGTTATTTCTCTGTTAATTATTGTAAATTTTAGATATCACAGGCTAAGTTTCCTTTCAATTTTTAAGGTATCTAAGCTTTTAAAATACATACTCTAAAATTTAGAATTTTATGTAAATATGTATAATGAAAAATCCAAATTTTATGGATAAATTATTGTAACACTATAATTGCAGAGTTTTACAATTGTAAAATGCAAATTATTTAAGTTTCGATTAGTTTTTTTCGAAAATAAATCTAAATTCTCCAATATAGACAAATTTGGTATCTATCGACAAAATTACGAAATAAGAAAACTAAATCCTTCTTGCTCTATTTTCAATCCCTTTTTTAATTTTAATGGTATTTTAACATTTTCTCTAAAAAGTAATTATACTCCATTAAATTCCATTAAAGGAAATTTAACAAACTTAAAATAACCTCACCAAAAATATTACAAAAACAAAAAAATTGTAATAAATATTTTTCATCCTTTTTAAAAATTAACAAATTATTTGCTTATAAAATATTATTTAAAAAATATTTACTCAAAAATAATAATAATAAATTCCAATTTGTTTATATTTATTTTTATATTAAATTATATTTAAAAAAAAATTTTTGTAGCAAATATTCAATTGGAATTTTAAATCTAGGATCGTTTGCCAGCAGTGTAACAGTTGAAAAATTTATAGTAGTTTGTGTTTATTTAATGTTCAAATAAACAAAATAAAATCAAAATATTACAACAACAACAACAACACCAAAAAAATCTTTCTAGCTCGAAGCTATAAAAATGAAATTCAATAAATTTTTTATATTTTTGTGTTATAAAAATCTGGTATATAAAAAAGTTTTTCGAATAATAAAATTTTTGCTTTAAAATCGAGTTAAAAACATTGCAATATTGCATATAAATAAATATATGCCAGCCTGCAGCAGTTGATGTTTTTTTTCTCTCCATTTTGGTATATAGTTAAAGTTTTGTTGGAAAAACTAATAAAATTTAGAATGGATTTGTATATACCGAAATGCAAAGAAGTCATAAATTTATTTAGTTTATTTGTTTTGTTTAGTAATTATATATTAAGTTTATTTTACAAAAAAATTTAAGGATTTTTGTAGTATACAATTTTTGATCAGTATATTGCTTTGGATGGTTGTTGTATGTGCTAGAGGGACTCTTGAATCATTGTTGTAGGACTACGGTAGTAAAATAGGAAAAATTTACATTAATCTTTCAAACCATAACATAAAATACCAAGAATTTCGTCATCCTCATTCTTTCAATATTTATTTGCCTATAAAGTCGGTCTAAGTTGCAAAGGTCTATTTTAGCCAGAAAATTGTTAGTCCAAAAGGTAAATTTGATTTTGGAAAAACGATGAATTTAAATTGGAAAAAAACAAGAAAAGTTTAATTTGGTTTTAATTAAAGCTTTTAAACACAATTTATGGGAAAAAACTACATAAATATTACAGATATTTTGTCTAGAAATTTACCTGAATTAACTGATTATAAATTGTACATAAAATTATGAATTTTTTTATATAGAAATTAGAGTCTAAAATGTAAAGAAAATTTCAAAATTATACCAAAATATTTATTCGAAAAATTGATTCGTTTATAAATAACCAAGATCAAATATAAATTCTAATTTACTTTGGTCAATAACAACCGATCTCTTTCTCTCTCTATAGAATCAATCTATATTAGGTCAATTCAAATTTATAAACTTATTTTTAATATTATTTAATATCAAATAAGAAAAGTTTTCATAACAACTAAAATAAATCTGGAATATTAAATTTTATTTTTCTTAATATTTATTCAAAGTTATAAGAAATTTCTGATTCTTTTTTTAACATTTTATTGAATAAGTTCAGAAAGAAAGTTAAATTTTTTCTAATAACTTTCATTTATATGCGAAAAAGTCGAATTGTCAACCGATGTCATAAAGTTTTTCAATTTTCATATTCAATTTTCAATTATGGCCAACAAAATATATAAAATCGAATTATTATTTTTAAAGGAAACGAAATGCATATATGCGAATTTATTTATAGATAAAAGTTAATTTTAAAGCAAAAATATCCTTTAAAGAGGAAACTTTGAAAATTTTGTTTTTTAACCAGGTAAAATTAGATTTCTTTGAAAATTTTATTGAAATTTATTGAAAGAATTTTTTTTAAATTGTCATGAAAATCACAAATTTATATTTTAACCAATTTTATAAAAGTCACTAAATATATTTTTTTTTACCACAATTTCAAAAACATTTCTTATTCACGTAATCTGAAAAATTCAAGGAAATTAGAAATAAAGAAAAAAAAACATTATTTTATACCAAAATTCAATGAATACATTAAAAACAAATATATACAAATCACCTTGGATTCCTTGGATTTAGGATTTGTATTTGATTTTATGTTTTAAATAAATTTATGTATTAAATATTTCAGAAATTGGAAATCCTTTTATATTCTCAGGATTTGTTTCTTAAATCTTATGGTTCTTTGTAGGTCAATTTGCAGTTTGGAAAATATCCTTTTAAAAACAAGAACAAAAAATAAATTTGCATTTATTTGTATATTGTCCTTTTTTTGTAAATTTATTTTTGTTGATTGAATTGTTTATATGGCAATTCAATTGTTAATAATATTATATATTTTTATTTGAATTGCTGGTATATAATTTAATGGTCAAGGATTTAAAAGAAAATTTAAAAATAATATTTTGAATAACAGAAATTTTTGTATATAAAATTATCCTTTATATAAGTAGTTTTGCAAAAATTTGGCAAGGATTTTGGCAAGGGTAAATTTTCATTTCATCGGAGACCGATTGCAATTAAATAAGTAAATTACTAAAAGCTTTAAAATATAGTTTAGCAATTTTTTCGTACAAATAATCATCTAATTAATGTAAGTAATCAAAATTTATCGTATATAGAATTGATAATCCAAGCTTTTAAATTTATTTAACCTTGAATAATCTACAATTTTATCAAAAACTTTACTCATACAATTATAAATAATTTTCATATTATGAGAAATTATGCTTATTACAATTTATGATCATGTTCTTTTAACAAATTTCAACTCAAAATTACTTATTAGATAATTTTAAATATTTTTTTTTAATTTTTACCTATAATTGATTTTTCCTATTTTCCGATCACATAAGTCCTAAATAATTTTTTATGCTAAACTTTCTATATTTTATAAAATTTAACCATTCACCATTCTACTACTTAAAATAGTTCCAAACTATGTATTTATTACGATGAAATGTAAATTTATAGTTTAACATATGTTAGCAAATAAAAGATTTTCGATTATCGACAATTGGAAAAATATATTGGTTAAACAGAGAAGAATAAAAATTACTTCTTCTCTCTTATTCGATATACAAAAAATAAACCTATAAATATTCTGCAACATTTTCCAGTTCCTTATCTATATAAAAGTATTTTTAACAGAGAAAAATACTATGAACTATCAGCAAAAATTTATTTACCAAAAAAATTTAATTTTCATTTTCATTTTTGGAAAGCAAAAAAAAATAATAATATACAAAATTGCATTTCCTATAAAACGTAGGACACGACACGTTCTATAGACTCAATGAAATTTTACGATAAGTATTTTGTTGGCGAAAGAAGAAAATTTTATTGGAAAAAAAAAACATAAAATGGATAATAATTTTTTTTTTGGTTGCTGTTTGTTGAGAATTTAGTATATTTTGTATTGTTCGAATTCTATTTGTTTGGGAGGAAATTTATCGGTCTAGCCAACTAGAGGAATATTAAAAAATGTTATACAAGAAATTATGGTTGTTGTAAAATTTATGCATAAACACTTATATTGTTAATAAAAACGGATGTAAAACGAAGAGAGAAAAATGGACGGAAAAAACGTTGCTTTTTAGCAAAAAAAAAATCATTAAAATTGATTGCTATACATGAAAAGTGAGACTCGATAAAATAATTATTTTGCATATAATAACATTATTCATTACAAAAACCAATAACTTGAATATTCCTTCTTCATTATCCTTATTCTACTATACCGCTTAGAGTACGCCATCTAGATCAATATTTTTAAATTACAGACAAATTCTACCATCGAATTTTTGTATTTTGATTTATCCAGTTCAACCTTTCTCTTGTAATTTGAAAGTCAGTTATCGTCCGTCGCATGTCGTACAATATTATTTTTGGTCGGACAGAGTTCGTCTACTGATTAATGACTATATTTAATCATAATATATATAAAGGACCATCAGTAAGCCATCTAAGTTGATAACTACACCTGACACTTTTCAATTACATGACAATATAATTTAAAGATCCTTTTTATTTCTTTGAAAATTATTCAAAAATGAACCTAGCCTTTTTTAAAGACATTATCCAAATTGGTTTCTTTGGATTTGTGATTTCTTTTAAGTAAATCAAGAAAGGAAATGTCAATTACAGTTTGTCCTCATATTTTACAATATTTTTCCAAAACTATAATAATTTATCTATAAAAATTGAAAGTGTTTAGGCTGAAAATTTAAAAATTTTTTGGTCTCTAATACATTCATTCAGTAAACAATCTGCCACTCAGTTAAATTATAATGTTATTCTACCTTAAAAAAAAAAGAAATTTTCATTCTTCTCCCAATTCCACATTTTTCCATAATTTTAAAACACACGTAAAAGCATACGTCAAAAAAGAAAAATACAATTTTCTTTTATATAAAGAATAATAATTTTTTCAAAATTTTCTCAATTCATTGCCAATTTTCCACTTTTTTTTTTCATATATATATTAATCATAATTTTCTGCACAATAAATTATTCAACGTTTATTTTTTTTTTCCATTCTTTGAGAAAATCTTTTGTAACAATAACAAAAAAAAAATTTATATAATTTTTTTAAAAAAAAATTTTTTACATATAATTTTCCTTTTATTTAAATGGAAATTTTCGAAGAAAAAGAAATTATATCTTTTACATAAATACAAGGGAAAAAAAATACAACATACATTTTATGTTATATATTTGTGATAATATTAAATTTTTTTCATAAAAAATATTATGAAAAGTAAAAATTATGAAAAAAAAAACATCAAAATTTACTCAAAAAAAAAAATGAGGAAAAAGGAAAATTTAATGTTTAAATATTGTTCCTTTTGTGGTTTTTTGGTAATTTTAATTTGTATGTTTTGTGTGTGTGTTTTTAAAAGGAAAAGTCAAAAAATGAAGGAAGAAAAAAAAAATTTACAAAGGAATTTTCAATTTTATTTGTGAAATTTGACTGTGCTTCTTTTTTTTTTGATTGTTTTTATTTGTGGAAATGAAAGTTTTTTTTTTTTTTATTTTTTAATTAAAATTAACATTTAAAATGTTTACTTAATTTGTTTTTTTTTTTGGTTATATGAGGAAATTAAATTAAATTCTTGTTAAAAGTGAAAATTTTGTTTGCCTAAACTAAAGAAGAATTTTTTTTTTGATTTTCTATGGAATTTTCATGACTTGTAGGCGATGTTTTATTTAAGAAAATTTGTGAATTAGAATTATTGAACTGTGAAAACGATTTATACTTAAAACTGATTTATTAGACACACGCAGTAATTTTCTTTTTGAAAATGGAAATTTTTATTACAAATTTGTATGATAGTTACGAAAGAATTATTCGCTATTAAACGGCATTCCATAATTGTAGTTTCGTTATAATAATTTTAGTAATTTTGTTGAAGCATTTGCAAAAAAATATCAATTAAAAATCGCTTAGTTTCGTATTTCTCACTGATTCAATCCCCAGCCTTTAAAATACACAAAACTTTGCCATAAAATATTCATCAATTTGTTTTTATTACAATTACAATTTCATATTATTTTTAAATCAAAATTTTATTAGTCTGGTGCATTTTGCAACTTCTGTCGTTCTATTTTAATGACGCAATTACCAAAAAAAAAAATTATATTAAAATAAATAAAGTTTTAATTTTCAAATTATACTAAATTTTATTTTTCCCCACGAACTTATTATCTCAATAACAATTATTTAATTATGTAAAAAAAAAATATATTTAATTCATTATTATATTACAATATTAAAATAGTTTAGATTTTCATAATTTTCCCAATTCTAACTTAAATAATTTATTATCTAATTTTTCAATTTTCATGGAATTTTTCATATCTGTGATAGTTTTTTTGTTCAAATTCAAAAGGATTATGCAATTAAAAGTTTTCCATCATCATAAAGTTTTTTTCATCATAATTTTTTTTTGTAAATTACATTACAGACAAAATATGTATAGCACAAAAATTCAGTAGAACTTATTTTATTTTAGTTTAAGCTTTAGCCAACAACAACAACAAAATATGAGTAATATTTCTAATTAAACTTTTTTATTCAAACCATTTTTAATCTTAAACTAAAATGAAAAAATATTAAATCTCATCATTTTCATACATTTTCATTAATCTTTCACCATAATTTTAAAAGTATATATCTAAAAATAAAAATATAGAATTTTAATGATAAAAAAACAAGAAGTAAATAAATTATTTTAGTAAATAGTAAATTATTATCCTTCAAAGGACTATATACATAATATACTATAATTTTCTTTATCCATTTCGATGTATTAGCAATGATGGTGGCGTGTTGCAATTTCAAGAGAAAAAAACTAGGTGAAAATTAAAAGAAAACTTTATGTTTTACTTATAGAGAGAAAAATTATTATGAATGAAAACTTTTATCACCTGTTATTAATCTTGCACTTTGAAGTTTATTTTCTATGTGTTTTTTGTTTTCTATATTGTGAAAGTTTATTTTTTTTAGAAAATGAACATAGAAAAAGCAGTTCGTATTTATTTTGGATTAAAGTTTTGGAAGTTTAAAAAGGAAAAAATATAAACAAAATATTAACTCATTATTTATATAGAATGTTTTATATACCAAAGTAGGAGGAAAGAAAGTTTAAAACACTTGAAAATTATTATAAAGCAAAATAAAATACAGTGATGATAAAGTCATGATGATAATGATGAAATTTATAATCGTTAATATAAACTTTAATGATAAATTTTAAATTAAAAGATCGATTAACATCAGAGAATTTTTGAAATAAATTATCAAATTTTTTTTTACTTAATTATATAGTGGAAATAATGTGTAAGAGAAAGATAAAAGTGTAGTGAATTATTATGATCGTTTATTGCAATTTTAAGTATATTCGGTAAATTGAATTAATTGATTAAATGTGCTTTAATTCCGCAGCAACTTGATGGAACTTAATTTACTTTAAGCAGCTTCAATTTTTAATAATAAAATTTAGAGATTTGCAATAATTTTCCTATATAAATTTATTCATAATATAATTTCCTTTAAATTTGTTTAGGTCTAGGTCTATAATTTTAAACTAATAATCTACTCTAATTAATCTAATCTACTACTTGTAGAATTATTATTATAATTTATTAGTGAGTAATGGAATTGTTGAACTTTTGAATTGTGAAAATTAATCCACTGTCAAATTTGTCTTCCATTTAATCGCGTAACAAATTCAAAATGGTTACAATTTTCTTCAAATATTTCATCAATTATTAAACTCTCTCTGCATCGAAATTATTATAAAAACATAAATTTTCTATATATTCTAGAAAAACTAATATTTTCTCCCATTTTCCTCTTGCTTTATATTTTTGTTATATATAGAAAATTACCTTCGGAAATTAATTTACAAAAGAATCTAAATTTCACTTTCATATAATAGTTCGTGCCAGCTATAACAAAAAGTAATTATTGAAATATTCAACACTCTAATTGAGCTTAAAAATATTTAAAGAAAATATCAACAACAACAAAATTACCCTTTCCACAAAACTCCTTAATTAAAATTTACATTTCCTTCTGCGTCTTATAGATTTATATAAAATATTTTCATTTGAAAGTTTACTTATTTTTTTTTTGTATAAGTTTTAAATTAAATTCTCCTTCTAAGTAAAAAAAAAAAAACAATTTGTAATTTTTGATAAAAATAAAATCTACTCCATTTAACAAAAGGAGGAAAACCGCACACAAAAAAAAGTTATTTCTATACCACTACTATTTTTATAATACTATCAAATTTCTCATAGTCAAATTGTTAACTTAATTTTTGAAAGCATATAAAGTGCAGAGGGAAAAACAAGAATATTATATTATTGAAATATTGTTTCACCCTTTTCAGAAAATTCAATGTTTTTTAGTTCATGTTATTTTTTTTTTTGGTATCTTAACAAGAAACTAAATTTGAAAAAAATTGTGCATTTTATTCGTGATGTTTAAAATGTAAAATATAGTAAATTGCTTGAAATAAAGAAGCGAGAAAGTCAAATCCTCTTCGCAAGGTAAATTTAATTTCCATAATTTACACTAACCACCCGCAATGACACAAAATAATATAAGTTTTATTAAAAGGTGATGCTCCTATATTCACTTAAAATTTGTATTTTATAAAAGGGAAAAACTTTCAACTATATATTTTCACTTACCACTTTATTACTATTAATAATTTTGAAACAAACAAAAATATGTATTACTATCTTGTGGATTTTTTGGTATATACATTTAGCATAACTATATATATGAGTTTTAGAAATTGAAAAAGTTAAATTAAAAAATTCATGGGTGTTTCTCGTGGAATATAATCAAAATTAGTGGCATCCACAAAGATTGAAATAATGAAATGAAATACAAAAAAAAAATGTAATTTGATTATTGTCGCCAGATTTCTAGGATTGAAGGTAAATTTGTAAATTTTGCTGATAAGAAATTTAGATTTCATTTATATTCGAGTTTAATATATTGAAATTAGAATAAATATTTATTCACTTGAAACTCTTGACTTTAAAAATTGATAAATGAAGGCAAAATGGAAGACTTAAAACCAAATGCTTGATTATTTTGCTTTCTTCAGATTTTGCTCTACAGCAATTTTTTCCAAAGTCAGTATGGGACCAGCAATTTTAATTTATTAAACCGCAGTTAAAATTATCACAGCATTGTATCATTGTTTCACCATTTCATAATAGATAAAATTCTTCACTGAAATTAATCAAATCTTCTGCTATAAACTATACAATAATATCCATACGCTTTTATGATTCGTCATAATGTAAAATTTGTTTAATTTTTAAACAACAAAATAATGAAAAATCTTATTAATTAATTTTTCCATAATTTATTTATTTTAAAACAAAAATTTCAATCATTGTCTATTACTAGGGACTAAAGGGTAATTTAATTAATTAAAAAAAAATTTCTCCTGTGTGGCAATAAATAAATACGCGATAATAATATATTAAAAATTGATAATCCTTAAGGGATTTACAATAAATGTAATTACAACATATATTCATTATCTCAGTATTACAAATTTAAATTTGTAATTTAATGTTTTGCATAAATATTTTTCAAATTTAATTTCAATTATTTGTTTGTTTTTTAATTTAAATAAAATTTCAAATTTTATCATATTTTTTTAAAAAAATAAAAATTCATATTTGATATCATATTTTATGATATTTGTTAAACTTTCATTGTGGTATAATTTAGAAGAGTAATTAAATATCTATATACATATATAATAATTAATCTGAAATTGTGCAAAAAAGCATTAATAATTAATTAATTTTAAGCTTTAAGCTTTTATTAGTTTATTATTAGAAATTGTACTACTTATATTATAACATTAGGAAGGAAATATTTAAATCTAATGTATTATATCTTACCATACCCCACATAAATTATGTTAATGACAAATTGCCTTTGAGGTGAAATATAATTTTTGTTTTTATGTATATTATAATTACCTTTAATCAACTTTAGGATGAGAAAATTATTTTCAAAAATTTAAATAAATTAAATTCTATGTAAAAAAAAAAGAAGGATTTATTATATAAGTGGGGATTAACGTAAGAGATAAAAATGTAAAATTGCTTGGTTGAATTTTGCTTTTACTATAAATTTTGGTATACAAATCAAAGGATTTTTTTTTATTTATGTATATACATAATTATTATTTCATAAAGTTGTTGAATTTTGTACAAATTATTTAATCAAATGCGGATAATATAATTATTTGATGGAAAATAAATTTTTGCTTTTACCAAAAATTATATATTTAAAATGATGGCAAGAATTTTATTCATTATTTTAAATATTTTGGTTTCGGGTAATTTAAATATTTATGAATTTTGTATATTTAAAAGTTTTTATTTTTTAAAAATATTTATACATTTATATTAAATATTTGTAGAAAATTTAATTTTATTGGTAATATTTTTAAAAAGTTTTATACATTATATCGAAATTGATGTAAAAATATTTATAAAACTTAAAATTTAAATTTAAAACTATAATTTTCCGTCACCTCCATAATATAAAATGGCCGCTTGAATTGCAAAATAAATAAAAAAAACACTTTGAGCACAACCCATTTTGTAATGGCTTCCAAATTCTAATTTTTTTCTAGGAATATAAATGAGAATAAAAAAAAATAATAATGATGTCCTCTCTTATTCATATATTGAATGCCAAAAGTTTAACTCCACCCACTTTTTTAATGATCATAGAAAATTTAAGAATACTCGTCAGTCGCATTGAGAATTTTGATTGCGTAAGACGTGCACATAATTTTTTTTTTTAATTTTTTTGTTGTAATTATTTGACATTAAAACAGTGTAAAAATTGTAAAACAGTGTAAAAATTTAAGATTGTGAAGAAAAAAGTAAACAATTTTTTTAGTGTGTTAATAATTAATTTTTCTTGGTGATTTTAATAAATTTTAAACATTAATTAAATTAAATTTAATCAAAATTCAGATTTCCCGACCTTTGATTCAAGGTAATTAATTAAATGAATAAATAAAAATCAAATTTTATTCCAATTTTTTTTTCCTTTATTATGTAATGAAAAGTATGATTAATTTTCCTCAACTAATGATAGTTAAAGTAAATTTTAGTTTGATTAATAATATTTTTCTCAATTTTATTTTTAAAGGTAAAATATTTTTCTTCACTAAAATCAATATTTATTTCTAAAACTTTTAGCAAAAACTTTTTCTATGGCCAAACTGACAATATAATCAAAAACTTTGTGTAAATTTATAGAGTTTTTTTCCTAAAGAATGAGTAAATTTGTTAGTAAGATGATTGAGTATAGTTATAAAGAGTAACTTTATAAATTTATGTTGCAATTTTTTTACACTTTCGACTATATAGAAAATTATTCAATTCAAATTTCGATATTCGAGTTGCGGACACTAAAAATATTGATGATTGTCTGTTGTTGATGGCATTTCATTAAGTTATTGTCTTAATGGTTTCTACTTATATAAATTTATGAAAACATAAATCCAAATTTTTCTTTGTGCATTTATTAACCCTTTTATTTCCTTCATTTTTGATTTCCTAATGAAAAATCATAGTTTTTTCCAAATAATAAAATATTATTTTCACCCTTTTATTAATATTTTTGTATTAAATTAAATACATTTTTATTTTTATGAAATTTTATGTTATATTTTATGAAATTTCCTGTTAAATTCATGTCTTTATTTTGCTGTATTTCCGTCAAACTTAGTCAAAAAATTGCTGTCAGCAAATTGAAATATTCAAACAAAACCACTAAAAAAAAAATCACCCTCTTGTCTAGACAAAATGACGGACAACCAAATCCATAGTGGACTTTAATTTTTATGTTTAATAAAATATTTAAGAATGAAATATGAAAATTTCGATGAAACGGATTTATAAAAATGTACAGGAAACAAAAAAAAAAATACTAAAATTAATTCAATTCTAATATTTTTCTTGAAGCATAGAAAATTATTTTAGGCATTGCAGCATAGCACAAAACACACTCAATAAATAATGCATAAATATTTTTTTTTGTGCGCCTAAAACTATGCAAATATTCAAATCTATTTATTCAGTCAATATTATTACATATTTCAAAAAAATTTCGAGTGTTTACTAAATTTATTAAAATTGTAATTGGAAAAATAAATACTAAATTTTCAATTTTTATTATTGAAAATTATTTAAATTGTCAACAAAAGTTTTCCAAATTTTAATGAAATTAAAATTTTTAAAAATTAATTGTTTCCGTTTCACATTACACATAATTTTTTTTTGGCTGCTGTCGAAAATAAAGTTCAAATAATAATTTTATTTTTTTGGGTTTATTAAATCAAAAAAGTAAAAGAAAACTTTGTATGGCAAAATGAAAAGAGAAAAGTAAAGATCCTGTGTGTTGAGTAAAAATGTATATTACAACAATTTACAATGTATAATGTAATTTTGTGTCTTTGCTAACACGTTTCCGGACGTAATAATATACTTATTTTTCTTCCTTATATACGGAAAGTATAAAAATATCATAAATTTATCAGAAATGAAAAATTCAAATCGGAAAATTATTGATTTTTTTGCAGAATTCTTATTAGTTACCAAATGATTACAATATTTTAGGTTTTGTGACAAAAATAGGATACAATAATCTGTAAAATGAATTATTCTAAAAAAATTATAATTTCTATAAATAAGAGGAAGGCTAATTCGACGGTTGACGGTCATCAGAGCGACTGTAGAAATAAGAGTGCACAATTAATTCATATTTAAATAGATCGAAATTAGATTCTATTAAATTCTTCTAATCCTCCCCATCCGATAGTTTTCTTACATTTAATTTTAGTGCCAGTTTCCTATAAGTTGTTTGTTTTTGGGTATATGGATGTAGGCAGAACGTGAGAGTGTACAAGAAACTAAATTTGTATAACTCCGTGGTATGTGAAGTGTGAAACACTGAGTCAAAATTTTGAGAAGACTTAGAGCGAATCATATTTTTCCACTTCTTTCGTGTTCCTATTAAAATATTATTTACTTCCGCAACAAAATCAATCTTTAATATGAATATTGGAGCAAATAAAAATCCGAAATAATAAAATTTCACTACATTTTATTTGTAACGAATTCTACCAAAAAAAAAAAAAAACAAAAAAACGAAAAAATTTGTGTCAGCAAACCAAATAAAAAAAAAATTTAAACATGATTTTTATGTTTTTTTATTTTTTTTCACAAATTTTTTATGTGCAAATTCCAATTTTATCCTTTCACTTACCCTTACCAAAACAAATATGTATATATATATATTTTTTCATCCTTCTAACTTTTCTACTTTTCTTATAACAAAAAAAAATCTCATTTTCTTATCGCAACATAAAAAAAAAACAAACTCTATTTTTACTACACTTTTGAGATTTTTATTTATTTGCGTTGGGATTTCCGTATCAAATAAAGTATAATATACATATACGTTTTTTTTTCATCCTCCTGTTATTACATACACAAACAAACAAAAATAATAATAATATTTTCGATTTCTGCAACAAACAATCTTGAAAATTGTGAATTCCACTAGAAAGAAAACCGAATTTTCATTGATCTTACACAACAACAACAACAGAAATGAAAAAAGGATATAAGATTATTCGTGGAAAATTATATATACGTAATAAAAGAAAAGCTAAAAATGAAAAGTAAAGAAAAAGGAAAATCCTTTTTTTTTTGTTTTGATATTTTTTGTTACATGCTTTTAAATTATATTTTTATGATTGCTTATCGAAAATAATACAAAAATGAAATTTTAACACCTTCAAAAATTGCAAAAAAAAAAAAATGCCGGAAGCTTTTTAAAAAAAATTTTCCCCTATATTATTGGTATTTGTGATAGTCCCAGATGCACTGAACTATTAAGTTGTTAATATAATATAGAAATTTTCTTATATAGATTTACTTAAAACGAGGTCACCGAAAAAAAATTGCTTCTTTATTTTTGTAAGATTAATTTTTATGTTCAAAGTTTTTTGATTGGTTTGAAAATGAAAGGACGGTGAGAATATGGGCCTCTTCTTATTAAGGATCCTTTATTTAGGTCTGAAATCTGATTTATTGTGGTCGAAAAAATTAATTTTAGTAAGGACTTAAGCTTCGAATATCAACATTTTGGGTATAGAATTTAATTTAAATTAGTAAATAGTTAATTAAATAGTAGAAATTTAGAATTTTGGGTAAATTTAATTTAAGTCATAATTTTACTGTGTCTATAATTAAAGAGAATTTAAATTATATTTTCTATAGTGCAAGGATATATCATATATTTTGGACAAATTTGAAGAACAATAGTGAAGAAACTTGCGACAAGCTTTGTCAGTTGATGGCCATGGTAGGCCTACATACTTGTATGGCTTCGAAATCTAATTCAACATTATATATCTTACCCTAAAATTCAGACACTATTAAGTTTTTCATTAAATTTTAAAATAATATCTTTCTGCAAGGATTTACACAATACTTAACAGCTTCACCATAACAGCTTCATGTCCTTAAATAGAAAATTTCCATGATCTCAAATTGAGTTAATAATAAACATAATATAAAAAAATGTACAGTATATAAATACCGAATTTTATTTAAAGGATATTTTCTCTGATATGATCCTTTAAGAATTTATCTTCCCCAATTGTTTTGTTTGTTTTCTGTATTTCTGCAAGAGATAATTTAATTTTTTTTTTTAAATTGATTTTTCCGACATTGTTAAGGATTTTTCCGAAAGACGAAAATAAAGGGAAAAAATAATGGAATTTTTTGCTTTAAAAAAAAAAAAATTTCATTTTACTTTTTATTTTATATGTTAGTCGTACATTTGAGGTTTTTAATGGAGTGTATATATCGAGACAGAAGATTGACAATTCTTGCTTTTTAGTTGTGCACCAAAAGATTCTTTTTATTGTGTGTTGGAAAGAAAGGATTCAATTGTTTTTCATTAATTTTGTGGAATTGTCATTGTAAAAATGTCCTCTGAGATTTTTCTTATTTTGAAGAATTTGGTGGTGATTTTTTCGTTTTTTTTTCTGTATAGATTTTTTAAGGATCATATAAGTACAGAGAAAAATAATTTCTGGTTATTGCGATAGTAAAAATATATAAATTTACGAATAGCACAAGCGAAAATAAGCTTTTTTGGAGATATTTTTTTTAGAAAAGTTATAGAATTTTATATTGCATTACAATTCCAATTGAAACTGCAGATTTGTGAGGAATTTTGTTAACCTAAAACTGACAAAACTAATAGAAATTTATTGTAATAAAGCGTAATCAATAAATCCTTAAAGAAATCTCACTATTCCTTAGATCACTATATTACATAATTCTCAATTTGTACATAAATTCTTCCAATGCTCCAATCAATACAAAATCAGAATTTCTACTTCACTTCTGCAAAAAATCTTCAATAATCATACTATACAAAATCTGCAAAGAATCAAACATGTTTAATTATACACCAAATGTTTGATTGGACTTCATTATTTTTTAACTAACTTATTATCAATTTGGTACAACTCAATCGGTATATCAAACATGTTTGAGTGATATTAATTTCATCTTCGAAATTTCAAAATAAGATATACGTTAAAGTAAATAGCTGAAAAAACCTGTTTTCATATTCTTGAAAATAAATTATAAACAGATCTAAAAATAGAAAGATTCCCGCTTTTTTTTTTTTAAACTCTTGTTGACTTCAACAATAACCAACTATGATTAAAAAAAAACGAATTTCTTTTTGGTTTCATCTTAAAAGTTTTACCTTGTTCTTTATTTAACCACAAATTCATTTTTTCTCCCCTCAAAGTAAAATAGTAAATCTTATAAGTAGAATTTTTACAAAGTGTATCTGAAAAGTAGGAAATCTGAAAATTATAAATTAAAATGGCACTTTTTCATCACAAACAAAAAGGAGATTTATAATTTGACCACAACATGTTGTCGTCTTCAACAGGTTTTGTGGTAACATTTATATAAATAATTTTCGGACCTTATATGAAAAAATTTATAAAATGTTTCTTTTGTTGTCTGGATTGATTGCGGGCGAGAAACAAAAATTTAAAGGCCTTTTAAAGACTTTCTATTCAATTTGTGATTGTTCATAATATAAATAAAATTTATAAAGTGACCACGAAGAGAGAATGTAACAAATTTCTTCTTTGTTTATGACATTTTGAAATTACGATAAGATTTTATTGTAAATAAGAAGAAAATTAAATATTTATATGCTTAATTTTTATTTAATGCTTCATTTTATGTGAAGAATATTAAAAATGTTGAAAAATTGTTTCATTTTTGATAAGTAAGCTCAGTGTTTCCTTTTGTGATGTGATTCCAATTTGTAAAATTAAAAAGCATGCCAGTAGAATTTGAAGTATTGACAATTTTGTATAGTATGAACCATAAAAGTCACCTATCAGTCGACTCTGACTTTAAAAGCATCTACGTCTACGTTAGTTAAAAATTGAATTTGATCCAACTTCAACATTCACCAGTAAAACCATGAACAGTGACCCTAAATTTGGGAAAACTTAAATAATCTACCTTAAAGATTTTACAACTTATAGAACACCATCACGTTTCTAATTACCTGAAATGCAATTTTATCATTTATGTCAGAAAATTTTGTTTCCCAAAAGTAATATGAAAATTTTAAAATATTATATTTCTTCAACTATGAAATTTTTATAATTCCAATTTTTCTCTCCGCATTTAAATTTTTCAGGTCAAGTTCTGTAATTAGTTTTTCCAATAGGCAAAAAAAGAACCTCAATTGCAAGCTTATAGAAAAACAAAAACCACGAGAATAAAATTCACACGAAAACGTGTTGTGCTGCTGCAACCAAAAATTAAAAGTGAAAAACATAAATATAGCCTCTGTGCAGTCTTTCCATAATGACCAAAATGTAAAAAGTTATTAATACCAAGTCACAATTTTTATCGTGTGCTAAATTTTGTGCGGTTTTCAATTTTAATAAAAAAAATAAATTTGTTGCACAGTGAAATAATATTAACACAAAAAGTTATAAGAATAAATTTCTTTTGCTTATCTTATACACAAAAAAAAAAGGAAAGGAAACGAAACGTTAAAAAAGAAAAGTCATTTGCAATTTTCCACAATTTTAATGTTATATACATTTTTCTTTAAGTAGACGCGGTTGCATCAATTATTAATGTCGATGGAGGATGGCAGAGAGATGTTTAATGATAATTCAAGTAATACAGAAGAAATGATAAAAAGTAAATTCAATTTACATTTATTTTATCGTAGTCAACTTTCTTTTTATTTCGATTTAATTGAATTTTATATGTTTATCGAAATTAAAGGAGCAAAAATAATTTAAACTGTGATTTTGAAATTGATACAAGAAAATTTTTGGTAGGAAAAATTTACTCTTTAAATTTGTAAAAACTTGTAAATTTAAAATTAAAGTAAAAGTAAATTAAATTTTCTAATCAAATTTATAATTGAAAATTATATTATCATTTTAATTTCTGCGTAGAAAAATATCGTTCCAAAAAATCATTCTAATTAGCACAACTTTATTGTTGTTTCTTTTCAATTAATAGTGACAATGAATTCTAACTGTATTACACAATAATAGTAATACTATATTAATCCATAAGATTACAATATCCTTTTAACCCCACAAAAAAAACCATAAACATTATTTTTTTCCCCAAAAACATTTTGCTTATACCCTAAACTAAATACATTTTGCTTACGTTCCATAAATTTTATTTAATTATTTCCATATTTCAGAAACAAAATTAATAAGATTAAAACTTTCCATATAATATTAAAAGCTCTAAATCTAAAAATGTCTTATAATTTACCTGCTGAAGTTTCCCAAAAGACGGGAAACTAAAACCCACTATAAGACACTATAATACAAAGAAAAATTCTTGTCATCATAATTAACGTTAATAAAGGACGAATTTATATATATATATATTAAAAGTCTTACATAATACTGTAAGACTTTTAATAGTGCATCCTAAATATTAATCAGAAAAGAAAATTGCTGAGGGGATGTAAAACTTTAATGAAGTTACAATTATTTTTCTTCTCTTTGTTGCATTCAATTATGGCTAATTTTTCTTCTATATCTCCCAATGGAAAAGTTTTCTATTAGCTTGAGGGTGATAAAAATGAAAATATTGTAAATAAAGTTTTCTATACATAAGTAAATTATTATCATGATAATATCAATTTTGAGTGTGGGTAAGAAAATTGTATAGAAAAATTGAGAAAATTTATGATAAAAATTAAAAAAATTTCCAAGTTTACAAACGTTTGATAGAATTTATTGTTGTTCCCTAAGCATAATTAATATATCCAATAAGAGATGCATAAAAATAGTAAATATATGATTATCAAATATTCAAAATATTTCATATGACATTAGAAAAATCAATGAAAAATGTGAAAAACTGTATACTTAGTCACCAAACATTGAATGACAAAATGTCCTAATTTTCATAATATACTAATTATTTTCCTAATCATTCTTTTTCATTATATATTAAAAAGGACATGCTAATATTTCTAATTATTATATTCCAAATAAAAACGCAAATTAGACATAAAATTCGCCGACGACATTAATTATTATCCAAATTAGGTCAGTCAAATTATAAGTCAAAATAATGTTTATTTTACTAATTACTTTATGTTTTTTTACAGGTACAAAAAGTCCCAAAGTTTTTATTAAATCATATTTTTTTTATATGTAGTCCAATTTGCCTAAAAGCATATCTCTCTATATTATTATCATACACACAACAATCCATTTTCGAAACACTATTAGACTCTTCCTAAATTTGATTATTATAAGGATGTGTAATATAGTTTGTTGGTGTTGACGTCTAAAATGAATTGTTAATAAGGGACTATATTTACTAGCCGCAACACCGCAAACACCTTTTTCTATTCATATGCGTATTCGTGTGTGTGTGTTTGTGAAAGGAACTATAATAGGGATATATAATGTTTTTAGGTAGTCATCGACTGACAGACGTTTTAAATTAAAATTTCTAATTGGCTAGGGGTTTTTTTTTAATATTCCTTTTGGTGATTAAAAAGGATCAACAAGAGAACCACACAAAAAAAAAATATATTACAATAAAAAATGTCTGGAAAAACTAGATTAAATACACATAATTAATATTAGAAAATTTTAAGTGAATTATATTTAAATATTAAATATTTCCTAATTAACGAAAAGGAATATTTTTGCATTTTGCAGTTTCACGTTGAAGACAAACTAATATATTTTTAAATACTTTTTAATTCATATTTTTTTTTATTTTTTATAAAATTGGAATATTGTTATTTAATTACAGGATAATTAAAAATGGTTCGTTATTAAGTGTAATCTAATATTGCTGGTGGCGAAATTTAATGTCCTGAAAAATATTTTTATTTCTATTAAAATTAATTACAATTTTTAAATAGTTAAGAAGAAAATTTTATAATTTAAATGCCTGTAGTATATGCGTAAATCATAATGGATATTGTGATGATCTGACATTACCTTTTTTTTTAGTATATAATAGTGAGCAAAGAAATTGTGAGCAAAGAAATTATTTCTAGATGAAATTAGCTGATCTTCCGCTACAGATTTTTCGCTACGAATTTTGTAGACAGTTTCCTAAGTTTTAACTTTATTGTTACTATAATAACTAATTCTGTTGCTATTGTCGTGTGTTCGTGCTATTCAAAATTAAACAGATATAAAATTTATTTTCTGATAGAAAAATATTGGAATGAAAATATCAACAATGCAAGAGAACCATTAATTAATTTATTTATCTCCCAATCGTAAATTAATTATGTTTATAGTTAATAGAATTTTGTTGACCCTTTATCACACGTAATATTTCTATTTAAACACTTTTGACAACCATAAAAAAATGTCACTAACGAATATTAAAAAAAAGGAAGAAAATTATTAAATTTCATTTTAAAATGCATAAAAATCTAATTTACATAATAAATTTTCTGATGCGTAACGAATTTATTAATATTAAATACATTTTTGTTTATAAAAACGAACAGTATATTTTAAAAAAAAATTATTTGTAAAAATGGGTGAAGAACCGTGAAAGATTAAATTGGATGACATTAATTATAGTATGGGGTCATCATTATGGGCAGGTGAAATATTCCAATGGTTTGTAAGATAGAAATTTGACAGTGGTTTGTGGAATTGTAAACATATTCCTTACGTAACGTCTGTTAAAATGATTAATTGATTAAAAATGGTTCGTTATTGATCAACTTAATATACCTAACTATAATCTGAATGTATAAATGTAAAAAATCCCTTGTATGCATCATCAATAAAATTATAATAAAATTTTAAATTAACACTGTAAAAATTAGTGAATTTTATAGAATCAATTCATTTTATTATCCTTTCAATTCTCACGTTTATTTTTCTAAAAAAACTTACTAAAACAATTATCAAATCAAACAAAACAGCAATAAAAACAATAAAAATAGGTTTAAACATAGAACCAAATCAAAATTTACCTACTCAAGGTAATCGTAGTTATTTTAAAATCAATTTTACGCCTCCATAGTGTCAATATTGAAACAAAATGATAGAAAAATCTCAACAACAACAAAAACCTGCAAATTACCAAAATCCCATAAAATTGATAGGTCAATAAAATCCAGAATTTCAATTCTCAAAATGTTTGTCATGCAACATTGAGAAAATTGAATGATTGGAAAAGCAAAAGATATTCAATTTTCCAAATTACAAAAAAAAAAAACTGTTTGTGGAAGTCAATTTATATTCTTTTATAATAGCAAGAGTAGCAAAAGAATTTCGTGTGTCAATAATTTTTCAAAGGCTTTTTTATTTCCAAGTATACTCAAAGTCAATTCACACAATTCTCTCTAACACTAACAATTATTGTATTCCCTTTATATCAACTATGAAGAATTTAAAAGTAAATTGCAGTCAATCATTATGAAAGGATAACCAATAATCCTCAGTGGTATTAGAAAGTAAGTAAAAAGAAGGATGCAATTTATGTAATCTGATTTTTATTTTCTATATAAATAATTTTATTATTGAAGTCAGGAAATTGAAAAGGTACGAAACGTGTTTCTGGTTATATAATTATTTTTGAAACATTCCCATGATATAAGGATAATTAGTACCTGATGATAAAATAAGTAAGGCACGAGACAATATATATATAATAATTATAATGTACCAACAGGTTCTTAAAAATTCTGCGTATAAGTTGAACCTGAAATATTGTATAGTTAAATATCAGGTTTGTACGAGATTGTAATCATTGTCATAAACTGTCCTTTCTTGAGACGAAAAAGACCTAGCTATGCTTTAAGCACACACAGTCCTGGAATATTGCTACGAATGAATATACTACCTACCATCGACTTAAAGATGAAATTTTGATAGTTTTGCCAGCATTTCATTTTAAGTAAAATTTATCTCACAATCAGAATTTTTAGTTGTCAAGGTAGCAAAAGTATTACATATATTAAGGAAGATATGCTTGGTAGCAAATTATGTGTAAGCAGCACAATCTGCTGATTTTTGGAGGATAATTGACAAAGTCTGTTCAATTTAACATAGCCTGTTAACTTTTAAAGGATAATTAAATATATCGTATTTCTAATTCAAGTATACTAACTAAATTTTATATAAGTACATACAATAAATGTATAAAAATAAGTAAATATAACTACATTTTACACAAAATGTAATGTAATAGATAATTTTGAAAATTATTTTCTATTTTTGAACATTAAAATTTAAATTAAATTCATTTCGTCGTTATCCTTTTGAAACCTAATATAATTTTTTTTATCAAAGGATAAATAGTTTTATGTTCCTATATAAAAATTCTGTAACAAGAAATTTCGCATTTCGTTATATTTTATATATTTCAAAGAATTAAACTTATACATATATTTGATTCGCAGTTAAAACAAAACTAAAATATTACACGTACATATATATTTCAAATAGAACTTTTAGTGTTTCAGGAATTTTGTAATTAGTTCTGTATTTTATATTTTTAAAAAGAAAATAGGATCTAAAATGTAAAACTAAACTTAGTTTTAATTGAAATTTAATTTGTTTTCGTTTATTTGTTTTCCTTTATTAAAATTTAGGTATAGGCGTTCAATTAAATATATGCCCATCCAAAAGGTATAACAAATATAAATTGCTTTAAATTTTAAAGTTGTCATATATATATGTACATATAAAAAAAAACTGATGCAGTCATTGTTTTTATACCTTAAAAACATGGAATATGCTTTTACTACATTAAAATTCTGAAATCCGGTAATATAAATAACGTGAAATTAGGTTAGGCATGAACACATAATTAATTTTTGATTTGAAATACTTTTACACTATACATAAATATACAAAAATTTTAAATTCCAATGAATTTATTTTTGAAAATGAAAAATTTTCTTTTGAATTTTGTGGTTTGTTTGGTAAACAAAACAAGTTTTATAGATATTTGTGGACAGAAATATAGTTAATCCTTCCAGTGATTGAGACTATAGTATAATTAAAAATTGAACTATTTGTATATAAAGCAAATGATACTAGATAATACTAAAATGAACAGTACATACTGATAAAATTTTACTTTTATGTAATACTAACTAATTACAGGATTTAGATAATCAGTTAAATATGATTTATTAAAAAATGAATGTATAATTTTTCGATATGAATCAATTAACAAACCACAAAATAAGTCTCTGACATGATATAAAACGAGATTCCTCCTACCTCCTATACCTCCTCCAATTTAGATCAAATCAATGAGAAATCTTACAAAATTCTTCCTTCTAACCATTCCAATGTCTTAAATTCTTAAATGCGGCCCCCATAAAAAATCCATCAAATCCAATTATTTACTTAATAAAAAAAAACATTCTCAAAGTCAATTTTCGATTAAATACAAATAAAAAATACTACCTGATGCACATTTTACTTTATTATTAAACATATAAATTTTCTGTACAGAAATCGTATACACAAAGAAGAAGAATTGTTATAATAAAACCAACGCTTTTTTTTTACTCAATATCTAAAAAAAAAAAAAGATTGAATTACAAAAAAAGAAAATAAGGAAAAATAAGATAGAATTAATATAAGTAAATCGGGTGGAGTTACATCAATTTACACAATTTCAACAATTTATGATTGATAGCTTACATAAATTGGGGATTTCTTTGCTAACAAAATATTTACACTAAACAAATATACATTAAATATTGAATTTTTTCTTCTTTTACTTTGTAATTTCACTATACATAAATAATACATGAAAATCTATTTTGTTATCCAAAAAAAAAAACAAAAAAAACTATTTTTAGTTTTTCTTTATATTTTGAACATTAAAAATAGAAAAAAAAAATCGTTAAGATTAAAAAAAGGAACAAGTTCTTTTGTAGCACTTGGAGTTAAGCTGGCTTTATAGCATAATATACGAAATATATAGAAAAGTTCATTTACCTTTAATAGAATTATATTTTTTATGTTATTATATGATTGAACCCTTTTAATCTTGACGAAGAGGTTTGGGAAATTATATTAAATTCGGAGTAATTAATGACATTTTATTTGTATTTCGTCTGAGATGCATGTAAATTTTTGATATTTTTATATAGTTTTAGATTTGTAATTTACCTAATTATTTGTATTTTTTGTTAGTAAATTGTAATTATTCATATAGTATTTCGAATTTAATTACAGATGTAATTAATACATCGTATACGTTTCGGTATTTTTTTTAGTATAATGTAATTATAAGCATTAATTATGTAAATATTAGTATAATTAAAATTAGCTATTTACTGAAAATTTAAGTATATTCAATAAAGTAAAGTAATATTGTAAATTTGTTTAATTTAATGCATTTTATTTGCGATTACCTAATCAATTTACCTGTAAATACTTGATATCTTCACTATCAAATGTAATTACCGACATCTTTAATATGTTATGGAAAAAACATTATGAAAACAAATAACATTTCGAGTAATTTGTAATGTAAATGGTTATTTTCCACAGAGTGACAATTAATTATTGATGTTAGAAAACTATTTGGAAAATTACAATTCAAAATTTTGATTATATTTTATAGTTAAAACTTTATTAATTAATTATTTCCCAGAAAAAGTTTTAAATTTTGGAGTAATAAATATTTTGTAAACAGGTAAATTTACTCTAACAAATTAATTGTACAATCAATACCATTTTAAATTTAAATGAAATATAAATTTTCGAAAATAAATTAATTGTTGACATTTTATTGATGATTTAACTTTTCTTAAGTAATGAAATTGTAATCAATTGTAAACATTCCACCCAGGAATCAACCCTGATGAATATTATTCTTATACTGAAAATATCCAAAATTGATTTCTTTTTTTTTCATGGTTTTTCATAAAAAAATTAATCCGAAAGCAAGAAAATTATTTTATCTTTTTTTTAATATGGTGAAAGTCAATTCAATGTTTATCGTGAAAAAAAAACAAAGTTTAAATTAAAATTAATTTTAGCCTTCAATGCACTTGTTTTTAATGGACCAGAAAATTATAAATCCATTTATACGGTAAATAAAATTTATTATGTTTAACAATTAAATTCAAATTTTAAATTTAAGCATCGACGATAATTTTTTTTGTTACTCTCTTGTTGAGTTCAAAAAAATTAACAAAAAAAAAATTCGGTGAAAATCAATTTGATTAAATGTTTTACTATATTTTTTATATGTTTTGCATAATTAATGATCAATTTTATTGGAAATAATTATTGGAGGAAAACGGTGCAATTTTTTTTTCATTCAAGAATTGATTTCTTTATGTATTTAAATCTATTTTATATGCAAGTTTTTCTTTTAGTTAACTAATACAGTTTTTGGTTATATAAAAATTAATGAAATTGTATAATATTGATAGTTTTTTTCATTTATAATTTTTAGGATTTCATTGATAAATATATAAAATGAATAATTTTTTAATTGTTTATATAATTTATATAATTACAAAATGATTTAGAAATAAATAATATTAATGTCCTCTGTTTCCGACAGAAATTTGTCATAGTTTCTATACCAAAAATTCATAAAAATTACAAATCAAAATCGAAATTTGTCAAAATTAATGAAAATAATGTAACTATTTGGACATATCCAACATATTAATCGTTAAATTTTAGTGTACATCAAAAATCCTTAAGGCAATTGCTGATAGTGATTAAAATTGAGACGTATGTACTAAATAATTGTGTTAGCTTTGATTCAGAGAAATTGTTGAATTTGACAAATTTAGAACAATTTATTTCCAAAATGATTAAGTCAATAATATAAATAATTTTTGGAAAATTGATAAAAATTAACTTCCAATGTTGTTAATCTGCTCAATGATAGAACCTTAAACTAAATTGATATTTAATTGTCCAATATCTTGAGGATATTTTGATAATTAAAATTATGAATTTAAAGACTTCTTCAAAAAAAAATAATTTGATTGCCCAATTTCATTTAAAGTCTAAACTAATTTCCAAAAAAAAAAAAAAAAAAATATTTTACTTATTTTTACCCACAAATTATCTTCCAACATAAACATATACAAAGTATTTATCCTTAAGCTAGAAGTGTCAAATATTTTACTCTTCTACTATATAGTTTTGAAAAGAAAAACATACAAACATAAATAAATGTCAAAAAATTGTTGTTTGAATGGATCCCTAGAGAAATTTAAAATTTACTAGAAAAACTTTTTCACTATTTATAACTATATTTTGTTATTGTTTAAGATTTTTCTTATAATTTTTCCTACAAAAAAAAATACTTTTTTTTTTATTAAAATTTATGATATAAAATTGCGATGTAATTTTCCCAAAAAAAAAAACACAAACACATGAATTAAAAGTAAAAGGAACAAAAAAATGAGTTAAATTATATTTAAAAGTAGAATTTCTCCTTTATTTTATTATATGGTAATTTCATAAATTTTCATGATTCCACATAGAATATTCCACTTCTATTTTTTTTTTGGCATACTTAATGTGAAAGAGTGAAAACTTTACCACAAATAATTTTCCTACATAATTTTCCAAAAAATAAAAAAAAAATTGAAACTCTGTAATGTGTCGTATGAGAAACTATACATATTTTTTTGAGGGTATATTGTTATCTGACAGTATTAGTATAAAAGAAGCATAAGTAAGTATTTAGTTGAAAAGAATTTATGAGAAAGGATATAGAATTTTATGTAATGTTTTAAGATTATTATAATATTGATTTAAAAATGAATAAATACAATCCACACGGTTAAACTGAATTTTTGAGGTATATTTTATAATATTTTGAAAGTTCTTTTAAGCATCGTCTAAAAATGCTCCACAAGCTGTTCAACAGTTCAATCTTCCATCTAAACATATGTTCACAAGTTCCTTCTCGGCTTTGTATCCTGAAATTCCAACAAAATGAGAAGCTACTCTGTATACTCAGATAATATATAAATTTTCATCTGTCTAAGATCAAATTGATGGAATATTTAAATTTTCATCTGTCTCAAGATCAAATTGATGGAGTCCAACCCAAACACTCTCATAGTTTCATAATAATTTTCTTTCCTGTAAAATTCCTTTCTATACAAAATTAATTTTAACAGTGCACTATAATTTTATTATTCAAAACTACAGATCCTTCTCTATTCTGTTAATATATATCCTTTTTTTAATGTCACTACGTTACATCAGTTTATATTATATATATTTTAGCTTACAAAAAAAATTTATCTTTTGGAAACAAGTCAAGTGGTTAAAATTATCCATATTTACTCCCTACCCTACTTTAATTTTTTCTATATTCATATCATTATAATCCTTTTAGCACTCTTATAATACAACAGAGAAAAATACAAATTATTGTATAATATCCTGTGGGCATTTTCCATATTTTTATATGTAGCTATATGTACAAACTGAAATACAATTTTTATCCAATATGCTTTGAGGTCAAATAACATAAATTCTTATACACAACACTGACATTAAAAGCATATACAAATACATAAGTTGTATATAATAGAAACATTTTTTCTTATTTTCCTGATTTTACATTATGGTTCAGCGTAAGGATGATTTTTTTTTTAAATATATAAAAATATACAAATTCGATTTTTATCAAAATTAAATTTTTTTTTTGTATGTTGCATAAATATGCCATGTTTTCCCAATAAACACAAAATAATAATAAATTTTTTTTTTTAACTTGATCAAATTTTGTGTTGTCCCCAAAAGAAGTTATATTTTTCTTTTATCCTTTTTCATATAAATGTTTATATGAATATAGGATCCTAAAAGGATATTATCGACCATAATAATAATAAAAACATGTTTTCATAATAAAAATTATATTTCCATATTATTATTTTTATGTTATTGTTTTGTTTTTTAGTGATTATATTGTTAAAGTGAATTTACTTTATGTTAATCAGTTTGTGTATCTGTCCTAGCTGTCTGTTAGTCAAACAAATTAAAACTAAACCGAAATTTCCATTTTTGTTATTTAACAAAGTAAATGTACACTTTTGTAAATAAAGTTTTGTAAATATAAATCAGGATGATAGAAACTAGAAGTTCCTCCGGTAGATGGCGTAATTTTCTATTTATAGAAATACGTTCTTTTGGCTAACAGTTTAATTTAATATCTAATATCATATACTTGCCAACGAATAAAGGATTATTACCACTCGTTATAAAAGGAATTTAGAGTATACAAAAATGGAACTTTCTATAAATCATATTTCGACCACAAGGGGTGCTGTATTTTTCATATTTCTGCCACTAGAGGAACTGCATCTCAATATGTCCCTTTATATTTAAAATATAAGATAGGATGGTAAATAGCCATATAGAAAATATTGTTCGATATCGTTTTGGCCAAATAATGTAGTGCATAACGAATGGTCTTAAAATTAATTATTTCTACCAACAGAGAGCGTAACACATTTTTATTATACAACAGAAATGTTCATTAATAATTAAAGAACTTCTGGAATATAACAACAAATCTCATAATTACGAAACTAGCAAGCAAATTGTAATTTTCAAACTGAACTGATTTTTTAATTCTGTATCTTTCACAGAAGTCAATATTTTTATTATTTTAGGTTTATGTTTACTTATGTCTCCTATCCTATATATACTGGATTTTGTTTTCTATATGTACATACCTCCCACTCTTTCTCCTAAGATCACTTTATTATTGAATTTTGAACGTCATCGACCGATTACAATATTGAATTTACAAAAAAAAAACTCAACCTTTTTGTACCATCCCACCTACACCCTCATCCTATATATTACAACAAAACGATTTTATGTTTATTTGTGCATTGATTTTCATTTTACAAAATATCTAAAGAAAATATATAAATATGTATTATTCAACTTTTATTGTTGTTTTATGTTAAACTGCACCCAAATAAAAAAAAAACCAAGAACCAAAATAACAGAAAAATTGAAGATGTAAAGGCGAGATGCAGAATCAAAAAGGTTCAATGACACAGAACTCATAATTTTTTTTTTCGATAGTTCAGCCGAGTACATTTCTTTTTTGAAAATTGGTTGAAATTTTCAGTGTTTTGAACCTGTTACCTGTTGGAGATAAAATATATAATAATGTTATGCACAGCATTATCTTCAGGTAGTTTCTATATAATAATGTGAGCACCTGAAATTTTTGTGTGTATTAAATTGGAAAAAAAAGAGCTTAAAAAAAATAAGAATAGAATAGAAGAAAAATGAATTTTTATGATTGGTAAAAAAAAGGGTTTCTTTTTCAGGTTTTTCTATATACCTAGATTTTTTTTATGGATGCTATTCTCTTGTGTTGAATCTTGAAAATAAAAGATTGCCTAGAATTTTATATATCAATAAAAAAATTGGTTTGTTATTGTGCAACAAGAAAAATATTGTAATTGTAATATAGGTAAATATATTCAGTAAGGAAATAGGATACAATTTTGACGGATTTCTTTGAAACTTCTTAACATTTATTCGTTATGTAATTGTGCTATTTTTAAAAAAAATTCTAATATTCAATTGCGGTTTTTTGTTTATTGGTTACATATTAAAAGAAAATTTAATAAAAGTAGAACTGCATCAAAACATTTTCGACATTAAGCTCAAATAATCAATTACAAAATTTAGGAAATTTGAAATTAATTTCAAAAATTCAGTCAAAAAGCATTATTGTATTACTAACAAATTTGACATTAGTACTAGTTGTTTATAGTATAAGTAACAAGCTTCCGGCCCCATCCCTTAGTCACACCAAATTTCTCGACAATCATTAAAAAAAAAAACATAGGTCATGATTATAATTGTTTCCTTTACATAAATAAAGAAACAAACTTTAATATTATTTCTGCTTGACTGATCAAATTCATAATCTTATTATCATTATCCCATCTGCGCTTTGCTACTTTTATAAATACGTTTTTTATATATAGTTAAATTTACCTTAAGGCTGAAAAACAATATTTTCAAATTTTGTGGTCAAGAGAAAAATATTTTTCTAACTTCTAAAAAAAGAAAAATAACAATAAAATTTGATTGTGTTTTTTTTTTATATAAATAAACTGAAAAATCATAAAGCATTAAAGAATCCCCAACAGGTATACAAAATTTATTTACCTGAATTTTTGATTCCTTGATTACAACATATTCTTTTGTTTCTACAAGTTTCCTTTTGCCATCATATATAAAAATTACGTTATATTTTTTTGATTTTCGATTTCTTCTTTTCTTATATTTGTTACTTTTAACTGATGAACCTGCGGGCATATGGACACCTTTTGATTACCACTAAGATAAACAAGCTAGATGAAAATATCTATTTAACCGCGTATCTGATAATTTAATATGTCCGCGGTAATAAACCAAAAAGAAGGTATATAATTCCTTTCACAAAATTTTTATTTTGGTATATTTCGAGAGTCCTAAAAATGAAATGACTTTTTAATATTAATTTAAAGACAAATAATATAACAGATAGAATTAATAGTTTAGCTCGTTAATGTCGGGGAGTGTACGCACCTATTTCATGTCTCATGTTTTTTTTTTTGTTAGAATTTAATTAAATATTATCGAGTTAGTTTTTTATGTTTATGTAATAATAATAAAGTCATAGCGTTTCTTATTTCAGGTTTTCAAGGGGTCACAATGATTTGAGGTTTTTTTTTGGAAATACATAGTTTTTTGTTGTTGTTGATGATGAAGGGATCGGTGCATTTTTAAGCTGATTAAATTGCATCAAATATAATATATTTTTATGAAGTGTTTATTTTAAAAAATATAGTAAATGTTAGAATTATAGAAAACTCGTTTTTAGATTTTATAGGAAAGTTTTTTTTGTTGTATAGTTAAATTCTATATATTTTAATATTTAAATTATTTAGAATTTTTGATGGTCATGGATATTAAATAGATAAAAAAAAAATGTAGATGCAAAGTTGGTTTATATAGATTTTCATTTTATATTATATAAGGAATCTGTTTAATAGTGTAGTTTTCTATATATAGAATTAAAGTAGTCATTATGATTAAAATATGGAATTTATATACCATCTGAATTTATTTTCATTTAATTTAGAGATTAGTGAAAGGTGCTGGCATATAATTTTACTTTTGAACGTATTATAGAAAAACAAATGTAGATAAAACATTATTTAAAAATTGATAAAATTTTTTTAAATATTGTGATCTAAAATTAATTTATCAACAATTCCTTAATTCCCTTGTGGGACATGTGGTACTTACTATTTTTTGTATATACGATTTCTATTTCTGGTAATACTTTTTAGCTTGAGTCAGCCGTTACGCTGAGTTTCGAATTGTATTTTTCTCCAAACATTTATAAAATTTTATATATTATTAGATTTATGGCAAGACATTTAATAATTTTCAATATGATAGACATAAATTGATAGACCCATCATCGTCATTTTAATTATTGCAACATCCAAAACGTTTTCTTACATTAGTAAACGAAATAATTAAATTTTTTTTGCAAGTTTTTGAAAGTTGACCACAAAAATTTATCAAACAGAATCTCTAATTTAATCAAATGGACATTTTAACATAAAAATTACCAATTTTTTTAACCAAAATATGAAAATTCGCCGCTCTGTTTTAAAACATTAAAATTTATGAAACTATTTTTATTCAAAACATTAAAATAATGAATAAATTCAATCAATCACAAGAACAGAAAATTATTTTACTTAATTTCAAATTCATTTCTCTAAGGAAAATTTATTTTCTTAATTAAAAAAAAATATAAAATGATGGATTGCATTTGAACCAAAAGAAATTTTTAGGCCTGTTTGACTATACAACATGTGTAAATATTTTCACTAATTTTTTGTTGTTTTTTATGCTTTTGAAGTTTTTTTCTCTGATGTTTAATTTTTTTTTTTTTTTGTATCTCCAAAAATAGTAAAAGCATAAAAAATTTCATTGCTATCATAATAAATATTATGATGAATCAACTGTTAACAAAATTATTATTATTATAAATAATTTTTATTTATGCTTTTTAAATTTTAATGGGTTAAATAAATATTCTACAGGTGATTGAGTCTCTGTTTGTTGTTGTCATATTAATTGTTAAGTTTACTTTTTAAAAAAATAATAATTGGAAAAATTATTAATTGAAATTGAGACGAAATGCATTGTAAACATAATAATGATGCAGTAAAGTTTTATAAATGAAAACTTTCATAATATAAATGATCATTGCAATATAATATGTCATTAATGAAAATTTTAATGTTGATTTAATATATTTTTATAGGGTGTGACCTTTTAATGATGTTGAAATTATGATTCATAAAAATTGACAGTTAAAATTTATTTAATATATTTTTTTTAGATTATAGCGAATTTATGTCCAATTTAAAATGGCAACTTAATTATTTGATTCTTGTGTCTATATAGTATTTCAATTGGTTACAAAATGCTTCAGTATTGTTAATTGATTGAATAGTATTATAAATTTTTGAAACTTTGTGAATTATTTGAAGGATTTCGACCATATTAAATTTCGTTTAATGATAAAGTCTGAAAGTTATTTGATTTGTTAAATCTATTTATTAGATTCCTCTAAAGACCCTATCTATATCAAGCCTCATATATTTAAATTTTCAATCACTCTTTGGATGCATTTATCAGCTAGAACAGCAACTAGATCTTGGTACTAGTTCTACTACAACAACGAATCTTTAGGAAGAAAAGTGTAGTTTATTTCATATTTTTGCACCATTAGGGAAATATTTAACTTTTACCGCAGATTATTTAATATATCTAAACAAGAAAACTGATAATCTTCGTTATCCAACTGAATCAAAAATATATTTGTCTCTTTTTATTTCATACACGAAACCTGACTAATCCCCTAAAGCTAACCCGTATATTTAACAAGATTATAATTAATATTTATTTCCTAAAAATTCAACCCCAAAGCTTATAATTTTGAATGATTCATAAATGTTTATAAATTTCTTCCTATTCACGATAAGAACTATTTTGCTATAGCCTAATAATTTCGTCGAATAAATCAAAATTTTCTCAGAATATTTTATTTTTTACTACTGCATTATGATTCAATTAAAATTTAATTATATATACAACAAAAAAAATGATTCATTATTTACTTTTTTTTACATTCGATGTGACAATCTGTTGATTTTTTCAGATGAAGTAAGTTGGATAAAATGACTAATTATTTATTAAAAAAGTATATACCAAAATTATAATTTTTTTAATTAAAAAATAATTAAAAGAGGTCAAACGTTTCGTTTATTAATCTTTTCACTATTCTCAGCATGTGTGAAAAAAAAACAAATTTTTGTATGTAAACAATTACAAATAAATTTATTATTGATTATTTTTACAAAACAAAATTGATAAAAAAAAACTTCTAATTGAATTAAATAATGAGATTATATTGATTTGTCACAGATTTTGGTGTCTCAATATGTATATAATTTGTATTGATTATAAATTTGGAGTTTTTCTATTAGAAATTCCATTTAATTTTGTAAATTTTTTTGTGATTAAATTTTCTTTAATAAAATTGAGTTTAAATAAATAATTTCCTTTATTTAATAACTGAAATTTAGCAGGTCAAGAAAAGTCATATTTCAAGAAAAGTCATAGTAGATCGTCGCATTTTTTGATTGAATAAATTCTTAGTAGAAATAATAATTTAATAGCTGAAAATGTCAATGTACTGACTGTGTCCTTTAAATTTTCCCAAAATAGTGTATCTTTTATATCAAATTTGAGATTGTAGTTTGTAGTTTGTCAGATGATTTATAATTCAGACCGAATTAAACTTCTTCTCTACAAAATGAATTTATCTTTAGGTAAGAGGTTTAATAATTAACTTAACGTGATATTTAAAAATAGAAGTGTTCACCTCATCTGAATGAAAAATTTCTGCAATTTTGCTAGAACTTTTCATGTTCAATTTTAAAATTATTTGTTTTAGTTATTTACGTTTAGTTAATTCATTTTGGAAGTAGATAATATAAAAACTCGACATCTTATTATTATTTCTATCACTTATGCTTTTAAATGTCATAGATTATTGCGTTCACAACTGTCAAGGCTGAAAATATTTTGAATTACCGAATTATGTACAATAAAAATTGACATATTTTACATAAATTCTTATTTAATGTATTTTTGTATAGTTCAATAATTTTTTATATCTTAATCTGAAATAACATTTACAATAATCAAAATTAAACAATTTTTTTTAAAAAAAAAATTTAATCAAATAAAAATTATCACATTTTTTTTCCTTATTTACTTTTTAAATTCTTTTTACCTTCAACCAAAAGTTTATATTTTAAAAATTTCAAATTTTTTGGTTACCATATTTTATTGTGTTTAATTTTTTTTTTTGTTAATATAAATAATGACAACATAAAATTTAATGTATTATTATCATAGACAATGTCGCTTTCTGTTTTTTTCAATTTTATTTTTCTTATAATATAGGTACATAAAAATTCTATAAATATATCATAAAACTCATAAAATATAACCACCGCAAAAAAAAGATACCAAATGGTAGCAAATATTTTGTATTAAATTCAGTGGCGGTGGAATATTTTGCTAAACTGGGTATGATTGTTGAGAAATATGTATAGCGTTTAGTATGGTGTCTAGGACGAATGGTCCATTGATTTAAAGCAGAATTCCGGAGTCATTATAAAATTATTATGATTGATAAACTATTCAATTGAACCAACCAACCAAAAAATGATCTAAACTGAAAATAGAATTATTCAAAATCCTCTGTCATATTTAAGAGATGGGCAAATGCTTCACGAATTTAGTCTCGACGCCATTGAATTTATAAATTTAATCTTTAAATTTTTGTAATAAAAAGAAATATGTAATCATTTTTTTTATTATTGATTTTAATAATGAAAAAAATAATGGTCCAATTTCTGCCTTTTTTTTTTTTTTTGCTTTTTAAAATAATTGGAAATAATTCAATAAATCCTTACACCTGAGGTAATATTTTCAACAACGCCAACAATATCAACAGAAAAAATGGAGCACAAATTTTGAAAAAAAAAAAAAATTAACAAAAAAAAGAGCTTTAAAACAAAATTAACTTTATTTCTATTTTACTTTTCTGTTTTTAGAAAAAAAAAGTATTTTGCTAGAAATAAAATTATCAAAGAGATTTGGTCTTGGGGATAAACTGGGTTATTTCAGATAGAAATTTTGAATTTACTTCTATGACCATATTTTATTTTTATAAAGCTTTGATTAGCCTAGAGCTTTGTTGTGTCATTTCATTATTTTTTTCGATTATTTGATTATTTTTGTGAGAGAATATTGAGAATATATGAAGTACGAAATAAACAATGAATTCCATAACCAAAAAATTTTTATATTAGATAATTTCTAGGACATTTAATTTAAAAACATTTTACAATAGTAATTGATTAGTCAAGTTATACAATTGGAAAAATTAGAATCAATTGATGAACAGCAGCAGAATAGCAATTTTAGAATTAAATATAATTTTTTGTCGAAATTTTTTTTACTTTACTGCTTTTAATTTATACAAAAATAAGTTTTCGTTCAGTTACTGATAGCTACTGAAATAGTATAATGTAATGTGATCTTAACTGAAGCAAAGGAACGACCTTACAATAGTAATTTAATAGTTTTTTTTTGTGTGTGGAAGCGTGCATATTAGACCAAATCGATGTATTAAGAACAGTTTCAATAAGAGAGTAGAAATCAGTGTAAATCTTGATCTGTAAGGACAACATTCTGTCCACTATATAGCAAACCTTTAAAAACACCCTGTATACATAATTTCCATTACAATTAGTATCTTATATTTTCCTCTTATTATATTACCCAATAATATAATCGATTCAAGAAGGATTAGGCTCCCTGTCGAGTAATATCCTTTTAGCAATTTTACCTATAGCAACATAAAGTCCATGAGAAGTATATACAAAAAAAAAATCATCTCCTAAGATTTGTAAATAAATATGTTTTTATCCTTGACAAAGACAAACCAAAACCAAAATCACAAAAAAAAAAAAAGGTATATATAGAAAAAAGAAAAATCATTATTAAATTTTCCAGTTTTCTATCCTCTAGGGTAGAAATATCTTCTTTTTTTTTCTTGTTTGTTAGGGTGAAGGTCATTGAAAATACATTGAAAACACCTGTGGCTCCTTTTTTTGTACATTAGAGATAATCTTGTAGTTAGCTTTTTTTTTAGGTTCTCAAATAAAATAAAAAACTTTTTTATCTACAATAAATACCTTTTTTTTTTTGTGTACATATATCGAAACACTAAATTTGTTTAACTTAAAAAAATGTAGGAAAACTTTATTTTTCGTTGTTGTTGATTCAATTTTGTTTTACTTTAATTTTTTTTTTTTTTTAAATTATTTCTATTGATTAAAAGCCACTGTGGCTCACAGCTAAATTTGAACTAAATAAACCATAAAAAAAATAAAGAAGATTTGATAAAAATATAAAAAAATTCAAAACCAAGTGAAAATAAATTGTAATAAAAAGTGTAAAAAAATAAAGAAAAAAGGTTTTTCTCTTCAATTTTTAATTAGTTGTTTGGTTTTGTTGTTGTTGGGAAAATTCATTTATTCGAAATTGGTAGTTTTATTTAGACATAATAAAATTAGTATTGACATGATAATTTGTTTTAATGCCCTCACAATCCTGTTTCGTTTTTAGTATATAATAAAATTTTTTCTATAAATAAAATTATATATTATTTATTGGATAAGATTGGAATTTAAATTGTATTCTAATTTGTATAGAGTCAAATTGTTTTTAAGTAAATTGGAAAATGGACCGTCATTTCAGTGTTATAAACAATATTTATTGATTGTCATTTCGGCTCGTAAAGCTTGTATCCTTGTCTAGGTAGTAATTGTTCTTACTAAAATTAGTTTAAAACATTGCAAAAAAAAATAATAATTCAACTTCTAACACCAGAAATGGCCCAGAGCTCCTTTCTTGACAAGTAAATTCAAAATAATTTCAAAATATCAAATACACTATCAAATTTAGATTTTTCAAAATTCAAATTGATCATTTTCCGATTCAAATTTGTCCTTTCTCAATTGAAATTTGTCCTTTTGCAAAGGTTCTGTAATACTGTATTTCGGAAAAAGACCAATTTGAATTGTAAAAAGTAAAATTTGAGAAGAATATGTAAAAGAAATGTTTTATTAGATGTGCATTTGGCAATTAATTATTAAAATTAATATTTAATTTTACAATGATCCTAAACCATTTATGGTAAATATCCATTTACTTTAATTTACTTGCACCTTTCAGCAAAAATAGAGATAATGAATATTTGCTCAAAAATTTTTCCCCTACCTGAGATTTCTTAAAATATAAATTAATTTATCATCCACTGGCACTTAAATATAATTTAGATATTTTGCCACTAAATATATTTTGTTGTCAAAATGAAGCACTTTTAAATATTTCTTTTCAATCACGATTTACTTAAAATTTGTCACTCAAACAAAATATGAATTTTATAATTTTATAACTGGGATATCCTTAAATATCCTCAAAACTTTCTTCAATTATTTTTCATATGTAAAACTTTTTTTTCTTTGTTTTTATATTAAAAACTTTTCAACATTTTCCCAACTATACCAATTTTTCTCTATTATTATTATTGTACAATATTTTAACCTGACTTGTATCTTTTTTTTTTCTCCTGTAACATAAATAAATTTCTACTTTTGAGGGTTGAAAATTTTCTTTATTTTCTCTTGTTGTTTGATTATAACACAACAAACCCCCCATGAGGTAAATTTATTTTACTTTGTGAATTTGACAACAACAAAAAATTACAACATTAAAAAAAAGTACATAGAAATTTTTTATATGACAAGCTCGGAAATTTATTTTTCGTATGGCATACAAAATATTATTTATTTTTTTTATACATAAATGATAATAAATATTATAAAAAAAAAAGAAATATTGTGAAAATGGTTGCATTTGATTATCATTTCTTTTCTATGTTGTTGCTATTTTTTTTGTGTTCTATTATTTCAAATAGAAAACATAATAATTAGCTTGACGAAATTCCCTAAACACTTTTAGCTCTGATGGTAAAAGTTTTTGTTTTTTTTTTTAAATATATTTTTTAACGACATGTGAAAATTTTTCTATAGTTGGTGGTGTGGAAAAACAAAAAAAATAAAATAAAAGGAAAATTTTAATAAAAAAATATAAATGAAAAACTAGGACGAAATTCCCTACAGAAGAAAAAAGTTCATATATTATTATACACGCACTTGAACGAATAATTTTCATTTTGAAAAGGAACACAGCAAGTGGTAAATTAAGTATAAGATCTTAACCATCAGGTGAAATTGTATGTATTATATAGTTTATGAAAAAGTTTTTGTACATATTTTGTAATTGTAATAGCTGCTAAAAATTTAATTACATTTTCAATGCAGTAAAATTTTTAAAGACAGTAAAATTCTGTTATAAGGAATTGTGCGAAGAAAATTAGATTTTAATTAAAAAATGCAATGATAGAATAGAAACTAATAAAGAAATACAAGAAAATATGTGGATTAATTCTATATGACTATACATAATATTTTTATTACAAATTACATTTTTAGACTATCGTTACCATATTATTTAGTTAAACCAAGAATTCAAATAATAATTTAAATAATAATTTAATAATTTAAGTAAAAAAAATGTGCATTAAATTCGTTTTTTTTTTCTTCCATTATAGAAAATGTCAAAAAGAAGAAGATGGAAGATTTTTTATTCAAGTTGCAGGACAATATGCTAAAGGGTTCATAAGGTTAGTGTAATCATTTATTATAGTTTTATAGTTGACATTGTTCCATTATTTCCACACAAAAATTGAGTTGTCACATTAATGTTTTTATAACTAAAATAATATTTATTGGATGAACATAATGAAGAAAAAATATACAAATTAAAATTTATTACTGGAAAAGTTGAAAAAAATATTGTAAATTTTTAGTAATTTACATAATATTTCAATACTGGATGTGATGTATGAAATAAGCATTAAATTAACATTTTTTTAGACTTCATAAGAATATTTTTCTGTACCTGTTACAGTGAAGTAACGAGGTTGGAAGAATTTTTGTTATTGATTTTTCTTTATTTGAATTTTTTATCAAAATTTTAGTAAACTGAAACTGAAAGAACCCAAATTTCATTATTTAAACAATAACAATTCCTGGATTATTCCCACATTTATGTGGACAGCAATTTAAACTGGTATATACTATGAATGTACATTTTTCCCATACCATCGCTTTAATTCCCATCATCAATGATCCTTTTTTGGTATACATTAAATCATCTTCTAATCTATATTTTTTTTCTATATATACACAATTGTGTAATGCTTCCTAAATAAATCTGAAAATGATATCCTTCCTGGGGGTATTAAATCACATAAATAGTCATATTCATATCCTGGGTGATATGTCATCTATATAACATTAAATTTATGAAATTCATATTTTTTTATTATTGTTTTTTTTTCTGTGCATTATATTCAAACGTAAGAGTTTTCAATTATTATATTAAACATAAAATGAAACAGGATATGTACTTCACCTATCCGTACTCAATGATTTTTTTTTTTAATACTTTTTGGTATATGTAAATGATGAATTTCTTTTGTGGTTATGCTGTGTTATGATTAAATAATTTTGAACATAAATATTTTTGAATTGTTTAAATTGAATTTTGTATATTGTAAAAAATTTTAAATTAAATTTCAATTAAATTTTTTTTAATTTATAACTTGGATTTATATATGGTTGTGATAACTTTTGTATGATTTTGAAAATTACATAAAATGAATTTAATAAAATAATATTAAATTTTGAATGATAAATTATTATTAAATATAAAATGGAATTTATAAACAATTTTATATTTTAGATAATTTTAATCATTAATTGAACCATTTGTTAATTATTATTTTATGTGATGATTCATGAATATTATATGAAAATTAAAATATTTGATTTAATATCGTTTAGAATTCCACAAAATGAATCTACTTCTATATATTTCCTTCTTCGTGGCCTCATATGTCTTAAATATTCTACTGGAATTTGTGTTATTCTCATTTTATATAGATTCTTTGTAGAGCATTTATTAATTGCAACATTAATGACTTAATAATAATAGTGTAGCGAGCCACTAATTGAGCAACACGAGGCCGACATTATACCCAGCATATTATATCAAAATATATTTTAAACAATATTGTCAAGGATCAAAGCTATAGAAATCAAGATTTTTCATTTGACTTGCAATTATTAAATTTTATGAATTATAGTGTGCAACCTTAGATTATAATTCTACACCAATATCTCGTCAATAGATTCAACTAAGTCTAATATCGTTTTTAGAGTGTTTAAAACTACTTTGAGATAAAATGACACCAATTATCTACAAATTCAGTGACATATATATTAAAGGACCTTATTTTTCTGTTATCAATGTGTTAAAGCACCAGTATATCAATAAAGTATATATTATGTCAGAGATTCTATTTTAAATTTCATTTCATTATTTTTTCGAAAAAAAAAACTAAATTTTAAAGAAAATATAAAGGATAACAAATAATTTTTTTTACATAATGTAAAGTTCAAAACTATATACCAAAATATACCAACTTGTCTTCATTTCTAACAAAAATTTTATTCCACCTACATTATTTTTTAACATTGAATAAATAAATATTACTACTATTATCATCAGCTGCAATATTTCACATTGAACATAACAAAAAAAATAAGTTCAATAAGTTCATAAAACTACAGAAAATACCAAAAAAAAAAATAAAAAAAGTCTTTTCAATATTCTTCTGTAAATGTACTTGAAAAACACACATAAATTTATGTGACACCAAACATATTATGTCAATATTTTGAATATTGTCTTGGGTAAAGAAGGAAAATAAACCATAAATTTACGATTTAGATTGGTGGTTTTCATTTTTTTTGTGTTCTTTTTTCTTATTGAAAATGATAAATTTTTATTATAGATCGCTCCCAAGATAATTCCAAAGTTTATAATATACTTGTATATAATAAGTAAAAATATTTGTATATAGAGATATAAATATGCTGATGAATGTAAATGACTTAATAAATTAAAAGTATAAAAGTTTGTTTTATATTATTTTTCTCTGTTTAATATTTAAATTTATTTAATTTATGAATAGACCAGGTGAGAGGGTGTGCACCACATGCATTTTTTTATATATATTATAGTGATTATGGCTAATGCTATGGGGCACTATTAATTGAGGAAATTGACTTCAAACTATTTCGAATATTTCAAAAGTGAATATTTTTTTTTTATGAGTTTTCGTGACGAGATATAATTTATTATTATACAAAATAGAATGAACAAAAGTTTGAATTTAACTATCTATAAAAATTTGTATATTTGATTAGTTTTAAAATTTATGTTGCTTTTAAAAAAATTTAGTATATGTACTTAAATTAAAAATAATAATTCGTAGATCATAAAATTTACAGGTGTTTAAATCAAACATTTTTGAATGGAAATAAAACATGTTTGATTATAAAATTCGTGGTTTGTTTAGTCTACAATCAGGTTTGATCAGACAGATAGTGTTTGATATTGTGAAGATAAAGTTTAAATTTATGCAGATTTTATGAAGCATACCGAAGATCGATGCAATAATATGATTCTTTGATCAATATATTCTTTCCAGGAAAATGAAATGATAATTATTTTTTAAATCATTCTTGGTTTATAAATAATTTTATAAGACCATATAGCTTGGAGCAAAAGGATCGCTTTTAACCAAAATTTAGGTATAACAAAATCTAACAAGATTTAGAAATGGCTATAGTTTATCAAAATGGACAAACATATCCATATCCATGGCACAACATATTAAATATTTGAAAGTTAATTTTGTAAATTCAGTTTCATCGAATTTAAATTATACTTTGTAACGACTAAATTCATACAATTTAAGTTTTGTTTGATTACGCCACGCCTAACGATCACTCAACATAATTTCGTAAATGATCTCTAATTTGAAATCAAACTTAAATTTAAAATGTGCTCAAACTTTAATACCTTGTTTTATAACAGTAGGTCTCGCTACTCGAGATGAAACTATTGAATATGTGTTTAATCAAAGGTATATTAGTATTAGCACTAAATCATCTCTTCCAGAGATCTAAGCTCATTCAAACAACACTAACATAACTATATCTCTATTAACTCAATAAATTCAGATTCAACAAAAACAACATAATTGAATATAATCATATCCAGAGTCAATATATAAACTAACTCCACATAAAAATATCAAATTTACCTTCAGTTCAGAACAATAAAATGTATTTTGTGCCCAAGCTAGATTAAAAGTAAATTATTATATTTGTATGTATTTCATTATAGTAACAACATTGTTGTATATGTTTTTTTTTATATCTAAAAGATATTTACTATTCTATGCTGTGTTTTATAACCCACCACATACTTAAACCAATATTGAGACTCCCTTATAATATTTTTTCTTTTACTTTATACTTTTTTTTATAATGAGTAAAATTTGTGTGTTTGTATATGTTGTAACGACACACAATCAAACACATTATGCTCTACTATATACTATTATATTGTCGGCATTAAACGAAAAAGTATCTATACAATTTATGTGTATACAGATACAATTTTTATGCTGCTATACGGATAATTTCGAATTTTTCTTCTTTTTTTTTCTGTTATAATAATAATCATTTTTTTTTTTCGTATATTTTGTTGTCTCAAGTAAAGAAGCACACAGAAAAAAAATATATATATATATTAAAAAATTGTAACCTGTACGTTAAACAACATAATACATAACATTTCAGTCGTTTAGTAACTGTTGCTTCGTTCGTGTTGTATATGCTAGCGCACATTTTTTGTTTTTATATTTTGTTTTATTGAAAGTTTTTGACAAAAAATTTAGTAAACATAAAAATAGTAAAAAAAAAAAAAAAGATATTTTTTTAGTTTTCTTTTTTTTTTGGCTAAACAAAAAAAAAAAGAATAGTGTAAATTATTTTTTGATAAAAAACAACTTTGTTCCTTAACTTAATTCGCCAATAGTAGCGACTGTGTTTGTTTTATATTTACATAAAATTGTTATTTGCGCTCTAAACCGCAACATAAAAAAAAAGTAGTATCTTTTGTGAAGTGGCAAATATAAAAAGTATTGAAAATAAACGAAGACGGTAAAAAAATTGTACGACCGTTAAAGCAAAAAGGAAATATTTGAAAAAATATAAAAAAAATTGATTAAAAATTTTTCTTAGAAATTTTTAAAATTTTGTATGCGGTGAAAATTGCGTGCAAATAATTTTATTTCTTTTGTGACTAAAAATTTTTATTATTTGGAATATCTTGATTTTTTTTTTTTATGAGTCATCTATTTTAATTAACCTGCTTTTTATATTTAAATAATTAAGTATATTTGTATTTTTTTTATAATATAAAGAAAAAAGAATCGATAACAAAAATAAAAAGTAAAAGCATAAATAATTAATTGGATAGGAAAGAAAAAACAAGTTAATATTATAAAAAAGTTTTTTTTTTAAAAAAAAATATTAGTGAATTTTATTGAAACCATTTAATAATTTTTGGATTACCTGAAAATATAATTTTTTAAAAAAATCGAAAAATCAATTAATAACAACAACAAGCAAAATGACGACTGGATTACATTACTATATCTTAGCTGTACTTATCACTATTTTAACAGGTATGGTGGAATATAATGTAGTAATTGAATTATCAATTTTTAGATTACAAATTTTAATAAATTTTTGATAAGACAAAATAAATGTTTTTATCATCCGGTTTACAGTCAAATGGGGTTTCTCTCTGTATAATGTAGTAAAATGTAATTTGCTACATTGTAGGAAATGTAATTTAGTGTAAAATGATTCTACCACAGATTCAAATGTAATTGGGAGTATAAAACATTGTAGGAAATTTAATTTAATGTATAAATTATCATTTTATAGAAATAAATATTTCGCGGTAAATTATTTCTAACTTAAAATCGACCAAATTGTAATTAAATATAAGACAAAATTTTTTCAGTCATTAGTAAGAAATTATTTTCCCGATAATATTGAAAATGTCCCAAAAAATCCTGTATATTAATTTCTAAGTAGACCATAGACCGGTAAATAATTACCGGCTAATTAATTACCTCATTTACAGCTCTAATGAAGAAATGGCGCCAAATTATTATTTTCCTATTGATTAATCGAATATCTCTTAATTTTTTTTAACAGTGTAACATTGTAAATAATTTCGGAATTGTTTTTAATTTTGATTTTAACAACTGAAAATTTTTACAAAATTTATTGAACACGAAAATATTGAATATTATTTTGCTTTAAATGTTTATTTTTTTGATTTATAATTTTTATAAACAAATTAATGATTGCAAAAGCTACAAAGAACCACATTCACTTTTATATAATTTTAATCAAAATAACAAAAAAATTACGTCGGTTATAAATAAAAATGAACAACTGCAAAAAAAAAAAATATTTACTTTAAAAATATCAAAAAATTCAAATTCTTTTCTGCAGCTGCGCAGTTCTGTCTGATAATGATTATTATTGTAATAAACTTGAAGAGGTGAACCTTATAATTAATTTTAAAGGTTCATCAGTAATAAAGGATCACATTTAATTGTCGTGTTTTAAGCAAAAGATGCAAATAATTGCAAATTGCCAAACAATTTTTGAATTGATCCAATAATGAAATTTATACTTTTATAAATTTATAGATTAAATTTTTTTTTTTGTTTTTGTTTGGTATATTTAAATTATAAATGAGAAATAATATTAAAAATTCATTTAAAAACCTTTTTTTTCTAGGTAAATGCAAATCGCCTCCAGGTCAATCCAAATTTCGAACATTTTTATTGAAAAAGAAATCTTGTTATTTACTTAATTTTTGTTTTTTTTTGTTTGGGAAAAAAATCTACCAACAACAAAAAATATTTTAATTTTGTTAACATTTTTTAATTTCCTAAAGCAATTTTATTTATTATCTATTTCAGAAATATTATATTTTCTATGCTTTTTATATGAATTTAATTACATATTTTGCTTAAAGCTATAAAATTTTTGATATTAAATTATGAAAAAGACAAAAATCTAACAAGTTTTTAGAATATCTTTGTTTTTTTTTTGTATGTAATGAGAAAATATTGAACACATAAAAATATTACTAAGAAATTGTGTAATTTTTGTCTTTTGGGGGATTGTTGTTGGTCTAATTTCTGCTTAGAATAGGAAAAAATATAAAAATAATTGATCAAAGTTAATTTATTAAGAATATATAAATGGAAAATTAATTAGAATTGTCAGAAAAATGTCTAAATCGCAACAATTTGGTATAAAACGCCTATAAAAAGTAACTTGTCTATTTTGGGCTACAAAATTGTTGCTCAGATAAAAGTTTACTATTAAGTAAATTCAAAGAAAAATGTTTACCGCGCATTTCATAGATTGTTGCAAACAATTTAATTTAATTTTCAAAATTGATTAGCATTAATTAATTTTTGAGGATTAAATTAAATTGTCACTCTAAAATTGAGGTTACAACTAAATTTTATTAATTTGCAAAAATTATTATTATCAATGTCACACAATCGTCAATCACCGCACCATTTTTAGCATTTCGCGCTTAAATTTTTATACTGAAAAGTGTCACAAATTTTAATTGCATTTATAAGACGTTGACATTTTTTAAGTGTTTTCACAGTTCACAACAAAAATATTATTTTATTATGTAGTAAATATTTAATATACAAAACGAAACTTTATTTAAAGAAAAAATTGTTTATTCAAGATAAAAATTTCGAAAATTATTGATCTTAATTTAAAGCTAAAATGTGAATGGCCAGAAAATTTTTTTTTATGAAACAATAACAAAAATTTGTTTATTTTTATAGCTAATTGTTTTTTTTTTTTGTCATCTTTTATGTTTACGAAAATTCGTACAAAAAAAAATTAATTTTCAAGATATTTTTTTCGTGTGTGTTCCTTATTAGTAGAAAAAAATAAACGTTTATGAAATTAATTTTTAATTGTCGACGATATCTTTTTTTTTTAATTACTTAATTTTTTATTTTTTGTATATTTATCTAATTATCTCATTACAAAAAGTAGGTACAATAAACCTTGACTTTTAATTAAATTTTAATTCCTGTTCTATTAAAATATCTTCACGAGCAGCAAAAATAAAAAATAAAACGAAATTTTCAAAACATAAACAAATTTCTTGTTTGTATAGATATACTACATAATATTTATGTTATATGCACGAATTATGATATCTTTTTCATAGAATCATAAACGAAAAAAAATTAAGTATAATTGCAATTTTTTTACCACTATACTTAATTGAAAACGGAATTTAAAAAAAGTTAAATTATACAAACAATTTTTTTCTCTATTGCAAATTTTAACTCATATAATTTTTTATACTTCAGAAGCATAACGAACATAGAAAAAGCATAAATAGTTTTTCTATATTATTATACTATAAAATAAATTTAATTGTAGGTTTTATATTTAACAAATTTTCTTTTTCTACCTTTGATAATCTAAAAATGGAATTTAAAAAAAAAAATTAAATATTTCTAAATTTGTAATTCCGGTTTCTAACAGCTAAGGAAAAAAATAACCGGTAACAAAAATTTGTTTTAATAGGTTTTAAAATTAGTTAAAAAAAATCTTGAAATTTTAATGTTAAATTTTAACATTTTTCGATTTTATGATTTTAATTTTATTTTATGAAATTTTACATAAATTTCTTATCTATCTATTACACATATTTATTTCCAAACAAAAATATCTTAAATTGATTTTTTCTTTTAAAATTAAGAAGAAAATTTATTGTTTATAATGAGTTTTCCAGTTTTTTCAATATTTTAATTTTTATTCTTCTTATTTTTTTTTTTTATTGTGTGGCTCTGTCAATTTATTCATTAAAAAAATTGTTTTTTATTTTCTTCGTTTTGAATTTTTCAGTGAAATAAAAAAAAAAAATTGTATCTGTAACATAAAATTTGTATATAACTTTTTTGTATCTTAACAGTTTTCATTTATGTAATCATTTTGGAATTTTATAGATACTTTATATTCAATAAAAATAAATATTGTCATTAAAATTACTATTTTAGTAATGAATATACATATATGTTTAACAAATCAGTTGTTTTTTGAAAAACCAGTTTTTGCATAATTTTTTTTTTTATTGAAGAGAAAAAAAAAACATGTTTTATTTTATTTTTTCAAATTAAAAAAAAAAATATCTTGTTTTTTTTTTTGACAGATACTCAAAATTTATATATAAAAAAAGCTATGACTGTATACTCTTGGGTGGGGTTTTTATTTTTGTAATATTCAATCTTGGACACCAACGACAACAACAACAACAGAAATGTTTTTGTGTTAAAGAAAAGACGAAATTTTTGTTAAATTTTTTTTTTTAGTGGACAGAAATAATTATTAAAGTACTAAAATTTGTATTAACACATTTTCACTCTAAACATACTTAAATTCATAATGTATCTATATATGTATGCTAAAAAGTATCTTTATGAATTATGACAATTGAATATTTATTTATTTTTGTAGCTTGGAAATTTAATTTGAAAATATATTAAAAAAAACTTAAATTATAATAATTGAAATTGTTTTTGTGGTCGCAATAATTTTGATTTTTGAGGTCAAATAACTTTTACGGATATATAATAATGTTTTATGTTGTAGAATGAAAAATAAATATATTTCATATTGTCGACCTTATTATAACTTGGAAAATTTTATAATTGACTTTGATTTATAGTGAAACATATTTTTATTGAAAATTATTTCATATAAAGAAAGTAATAGTTATTAATTTAATTATGGGTTTTTAAATGGGTAGAGAGTAATACAAGAAATATTGGGAAAATATGAATTTCTTTAACAAAACCTCCTACAGATTTAATGAATTTTCTAAATTTGTTAATTTCTATAATTTAATAAATTTATTTGAGAATTTTGTTTCATAAAAATTATCATTTTTGTATTCAAAAAATGTAAAAAAAATTAATAAAACTTGTTGTCAATGTGTGTAGTCAATAAATGTGTTGGAAATTATTGAAAATCAGACTTTCATTCTGTTTCCAAATTGACAATTTACAGAATTCTATTTCATAATATAATTTTCCTGTAAAATTACAATATGATTCATACTTTGTCATGATTTCTACTTATAATTGGCTACAATCTTGATTATCACATTCTTGTCTTTCTGAATAAATTTGCATCTATATTAAAGCATTTAAGTGCCCCGCGTATAAATGATTTCTCTTTATTAAGCTTTCAGTTCTACAACAAATATAGTAATTTTTCTGCAATTAATTAAACAAGGCTAAAATTTAATGAGCCACAATCATAAATAAAATGAATTCATTTATTTTGTCTACTTTGTTTGTAATTATAAGTATGTAAAATTTATACTTGATCTGCTGGCTGTATATGGTACGCCAAATGATATATTCATGTAAATTAATAAATCTTTATTTACTTCAGGTAAAACAAAGTGACTATATACCTAATTATTACTTACCCCAGTAAAATTCAAAATTACCATATTTGAAATTACCATAATTTTTTTATTACAAAAATATAAAATAGAAAACAAAAAAATTTATAGATTTGACCTAAATTTTATCAATTTTTTTTGCTACTAAAAAAAAAAAGTTCTTTTTTCAAAAATTATTTCAAATAGAAAATTACAAAAAATCCAAAAACTATTCAAGCATAAAAAATAATAAATATAATTTATGAAATATCTTTTTCTCAAAAAAAAAAACACAATTAATTTGTTTAAAAAACGATTTTTATGTTTAAAAAAAATTTTTTGTTTTTTATAAAAATATTAAATTTTTATTTGTTAACCGATTATATTTTTTGCCTTCGATTAGTTAAGTAATTTTTATCGTTTTTTTTTCTTATCCGTTTTAACATAATTTCAATAACAACAAAAAACCACAAATTTACATAATTTACATTTGAATGCTAAAATTTTAAATTTTTAAAAGAAACAAAATAAAATCGTCTTAACCTTGGTTAATTATATTTGTCTAATATAAAAATAATGAAAGCAGCCTACAACACGCTGTGTGCCTAAAGACACAATAGTTCAAATTTTGCAATGAACTTTGAACATAATTTTCATTTAATTTTTTTAAATATAATTTTACCAATTTGCAATATTTTTTAAAAGAAATATATATATTTCATTTTTTATTATATTGATTCGTTATGGTTTTTTGTAAATTAGTAAATCAAATCACAATTATTTAAAAAAAAAACAAAAAATTACAGTGATAAATGTAATGAAAATTGTCGAAAATATAGTGTAAATATAAAGAAATATTTGTGAAATTCTTACGTAAATTTAATGAACTGATGTAAGTAATTTTAAATTTTATTATTTTATAATTACAATCATTTTGTTGTAACAATTGTAATGAATGAAAAATGAAAAATTTTATGGGAAAAATTGTTGAAATTAATTTATAAATGTTTTTTGTGTACCAACAATTTCTTATAGATAAATTATTTGTACAATTTTTTTGTACAAAAATGTTAATCTATAGGATATTAGTTTTAATTACCAGCATTAATTAACGACATATACATTACATATTATTTGCAATACCCGACATTCATTAACAACATACATTTAACAACATTTAATTTTGATTAATTTGTTGTGTGTGTTTAATATGTTTAACAGAAAAATGATGGATAAAACTTTTATGCAATTAAAATTATTTCCAATTCTCTGATTGGTCTCAAATAAATTTTAATTAAAAATTTTGAATTTTAAAATGAATTGTTATAAATAAATTTGACATTGACAGATCATTTTTCATCATAATTTTGCAAATCTTAATATATTTGCTAATGATTTTGTGGAATTATTACTCACTATCAGTTTTCAGTAAAAATGTTAGTACGTTGACTTATTACTATGAGGATTACGTAAACATTAACTAGCATTTTGCTAGTCTAATAAAATGTAAATTATTCTATAATTTCTTCAGACAAAATATCTAATTTTCATATTTTGAATATTACAAAATCCCCAAAATTTATAGTTAGTTAAAAAAATTATCACTCTAACTAAATATTACAAAAATTTATATGCTAATTTAAAAATGACACAATATTACCAAATTCAATTCAACATTAATAACATAATCATAAAATATAAAAAACTTATAATATTAATTAAATATTATTATTAGAATGACCTAGTAAATAGTAGTGCAAGGGCACCAAAATTAGCTATAAACGAAAAAAGTGTCTTCCCCATATTCAAATACTATACAATAAAAAAAGTTATACTAAAAAATTTTTAAGCTCTCGTTATAAAATTAGTTGAAATAATAAATGCCAGCATACTCTCAAAAAATATTTTACTATTAATATTTATACAAAATCTAATAAATAACATATAGACCCCATAAGTGGACAGACACATCATAGTTGATTTAGTTCAGCTCAGCTGGAAAAAACAGGCAAATTATTTTTACGGAAATTTCATAAAAAAATTAAATAAAAAAAACAGCTCATTACTTTATTGTATATTGATTACGAAGCATGTCGAAGTGACGCATTTAAAAGTTATGATAAAAATAAAATTTAATTAAAGTTTATTGAATTTATTTCGTTAACACACATCAAAAATTATAATTATATAAATTAATAAAATATTTTACATATATAAATTAAGGTTTTTTTTATGTTTAAAATTTAAGAGAAGGTTAAAAATGGATTTTGGTATTCAGGTTACAAGCGATTCAAAGCCAAAAATTATTGTCACAAATATAAAATTTACTAATTTTCATTTCGTTTTGATTCGTATAGTAAAAATACAAATATTATTACTAATGATTTAGGTTTAATTTAAGGCGACCATTTTGTAAAAATCGCAGCCATTTTATTTACAATTTAACATCGGCCATTTTATTAAAAAAAATTATTGTACTAAAACTAAATTTATTGAATATTATATCAAGGTTTTTAGACCAATATAAAAAATTTATAATTTATCGATAATAATTTACTTGCCCTGCAGCTGAACAAAAAAAAACATTTCACAATTTCAAAGTTTTTCTATATATGCAATAAAAATTCTTCTCATTAACAAACGAAACTTTATTGTGGTTTATTTCAAATATTAATAATATTAATTTTATAATTTATTATTAATAATTTATCTACTTATCGGCGTTTTTTTATTGGCTTTTACAGAAAAAAAATTAAAATTAAATCAATAATAAAAAATAATTTTAACCAGACTTTTTTTTTTGCTACTTGAAAATTTGCTCCAAGTAGAATTTTCCTTTCAATATTTTCATAAATTAAAAGATTTTTTGTGATCAGAAAAAATTTATTGAAAAAAAAACAAAAAAACATAATGGAAAATCTATAAAAAAAATTAAATTGTAAATGAAAATATGAAAAATCTGGTAAAATTTTTTAAGAATTTTGTTATTTTTTTTTGGTTTACTTAATTATAAACTTAAACTTTTTTTTTCATGACTAATGAATTTGGTATCTTGACTTTATAGATTATTAAAATTTGAAACGAAGAAAAATTATATTTAAAAGTCAATTGAAGTTAATTTAAAAATATGGTTTTTTTTTTCTTGATTTATTTATGGATATCAGAAAAAATGGGAAATAAGTAAATAATATCTAGAAAAATTATTTAAATTTTTTTTTGTTTTTGTTGACTTGCAATCATTGAAAATTTATTATGAAAATTATTTGTCAAAATAATATAAATTTTATGATTTTATGGAGAATTAGTCACGAATATTTTTTTAATGATAATAATTTCCATATTTTTATAAGATTGGGGAAAATTGTTTAATGACATATTAAATATGTCAATATAGATTTTGAAAATTATCATATAATTTGAATTGCAATAAAATGAATTTGATTTGGAAATATTTTTAAATTGATTTTGAATATTTGTTTTTAAATAATTTTTGATTCAAGTAACTATGTTAATTATTTTACAAATTCCTCAAGATCAAACTTTAATCAAATATAATAGTAAAAATTATAAAAAAAAATTTACTATTTCCAATCTATTACAACATAAAAACGTTTCATAATCAAATCTAAATTCAAAATTCCTTCTTTTTTTTCCATTTCCTCTTTAAAAAATAATTGATATCCAATTAATCAAATAGTTGAAACTCATCCCATATTTTTTTTTAAACATTAACTAAAAAAAAAACCAAAATCATATACACACAAAAAAATAGTTTCATCATTTTTCGTCGAAATTATAAATCACAAAATCAAAATATTACAGCAAAAAAAAAACTTCTTCTTAATAAAAAGAACGAATTTAGGTCACTAACTATTAAAAGTACTTGAAAATCTTCTTCTGAAAAGCAAAAAAAAAATGAAATAAAATCCTATTCACGGTGTTTATTTGTGCAAATCAAAACATAAACGTTCTAAGAAAACTAAAAACCCAAAAAAAGAATTAACTTTTAAATAATTTTCGTCTCAATTTTTATAATCTAACAGAAATTTTAAATTTTAAACTCGAAAATCATTCTTTATTTTTTATTATGTTTCTCTTTTTGCTTGTCCAAAATTTATTACCTTTTGTAAAAGCTTAAACACAGTTTTTGTTGGTTGAAACTTTTCGACATGAAAAAAAAGAATTAACAGAAAACAGAAAAAAGTCAAAGGCCTTTATTGCCTCTGGTTTTCTTCTGTCCCCCAACTTTTGAAAAAAAAACTAAAATTTAAGTTATGTTTTTTTTCTGAAGAAAATTAAAATATAAGAAAAAAACCACTAAATCGTTTATAAATTTTTTACTTCTTCTAAAGCCAACATAAAAGTATCTTTTAGTATTATTTTTTTGATGTTGATGTTGGTTGTGTTGTACCTCTCTCTACACATTCAACAATATAATCCAGTTAAACCAGTTTTTTTTTTCTTCTTTCATTTTCATTTTGGACATCAAGAAAAAGCAAAAAAACGATTATGCTTTTATACAAAAAAAATCATGGATAAAATTTCGGTTTGAGAATTGATGGTATAAAGAGGATGAAAGATACTTTTTATGTTTTATTATATACAAGTATATTTGTTGTTTACCGGTTAACAGTAACATTAGATATATATATAGATAAATGATGGATACTTAAATGTGTGCTTACTGTGATGGTGGATACAATTTTTTTATCCAACTAACCAAAAAAAAAAAACAACAATAACAAAATAACATAGATTCAATTTATAGTTAGTATATTTTTTTACCATTTCAAAAAATTTTTTTCTATACCATTAAAATTGAACACATTAGTGGCCAAGAGTCTTTGGAAAAAAGAACGAATGAAGAAAAAAAAAATATGGAAATCATAAGAAAAATTGTAAAGAAGAAAAAAATTATAACCTGGAATTAAATGAAGTTTGTTTTTTCTTCTTATTTTTTTTTTTTGAATAGAAACGGAAATAGCACAAAAAAAAAAAAATATTTTTACCTTTTTCATTCTTTGCCTTTGGGTAATTTTAACATTTTGTGCTTTTTTTTACTGTAGCAAAGAACGTTCCCTCATCTATGCTCTATCTATATACAAACATAAAAATTTTCAATTTCAAGTGTAAAAGACGCGAAATGCAAAAAATTCGAAAATAAAAATCACTTTTAAAAAATCAATTTTAAAAAGAAAAAATTGACAAAAAAAATGAAACTTCAAAAGTTTTATTTATAATTTTAAGCTTTTTTTTTTATTTTCTTAAAGGGAATTAAATTTTTTTTTTATTGATGACAATTTTTACTACCTTGGTCAATAAAAATTGATTTTCTTTTCAAGTTTATTACAGATTTTATATTTTTTTACACTTTCGAAAATATTTTCTATAATAAATTTTAATTTTATTTATAACTTCTTCTTTTTAGCACATTTCCAACCAAATTGGAAGAAATGTGTATATTAGTTTCACTCTGTCTGTCCGTCTGTCCGTCTGTCCGTCTGTCCGTCTGTCCGTCTGTCCGTCCGTCCGTTTACACAAACTTCTACATCTATTAAGATAGAGTATTAAAATTTTGTTCATAGATAGATAGTAATAAAATAATAGGTCCATTAGAACAAAATTTTCTTCTATCTCTTTTCCCCTCTGAGTTATTCCCCCTCCAAGTTCGAAAATTACCCATATTGAACATCTAATAACTTTTAAACCAATAAAAATTTTTGAGGTCTGTAAAAGCCATAAGATAGGAAAATCTTTTATCTTTTTTGTGAAATAAACAAATTTTTTAAAATTTAATTCTTTGATGTATAAAAATACCGTTATCTTCATACAACTTTTTTTAGTTTTTTTAACACCCTGTATTCCCCAAACTGCTTATTATAGAAGGCTGAAATTTATGCACCAAAGAGATATCTAAAAAATAACTAGAGTCTCTGAAGAAATTGTATCCGTATCTCTTCTCCCCTTTCCGTTGTGGCCCTTCGAAAATCAAAAAATTACATTTTTAATTTACTTGTAAAATTATAACTGCACAATATTTTTAAAAACAAATATTGGGAAAAGTTTCGAAATTCATATTTCTTTAAAGTGCATTAATTAATAAATTATAGTCATTTGCCTCACACTTATAATTAATCAAAATTCTTAATCATGTAAAATTTTGCAAAAAACGAAAATTTTGCATATTTTTAGGAGCTTTATAAAGGGAATATTGGATATTATTTCATATCACATTATATGTTCAATTAAAAGCAAAATTAGGGAAAACTTAAATGATAATTTTATATATATGTATTTTGTTGGAATAATAAACTTGGAAGGAAAAAAAATTAATAAAATCGAACAGGGACACATTTTTTACCTATATTTACCATATCATTTTTTATCTTTCCTATGTATATAGTACATTGAAAATACTACTAAAACTGCACAATATGCACATATAGGAATTCTCATTGTTTTACAATAGCTCATAGTTCTACATGTGGCGATTTTGAGGAAATGTGCTTTTGACAAACCCGGGGTTTGTTTATCGTATTTTTTTTTTTTAAAGGTAAAAAATCTAAAAAAATAAGATGAAAAAAAAATGTTTTTACGTTTCGTTGAATTTATGAGACAGTGGAAAAGCATTGAAGTTGGTTTTCTCTGAGTAGAGAAGAAAATCAAATGATTTTAATGGACGCTAAATAAAAAATGAAAAAGTTTATATTTTTCTCTATTTGAAGGGTAAAATTTATGTAGATTTATTTAAATAATAATAGAAAAGGGATAATTTTTTTTCTATGCTTTGGTATTTATTTTGTAATTTAAGTAAATTTTTATAAGAAAATGAAAATTGATCTAGTATAAGAAAAAATATTCTCTACAAAATGAATAATTGAAAAGTTTTCTTGAGAAAATTTAGAAATTTTAAAATGTTTTTTCTTTGAATAAATGTTGGATGACATTTATTGAATAATTTTTTGATAGTTTTGTTCATTCATTTATGAAATTTGATAATTTTTTTGAGAAGATGAAGATAAGATTGTTTTACTTCCATTTGATAGCCTAAGAGCTTTACGAGGTGATTTTGTATATACTATAAATATTTATATTTCCCACTACACAAAGGTAGTTATTATTCATCGAGTTTTTAATTATACATATCTAAGCTCTCTCAGTCCGATCGTCTAGAAAACTGATGTGACGTGTAAAAAATTTATCATTGTTATACCTGTAATTTTTCTATTAACCCTGTTATCTAACTGTTATCTAAATATTAATTGTTTTTGATAACTGAAAATTGAATGTTAATTAGTTTCTAACCTTCTGTTAAATGTCTTTTGTAATGCAACTAAATGATAATGAGTATTTGCTTATTGACTGTTAACTTACTGTTAACAGACTGTTATTTAAATTTCACATCAAAATTTACCAAAGTTGAGTATATTTAACATTTTTATGCTAAGAGCTAAAGTTTGTAAGAACATTTAATTATTCTGAAGTCCAAAATTAATGTAAATTTTGAAGTGAAATTTAAATCAAATGATTGTAGTGTGCTTCTAAATTTAGTTGTATACGTAATGTAATTTCTTAACATTTAAAGAAGAAAGCACACAATCCTTTCCTTAATTTTATTATAAATGAACCAACAAAATTAATAGTTTTAATTTGAAAAATTATGGTTACACACAAAAAAACATCAGATTATTATCACAGTTTGAATTTTTAATTTTAAAAAGCATAAAAGTTTGACATATAATTGCTTGCTTTTTTTAGTTAATTTCTTTTTTTTTTTAACCTATCATTCGACCCGCATTAAAAAAAAAATTCATTACTTATAGCTATTTAAAAATTTTTATATTAAGTTTCTCTTTTACATATTTTTGACAACCTTTCCCAACATATATAATTTCTCATCTCTCTTCAAATTATCAATTGATACGGGATTTTGATATATATTAAACCTTAAACGTGACTTTTTAATAACAGATTAATTTTTTTTAGCATTAAAATTAATTTTTTTACACTCTTTTTTTTCCATAAATCTTCAATCGTGTTGGGAAAAAGGGAAAATTCTTATACATATACCTATATTTTTTTTAATCAGTTAAATCCGTTCGTGATATTTTCTCAAAAGTTGAAAATCAACACTGATTACTAGAAAAGGGTATAGAAAAAAAAAATCAAATATCTTTCATAAAACTATACTCCAGTATATATTAAAAAAATTAAGCTGATGTCTGCAGAAAATGGTTAAAAAATTCGTTTTTATCACCTTTTTTCGCTCACTTCTATTAAGAATTTAAAAATTATATAAACGGATTGAAGATTTTAATCTATATAAGAATATTAAAGAGTCACCATTCAACATTCATGCGATGAATGATTACTTGTATATTTTTCCCAGTTATCTGTAAAGGATATACAAAAATTATTATGCAAAAATGATTTTTGCATTTTTTTTTTGTATATGTACAAAACATATTTTTATTATCCTGTTTTTTTTTTACATTCACTCGTGTCATGATAAACCAGGAGATTCAGTTTTTTTTTTTGCATAAAAACAAAACAATCATGGGTTGAAGGAAATCTTATTCCATTTTTCTGCAATTTCATTACATTTTGCATTAACAAAAAAATATTTGAAGGGATATAAAAAACATTATTTTACATAAAAGTAGAGTTTTATATTTAATAATAGTGAAATATATGCACCTGTGAAAATCTTTGGGATTTTAGCTGTTTTGTTGTGTTGCAAAAGATAAGCCAGAGTAGTGAAAATTTCTAACATACATTTTGAATTAGGAGAAAAATATGAGATTTAAATATATACGAGTTACAGAATTTATGTATAGTACAAGAATTTAAAGTTTAAAATTTATGCAAATTTGTGTTCCATTTTGTGGTAGTTAATAATTGTTGTTCACAATCGTTTAATGAATTTTAGGACTTATATACTTTAAAAGGACTTATTTCCCAAAGAATAAACATAGCAAACCTAAAAAAAATAGCTTAAATTAGCTAAAAAACCTTGAAATTTGAACCAATTTGAATCATTTTTTACTTATAATTAATATTTATGTAAATCATTTAACTATTCATTAATTTATATTTTCTTGTCTGATTACTACATCAATGGCTGATTCACTTATTTGATTCACCTTTATGAAATAAAATTGAGTCATGATAAACAACTTAATTTGATCAATTTTTTTTTTTTGTCTTCATTAATAAAATTCTTCTTCCAAATATCAAATTAATTGATCATTTTAATAATTTTTTATATCTGATTCTAAATTCATATTTAAATCACGATTTAAAATTTCATTGTAAAAATTATTTTTATCGTGACAAACTAAAAAATTCATTATTAAATCACATCACGATTTTTATATAATCTTTAAAACATTTTGTATAGAAGACACTCTAAACTAAAAGAACAATGTCACAAATTTTGTTGTTGTTAATAAAACTCAGTTTTTGTCCTTAAAATTCCAGGACTAACATCTAACAGAAGAAATATTATAATATAAATAAGCAGGTGAAATTGTGAATTTTACATCACTTCTTCTCTATGACTTTATACTTTTCTATTTTCATCATTTCTATCCATTGATGATGATGATGATAATGATGCTTCATATTAGCAACAACAAAATTTTTGTAAATGAAATATTAAAATGATGATTTTAAAGTTTTTATTTTTTACTATTTTGGTTTGCTGTGTTGTGTGTGTGGTACCACTGAGCGGTTTTTCTTTACCATATTATTATTTTTTACTTACTTATTTTGTATTTTTCTATGACTAACCTAAAAAAAAAATATTTGTATATAAATAAGAAATTATTAATAATTTTGTTATATTTTTTTTTTGGCAAAAAAGTAAAAAACAAAAATTGTAGATAAAAATTATCATTTCCATAAACTGACAAATTACATATTCATCAAAAGTCTAACCTCAATTAAAGTGAAATTTTTTAATATTCTCAACTATTGTTTTGGAAAAGTTTTAGCTGTCGGTTTTTTGTTTTTGTAGGGAAATTAATTATTTAAAGATTTGCAGAAAAAAAAATTATATTTCTATTAATTTTTTTTTACCTTTTATAATTATAAAAAAAGGATGGTAATCATTAAATTGTCATAATTTTTATGAAGTCATCTTTATGGATAAGTGCACTTAAGAAAATTATGACAGAAATATGAATAGAAATTTTATAATGAATCTATAAAAATTTTCTTTATTAAAATGGGAACTTGAAGTATTTAGTTTTTCTAGACTTGAAAATTACAGCATTTATTTTGCAACAAATTCACATTAAATCGACACAGTCATTTTCGCGTAATCAGATTGATGTGAACTTGACTGTCCCATCTTTCATTATAGAAATTCAATTTACATTTCTTTGGAATCGAAATGACTAATTTACTAATTTGTAATAGACTTTGAGAGTGTGTGACTTTCTTGTAAGGAACTAATTGTAGTATCTTTCTGATTTATGCTTTAATTGTATGTCAACTTATCTTAAAACTACAATTTATTTCTGAGTTAATTAAGTCTAAATTAGATATTCATGCGCAAATATATACTCTACAAAATTTAGAATTATTAAATAGACCATAAATTTTACTATAATTTTGTAGTATCTTCACAGTTATTAAGCTAACTTCTATAAATAAATTTAAGTTAACCTAAAAATGGTACCTACATCAAAGTAGTGAAATGGTTAATAAATTTAATTTTGGTTAGAGTGGTGGTATCTTAGTGTCCTTAATGTGCAAGATCAGTAGATCCCAGAATCGCAACAAATTGTTGGGAAAAGTTGAGCCAAAGAAAAAGGAGAAGAAGAAGATTAAGATTACTTGACTGTAAAGAACGAAAATTCTACTTTCTTTTCCAAAGTACAAAAACAAAACCCGAATTTTTCATTAAAGTAAGGCAAAACACTTAAAACATTTTCACTGTCTTTATGTGCGGATAAAAAAACAACAAAGTTTTCTTTTCAATTAAAAATAAGTTTAATGAAGCTTGAAATTTAAGAAAAAATAATTTTATTTTCCAATTTTTTTTTATTACAATTTTATTGCAACCACAAAAAAAAATTATAATACAAAAGCCAAATGGTAAAACCGAAAACACAAAACGAAAAACTAAAAAAGTATCTTTCTGTATAAAACAGTTAAAAAGTATCTTTTAAGTACCAATAATTTTTTTTTCCTTTCTTCTCTTTTTTTTTGACCTCCTTGACATTTTCTTTTAATTCAATTGTGGATTTATGTAATTCTTACTGTGTTGCTGGTCTATTGAATAAATGCATTAAAAATCAGTGAAAATTTTTTTTTTTAAAAAGAAATTATGGAAAATTATGTATAGTGGTCAGGTCAGGTGCATAGCAAATCTTTTGTGTATACTACATTTTTGTTTAAGATAACAAACAAAGAAAAACAGAAATATTTTTGGAAGAGCATAAATAAAATTATGTTGGTCGAACAGTGTATACGTGAAAAATGACATGCTTCATGAATATTATTTTCAAAGCTTTTGTTTAACAAAGTTTTTTTTTCTGATTTTCTAATGTTTGGCTACAAAAAATACATTTTGATTTTTTAATGTTTTTATGTTTTGTAATGTAGTCTATTTTTTTGTTTTTGTTAGTTAGTATTTTTGTTGGATTAAATGTGATAACCTAAATACAAAATTTCAAAAAAAACTATTTCTTTAGTTAAATTTTTAAATATTTAAATATAGAATTTTTAATACTAGGAAAAAAATTTGTTACTATATTCAAATTTTCTATCTATATAAATTCTATGGCAATCTGCAATTGATTAAAAAAAAATTATATTCTAATAATTATTGCATAGCCAAATTATGGTAAATTTAGATTGAAAATGAGACAGGCCTTACTCCATTCTGAAAATTAAGTTAAAAATTTCATTAAATAAACTTTTAAAAAAAAAAGAAATACCAAAAATTTCTATTACTTAATAAATTTTTCATGAAAAATTTCCTTTATTAAACTTTTCATTTACATGTTTTTCGCCCAATATATTTTTTATTGAAATTTATCAGAATTAATTCTAAAATCTGTTTAGAAATGGGGAAAAAAACAATTATTTCCAATATAAAAAACATATTTTTTATTGGTTTTATGAAATGTTTTCAAATCCCAATCATATTACACGAAAAAAAGTCCTTTTATGAACAAAATCCTTTCATTTCTTATTGGTATCTAAATTTTTTATTTTATATATTTATTTGATTTTGCACAAATATTTAACACAATTTTTTTCATTAAGTTTATTTTTTGATCAAATATATTTTTTCCGCAGTTTCATTTCGCTACAAATAAATTCTATGTGAACATAAAAGTTTTATGAAAAAATATAGTTTGTTTTTGTCTATAAAAAATATTTGTAATAAAATAAGTAACAAAAAATTAAAATGTAAAGTAATAAAAAATTTTTTTAATTAGAATTTTTTCATCCGCTTTTCATAAATTTGAAAATATTTTAGAATGGAATTTAAATCTGTATTAAAATATTTAAGTTAACAAGAAAATATTTCCAATAAAGTCTTAATAAAATTAATAATTAGAAAGAATTTGGTAAGGGAACGAAGTAGAAAAGGTTTGTTGAAAAGGAAATTTGTGGAATTTGCTATAAATTAGCTAAGATTATGTTTTGTTACGTTGAGAAAATGAATAATGCATGTGTGTTGTGGGCAAGGAAGAATATTAGCATGAGAGCCACTATACCTATTTCTCTTATTCGAGAAGATTTTAAGTCTTCATTTAATCGGAAATTTTTTATAAGATCATTTAAAAGTAGTTCAGTGATAATTTATTTATTTCAATATTTCGTAAGTCCTTAAATTAAAAAATTATCAATTTGATTTGCATCTAAAATACAGAGAATTTGTCGCAACTTTTATTTACCTTAAATGAGGACGACAAAATTGAAATTAATGAGTACATTTTCATTGAAAATCATATTCAATATCAACAAAATATTTTCAAAATATCATAACAAAGCATTTATCTATTTTAATTTATGTAAAGTGGAAGTTGAAACCGGAAATTTGCTATTGCAAAACTTTCATAGTTACTAAGTAATTTAAGAATTTGTATATTATACGAAAGCTTAAAATTTAGTGACTAACCTCACTTGCCTATCTAGATAATTAACATTTTATTTTCTGAGTAAATTAATTGAATTTATTTTAAGTGACAATATCTCTGACTCTGACTAACTTCATTTGACATGATGTAATATCTTAGAATTTATGGGTGATAATTTACATTGTCACTTAATTGAAATTCAATAGAGAAAAATTGTAAAATATATCTAAAGTTTTTGTTAATGTGTTGAGTAATAAAATGCGAGTAGAGAATTGATTGACTATATGGAAATTAAAAATTCTATTAATGGTCGATGATTATTAGTTTTAATTTCTGTCCTATATTTATTAGGAATTTTTATATTTCATATAAATTAAATTATAAAATTTACTAATAACAATTTTTCTTTTAATTTCAGGTAATTAATTTTGATCATCCTTTAATGCGGACTGAAAACGTTATAATATCAAAAAGGTTTAGTAAATTGAAAATAGATTTTTTTTAAAACTAAAATAACTTTCACTATAAGTGAATGGTCGCAAATGATAAATTATAATTCTCAAAACATATTATATTAGATTAAAATTTAATCGCAGTTAAAAATAATTTCCGGCTTAAATTCATTTCACTTCCAAATCAAAATTTGCCTCTTTTGAAATAAATCTGTGATTTTCCAAAATAAATCAATCATTTTATAGAAATTAAAGATGAAGATTTGCTACAAGATAATTTCAATCTGAATAAAACACGAATTATATTTAAAAAAAAAGACGAATTTTCGGTTTGGGAAAAAGTCGAATTTGGCATGAAAAACCAGTATAAACGAAATCTGTTTTGGAAATTCTATAAATTTCTCTAAGTAAAATATTTAATTAACAAAACCTTCGATAATTTTTCATCGTATACTCGAAATGTAAAAGCAGATTTTCCGGATTTTATAGCATGTTCTTTTTGTATATCAAATTTTAAATAAACTAAAAATATTTTTAATACTTTCGGTTTTTACTTGTACAATTTAACTGGTTCTTTACAAACGTCATTGTACCTATTTATTTACTGCTCGAGGGAAATTTCGCTGTAATTAGTGTAAAAAAATGTGATCTACATTAAAATTAATTTCATATAAATTTGTATCTAACAGATTATTAATGTACAAAATTTAAATATAAAATTATCAATTCATTCATAAATTAAATGAAATTATAAATCAATTTTCCCAATATTTCCATTTCACATTAAAACTCAATCATATTAAAAATAATTGGTATTGAATTACAATTAATTTTACATACTGTGATTCAATTATGAATCACAAAGTTCACAACTCTACTAACAACATTTTTTTTCCAGCTATTATGGAAATTATAAATTTAACTAACAAAAAATTTTGTATTAGGAGTAGAAAACAATTTAATTATTTGACTCTCACACAATTTCCATTTTTCAGCAAAAAAAAATAATTTCCCATTTTTACTTTCACGTTTATAACAATTTACGTGCGTGCAATCCAATTAATAAGTAATATATTTTTTTTAGTTGTTAATTTTAGATTTAATAACTTTTATATTAAAAATAATATTTGATTTTTTTTCGAAAAAAATCTATCATTCAATAATATTTTTATAGTTTATAATTGGATAAAGAGAAATTTTTATTATTATATTATTTCATGTTCAATAATAATTATATAAAAATTGTGAATTTTTCTGCTATTTTATATTGACACAATTTGTGTACAGTTTGATAGGGAAATTTGGTCTAGATTGATCTTTTTATAATTCTATAATTTTTATAATTTATGATCCTTCTTCGACAAATTATGAACACTATATTGTCAAAATTTTCCACCATATCTTTCATAATTTTTAATTCACTTAATTAGTTTCATAATTTTAAGAAATTTTTGCATAAATATAGACAAAAGATCTGTACCAGAGGTAAATCCAATTTATCTGCCACTTTTCTTCAAATTTTGTAGGAAGGATATGTCTGCAAATACTAATTAATATCTAATATTTTATTGGCAATTCTTTTTGAATTTTTAAGTTATAAATTTCAGTAATATATTTTTCAAGTTTTTCGGCTTCATATCATTCTGAAAGCTACCCTATTTTACTGTACATAAATATTTTTTTTTAAAAAAATAATTGCAATTATCATTAAATCGTTTAAATATCATGATTAATTTTATTCATTAAAAAGAAAAACAAGTCTTATTTTATTGCAGAAAAATAAAAATCTTTATGCGCACCGCATAATCCGCAAATAAGCTCTTTATTATACATAAAAGCGATATTGGTACACACAGTTTCATTATGAAAAATCATTTGCAAAAAAAAGTATATTATTTTTTTTATCAATATTCCGGTTTTAATTTATTGTATAAATGATTTTAATTGACATGAAATGATATTCATAAATTTAAAATTGTTGAAATCATGAAAATTTCTGATGTCATTACTCGGATAATTAAAAAGTGAATTATTGACTTAAATTTTATTACCAATTTTCCTAATATTTGCCAATAACTGAAATTATTTCAATAATTATTTTTTGGTCAAATTTTAAGTCAACCAGAAAATTTATTTGTGCGAGCATTAAAACATAAATTAATATTGTTCAATTTTTTTGTTGCGGACACAGAAAATATTTTTGCTACCGTAAATTACTCACAAAGATTTCTTACACTGTTAAAAAACCAAAAAAAAAAATGGGTTTTATACTCGAAAAGAATTATGAAATAATAAAAATAATAATTTTTCGCATCATTAAATTTTTCGAAAATTAGTCATGGTGTTTGTATTTCTTTAATACACTCTGTTTTTTTTTTAATTTTCTATCAAAGTCTATATGTATCTTTAAAATTATCATGTTTGACATAATTTTGGTTTTTTTTTTTTTAATAATTATGTTTAAGTAAACATTATAAAATTAATTCAGGTAACATAATAAAAGTATACAGACAAAAAACTATGTATATTTAACCTTTGCGCAAATTTAGTAAAAAAAAAAAAATAATGAAATTATTTTTTTCTAACTAAAAAGTTTGATTATGCAACACGCCCTATTCTTGCGGTGTTAGCGTTAATAATGTTCTTTATGCTTTTGGTATATTTTATAGAAATGATTGTAATTCAGCGGTTTTTGAATTTATTTTAAATATTTTTGTTGCAATTTTCTTGAAAAATTTAAACAATGAAAAATTAATGGTAATTTTTAATGATTTGTAAATTATTAAGTAATAAATTTACTTAATTTAATTTAAAAAAAAAAATATTTGTTACTTTTGAATTCTTAGAAGACAAAAAAATTGTTGAGGAAATTTTTGTTTTTTGTTTAATTAAATCAAAGTAATGATTGAAAAGGTTATTTAGCTGCTGATTTCGAAATTATTTGTTATTTCCAAAAAAAAGGTTAATTTTAAAATTTGTTCAAGGATCAAAAAAGAAATATCAAATTATGAATAATAATTCGCAGTTGGAAATGACAGCTCAGATATTTGTTAAATTGGTATCCTAAGTATGTCCTTCGTAACATTTTTTTGTATGATCGCAAGCTGATAAAACAATATTTTATATTTATAGAATTTCGTGCTGATATTGTCATATATTTTCACTTTTGAGTATTTTCGGTTCTTTTATGTGCTAAATTGGAATATGACAATAATCTTAATTTAATTCTGTTCTCCCCCACATCACGTCACTGTAATAAAATAATTATAATTTTTCACCCAGAATAATAATAATTAATTCTATAGTAAATTTGAACTGATGAAATAACCTACATGCGTCAAATTATAATAAATAAATTGTAAAATATATTAAATTCCCATATTAAATTACCAAGACATATATTTTTCTCTATCTCATTTATATTTTTAATATTTTCCAACTTCTCTAACAAAAATCATAAACATAAATTGGTTAGTTGAGTAGAAGTAATAGCATAAGAAAATTTCAAATTTTTTTTTGCAAGAAATTTTATTATAATAAATTTCAGTTATAAAACGCATAGACGATACTTTACTGCATCAACAAACCAGCAACTAATAAAAAGAAAATCCTATATCAAATTATCATGCAATTTGCATAATATTATAATCATATTTTTTTTCTTAGTTCAGCTTTTGAAGAATTATTATTATTATGACAACAGTTTTAGCAACAGAAAAAATTCTGACAGTTTTCGTATAAAAGAAAAGTCAACATTATGATAATAAAAAAAAAATAATATTAATTTTTATATAAAAATGTTTTTTTATTTCTGTCATAACAGAAAAAAAAAAATATTGCATCAATTCTTTTTTGATTATGTTTTTGTTATGTTGTGTGACGTGGTTATTGTTGGGGAGCATAAAAATTTATATACGTGCAACACTAAAAACAATATTTTTTATTATTATAAATTGTTTGTTTATTTTATGCATAAAAAAAAATCGTTATGCTTCTATGATCTTAAAAGTAAATAACAACAAGAAGAAAAAAAAAACAATCAGAAAAATTTGACAGAGAAAAATTTATTTACAGATTTATAAAATCAGAAAATTTTATTTTCTACTATTACCTAATTTTTTTTTTTTTTTTGGTATGCTAAAAGAGTGTAATTTGACGTTTTTGTTATATTTTGGAAGTTTATGATGTTTAATTTCTTTTTTTTAATAAAACTTCTTGCTTTTTGGTTTATCATTTTGGTTAAAATACCATTTTAAGCTTTCATCGTTATGGGTAGAAAGTTATAAATCAGTTTAAAAGCTTTAAAATATACCAAAAAAAAAAATTAAACAATTTTTTGTAGTTTTATTTTTATTTTAAATATAATGTTAAAGATTGTTAAATGATTATTTACGGAGAGAGTTTTTATAAATTTATGTTTTATTTTGAAGATAAATTTAATAGTTTTTTTTAGATTATATGAGGTCAAAATGGATAATTAAAATGTTTTTTGAAGTAAAGTTGTACCGAAGTCATGAGAATTAGTTTAGTAAAATTTACAATGTTTATTTTTTGGGTTTAAATGAATTTCATAATTAAATTAAATGATGAATTTCATAATTAAATTAAATGATTATGGTAATAAAAATTAATCAATTTCGACAATGAGAAGAAGAGGAATGAGAGTTTATATATATGTCATGTTATTTTTATGATATACCATCCGGAAAATTGCAATATCTTAGGATACCGAAACATTTACCGGGAAACCTTTACATAGAGAATTGTAATTTCTAAGTCTTCAGCAGATTAAGGATACAACAATAGATCACCGATGACTATTTTGATATTTTTGTATTGATATTTTTCCCTCAAATCCAATTGGTCATTTTTCGAAAGGATATACGAAATAATCAGATATTCGTTCTAAAAAAAAGGCGAAATTAATTATTCCTAAAAGACAAATTATTATTCCATCCAAAAAAATCTGGAAAAAAAACCCACTTAAAATTATGAATAATAATTTTCAATTGAATTTTGTCCTATTTTCTATTTTCTATATTTCATGTTCAATTTTCTTTATGTTACTTCAAAGCCAAAACAATTTACGTTCACATTTTTTTTTTACGAACCTTTTAAAGCAAAATGAAAAATTTTTTTTTAGAAACATAAATCATTTTTATAATAAAAAATTTCCACAATAAAATAAAAATAAAAAAAGGACCAACCAAACAAAAACAATACCTTTTTATTATAATATTTTTTTTTCTTACCTAATAAATCCTGCACACGCCTTTTAATACCGTATATAAATTACATGTTTGTTCTTATTTCAATTTCAACCCTTAATATAATTTAAACCAAAAATTTATTCTACTATTATGAAATCAGAAAAAAAATTGTTAGCATAATTTCCGAGACCCTTGAAAAACTGAATATTTATGCTACAAGGAAAATATTTTATGTTCTCAATTTTACATACAACAACAACAGAAAAATTCCAAGGGTTTGTTTCCTCCCCGACTAACACCAAACAATGTGTAAATTTAAATGTGCATATATGCCTCATTAAAAAATGTGCGTTTTTTTTTTATTTTTGCGCGTATTCGGTGGGCTTTAATTTTCAAACTAATATTTTTCACTAGAACAAACAATTATCCTTATCCTTCCAAAAAAAAAAAAAAAAATCAGTCAACTGATTATTTTTACACGATACTTAGAAATTATATTAGAGAGAAGAATTTTTGGACTGGAATTATGACGTATGAAAATCAGGACAACAGAAGTGGAAAACAAATACATGAAATAGGAAAATATTAGAAGATTGTTTTTCATGGAAAATTTACCCAAAAAAAATTTAAAAAAGGTGAACCAAAAAAAAATTTAATAAGAGTACAAAGTATAATTTAAACCTCACACCACCCACAAAATGACACACCCTATATGACGAAAAATTATATATATTAAAGGATATATGACAATTAAAACTGCACACGCAAAAAAAAAATTAAAATGAATATTAAAATATTTTATGTTTTTAGAGAGTAAATTATTTCCACACGACTTAATTATTTTATTTTAAAATGAATTTTAAATGGGTGGAAGGGTGGAGATAGGGGTTGGGTAAATGGGGTAGATATAGATATATGGTTAATGTTGTGCATAAAATTAAATATATTCTCATACCATTTAAAATTTCACTGTTTTATATTAAAAAAATATTTGTGTTCAAGTCAGTCAACCTAATATTAATTCAAGATATATGGTACATAATTGGTGGGAAATGTGTATAATGAGTGTGGTAAAGTGTACGAGAAGATTGTAAATTGAAAGGAAAAAAACAGGAAGCATAAGGATATTATATTTGTGTAACTATCACAAAATGTATAAATGTTTTTAATGTTTTCCATCTGTTGGACTTGATATACGCAGATAGTTATTATCCTTTATTATATTTTGTTGTTGTATTCATCTTATTTACTTATATACATACGCTTAAAAGCTATAGTACGATGTACGCTTTATTATTATGGTAGAAATTATTATACAATTTTTATATATTTAAAATCTCATTTTCTGTTGTTTTGTTTTGACAAATTCTCTATGATAGATAAAAATAATTTAACTTTGCTATACCATATTTTTAGGTACAATATTCTAGACTAGATTTATAATAATGCTTTTTGGATATATACACGTTATATTTCGTTAATGTTCATCTATCTGGAAAATAATATGTTACGAAATATATTACGATAGAGTATAATATTAGAAAAACAATTGTTTTGGAAAATGGACAGGAAAAAATTACCATAATTTATAGAGGAAAAAAAATAATATAATGACACTTGTGTAAATAGAAAAAATATTTGCTTCTAAGTTTATGATTTTTTTAAGTTTTATTTACCACACAGATTTTTTTTCTCCAATTTAAATGGAATTTTAATTAAATATGTTACTATTTAATCAAATTGATATACATATATGATTTACTATAGTGAATTATCCTGCTGGTGCTGTACTTATAATTCCTAAAGATAAGATTGGAAAAAGGATAAAAGGATCGTAAATACTTTCAAATTCTTTTATTATTTGACTATAAATTACAAAAATATCGATTAGATTTTCTATATATTTCCTTTTTTGTTATTATATTTCCTTTTCGATATTTATATCCAAATTATTTGTTGAAAATTTCATGAAAAATCAAAATTTCCTAAAACTCTTAACATACCGCCACTATAATTTCATCAAAGATTAAACATACCGATATGATCAATTACTTATTTTAAAAATGTAATTAAATTACTTAAATAAAATACCGAGAAAATTGAAATTTATAATAAATAAATTTTCTATAATAATAAATTTATACAGGTTTTGCACTCCAAATTCAACCTTTTGCAAACCAAATTCAACTTTTTGCAAATCAAATTCAACCTTTTGCAAATCAAATTCAACTTTTTGCAAATCAAATTCAACCTTTTGCAAATCAAATTCAACCTTTTGCAAATCAAATTCAACCTTTTATAAAAACATTCGAAAAATTAATTTTTACCTTAAGTTAAACAATTAATAATTAGATAATTTATAATCCAAGTAAGCAAAATAATATTTATTGATGAATCTGGATTTAATTACCATCTTCGCAGAACAAAAGCACGTTCTACAGTCAATACACCGGCCCGGGTAATTGTACCAACTATTAGAGAACGGAATGTATCCCTGATTGCAGCGATAAATACTCAGGGAATAATATTCCATGATATAATTGCACGATCTAATGTGAACTCGAATATTTTTTGTGATATCCTTCGTAGTTTAAAAATTTAGAAGAACATGATTGTAGAAGCGTGGTTAATTTTAGACAATGTTCGGCTCCACAAAAGTCTGGAAATTCGTGAGCTTGTGGCGCGGACAAGACATACTCTTGTATTTCTGCCACCATATTCACCACTGATGAATCCCATTGAAGAAGTTTTTTCTAAAATCAAATTTTATGTGCGTAATTTATTAGCTGAATGTGTAAATTCTTATAATTTAGTAGAAGTTATTGAACAAGCTGTGGCAACTATTACCCCCGAAAATTGCAAAAATTATTATACACATATGTATATATGCAGTTGCCCTTGCCATTAGCCGCTGCAGGAGAATCACTGTAATCATGATTTATCTATACTTAATTATTAATTAATTTATTTATTTCAAAGAAAATAAAAAATTCTAATTATTAATTTATTTTTATAATTTGAATTTATTTGATGTTAATTGAAATTAAAATTATTTATAATCTTCATAGAACCATTTAATTCGGTTTTTTGCAAAAGGTTGAATTTGATTTGCAAAAGGTTGAATTTGATTTGCAAAAGGTTGAATTTGATTTGCAAAAAGTTGAATTTGATTTGCAAAAAGTTGAATTTGATTTGCAAAAAGTTGAATTTGGTTTGCAAAAGGTTGAATTTGGAGTGCAAAACCTGTATTATATATTTTGTTTATATTCATTTTCAAAAGTTTTATTATTTCATTCTATATACATAAAAGTCCTTTTTTCCCATTTAAACCAATTGCAAAAAGGCAACAGGATAAATTTTACCTATATATGTATATAATATTGTTTTCTAGACTTGTGGCAAAACTAACTATTATAGTCTGGATATTATTAAAATTATTACAATTTGCAAATAGCTTCTTAACATGAAAGCATAATATCAGCAACAACAAAAAAACTCTCTCTCAACATAATAATTTTATATATACTCGTATAAAAAGGATATTACCAGAATATAATAAATTATATTTAAAAAAAAAAAGAAACATTCCACAAGGTGATTGTGCGGTTATGTTTATTCCATACACACAACAAAAAAAAAGGAGGAAATATATTTTTTTCTTCTGTTATATATTCAATTTTTATTATATTTTGTGAAAACAAATAAATCTCCCAAAAGAATTACTATATATGTAGTAGACACAAAAATATGGAGGACAATATAATAATTTAGGTCGCAACACATTATTATGTATATATGGTATATGGTAATGCTTCGATAAGCCTTTGTACAAAATACTATCATTGAAAATGGGGAAAAAGGACACAAAAAGAATTATGACAAAATTAATTTTATTTATGAACTATTTTAATTACTATAATCACCCTTAAAGGAAATTATGAAATAAAAACAAAAGGATAGAAAAAAAAATTATAGTGCAGATAAAGTTCGTCTTTATATAGGTAAGGGAATATTATTTATTTGTAGAGAAATATCCTTTTTTTCTGTAATTTAATAATTATATATATATAAGGGTAGTTTCGTGTGGAATTTTTGTACTATTACTAATTGAAAATAATGATACAGTATTTTGAATTATGTAATCAATTTTTTGTATACATCCACGTAATTTTTATGTTTTTTTTTTTATTTTGGGGTTTGTTTAATAAATATGATTTATTTAATATGTATTAGAATTTTGATAAATCCTTCCTTTAATAATCGTATATAGAAAGAATGAAATAAAAATGGAAATAATTTTAAATGTGACATAATCAAATTGTCGCCTTAGCTAAATTATTTTAAAAGTTTGTAAGTAAAAATTTAGGGTGAAAATGCATGGAATAATAGTTTAATAGATAATAAATATAGATAATATGTATAGTAGAATTTATTATGATTAATTTCATCGTCTGACATTAATTAATATTTTGGTACTATTTCTTGGTTTGTCATATTGATCCATTAGATAATTTCACTGTATATCTTCTTATCTTCTCTGTTGAAGATTATATTTCATTTTTACTCAATTATCTAAATAGACCCCATTTGGGTCTATAACAGTTTATACTATACTCGTAATTTACTTAGTTTTAGACTGTGCACATTTGATTTCTGAAAAATTATTGATGCATCTAGTTTATGTTCTTCTTAAATTACATTTTTCTTTCGAATTCACTTTTTTAATAGAATAAATATTAGAAGAACATCAATAAAATAAATATTAGAAGAATCCTGACTACTTTTTTTAATAAAGGATTCAAAAGAATTAAACTATTCCCCAAGCTCATAAAAATAGTCCAAAAATTTTAAATTATCTCTACAAAATAAATATCAAACTATTTCTTATTAAATTATACTAAATTTGTCTCACATATTTCTCTATTATCCTTAAATATATTAAATTCGTGAAATTTCCTTTTTCCAAAAAAAAAAAAATATTATAAAAGCAAATTAACATGCAACAAAAAATATTATTAAATTTTTTTGATTATCAATTTTTTTCTGAATACCACACAAAATCACCCTTTTAACACACAAAAAAAAAATTAAAATTTAATTCCCAATATAAATTTTCCTCACCTTTTTTTTTATAATACGAGTATTATTTTCATTTTTTTACTGTTTATTTTGTGTTGTTATTGCTTTTAATAGATCCTTAAACACAAAACAGCATTTAACCCCCCATTGGGAATTTGATAAATAAATAAATATATATTATGTAGACGGAATAGTATACAAAATACAAGCTCCATTAATTATTTACGTTTTTATGTTTTATGAAATGTAATTTTGAAATAAGAAAAACAAAATTTTCCATACAATAATTCCATTTTTCAGTATAAATGTAAAAGGATATATCATAATTTCTAATATTTTAAAATAATAATTTTCATTTAAAGGTGATGAAAAAAAAGTTTGAATTTGAATATTTTACTTATTTCGTTTTTTTTTTGTGTTTACGTTTAAAATAAAATCTGCGCACATTTTTTTTTTGTTCTGTAACACGTTTTTGTTGAAAAACGTAAATCCTTTTAAAGGATCAATAATTGCTTTTCTTTTTTTTTTTTGTATTTTGTATCATGGATTCTGGTAATAGTCCTTAATCGGTTGCTTTTTGCAATTCTTTATTTTAACACCGAAAAATATAAATTCAAAATTTTACGTAGACAAAAAAGTAAAAAAAAAAAAAAAATATAATATCCTTAAACAAATTTTAGCTTCAATGACTTTTCTGTGTTTTTTCATTGTTTTGATAATCTGATAAATGAGCAAAAATGTGATTTTATGTTGTTTTCAATTATCATTCCTTAGAGTTAATACCATTTTTTGTTGTTTGTTTTGTTGCTGCTTTTCCGTTTTATACATACCGAAAAAAACATTTTTTAAGGATTCAAGTGATGTCGCATTTGAGTACTATGTAGAAGAATTTTTACATTAATTTTTAAGAGTGTGAAGGTTAAATTTGGTTTAAGATATTTTTTTATGATTTCAAAACAAAAATTTTACACTTTTCTATTTATTAAGTTTCCCCATTTTCTTTTAGTCAAAGTGACGATTGCTAAGGGTGAAAATAGGTTACCGGATTCATCTTATATATATCCTTATGAGAGTGATGGATATAAATTGTTTTGTTTTTCTTATTATTTTATTTTCTTTCGAGGAGAAGGAGAAATGTTAAAAAATTGAGCAAAATTAAAATGTTTTTGTAATTAATGTTTTTCTGTGTTTATTAGATTTTTGCGAATGTTAAAATTTTAAGATGAAAAGTTTTGGGAAATTTTTTTTTTTCGAATTAATTTTGTATTTTTTTTTTGGTCTATTTTGTTTTCAGATTTTTTAAATTAAATAAAATGAAAAATATTTGAATATTTGAAGAGCATAAGGAAATAGACATAAATACATAAAGTAATCGTGATATTTTATATTGATAAAATTTAATTTGAGATTTTATTGAAATTACATAATTAGTTAATTAGCAATAATTTTGATTTCTTGAATTTTTTTTTAAATTTCTTTAATTACTGAAGAAATTCTATAAAAATTTATTTAGTTTAAAAAAATCAATTACTTTATCCACTTTTCCATAAAAATGATAAACACAAAAAAAGGTTTACAGGAAAAAACAAATTAATTTTAAATAAACACACAAACTTTAGGCAAAAGAAAAATTTCCATGTTTGTAATTTTGTAAATTACCAACGATTATATTTTATATTTCATAAAATTTATAGAATCAGAAATTGTCCAATTATTATACCAAATTTACAGAAAAACGAAATTAACTCAGCCAGAAAAAAAAAATCTAAATAAATTCTTATGCTTTTATGCTCACATATGCAAAGAAAACGTATCAGACATTGAACTTGAAGTAAAATAAATATAATAATTTATGATTATTGTTGAATCAAAAATAATCACTTCAAAATTGATAATTTTAATTGATTTATTTCTTTTACTATTATTTACATGCCGCTATATTATAAATCCACCCGCCTAAAATTTTGTACTTTTTTATTGATGATTACCGGTGGTAACAACAAAACGTATACAACAACCATTGATAATGTTTTTATACCTGTCATTTTATTACTGACTAACAATTAAAGTCTAATTTTTAGGGACGGGCATGAAAAATAGACAATTTTTTTTCAAGTGTTATTTAGGTATGTTTTTTAATGTCACGTCCTCTACCTGGTGATGTTAAAAGGTCTTAATATCAAGGGTGTTGCATTTCATAAATAAACATGTTGATAATTATAGATAATAATTTTGTTGTTATTGTGTTTCATTGCACTTTTCCAAAGAGTCACAAATTAAATTTTCATGTTTATTTATTTATTTATTATTATCATAAAAGTATATAATATTATAAAAATGTCTACACGCGACGACATTGTTCTAATTTTAGGTGAGACTTGGAGGGAAAATTTTGTAATTGATTTCCGAAAGAGAAAAAATAAGAAATTGATTTTATTTTTTTTCTATGTTATCTAATGTTGACCATGTCAATATATATATTTTTTTAAAATGATTTTGTCTACACACTTTTGTAAATAACATAAAAATAATAAAATTTGTTGGACAAATAAGACAGAAAGTTTCGTATTATTAATTAGCGCGACCGCATTGAATTATTTTCGGAAAATATTATTTTTTTTTAAATTAATTTTTCTTTCCCTTATTAGCAACACAGTCAAGGTATTTTTCTTTAAATTTGTCTCGTTATAGTGTTATTTAAATATTTAATATTTATGGATGAGTTATCAGTTCATGAGAGAAAATTTCTTTACATTTTATTTGTTTTCTTGAAATCAATATTTAGAATTCCATTAATTTGTTGATATTTTTAAGGCTGTTTGTTCATTTGGATTGGAATTGTGTTTTTTTTTTTTGAAAATATTTATTTTCAAGAATGTTTGTTTAATGTGAAATAGGGTGATAGTATCAATTTGTTGCTTTACCTGTTAATTATTTTAAATTACATTATTTATCTATTACCAAAAAAAAAACTGGTTACTATTTACACTTTATTCGTTATTCATTCGGCAGATCAGAAAATTTAAAAAACTTTACGTCATTAGGAAGAATTCTACTTGACATTTAAGTTTGTTTTATTTTTCTATTAAGTATATTTAATTTTTTTGAAACTCATTTAATTATTGCCAATTTTTATTTTGAATCATATTTTTTCCATTTAGTTAATTAATTTCATTTCCATGAAAATTGTTAATAATTGAAACATTATATCTTTGCAGTTTAATTGTAAAATTTTTAAAATTATTAAATTAATTTTAATATAAATTATCTGCCCAACAGCCCAACTACAGTTTTGATTACCCTATACTCTATTAAAAATGAACAAATAATTTCTCATTTCACTTTTTCATTCGTAAGTTAAAATTCAAATTTAGTAAATTAAGATAAATAATTATAAAATACTTATTTGTATGAACTAAATTATATTTGAAATTAAGAACTTATGGAGTTTGTTATCATTATATCAAAGAAGAAAATTGAAGTTTCGGATTCTGCTCAACAATGGAGCCAGAAAGAGTCTGGTTGAGTCAAAATAATTTAAAAATCTAATTTCAATTACAAAAACATATTTATTACTTTTACATTGTTGCATATTTTTATCATAAAAAATTTCCAAAAAATTTTATCATAAAAATTGAAATTGATCCTTTTCGGAACAAATAATTTTATAGAATTCTTATTTATCTATTTAGAAAAAAAAGTCAAAACACTTCTAACCTCTTCTCTACTAAGTAATCAAAGTGTTGATTGAAAAAAAGGGGTTAAATATCTTCATTAACAATATTATTGATAAATGATTCATATAATAGAAAATTAAATAAAATTAATTGAAATGTCTATAAATAAAAGTAAACTTTATGTTTGAATGAATGAATTTTTTTTTATTGGTATCCTGGGGTAAGAAATTTTCTTTTGACACACTCCGGATTATTTTTATGGATAAACTTTGACATTTAATATCGATTCTATATTGGATTTTTAAATATTTGATCATCAATCACAATTTCTTAATATTATAGGAAAGAAACAAATTTCCATAGTATCTTTTTTCCCCTTATATTTTTGCCTTTTACAGAAATTGATTAATGTTGTTTGTTTAATGTTTTTTTTTGTTGTGTTTATTTAAATATATTACATGAAAATTTAGATTGTAATTTAATCAATTATTAATTGAAAAATACAGGTGTGCATTTGTATATTTTATGTTGTAAAAAAAATTGGTAGTGAAAATTTTGATATACAAAATTTTGTTATAAAGAAATTTTTACATCAATTTCTTTTTAAATTATTTAAATTTAAAAGGAATGAAAGTCGAAATATTCAAGTAAATTGGGAAATTAGTCTAAATTGATCTGTTTTTTCTTTCTATTATCTTCTATTAGACTGCAAATATAGGCTTATTTAATAGTCTATATAATTAGGCGTATACCAGTCCATAATTTTACCTACCATATAAATTCATATTTGCTAAACCTATTAAAGCCCAAACAAAATCAGCTATAATTACCTCAACTCAATAATTTATTTATAATTTTATACAAGGTTTTTTGTGGCATTATTAAATTAATTATTATTTTGGGCAAAAATAATTTATAATTTTTAAGTTTATTTGAAATATATTACAGACATAAATTAATTGTCAAATTCTGAGTGGATAAAATGTAAATTTACCAGTCCAGTATAATTAAAAATTAACTTTAGTAATGTTAAATGTGCAAGTAATTGTAATAAATTTTCTATTTTTAACCAAATAATTTAATTTAAATTACTAAGCAAAATTACTTATTTTATGTAATTTTAAAATTCCTCTGAGAAATAATTTTAAATATAATTAAAGTAAAAGTAATTTCCTATTTTAAACATAAACTTTTACTTTGAAAATATTATAATTAAATTTATTTGAATATTTTTCTTCTAAATTCTAAAATCACCATTCCAATTTTTAATATTAATTTTCTCTATGATCAAAAAATTTAAATAAAATTTTTAAGCCCTTAAGTAAAAAAATAAATGATATTTCATAATTATTACCAAAAGATATAAATTACTTTAAATAATATTTGACCAATCTAAAATTTATTAAAATAATCAACAGTTTCTTTTTTTTCTTCAAAAATTATATTTATTACTAGTAATAATTAAAAAAAAAGACCATAAAGTTAAAAACCTAAACAAAAAACTCATAAAAATTTCGTAAATTTTAAAAAATTAAAACCTTTTTTTTTGACCTTTCATATTTAACCAAAAAACAAAAAATGGTATTAATTAAAATACAATTTTAACTCATCATTATTTTAAATGAGTTAATTTACAAAAATATATAAAATGAAACATAAAATTACATAAATTTTTATATTTTTTAATTAAATGTTTGCTTTTTTCTTCGCCCGCATTTAAATTCACAAAAAAACAAAAAAAAAACTTAATAAATAAATTTCCCATTTTACCATAAAAAGAAACAGAAATTTAATGTTTGAATAAAAAACTTATGTATAGACTTTTTTTTAATAAAACTTAAATGTTGTGTTTTTATTTAATGCTATACTAAGTCCAATATTATTTTTATGTGAAGGTTTTTCGTAAAGTTTTGAAGCACCATCTTTCCATAACAAATTTACACTGTTCAAAATCATATATAGTTTTGCCCTTTTTGGGTAATTAATTTGTCAGTGAGGCAAAGTTACAAATAGACTTTGGCAATTCATAAGTCCAGAGACTAAATAATTATTGCTACAAGTTTCGAGTAAATGCGCTAAGTCATTGAGGGATTTACTATAGTCAAATTGGCCTCTTAATTCATATTGTCATTTTTACAATTCAAATTGGTCTTTTATTTTATTGATGAACTATTGAACAAGACCAATTTGTGTTGCCAAATGAAGTATTTGATTTAGAAAACGACTAATTTGAATAAAGTAACAAGACCAATTTACCCTGAGACTTTGAACTGTGAAAATACCAAAGATGCAAGAAGCTCAACACTAAAAATTTCTAACCGTGTAAACTACTGGCATACCTGGGTCAAAAAAAAAACTATTTCATTTTGGCGGGAATTCATTAAAAAAAAACATAATTTTCATTATTATAATTTCGCGTAGGTTAACAAATAATGTAAATTTTATGCTTAATATAAATGTGATTTTATGTTGTAAAATTTTCCCCTTTTTTTATGTCAATTATCAATCTGCATTTCCGGTCAAAATAATAACATGGGAAAAGCTGTTCTTTTATATTTTGAATTGTAAACATTAAAATAACAGAAGAAAAATTATTATAGAAAAAAAAGAAATGTTAAATTTGCGACTGTACATTTTTTTTAATGTTTTTCAATGTTGCTGAGTCACTTTTTATATGTATAGAAAAAAGGAAATCCAGAAAAGCATTTAAACAAGAATGGAAAATTATAGTTTTTCTTTTATTACCGCAGAGAGTTTAGTTTTTATAGTTTATCTGTTTAAATTTTTATTAATGTTTTAATGATTCTGTATACCAATTATAAAAATTTCAGAATTATGTTTAATAATGTGGTTAGTTAATTGCTTAGAGATATCTAAAAAGCGTTCACAAGACCTAATTTACTGTATAGTATATTTTTTTGTAGAATATTTTGAAATTTTGGTTTTTTTTCATCTTCGGGCCTAATTTAAGTCTGGGTTGCTCACATAATTTTATAATCGTGATACATTATAACACATCATTTTCCAATAAAATGTCAGCAAAATAAACTGCTAATATATCAGTGCCCTCCTAAAGTTTCTATCAATTTTTAAACACGATGGTATATTTGAAGAAATTTTTGCTCAGAACTATCCATTCTGCTTTGAGTTGCACAGAAATATCGATAAGTCCAATCTCCTTTCAAAATTCCGCAACATTACTTATATATATTTTTTTGTAAGTTTATTTATAAACAAATTGTTGTGCATATATAATTATTATTCAAAGGTGTAGTTTAATTTATTATCTACAATTATGGAATGTTACATTTTTCTTAACTATAATTATAAAAATGTTTAATTATACTTTCATTTTCTAAACATATAAACACACGACAATTATTTACACGCAAAACACTATTTTTATAATAATTGCTTGAAAAACTAGCAGAAAACATTTCGAATTTACATTTTGATTAATTAATTTTTTAGTCATTTCTGTATTGAAGCGAAAAATAGTAATTTACATAAATAATATTTATATATTTGATTTTAATTATACTTTAGATACCAAATTCACCTATATTGAAGAATGTCGATAGGTGGAGTTTTTCAAATATAGGTGAATTTGATGTTTATAGAGACGGGTAATTTTAATAATAACAAAATTGTCCAAAAATAATTCCAAATATCTTTTAATTTGCCCAAGTTATAGGATAAAAACTTGAAATAAAATCTGCAAAAAGGGAGCCACCTTAGTGCACGGTCAATTTTTAAAAGATACAATAAAAAAAACCATACAGATTCTGAAAATAAAAATTTCAATCTTTTTCTAATCGTTCTATAATGTACATATACATATAATTTCCAAAAATTTCTATAATATTTCCTATTTATGGTACTTAGTTGTATACTATAAAACGAACATGTTAATCTTTTAATCTACACTATATATAGTTTTATTTTAACAAGTTTATTGACAGCTTCTTTAAACTATATACCAAATCATTTTATCCACTTATATACCACAAAAATATTTATATAAATCTATATACAACAGAAAATTTCTATCTCTTCTAAAATGAAATATATCGATAGAAATATAATACAATATAATATATTATATCCTTGATAGACATGAATGAGTATATTATTCTTGTTTGGCAAATTTCATATAATGATGGGGTTTTAGTTTATATACCACACTTGAAGCATTTCAAACATTTCTATAATTTAATATGTTTTTTAAAGATAAAAAAACAAAAATTCATTGTAACACGCATATATAGATCTTATATATAATATAGACTATGTCCTTAATTGACGCATTATCCTTTTCAACAAGTTTCTATATAGAAATAATCTTACTTAAAGGCATGCATATCTCTATATATGGTAGATTAAAATTCTATATGAAAATCACTTTAAAAGCTTTTGGCTTTTCATAAATAAAAAAATTATAAAGTTGCATATACATGTTTTTTATTATTCTACATTATAACATGTAGACCAGTATTCAATTACTCAACCAAAAATGGTTTTAGCATTAACAAAAATCACTCTTAAAAAGCCCTTAAAAATACATTTTATATATAAATTATATTTGAAGATATATACATAAAAATGTATATACCTTTTGTAACCCCAGCAATGAGATAATAATAAAAGTATGTTTAGAGTATGAAGCTATTTAAAGGACATTTAAAATATAACGAGAAATTTTTGTGTTGTATACCAAAAAAATAAAACAAAATTGACCCTAAAATGTTAAACGAAAATTAAACAGTATATGATATGAAAATGGTTTTTTTTTTTAAATGCGATAGAGACATTTTTATTTATTTACCACCATCCACCCCCAAAAAAATGTTTAGAACCTGATGTGTAAAAAACATTAGACTAAAAAAAAAAAAAAGACGTAACTGATAGCTATCACGAAAATGTACATTAGCTTAAATTAAAGAAAATATCAAACACAACAACAACATATTTTAATGTATATATTTTGGCTGGACATTTATTACAGGAAATACTGATATGTCACACTCTGTACACAAAATATACTCGCATATTGTATCATATATTTACCCAATCTACTAACACCTTAGCAATATGATCCTTTTATATCCATTTGGCAAAAAATTTTATGTTTAGAGACAAATAAAATGTGTCTGGTATATTTTTGATGTTTTTGAAACAAAAATTGTGTTTTAATATATTTTCTATGTTTTTCCTGTTACACATATAAACGTTAATAAACATTTTACGTGTAAAAATGGACAATCACATAAATATAATAAAACACCTTCCATATTTTAGTCATATCCGTTTTTATATTTGCAAATATCTCAAATTCTTTTTTTTCCCGAAAATAATAAGATCGTCATATCAAATAATATTAGCTTAAAAAAAGGGACATTTATTAAAGGACTTTTTTCTAAAAAAAAACATTTAATGCTACAGTAAAAACAATTTTTTTTTTATATGCGTTTGACGAGTTGGAGTCCATATTTACCCCCAGAAAAAAATTATATTATGTAAATATTGTCGCGGTGTTCATGTTTTCATTTATTAGATGAAAGAATTGTAAGTATGTACGATAAAGTGGACTGAGTAATATATAATGTTATAGCGTGGACAGAAAAAAAAGGATATATTTTATATGTGGTATTTATTTTCCGGTTGATGTGGTAGTTAGTCCCAAATAGGGAATGCAATACCGGAGGAAATCTCAATACCGGTATTTCGGTATTGTAAAATAATAAAACCGGGATCCCGGTATTAAAACCGGTTTTCAAAAAAAATAATTTGTGTTAAATTATTCAGTGAATATTTATTGCAAATGAAAAATAAAAAGTATAATAAATAATTCCTTAAAATAGTATTATAAAATAAACAAACTAAACATGAAATAAAATAAGGGACATAAAAATCACAATTTAAAAATTCAAATAACTAAGACCAAATTCACACCCAAAAATTTATATGGTGTGCGGTTATGATTAAATTTTCAGTAAAAGCATCGCCAAACTAACTCCAATTTCTTTTCAGACACACTTTCTTACACTTTCTTACACCCTCCATGGTGTAGAAAATTTTTGCGGTTTTTTGACTACACTTTCTACACTTTTTTAAATCGGCGCCTAGAAAAAGTGTACATTTTTCTACACCCTCAAATTTGAAGTGGAGATGTAATTATTTTTTTTTTACTTTTTAAAGTGGAAATATATACTATTCATCAATTAAATAATGTTGTAATCACAAATTATGAACAAAAGTATGACAATTTAAAATTATAAAGAATTTTGTCAGGGTGTAATAAAAGTATGTTTTTTTCACACCTTACACTTTCCTACACCACAGTTTTTTGACAATTCCCACCATGGTGTGGTGTAGAAAAAAAATTCTGAAAAGAAATTGGTATTACACTTATTACTTATTATTGTTAATTTAAGTAGTTCATGAGTTACTTAAATGTGTTAGTGTAAATAGGAACGGCATATATTTGTTTTCAAATACAAATTCTATTTTATTTAGCTGTAAAATGTATTCTTTGTTGTTTAAATATAATTTTAATTCAATACCGAAATACCGGTATTGAATCTTCGAATACCGGGATTTAATACCGGACAAAAATGACCGGTATCCCGGTTTTCGGGATACCGGGATACCGGTATTGCATTCCCTAGTCCCAAAGGATGTGTAAACCGACGTACAGTATATAGGGGCTTTTTCTATAGACCATTAGAAATATGAATTTATTTTTACTATATGGTTTTGTCTCAGGGTAAAGATATATAAATTGGTAAAAATTATGAAAATTTCTATATATTAAATATATTAAAGTTATTAGATTTAAACATGCAAAGACCATTTAAAATATATTTTTCAATTAATTTATTTGAAATTAAAATAATATTTCAATGTCAATTAATTAATATTTGTAAAGGATAAACGAGATATAATTAATTATTTATGACATATACCACATATTATTTAATAAAGAATCGACCAAGTTTTGTAGATTATTTGTAACTGAGTGTGGTGTTCATCGTACCATAATACTGAGCATTTAATCTGATTAGTAAAATATAGAAATTTAAGAATTGCAATCAATAATTCTACCTTATTAAGTATGATCAGTATGTTATACCACAATATGTCAGAATCTTTAGAACGAAAAATGTTTCTTCGGAAACCGAATTTTTATCTTAGATCGATTTGGCTTCTAATGGCGTGTACTATGCTAAGCCAAGATTCATGAACGTTCGTACTTCTTATTAGTATTATTATCAGTTTTCTTTTAAATTTCATTACAATTTAATTATTTTTATAATATTCGCCATACTTAATCTTACAAATAAACAAAAATTGAGGTAAAATAATAGCATTAACATATTTTTTTGTAAATTGCTGAGGTACATTCCTAAAAAAAGGATTTAAATTCTTTCGTATAAAACAATTTTTTTTATTATATATATTTTAATTTGTGGTCATAAACCTTTTTTAAAAAAAAAAACCCAACCACCACAACAAGGGGACAAAATATAAATAATAAAAAAATACGTATAAAATATGTTGGTTAAAAATTCTTTAAATTCCAATGTTACGAAAGTCTAAAATTTGGTATATTTTTGTATACTACTAAATAAAGTTTACAGACACAAATTGTAAATTTCAAATTTCAAAGTTTACCAGGTTTTTTTGCCATAAAATATAGTCTAAAATTTCTAATTTCTCTAAAAAAAAATCCTTGTAATATCTTTCCCAACCCTAATTTGTATGAAAAATCTTTTCGCCACAAAAATATTTTTTTTTTTTTGGTTTTTTGTTTATCCATTTGGAAGGATAAACACATCACAAAAAAAAAACCCCGAAATTTGACTTAAGTCCGTTCCTGTACATGTGTGGTGGGCATTGGTGCGTTATAATGCACATATATAAAAATAAAGGATATTTATTATTGAGATATCTAACTTTTTTGTTTACTTATCATATCATATAAAAATATCGCATGCTATATATAATATTTTTTAGGCTGAAAGTTAATATTTAACATTTTATCTGTTCCTTTTAGCATATTTACATAATAATCTTTTATTTTTCCTGTATGTGTGAATATATAGTTTTTTTTTATGACATTTTAACGCGCGGATAAAATTCTAGACCATTTTTACATTGTCGATAATTTTCATTCAACATTTTCTCTATCCAGCATTTTATCATCACATTATAATTCAAGTGAAAAGTGAACATAGATAAAATTATGTGAAATGAAAAATGTGTTGTAACATTTTTGTTTTACATTAATTTTCGTCCTTTTACTTTGCGATAAAAAGGGATGCCAGATGATATTATAAAGTTTTGAGAAAGAAATGCCAAATGAAAATGTCGAAAATGTAAAATGTCGTATCGGTGTGGGAGTAGAGATGAATTTATGAATACAAAATCGTGGTAAATATATTTTTACAACAAATTTTTTGGTTTTTAAAAGCAAAAAAATTTTTACATTATAATATTTTCTTTATCATTCTTTTTAATATTAAATAAAGAATTTACATTTCTGATGGTTTATATTCTTTAATTTTTTTTTTTTTAGTCAAGAATATATTACAAAACTTATGCAAAAATATGTAAATATTAGCATATAATATAATAAAAGAGCGTTGAAAATGCGTTCTTTTTGAAGGAAAACCCACCTACCTTAATTTTATTTTTGTGTTTGTTTCCGGCTGGAAACAAGTTTTTCTCTCCAACAAAAAATTGCGTGAGATCATTTCATTTTTATTATAGGTATTTTTGGTATATTAATAATGTTTATATTGTTGGTTTTATTTGAAAAGGCAACATCATTGAAAAGTTATGATTTTGCGTTTAAGATAAAAAAAAAAACCAACAAACCAAAATTTAACTATAAAAATGAATATAAATTTTATGAAGAATATTTTTTTATAATTAATCGGCGAAACGAATATATAAAGTATTTTTTTGTTTATGATTGACGATATCCTTTTAAACACTTCATTTAGTTTATAGAATATATTAAAATATTAATAAGAAATATTTAAGAATTTACTACAAAAAAAAATATTTAATGTCTAGACTTTAAATCTAATGTTTTAGACTAGGAAAAATAATATTGTTTAATGATTGTTATAATAAATTAATGAGTTAAGGATTGTAAAAATTTAGGTCAAACAATTTAATCACATTTTTGTGGGCACGGATTGCATGTACTTGAATTAATGGTCATATTATTTTAACGATAACAAAAAATATATAATAATTTTCTGATAACTGTTCCATTTTCATGATTTTTAGGCGTAGTTAAATTTAAAAAGGATGAAATCTACAATTTTAGCTTTATTAAAATCGAATTAAACTCTTTTTATTGAAATTTTTTATTGAACAATTTCTGGTATATAGACAGGCTTATCCACTCTCTGCAAAACCGTTAAGGGTTAACATGAGGTCAACAGTCGAGATAAATCTTCCTTTCCTTGAATAATCATCTCTTTAGTTATTCCATGAAATCTAATAAGGTTTAATATAATTCGTCCTGCAACACTTGAATATGTCATCTCCTAGTTACTATTATTTTCCATTGTTAGACAGTCCTGTAAAGTCCTTGAATCCTTATAATAAATAAATTCTTCATTAATAATAAATAAAATTTAATAACAATTTCTTTTTTTTTTTTCAGGTAAATATTTTGATTTTTGTTGTAATAAATAAACTCTTATAACATCAAGTTCTACTCTTAAATTACCCTCTCTATATGAAAATTCTAATAAAAAATATCAAGTAAGTATAAAAATAAAATCACAAAATACTTGAAAAATTAATTTTTTTGCCCACTTGAAAAGTCAAAAAACGAAAAAAAACTGTCAAGAGTTTTTGTTTTTTTAATAAATATTCTTAACTTTTTTACTTTTCTGGTTATAAATAAACATTAATGATAAAACCCTCTAACCCTCTCTCCTTCCCGTTTACTGAATCACACAAAGCCAAATTTACAGATGTGCATAAAAATATCTTAATCAAAAATATTTATATATAATGCAAATACAAATATACACAAACATTATAGAAGAGAATCCTTGACAAATGATTCAAGTATCAAAAATAATCCTATAACCATTTGTCTTTGTCGAGGGGGCCCAGCAAAAAAAATGAAATGAAGAAATAACAATTTTATAAACTATAAAATAAAAATCGTCCTTACCAAGTCGTCCAATCAAAAAAAATGGGAAAATTATATCTCGAACCCCTAAAAAAGGATAAAAATATTTTATTATATAGTAAAAAATATATTTGAGGTGAGTCAAAAAAAGGATGTTATACCAAATGAAAATAAATTACATTAAATTGAATGAAATTTATCCGCAGATTGGGTAGCACAACACGAGCCTGAAATTAAAGGACTCTCAAAACTAAAAACCAATAAAAAATTGCATATTTAATTTAAAAAAAAAATATTTTTGTTCTTGAGATCAAATAAAAATATTGAAAGGGTTTGGTTTACTCAATTATGTTGCAATTTAACCCCTTAAAAAAATATTTATTATTTTTTGTGTCATGTTGTGCAGAAAATTATTATATAGCCGTTTAGTAAAACGGAAACACTTTAAATAAATAAAGTAAAAAATTTGGTTCTAAAAATGAAATTATTATAACATAAAAAAAATATTTTATCAAAAAAAAGAATCGAATATAAAAAAAAGGTGGAAATGGGATCAAAATTATACCCTTTATATGACGTCAAATTTAACTTCCTTATTTTTTTTTTTTATTAGTTGTTAAAATACTTTTTAATATCCTTTTCAATTTTTTTTTTTTTAACTCAGAGGGAAAAAATAAAACGCGAAACGGAAATAAGAAGAAATTCCCTTTTTATTTTTGGGAAAATTTCAGATAAGCAAAAACTAATTATTAGTTTATGATTAAAGGATATATTATCTAAAATGCTAGGTTATGCTTTTTGGATTATTACATTAATTTTTGATAGTGACTTAAAAATTCCATTTTTTTTAGTGTATAGAATATTTTTGATTATATTAACACAAAATTCTACATTGTATTAAAAGATTTAATCCAGTTCGCATTTACCATGTTTACACAAGAAGTGAGTCACCACAATGAATATCCTAAGAAAAAATGAAAGATTTTTTAAACCAATAATTCTAGTTAATGAATGTTTGTAGCAAGAAAGTTGAATAATTTACGCATTTGAATCATCAGAACAGAAAAACAAATCACGATTATTTAAAAATTATTTTAGGATCAGATTTCATTCTGATCCGGTCAATGAACCATATATTTAAAACTGGAAAAGAATTTTTCAATATTTTTGGGATAAGTAATTTAATTGATGGATTGAAATCTGATCGAAAAAATGCATCAGATTTGATGATTTTAAAATGGAATATTGTATTTTAAACTAATCATAACTCATATTAGGTCGAAAAGAGAAAATTTTTGACCGAAAAATGCATTTACAAATGATTCATGATATAAAAGATAAATTTATGATATGCTAAAACGATATATATCTCATCTGTTTGAATTGATCAAATATTGACATAAAATATTATACAACCTTTCAATAAATTTCATAAATAATATATGTACATATTTAATTTCTGTGAGAAAATTTTATGGATTAAAAATTATTGGAAAAATATTTTCATAAATCTATCTATAAAAAAAAACCACAAACAAAAGAACTCATCTAATATTTCATCAAATAAAATTGCCTGAAACCATTTTTTTTTTCAACAATTTCAAATGATTCAATAATATTATTTCCTACAAAAAAAAAGAAGCAAAATCTCTATAATTGGCAGTTCACAATCATTATTACAGGAGAATGCATTACTTCAAACAAATATATTTACTTATTACCTTATTACAAGGATATAATAAAGTAATAATAATAATAATCAAAAGGGACTCTTGTAACAAAAAATGGAAAAAGAATATTATTATTAAATTATCTATTCGTAATATTTATTTTCTTTTTTTCAAATATAATAAAATTTAGACATCTGCTTTGATCCTTTTTTGTTGAAAACGCAGCACGAAATTTTTATGTTTCTTTTTTGCGAATTGAAAATTTTAGTAAAAAAAAATATATATACGTACAAAATACTCGGTATAATTGGAAAATTGAAACCCTAATAAGGATAAAATTTGCTGCTTTAAATAAATAATATATAAAAATGTTCAGAAAATAAGAAATTATTACCTAAACTAATAATGTAACAATAGTATACCAATATTTATATATTTTCCTTTTTTTTTTGTATTAAAATCTAAATTCTTGTATGATGGAGTGGTCCTTTTAACAATGGGAGATCCGTTTTTAACACTTAATTGTAATATGAGAGTTCACTGTTGTGCGATGGCGCGCAAGAATATTTAATTTAAAACGTTGGGCTCAACCCCTAATTGTTTGAAAATTTTGATGAAAAAAGGACCTTATTTTTTTGTTTATTGAAATTTTTTTATATTTGTGTGATTTAAAATCATAGAATAGGAAAAAAAAGGGATGTGTAAAGAAAAGGAAATTAGAAATTTTTTTATTAGTAAAAGAAATTTTAATGTGTGGTTTATTTGGTAGTACGGGAAAAGTAGGTTTTAATGAGTGGTAATTAAGATGTCTATAAAATGAAGACTGTTTACAAAATTTGATTGAAAAATTGATGAAATTTTCGTAGTTTTAATTAAAAATCCAGTCTTCCAATATCTGACAAAATTTGTTTTTGAAAAATTTATTTATGATTTCTGCAAATTTTCAAAAATAATTTTAATAAATTTATCAAGACTGTAATTTTTACTACTAAAAATTTAATATTACTAAAATTTATAATTTTATAATACAAAATAATTGAAATTCTCATTACATTCTTGAAACTATCATAAATTATAGTTTTTTTTTTATTCCAATCCCCTACAAAAAAAAATTCAGTTTATTATAAAAAAAAACGATATCAAATTGCAATTGAAATAAATCAAACATTTCCATAATAATTTTTATTCGAAACTTGCAAAATGATAAAAAAAATATATATTTCCTATACCCATCAAAAAAATCCTTCATTAAGGGTCAATGCCAACAAAGAACCCAACAACAACAAAAAAACACAATTACAAAATAAATTTTCCCATCTCCTTTTTGTGCAATATTTCAATAATATCCTAAAATAAATTACCACAAAAGAATAATAATAAAAAAAAAACGACCTACTACCAGTTCCCCCCGACCACTTCTGTTCATTATAGTTTCATCCACTAAATCAAATTTTCCAATGCAATAAGTTTTCATAAATATCCTTTTACAAAAAAAAAGAGAAATAGGCAATTTTTACCGGAAAATAAAAAATATAACGTAAAAATTGAAATCAATTTTTTTCGTTTTTCTCTACTCTAAGGCAAGGTCGTAATGACCCTTCTTCTTACAAGCAAACAAACATTTATACTAAAAAAAAAATTCAAATGCAATGAAAATAAATTATTGAAATTTTTTTGATAAAATTTATTCGGTTTTTTTTGGGCGCGTTAGATTTCATCGCTATTTGATAATAAGGATATGATTTTCATGTGTACCTTCATCATTTCGGTAACACAAAATACTGTTATATACTACATATATAAAAAAAGGACGACCTTATAATGAACACAAATGGCAACTTAATAGCCAGGATCAAATCTAATAATTTATAAATCATATCAAAGCGTATAATAAAAAGGGGGAAAGAATAATATTTCGTATATAAAATTATCGCCTATAATATTATTATAATATTTTCTTGAATAAATAATTTTTCGTAAATTGAATAGAAATATATTCAATCTTTTTTTTTTCTTTATAATAATAATAATAGTGGGTAGGGTAGTTTAATTGTTGAAAAAAGGAAAGGGTGGATATTTTTTTTGTATGGAAAAAAAAGAGTATATAATTTTTGGTGCGTCAGTGTAAAACGTATTGGGCGTTTGCGGTATATTATAGTAAAATTGTGTGCTAGAAAGATGATAAAAAAAAACACAATTTTGATTTTACCCTGGGGACATTTTTTTTTTATTTTTGAGGCTAAATTGAAATTATTTATTGGGGAAAATTATTCATAATATACAAATTTTTATTTGTGGCTTTGTAATATTACCAAATTAGCAGCTGAATATACTGGTTAATTGTTTTTAAAATAGATTATTTTGTAGCGCATTTAAATGTCAAATTCAATGATTTATATTAATCCTATAATTTAGTGCTTAATTTTATTTTAGTGGTTTTTTTTTTTAAAATTATAGTTTCAGTCTATACTAATTTTTTTTAGATATCCTGCAGCAATATGGGTTCAATTTTTTGCTAAAAAAAAACAATTTAATTTATCATTTTTTTTTGATAATTACATTTCATAATTTTTCAATTAAAAAATCCTTCTAAATTTACAAAAAAAATTAAGTGCACTTCAAAATATTCTTTTAATTTTTCATTAATTCTCCTTGTTTTTACCAAAGCAACAACGAAATGGAACATTCAAAATGTGAAAGAATTATCATTAACACCGGAAAAATTGAAAAAAAAATAATAAAAATATGAAATCATAAATATTTGATCATAAAAACATATATGAATATATAAAGTAATTATATGCCAAACCCCAGAAGAATTAACATATGAAAGATAAATCCTTAAAGGAGAAATTTTTTTTGCCTGATCAAATATCAAAGGATTAACGTTGAAATTGTTTTTTTTTTTTTGGAAAAATGTTAAACAACAAAAAATTGAAAATTTCGAAAGAGAAAATTCAAAGAAAACCATCAAAAAAAGGATTCAATTATAATTAATCTGAACATTTTTTATTTTATAATATTAAAATTGTTTTCTGTTTTTTTTTCCGTGTCCATGATTGTTGACACTCACAATTTTTTTTTTGGCTGGAAAATTAGAAACGACAATGTCGTCACCAATTAAATTTTTGTGTATGAAAATAAAGGTGTAAGAAAGTTACAATAGTGTAAAAAATTTATTCAATGATAATTCTAAGAGAAAAATATGGATTCAAGTAGATGTTATGCAGATGATGTTATATTTAAAGCTGGTTATTATAATTGACTGACAATTATTGTAGGTTCTTTATTTCCAAGAGCCTATACACCCTGAAGTTTACATACTCAACTGGAAATGACGACTACTGAATTATCGAAAGGACAAAGGAAATATTAAAAAAATTCAAAGACTTTCAACATTACCCTCCGTTTTGATATCCACCAAATATCGAAAGTATATAATCGTAATTCTAGACAGAGTGTAGTAGTTGACTATTTTAATTTTTGATAATGTTGTTTAGTTAGAGTTGGTCTAAGTCGGAAATTGATCCAAAATACAAATAACTCTTAACTTGTACGACGACATTATTGCCGACAATATATTTTTTCATACCAACCAATTAACCCATCTTACCAACACTGACCATCCTTTCATTTAAAAAAATGAATATCGTTTTTTCTCGACTTATTTATTTCTTCTTTTTTGTTTTGACTTTGTATTCGGCGTCACTACCAGCTACCAATCCTTCTGAAGTTCGTTTTTTTCGTGGTTTTTAATACCAGAGTATTTCTATATACAAATTAAATGGTCACGAATTCACGTATATCCGTTTTATGTATTTTTTTTTTGCAATTCCCTTAGAGCTGTTGATTTTTTTTATAGTTTGATATTTTGTTAAAAATTCTTCTGTACAGCAAAAAAATAAATAAATAAATAATATTTTTCCTACACTTTTATTATGAATATGCATGGAAAGCTATTTCACCTGGTTGCAGCTGGTGCTAAAAAAAATATATTTTTATTTATTTTATAGTTCGTTTTTTTTTACATAGATTCAAGAAATATAAAAAAATAAATTTATGGTCTACTCATTCTTTACTTTTAGTTCATAAACTGAAACAGTGTTTGTATCATTATTATTACATATATATATGTATATATATTTTTATGAACACATAAGTATTAAAAAATTTTACTATATATTTTTTTTAACGATAATTTTTTCTGACATTTTATGTCTTTATAAGTGTGATCTGTGATGCCTCCATTTCATCGTATAATCCTTTTGAGTATACATAATATTAAATGATCACATTTGTACAAAAAAAATTATGTATTATAATTTTTATGTAAGTTATTCAAAAAATATCATTGGCGCAAAAAGTCATATATATTTTTGTGCGAAATGAAATTTTAATTTACTAAAAAAATGTTAAGAATATATAAAATATTTTTTTTAGCATAAATTAATTTTGTTGTGTTGTGTTAATGGGTCGAGAATATTCCCAGAACTTAGGTAAAATTCTGTATAAAAAATATATTTCATTGTGCATAGTTTGAAGATGGTCATAAGCAAATTATATTCTTTGGTTTTATGTTGGTAAATTTGCCAAAACGAATTAATTCTTTTAGTATCAAAGCTTTTCCGTTTACAGAAATTTTTAAAATGTGAAACTTTAAAGAATTATTTTAATGATTGAAGTTTCTTTAAATATTCACTTTTAAATAATATTTGTTATACCTTAAATTTGCAATATTTTTAAATTCAAATTAATTTTATTGACTACACAACTTTATAATTTTGATTTATTCCAATCGCAAATACATTTTTGATCTCAGATCAATTTTTGACCTCTTTTTACACAAAAAACTATTCACATTTTTATATATGATAGGAATAATTAATGACATAAATCAATATTTAAACATTTTGAAATGCCTATATAATATTTTATTTGAAATGTTACCTATCACAAAAATTAAGTCTTCTAAATACATTTTCCAGGTCAAAGTTTTTTTATATATAAATTAAAAATTAACCAAATTCAATTTCAACAAAAATGTCAATCAAAATCAGAAAATAAATTATTTATTTATATATAGTTATAAATTTATTATACGTAACACAAAACACAAAATAAAAAATTACAAATTTTCCAATTTAATTGGAAATTTTGGTCTATATTGCGGGCTAGACAATTTGTTGTTTTGAATGTTTCTGATTTGGTTGTAAAATTTTCTTTTGGGGGGGTCAAAGAACTCATTAATTTTTTATTTTTTTGGAATTAATGAAATTATTATAGATTTTAGGCAGAAATTGAATTTGGTTTCAAAAGAAAAATTGTTTAAGGTTCAATCTAAAAATAAAATATTGGAATTTTTACTGGAAAAACTATTAAAACTATTTGTTTTTTCTATGAGTTCAACTAAAAATAAAATTTTCCGGAAATGAAATAATGATTAAAGAGCAATAATTCAAGAAAACAAATTCATTTATATTAAATTTCATTTCAATTTGGTATGGAAAATTTAGGGAAATGTTGACTAATTTCTATAAGATATCCAATACTATTTAAATTTTGATGGAAATTGCTAGCAGTAACTAATTTATTTCATATTTAGATCTGAATCTTTAAGATAAAATTTACAAATTAGTGATTTCAGTGGCTATATTAGGGAAGAAATACTTCGGCCTAGAATAAAATAGTAAAATTCAAATAAATAAGTTCACAAGGTAAAAATTTTGTAATATTTTCTAAATTGTATGCCTCAGCTTCTAAAATTCATTCTAGATTTTAAAATTTCTGTAAAGAGGATCATCAGTCAATTTTGTTGAAGTTAGTAAACGAAAAATTTTGATACTATATTGACAACAGTTGCCGGAAATTGTCAACAAATTCTATAATTTACTACTATATACATTCAAAAAGTATTTCACTATCTTGTCACGCTTCACAAAAATCGTAAAGTCATTTTAGATAATAGATAAAAAAAAATATAAATAAAATTATCATCAAGAATTTGTATTACAATTTTCAACTTGATTGAACTAAATTCTTATTTTCTATGCTATTTTACACTTTAAAGTGTTATTGCAAACACATTTTTCAATTCCAATTTTCATTTTTTTTTTGTTTTCCCCTCAATAAATTTAAGTGTTCTTTTTTTTCGAAAAGAGGGTAGAAAAAAAAAATTATTCGGTGTTAAATAATACAAAAATTCTTTACTTTTTCTTTCCTTGATAAATTTGATAAATAATAAACTTCTTTTTTACTTTTGCTGTAAATTAAATTTAAAATATATTTTTTTGGCTTAAAAGAAAAAATTGGGGATAAAAATTCTTACAATTCTGCGTTAATAATTTTTTTCGAAAATATTATTAAATAGTTCGACGTATGTCGACCTTCTCCGGAAATTTGCTCCACTAGCAACGAAAAATTATCTATAAAAAAAATTGAAAATTTATTGTTATATAAAGGTTTTTTGTTGTTGTTTAAATTATTTAATATCCTGACAACGGAAAAAGATGATAACACAAAAAAAAATTCGTATAATATTAAACCACCAGAAAAAAATACTAATTTAATAGCCTCGCAGCACTACAATAACATTTAGTTTTTTTTTCAAAAAAAAATTATAGCCTATTCAAATGTTAGTATCATTTTTAAATTGGTATTTGATAGAAAAAAAGAGTGCACACGTGCTAAAATGTAATTTACATGCTTCTGGGTAATATAATCATTTTCAATTTCAGGTATATCTCATTTTTATTGTTCTCCTCCTATTATTAGATGGCAATTTAAATTTTAAACAGCAAAAAAAAAAATTTTATGCTTTTTCCAGGGCACCAACTGAATTACATTCTATTGTATAAATCAATATTATTTTTACCTATTGGGGTCAAACGTAGGTATATAACAAAAAATGAATGACCGTCTTTATTGCTAGAATAATGCTATTTCAATAATAGTTTGTATTAATTTACCTTTTACAGGGTGATAATTTAATTTAGAAGAAAAAAGAGTTATTTTAAGAGTTATAAGAGTTATTAAACGAGTTACAACTATAAATGGTCCTTTTGGCAATTACAAATATACAATTTAGGCCAATAGTTTTAGGTTCAGTATTCTAAAATGTAAATGATAAAATATGAGACATTTGAATATTTAAATATATGCACAATGGTTCCTTGTATATTTCCAAAAAATTGTGAATTTATTTCCTTGATTTCTAGATTTTGTAATTACTCAACATTAACATCTCAAATTAGTATAATTATCGTCAAATTTTGATACTCTGGAGTTATCGACTCCAGTTCCTCTTTGCTACCCTCTATAAGTCTGCAAATATAACATAGAAATTACATTAAATTTAACCAACCATATTTCTAGTCTATATATATGTATACATTAATCATAAAATGATACACCCTGTTCAATTTTTCCGTTCTTGTATGTATACATAAATATGTACAAGAAAACCCATTTAATTTTTTTTTTCCAATCGCTGTTAGACAGACCATAAAGCGTTTCTAATATTATGGTGATAAAAATTTGATTAAAAAACATAATGTTTGATTAAAAATGCAACATAAATATGGCATTGAATTTTTCGTTATGCTGGGGGAGTGGAAAAATATCAGCAAAAAAACAAAAAAAAAATAATATAAATGAATTTTATTTTGAAGGTTATTTTTGAGTTCAGTTGAGTGTTGAAACGAAATATTACAGTGCTATTTTCTATAATAAATGTTTTATATAAAAACAATTTTTTTTTTTGGTCTTTATGTAATACATAATAGAATATTACTAATCGATTCGTTTCACCTTCAACAAGGAATATATAAAAGTTCAAAATTTTTGTAGACAAAAAAAAGGGGTTCTTTTTCCCCAAATGAAGATATGAAAGTGCAGATATGGTATATTATTTTTTTTTGTATTTGATCAGGTCGGTGTTAAATTTGTTACATTTTTTTTTTTTAATTTCATTTTATTGTTCTTATAATGTTTTTGGTGTGAAGTTAAATGACACGGCATAATGATTTATAAAGTTTTTATTGTTGTTGATTAAACACCTTATATACGATTTATATAATGTAGATATGTATAGTATACAAACAAAACATTATTTTATTGGTAAATATTTAATACAAGATCAAATATTTGCAAATATTTGATATGTTTAGAAATAGTTCGAGGATAAATTCAATATAAAAAAACCATTTTTGCATTGTCAACATTTTCATTAAATATTTTTTCAGCATTTCCTAGCTCAGGGAAAATATAGAGATGTAAATTTATAGATGAAAATTTGTATTTTTACAAAATCTTATATGAATGTTGTTCAAATGAAAAATGTCGACTATGTAAAAGTGGTATAAATAATTGAAATGCGTAGATAACACACCTCTTCAAATTCAAAAGTTGTTCAATTTCCTTGTGGATAATTATAATTAAATGTGTGAATTAAAGCATATGTGTAAAATTAGAAATATATTAATTTATTGGTTATATGGAATTGTTTTTTTTTTTCAATTAAATAGATGAACAGACTAATTAATTTCTCGAAAAATGTTGCTATAACTCTAACATTATACCTATTTCTAATTAAATTTTTCTTAAAGCTGTTTGATCAAACGAAGAAAAACTTAAAGTTGTGTCATCAAACGAAGAAAATTTTACTCTAACATTTACTCTAGCATTTAAAATCAAATAGATGGCACAGTTTGTACACAAAATGTCCAACTAAAATCTTAAGCTAAAGAATCATAATATTATATTCATATTCAGAAAATTCTAACATTATTAATGTGGCTCTTAATCTTAACTAATTCCTATATATTAATTTCAATTGATTATTAATCGCTTGGACTTAATATATATCCATACACGATAAAACCATAAAAAAAAATTTCAATATTTATATGCTGAATCATTTTCTTCTATGTTTAATCGTTATAGAGAATTTTCCAAGTTCAATTCGATCCCAATTAATTTCGATTGGATTGTAAATTGAATATCAGTGTGAGTTTTTTTTATTACTTATGCTTATACTTTTGCATGCAAATGAACATAAAAATATTTATATACATGATACATCAAAAAAATAAGAAATAAATCTATTCTGATATATACACAACAACATTTATAGTTCAATTATCTTTCCCATCGTAATTATAATATAAGTAATATTTTTTTTTTTTCATTTGAAAATTTAAATTTTGTTATACCACCCTAGTAGATTGGCCATCGATTAAAATGGACTTTAGTCACTGTGATGGTTTTTGTAAAAATATGAATAAATAGAATTTAATATGCTTTATTTGAATATGGTTCATTACAATGACTTCATTTGTTACATTTATTACAATTTTTCAGAACTTTTACTAATCGTGATTTATTATTTTAACACAGTAAAGGTAATATTTATAGTTTGTACTCAAAAAGTATTTACAATATCTGGACAATGTAACCAATTTACACTAATTACATTACGGAATGTCATAAAGAACGTAATTCATCATATCTCTTGTATATAGTATATTATTTTCTTTCAGACAAATTATTCTAGGTCAATCATATCATTTCAATTAACCATCAATTTAAAATTTATATTCCAATTTCCCTCCTACATTCAAACTATATATATTATTTAAAAACATTATAATATATAGATAAACCACAATTTTGATGATCATTTAAGCGTGGGTAGTCAATATTTACCAAAATTGGTATACCACAAAAATATATATAATTACAATATGAAAATTTTTAGCTTCTTTCTATTATATATGTTCATATAATATTTTTTGGTATAGTTATATCGTAACGATAAATTATATAGATTAATTGATGTAATCAGTAAAAGAGAAAATAATCCAGCCACATATCTATACACATTAACCTTCAACAGGAATTTTAGTTTCTTTCTTTTTTTTTTTGCTTCGAAATGATTCATGGGATATCAGACTTATATTATGTGCTTAGGTATATACATTTTATTATTGTGGACCATATTGCTGTGAGTAAATAAATTCAAACGACACAACAGGCCGATAAAAAAAAATAATATACAATTTCTGTGAACCAAAACTATATATTTTATACTTACAAAAACACTATAAATGGATGAATCACTGGAAAAGTGACCAACCGCAAAAACCAATGAATATAATATTGGGTGAAATATTTCGATATAGCGCCTGCTGTGTAAGATTTTTGCAGTTTATCCAACGATTATAGTAGGAAAAGATTATTATGTGATTTTCGATATATATTAAAAACAAAAATCTGTTAAAGATTATAAAATTGTATTTTTCAATTTGATTAGAGAGCCTCTGCCTCTGCTTCCATTTCCATTACTGATGGAGAGTTAAAACAATTTTTGGTTCTGTTATTTTGTTTTCTTTTTGGTCATATATTTTCAATTGTGGGTTTTTATTTTAGTTTAGTCATTGTACGTTACTTATACATAAGATAAAAATTAAGTGGAACTCTGACTTTATGATTTTTCATTCTTTTGATTTAACAAAATGATGGATGAGATTATTTTTTTGTTTAATGTTTTGGGGAAAGATTTTTATGTTAATTAAGAACATGTTTTTTTTCTTGTTGATATTATATAAGAATTCGGAATTTGAAAATGTTTTTCAAATTTGTTTATGTGTATATCAATGACAGGAGCTTAGAGATTTATTAGATTTAATTAATTATTTAATATATATATTATTATTTTTTGATTAAAACAATTCAAGGTTTGGTGAAAGTTTAATTTAAATAAAAAGGTTTTTTTTTTAATTTTTGTTTGACTTGCAATTAAAATCAACATTTTTTTAAATATAATAAAAGTTTTAAAAGTTAATGAATTACAAATTTAAATCGATTAAAATAGTCCTTCAAATTCTTTCTTTCTTTTCGAATTTTTATCGTTTTTATTAAGTTTTTTTTTTTGGTTGAAGAAGAAAAGTTTTTGGTAAACTTTTCAATTAGTTTTGAGATATTATCGAAAATATATTCAAAATAGAAATCAATAAATACGATGAATTTATTAGAGAAATTACGAGTATATTTTTTTATATAGTGAGTTCGAATCAATCTAACAAATAAAGTTGAAAAATTGATAACTTGAATTGGATTAAAAGTTTGAAGTGTTTTCATACTGTCTGGCAGAGAGGAGTTCGTTAACATTATCAAAGTCTGTCGTAGAGCAACAGTTGCAAGTCAAACTTTTCTCTCATCAGAATTTTTTTTAATTATGATAGAAATTTTGAGCTCATATTTAATTATAATATATTTATATCAAGGTCTGAACCTTCTAATCTAGTGGAAATACAAATTTATTTTAAAATTTTCCGAGACACCTTGTATCTCGACGTACTTGAAATACAAATTTCATCTAAAGAAAACTACACAAAAATACAATTTCATCTAAAAAACTATTTCAGTCCTTTGTCCTTTGATAAATTGAATACTATTTTATACTTTATACATATATAAAAAAATTCAAAAGTATAATTCAATTAATTTCTTTAAGAATTCAGTTCATTTATAAAATTCCTGTTGCGTCTTTTATACATATATAAATGTCCTTTTTATTGTTCTACGACTATATAAGAAAATTGGACTTATACAATAATATTTTCGTCTTAATTAATCTAAAATTCTTTACCATTAAACAAGAGTACACTTAATATTTGTCACAAAACTTTCGTGTACTTTTTCAAAGATATAATTTTTCTAAGTTTTAACGTAATGGCAAGGACTTTTCTGTAACAATCTTAGTTGTTCTTTTAAAAAGTATTTTCTTACCACCCTCTATCCCCCAAAAAAAAAATTCTATTCATTTAAAATGTGAAAGCTACATTTTTACTCTCTCTTAGAGCTCTTACACTTTTCCAGATGGGGTTGATAATTTTTATTAACTTAATGGGTCTCAGTCGTTTGTGTCATGTACTACTACAGAATAAAAGTACTTTGATGCCTTTCAATTAGAAAAACGAGTAAAGTTAACAAACAGAGCAAAATTTATATACGAGTATGTAACAATTTTATTTTTTTTTTGGTTGTAAAAAATGTTTATAAAGGGAAAAAAATGTTTTTGCTTAAATTAAAAGCACTTATTTTAAATTGTGTGGTTTTTAAAATGATTATAGTACATATAGTCTACAGATATGAAGGTAAACAATTCTTTCATTTATATCGTTTAAATGGGGCAATAGCTATACACATTTTTTTTAAATTAAATTTAAATATTTTAGCTAAAAATTACACATTTTTTTGGTACGAAAAATGGTATTTTGGTGAAAAACAGACAGTTAGGAGTCAGCTTTTACCTAAATTAATAAAGACACATTGGTTAGGCTGCAATAGAATAAACGGAAGTGGTAAACCTGGTTATGTCCATCAATTTAATCAACCATTAAATGAATTATATTCAGAACACATTCTAATTCTTTTTATGATGGTTCGACTTAAAAATTATATAAAAAATCGAAAATATAAATTGTTAAAATATATTAAACTGTCACACTTCACAATTTTACATTAGAAATTTCAATTCTTTTTGGCAATATACCGTGAGTATACCTTCAAATTTTCTTCATTTATTTTAATTTTCAAGAATTCATTGCAGAAAATGATTTCTACGAGAAATTTAAATTATATGCTTGATCATTTTTTGAATGCAATGTGTTCAGTTAGATAGAAAATTGTCAAAATGTATTTTCATCTATATATATCAAAAATGATTACAAAAATCCTATTTCTTTTGGTTCAATACGTTTCTTTCTTATATATCATTTTAATATAAATTATTTTATAAAATTGAAGATCGCATATTTTCGTAGCACGTACAAACAAATTGCAAATGTTAAAGATTACTTTTTATTTATTACAGAATTTTTATCATTTTTACTGTTTTCGACAAAAGCCATTTTTGTATCAAATAAATTTTCTTTTATTATATATATTAAAAAAAAAAGGAAAATAAATATTACAAAGTAAATGACAGTGTCTGAAACATTGTTTGCTAGGTATCAAATTCTACAAGAAAAAAAAATTCAATTTATTTGTTTTAACAACATGCACATAGAACACAGACATTTTTTGTTGTTGTAATAATCCTTTTATACAACTATAGAATAATAAAAGGAATCATCCTTCTGGTTATATATCTTTTGATACAAAGACAAAAACAAAACAAAAAAAATTCCTGATGCACCTTTATATTCAATGAATATTAAAGATAAATTATTATCCAAAAACAAAGTTAAAATAAAATTCCATTAAAATTTACTTTTATATAATATGAAATTTTTTTCGTTTTAACTTGAAGGAATTAAGGATAAAAACTAATTATTTCTGCTATGACATTATTTTGTTAAATCAACCCGTGTATATATGTAGTGTTATTTAAAATGATCCTTTTAATATTTTTTTTTAGAGAGAAATATATGGCTCTATTCTTTGACACAAAAATTTATTATTAATTGAAAATGTATATACTGTAGTTACCTGTTCTTTTTTTAACACTCAATGAAAGCATTTTCCAGGACATTTTGCAAAGATCCCCTTTACAGAAAGTATACTATATATATAGACATTTTTTCATAATTTTCTGCAATGTCCTTAATATACAAAATGCTATTTTGAATTAAGGTTAAAATGTGAATTATTAAATATTATGAGTAAAGGTATAAGAGTATTTTTGTAGTAGTGAACTTTGTATAAATTACTTTTTAGCTGTATAGGTATGATAAAATAATTAAAAATTCATCTTTATACCATAAAGTTGTCATTTAAATTATTTTAGATTCTATTAAATGAATATTATTGATTAAAACGTCCAATAAAATTATCAAAGAATAATTCATTAACAAGTTGTGATTATAAAAAAATGGTTAAAATTAATTTAAAACTCACAGTAGATAATTTTGATTGTATACAAAATTGCCTTGACTACCTTGAAAAATGAAATATTGAAATTAGCTTTTAAAATATAGTCGAATTTTGTATAGTACAAATTACAAATTATTTAATCATATTAATTTTTTTAGTCCAATAGAACAAATTTAATCGATTTTGAATTAAAAATTTATCTGTTCTAATTATTATACATCATTGAATTTAAAATGATGCTTGAAATATTGAAAATTTACCATTTCCAATTATATTATACTGTTCTGATTTTTACTCTGTAAACGATAATTAACTTCAAAATAATCAACAAAAGTTTAGATTATAATAATTATTCATTGGTTCTATCCTTTTTGAAATTATATTGTAAATCTAATTAGCCAATCAATCATTTACGAGTATGTATATATATCAAAAACCGAATTTAAATCAAAATCTTTATAATATTTTTATTATAATTGCATGTCCAGTTTACCATGTAATCATATTAATATTAACTGGGCACACCTTACAATATATAGAATAACTTCTGTATGGATAACAATCACCACACCTTTTTGTGTAGGTTTTTGTATTCCCCAGAGTAAGCATAAGGATAATAAGAAGTGAATGCAAACCGAATACAAAGTAAATTAACTTTAATAAAAGGTTAAAAATATTTTAAAGAATATGTAATTAGAAATTATACATATAATTTTTTTTATAATAATTTCATTGAGAAAACTTTTGCAAAATTAAATGTCTATTTTGTTTACATACCACTCCTTCGCTTTAATAAAATACTTCATTTTTAAGCCTATATAACTAATTCTATTTATATATAATATAATTGTTATACAAATAATAATTGTGAAAGTATATAATTTTTATGTAAACGTTTTTAATAATTTTGTAAAATTTAACATTAATATGTTTTTGTAGTATGTTTAAAGTGAAAGCGTTAGTTAATAATAATAAAGTATGACCTGGCTGATAAATATATAGCCATAATATATATTTAAACATTTTACTTTGTTTACCAGGTGCAATATACACAGTATATTTGGAATAGTTAAACTATTTTTTTTTTCATTATAATAATAATAATAATAAACTTCGTGTTGTCATTTCATAATTTATTCATGACAAATATGTTTGTTATTTTCATTTAACTGTCACTTTTTTAATAAAAATAAAAATAAATAAAGAGGTCGCGTAGTAAAGAGCAAATGTGTAGTTGTTTCACAACTTATATGATTTTTAGAATAACGAACAGTTTGTACACTATTAGGTTACTAGTAATATCAATTTAAATTGCCATTTAATTAATTTTTATCAATATTATTCAGCATATTTTACTATTGTTTATCATTTCGATTGCTAATATCTTCGTTAATTGGTAATTTAATTAATAAATTTGGAAAAGGACTAATACGCGCTACATTTATTGCATAGTGTAGCTTCGTTATTAATCGTTCTATAGGCTTAAATGCAATCTATTTTAACAAGCTCTTGCAAATTGACATTATTTATATTAGCCTGACGGGCAGAAAATATAACATTATTTAAATTTACTACTTCTTAAAACATATTCTAAAATATAAATAAACATTTCATAAATTTATGTTTATTTAAATAAACATACCTGGAAAAAAAGGTTGTTTTTTTATGAAAATACAAAAAAATAAATAAATATTTTTTAACAATAATTGAAAAAAATTAACACTGTCTACCTAATTAATGTATATATATAAAAAATATTATAAATATACGAAAAAAAATAATAATAATTGTAATAAAACGACACATTCTAATTAGGGTCACAAGAGAAGTAATTTATTCACCTGCGTGTGATAATATTTATTTGAAAATTGTTGGACATTTTTTATTTGTCCAACTGACACAATACATTTTTTTTAATATAATAATATATATTTTTCTTATCAACACAATATATCTGATTATTTCTTAACCACACTATTTTATGATCATAGCTGAAAGCCTGAAAGGCTTAAAATTTAGATCATAATTTTTAAATTTTTTGATAAAGTTAAACGTATGCTATTTCAATATCGTACATAGTTCTCTGTTTGTTAGATAGACGCGGTTAAATACTTTTTTTTCCTAATTTCTTGAGATTCAGATAACATAAAATTGTTTATTCAAATATGCAGTGAACCGATTCACAATATATTATTATATACAAAAACCTTTATTGTGGTTTTTTGTAGATTTTTTTTAAAAACTATTTTCATTATGTATATTTTTGTTACTACTGTTTATAATTCAGTTATTTTGATTATATTGATATGGAAATTTTCTTGTTCATTCTTTGTGGTTAATTTATAATAATAATTATTATTATTTTATATTTTAATTTAATTTAATTTGAAATTAAAGTTGGAGAATTGTTGTATAATGAAATTTATGAAGTTGAAAAAAAGATTTACAATATTGTGTACACGTAGGGGAGAATGTATTTGCTAAAAAAAAGGGTTTATTTTAACGTTAGGCCACCATAAACAATAGTCTTTATAGTAAGTAACTTAATTTTGATGAAAACTCAATAACCAAAATAGTTATAATTTTTTTGAATACTCAATTACCAAGCCTTTCATATATTATATTGAAACTTTTCTGCTAAATTAACTTCTTGAAAAGTCAATTACTAAAAGATTATAGATTATGATTATAAGGTTAGGCTTTGATTATTGATAATAAAAATTTTAGTATCCATTATGTTTAAGGTCAAATTTTAAATAAAACAACATTTCATCAAAAATTACCAATAAAAATAAGTTTGGTTTTGTATAATCCATTTTTTTATATATACAAAAATTCCATTTTCTTATCTTAAATGCAATAAGTGAACTTAAATTAAATGTTATATTTTTTTTCTAAAAAAATTTAATTATTTATATATTTTAAAAAAAGAGTCTTTTACTTATAAATTTTATATTAGTTTTGGTTAAATTTTTACATTTAATTGTACAATTCTTATTTTAAGCAATCTTAATTTTCTAAAATGGCAGTTAAAATTTTACAAATTTTAAGAATATGGCTTTACATTTTTTTTATTACTATTATGTATTGTAATTAATTATTAAAATATTTACTAATAAAAACAGACAGTTCCCACTTCAATCCAAAATTCTTGATTTGGTTCACCAACATCACGAATAGCAATATCAATAATTGGTAATCTTACAGCTTTGTCTGTTGTATATTTCAAAACGGATTTTGACCATTTATTAGCTCGTGCCTAAAAATAATGAAAATCATGATTTATTATAAATAATACTATTATTTAACAAATTCTTAATATACTTTGCAATCATCTTCTAGGACATCATATCGTAGTCTCTGTGGTCCTTTTGGTGTCAATTCTGCATCATTCCATGCTAAAAGTTTAACACCACGTCTGAAAACAGTTTGGAAATTTAATTAATTATTCCTATATTAATATAAAAAATAAATTACCTATGTGAATTTGTGGCTTCATTCAAATAAGCTACTGTATTTTTACAATGGAATGTAATTGTTTGTTCAGCACCAGCTGATAATAATTGTAAGAAACCCATTTGATTTGAATCAGCTTTATATGTAAGTTTAATACCATTTGGAATTTCACCAAGCCAAATTTCTTGTTCTCTGCCCGTATAGGTTAATTTCGGACTTTTATCTGGCTTTGGAATAATACATGTAGCTCGTTTTTTCATATCGCAATAAACTAATATAGCATCTCTTGAATCTGCTTCATTTGGATCAATCCAATAATTTCCTGATTCAAATTCAGGATGTGCTGCTGCTAAATCTCTACATGTTTTAGCTGGTGCGTTCTTTTGGCCATCTGGTTTTTTAAATCGTTCAAATGATATTTTAAGTTGTTCATAAGCTTTAAGTACGATAGCTCGTTTTTCTTCTTCGCTTAAACCATCTGAATTGCCAAAAATTCGTGTAGGTTCATCACCCATTGGATCTGGTCCTTTTGTATTGCCAACAGCCCCTTGTTGTAGAAGAGATGCTAAAGCTGCTGCATCATAACCCAGAGAATCTCCAGGAGGACCAGGTGGACCTGGTGGACCAGATGGACCCATAAAACCTGGTTTACCATCATTACCGGGGGACCCTCTTGGCCCTGCATTTCCAGGTGGACCCAATGGTCCTACACCACCATCTCTTCCTGGTAAACCACGCATACCAGTGTCACCTGGCTTGCCTGGAGGACCAGGTGAACCGGGGTTTCCGGAATCACCTTTAAGTCCGGCCTGGCCGGGTAAACCTTGTAGCCCAACAAAACCGCGATGACCTTTAACACCTTTCAGACCAACTTCTCCTGATTCACCCTTACCACCTTCAGTTCCTGGTGCTCCCGGTTTACCGCGTGGTCCTGGAGACCCTTCAATTCCTTGTGGACCTGTATCTCCTTTAAATCCTCGTTCACCAGAACTTCCTTGCGGACCCAGTGGGCCTGGAGGGCCCGGTAAACCAGGAGCGCCTTGTGAACCAGGATGTCCAGCTGATCCTTGCGGACCCTTGTCTCCAATTCTTCCTGCAATTCCAGGTTGTCCTGCCTTACCTGGCGCACCTTCTGGACCCGATTCACCCATGGGACCTTGTAGACCTGCTTGACCAGTAAGACCGATTGGACCTGGCATTCCTTCTTTTCCTGGTTTTCCTGGCTGTCCGGGTTCACCAGCAGCACCTCTTAATCCACGTAGTCCAGCATTTCCTGGTGGTCCTGGAAGACCAGGTAACCCTCTCTCCCCTGATAGACCTGGTGGGCCGGAATGTCCTGGGGGCCCCGGTGGCCCATCATTTCCTCCTTCACCCTTGCTTCCTTCTGGACCAGGTGGTCCTTGATTACCGGCTGGACCTGAAGGACCTGGACGACCGTGATCTCCAGGAGTACCTTTGAGTCCTGGAGATCCATGCAGGCCTTGTGGCCCAGCATTTCCAGGTTGACCCTGTAAAGTATATGTATATTTATATAATAAGTATGAAATACAACATTTTATTTACCGCTTGGCCAGGTTCTCCTGGTCTTCCAGGTGGACCAACCATACCAATGTCCCCTCTTAAGCCAGCCTCACCTCTAGCACCTTTTGTTCCAGTTAAACCTATAGGGCCTGGTATTCCGTTCTCTCCGGGTATTCCTTGTGCTCCAATGCTTCCTTGTTCTCCCTTAAGCCCCATTAAACCACGATCTCCTTTAGCCCCGTGCATCCCAGATAATCCTGGTGGTCCGGGGAACCCTGGTGGACCAGCTGGACCTACAGGACCCCGACCGCCTGGTGATCCTGCCGCTCCTGATTCTCCTGGACTTCCTGGAGGTCCTGGCTCACCTCTTTCTGCAGGTTCACCGGGTGGACCAGGAGGACCAACCATACCTTGAGGCCCTCTTTCACCAAATCTTCCTGGGGGTCCTTCAGGTCCTGCTAATCCTAAGCTACCTCTTTCACCTTTTTCTCCGGCAACACCAGCAGGACCGCGAAGACCTGGAAGACCAATCATTCCCGGTGAACCAGGATGTCCCTTCATTCCTGGCTTTCCTGGTATTCCCTGCAAGATGTTATGTAATTAATATGCAAAAGTTTACTGATATTGTTACTGTACCGTTGGACCATCGTTACCCGGTGAACCAGATTCACCTCTTTCGCCTGTTGATCCGGGCTGACCAATCGGTCCTCTTTCACCAGGAAAACCACGTTCACCACGGTTTCCAGGTGCTCCTAGAGGTCCAGAAGGTCCCGGAGGACCACTATGACCATCTTTTCCGGGGGATCCTGGATTTCCCGATGCTCCAGGCAAACCCTTTAATTAATATCCATAGTTAAACTTTCAGAAAAAAAAGTAGTTAGTAATACCTGAAATCCTCTAGGTCCATCTGGACCTGGCGCACCTCGTGAGCCATCATGACCTTGTGGACCTGGTGGACCCGGAGGTCCAGGTAAACCATCTTTTCCAGAATCCCCTCTTGGTCCTACAAGACCTTGAGGTCCTGGCTCGCCATCCTTTCCAGCCTGGCCGGTAAAACCTTTGTCTCCTGGCATGCCCATAGGTCCCGGTAGCCCTTGTAAACCTTGGAGACCTTGATCACCTGCCTTACCGTCAGCACCAGGCACACCCCGTTCACCAAGTGGGCCTGGTCTACCTTGCGGTCCAATTTTTCCAGGTAAGCCACGTAAACCTTGTACTCCGGCTGGACCTGCTGGTCCGAGATCTCCTGCATTACCTTTAGGACCAACTGGTCCTTGTGGCCCTTTATCTCCAGATCCACCTTTAGGACCAGGAGCTCCATCAGGACCTGGCAAACCTGCTATACCAGCTGATCCTCTCTCACCTTGCGGTCCTGCAGGTCCAGCAGGGCCACGCATACCCCTCTTACCACGTTTTCCTTCTGGACCAACTGTTCCAGGCAGTCCTCGCGGACCAGAAAGTCCTGATTCACCTTTAGTTCCTGAATCCCCTTTAAATCCACGTTCGCCGGTTGAACCAGGCATTCCTTTGATACCAGGTTCACCTGGACTACCATTTATTCCCGGTGCTCCTCTGCTTCCCGGGAAACCTTGCGGTCCTGCACTTCCTGTTGCGCCGGGACTTCCTTTTTCTCCTGCTAAACCATCTTTACCTGGTACTCCGGCATGACCGGGTTCGCCAGCTACACCTGGCCTACCGGATTCACCACGGGGACCTTGAAGACCTTGGTCACCTTTTGGGCCAAGAGATCCCATATCACCTTTAACACCAGGACTTCCTGGAAATCCTGGTGGACCAGATTTTCCTGATGAACCAGGTTGTCCAGGTGGACCTGGAATTCCATCAATACCTCTACTTCCAGGGGTTCCCGGTGGACCTTCCCTTCCTCTTTCGCCCCGGGCTCCAGCAGGTCCCTGTTTGTAAAATAAATAACAAAATGTATTTCTTACAACTTTATGGGTAATATAAATTATGTAATAATTTCATACAATAGGTCCAATTGTTCCAATGGGCCCCATAGGCCCTGTCGCCCCTTTTTCACCTGCAGCCCCAATGTCTCCTTTTGCGCCATCCAGTCCAGGAAAACCTCTATGACCTTTTCCACCAGGAATACCTAGAATTTTATAAATTTTATAAAACATTAAATTTTAAATATAAATTAATTATACCTGGCATTCCTGGAAGACCTCTTGGACCTGGTGTTCCAGCAACACCTTGTGCACCGGCTTCGCCATCCTCACCAGCAGCACCATCTTTTCCCGAAGCCCCAGGTAAGCCTGGAGGACCTGGTGCCCCTGCCGATCCCGTAAGTCCAGGTTCACCTGGTTCTCCTCTTATTCCCTAAAAATATATCTCTCGAAAAATACAACAAAGCAAAAAATTTAGTCTTTTACTTGAAAACCTTGCGGACCTGAGGGTCCTTGAGTACCTGGTGGCCCCCTCGGTCCAACAGGACCTACAGAAGCTTGTAAGTATTGAAATTGCTCCGGCGCAAATTGTGGAGCTCCAGGTCCTTTATCTGAACTAGATAAAACATCAGCCAATTGATGTGTATAAAAGCTCATATCCGGTACGGCGCCTGGTGGACCTGGCGATCCCGGTATACCTGGATTACCAGGAATACCTGGTGTGCCTGCTTCCCCAGGATAACCCGGTGCACCACCATAACCACTTTCTCCTCTTGCACCAACACCGGTTGCAGCAATATCAAAATTTTGTTCAGTTATCGGAGGTTGTGTTGTTGGAATAGGTCTAGTTGATTGTGGTCTAGTTGGTGGAGGTTGTGATGGTTGCGGTGTAAGTGGTCGAGTTGGTGGAGGTTGTGGTGGAGGAGCAATTGTTCTTTCACCAATGCATGGAATTGATTCACATTGAGTTTGTCCATTTATACATATACAAGAAGCACAACCCCTTTCATCTCTAGTTTCAAAAACATCATTCGCCCTATACATTTTCCCATCATAGTAACATTCGAAAGAACTAATTATATTTTCACTGGGTACTCTGACAGTAGTAGATCTAGTTGGCGGAGCTAAGAATTAATTTTACATAAATTATATGATTTATATACTTAAATAGATAAACTAATTCTTACGTGTTGGTAATTCGTCAACAGGTTGATTAAAATTATTATTATTGGTTGGACCATTAAAATTATTCCCTAAAAAAATATTTTTTGTAATTCATATTTGCACAACTGAATCACTTTGTAATTTGTTCAATTTTTATTAATTAATGAAATTGAAATCTATATTTTATAATTTTTATTATGTATAATAATGTTTCTTCTTTTGCATATAGCCAGTTGTAATAATATTGTAGTCTATACGCAATATTGAAAATAATGGGAAAATAATTGACTGATTAATTTCTATCATTAAAGCTATAATAGTGTTAATATAAAAATAATGACAAATTTATTGTACGATTTTTTTGTAGCACAAATCAATTTGCAGAAATTTTATCAAGTATTGAAAATTAGTAATTTCGAATGTCATCAATTTATTACATTTTTTATACACTGCAATTAGTAGAGAAAATGTGTATGATTCATACAAACTTGTTGAAGCAATGTTAATAAATTTATTGAATAAATGATGACTTTAAGATTTGATATTTTAAGAAATTCTTACTTAGATTTGTATAGGGCGATTATAGCAATCCCACAAATGTAGGCATGAATTTCCTTAAAGGCCAAATCAAAAAGACTCAAACTAAATCCATTAGTTTTGTCTAAGCACTCTTCGAGCTTGACTGTATATATGATTAACACTTTCACAATCTTTATAAATTTGATTGAATTTGCTAACACCCCAAAAAATTTCATAAAAGAGTCTTCTATATGTCAATTATTTATGGTTAATAAGTATCTATACATAAAATCTACAATAGCATAAGTTTGAAATCATTTATCTCTAGGCAATATTTTCACTTATAAAATATTCGATATAAAATTTCACAATTAAAAGTTTCAATTTATCGATCGTATGTATGAGCTTGTAATATTTGATTGAAAATCGGCTCTTTTTTTAAAAAAAAAAATTAAATTGAAAATATATTTATTTGACTACAAAAAAACTTACACAGTTTTTCTTAATCTTTTTGAATCTGACTATTCACGAAAATAGACCAAAGTGTTAAAAAATATTTTTGAATATACCAAAAAATTGCCAAAGGCAGATAACCCCCAAAAATTAAAAAAAAAATTAATTTAACGATGATTATTTTGAAATTTTATTTATGTAAAAAAAATTTACATTAGTAGATCTGAATGCTAAATAGACACTACAGAAAAAAAAAGTATTAGATGGTTTATAGACACATTAAACTGATACAAAAGTTCAAAACTGAAAAGATTATGAAACTTTTTTTCATATATTATTTTTATTAATTTTCTGTACATTATTTCTTTAAGTTTTGATAAATTTGATGTTAATTTTTTTATTAAATTCAAATAATTTTTCTATGGTTAGACGAGAAATTTTTATTATTTTACTTTTATTTTTTTATATATCCATTGAATAAATTGATATTAATGATTTCAATTATGAATATCATAATTATTATATTTTTACCTATATCATAATCCTCATCATAATTATCATAAATTTCATCATCATCAACTTGTGGTGTATCCGATTGTGGTTTATTTAAAAATACATCTTTACGTCGTGTTGATGATAAAGTTTTTCTAGATTTTATATTTTTACGTAAATTTTTATTATTATTATTATTATTATTTGTAATTTCAGCAGCACTATTTATAATCACAAATGAAGAAACACTTAAAATAATTAACACTAAATGTTTCTTTTTCATTTTTATAAAATTATTATTTATTTAATTTATCACAATTTTTATCATTTGAATATTAATTTATTTGTATCAAAAGAAATTTTTCACTGAAAATTACATAATTTTTTGGTAACAACAAAATTTTTTTTATTTGGTTTTTTTATTAATTCAAATTTTATACTTCTGTTCAATTAAACATTAAATTTTCAACTGAAGAATTTTATGTTTCTGTTAAAGGAGTAAAGATTAACCAAAATATATAAAAAAATCTAAAAATAATCTTTATCAGTTGAAAATAGTGTGATCTTCTTTCTATTTCTTTTTCAAAAGGTCACTTAGTAATTTCCGCCTTTTTAAAAAAAAAAAAATATGTTCCTAAAAAAATAATTCTTATCAAATTTTTGTTAATATTTTCGTTCCGTAAGACAACAATCTTCTAATTGATTAATATGAAGAAAAAATAAATCACTGTATTAAAAGTAGTTCATTATTTTAGAAATTTTAGAGTTCTTTAAAGTTTAATTTATAATTAAACCTTGAACTGTTTTCAAAATATTTAAAATTATTTCTTTTGCCGAAACAATTTTGTGTCACATATAATAACTTAAATGAGCTTTTTTCTTTGCAAAAAGATATTTGAATTAATATAATTTTCTAGTATTTTGTTGCAAAATTGGATGTTTCACTTGAGATGTGTTGCTGGTAAAGACTGAATTTTAATATTTCGAAATAAAACTATATTGTCCGTTCTTGGATGAAATCGAACTGAAATTAATAGAATAATTGCGTTTGATTTTTATATGTAGATCATATCTTCATCAAAAAGTCATAAAACATCTGTATTTTTTATTATATTATTAATTTATTTATATAGTTTTACATTGTATAGAATAGATGATAATAATTTCAAATGATTTTTCCTCATTCATAGTATGTAAATAATGATATGACTTATATTATAAGAGATATGAAAGAAATATTTTCTTTAATTATAATTGATATAACAACATTCTTTTATTGAAAATTGTATCAATGATTAATATAAGAATTAAACAGACAGAGTGATTACACAAAAATCAGAATCTTAGTTTCATCGCGATTTTGTATTAGTAAATATCTTTTCCTTAAGAAATGAGAATAGAGACTTTTCCAAATGGTTTGATAATTGAAAAGAAGTAGTATTATACTTATGCTATATTTTTCCATGAGATGGCATTCTATGTTGTAGATATAGTTTAAATTTGATTTATTCTATTAAGTAGCCAATTTGTCAATAATCGAGTTCACTACTCTAGGAAAATTTTATCTAGCCTGAGTAGATATCGAAAATACTTATTCAAGAGTTATAAATATTGTTCGTTATAAATATTGTTCAGTCAGTTAATTTTGCAGTTTAACAGATCAACTTCCAAATTAATGCCTGTTAGGGTTAGGTTAAACAGAAGCCTATAAAGGTTTGTACAGAAACTTTATAACAAAGATAACCCTGCATTAAAGAAATTATAGAAAAAGTTTACAAATCAAATAATTCCACTTTTCAATTACAAATCCCGACAAAATATGTCTATGTCATGTTTCTGTCATGGAACTATAAATTATCCAAATTATAATAAATATTGTTGTAATAAAATCGATATATTCTCATCGTCATTTTGTCATTGAATATCATAAGCTTGAAATTATTATATAAAATTTGTATCGCATTCGACCAATTAAATTATTCGCCTCGAGGTAAAATTTTTGAACATATTAATATTAAATAAATTTCAATTAACTTTTGACAAAATTTACGAATTTTGCAAATCTATTTAAAATACGCTTACATGTATTAAAATCATTTTTAAGTAAACAATTGGAACATTTTAACCAAAGTAAATCCTTTTTTTTTTCGCAAATCTCTACATTTTCTGTATTTGATTTGAAATTGTATATTGGTTTTTGGTATATATGTATTTAAATTTTTTTTATTAAAATCATGATGTGATTTTTAATAAAAATATTCAAAAAAATTTAAACGTGTCATCAAAAATATTTATTTATTTTATAATTTTAGAAATTAAATTGTGGGATTTGTAAAATTTTCATTTATAGAAGTTTTGAAGGAAAATCAATAAATTCGAAATATATTTTACATAAAATTTAAAAATGATTGATTCGTTCGTTCTGCTATAAATTTAGAATTAAATATTTTAATAATTTAATTGGTTTAATTGACTAGTTGTCATATTTGAAAATTAAATTATTATGTTGTGTGGCACTGTCGAAAAGAATTACAAAAACGAGACATACAATTCTTTGTGACCCACTTTCTTTTGGAGCTATTCATAACACGATTAAGATTTTCGGTAAAATGATTTAAAAAAATGAAAAATGATTAAATCAATTTTGAAAATATCAAAATTGCATTATAAGTTCACTATATTTCGTAAAGTTCATTTCATTGAAATAAAAGTTTTTATTTGTAAATCTCATTTTACATATCAAAAAATAAACATAAATCACGACTTCTGTTTACTACCATAAGCAAATCCAAATGTTAAGACCTATTTAAAATATTTTTTATACATATAATGTCTGCTAGCTAATTAATTATATTTATGCGTGTTATTTACAAAATTTAAATAAATTATATCGTTCATTTCCAGCATATAAAACTATTTTGCAAAAAAAAAAAGAGTTGAAAATTAATTTTATTTCTATATGTTGAAAACATAAACCCCAATACAAATATATAATAATATTAACTGTATGTTAGCCGTTACGTTACATCAAAAGCCGAAAAAGCATCATAAATACTCTGCTGGCCCATAAACGTGTGGCTTTACGTGCAATGAATATAACTATGATAAATATTATTTTTTATATGTGTGTTGAGCATAATATTTCCATATAAAAAAGAAGGCAATAAATAGAAAAGAAAAACTATACTAAAGTATATAAAAATATTTAACAGAAAAAAAAAACTATGGAGTTTTAGGTCATCGGCCTAATTATACCGAGCATTGATCGCTACTATATACCAGTACTTTAGCTATGTAAATAAAAAGATAAGCAAAAAAACAATACGACAAAGATTTTTTCATATATACAAAAAAATATGTTTTTTATATTAAATTCTATGCTAGACCAAAGGCAAACAAGGTTTTCTGTTGGGTCTAAAAAAATTATAAAATGGTGTAATAGTAATTTAATTCGAAAACATTAAAAGTAATTTTGGTAATATGCGAAAATTATTATTTACTTGTTCAAAGTAGGGATCAATTATAACTCGTCGTAAACCAACATAAGCTTTAAATGATAAACTATTACATAAACATTGTATATTTGTATTTATTTAAATACAATAATATTTCTACATACTTATATACTTATATGTTTTTATGTTTTGTTGGTCTATTCAACCTATGACTAATAACTTACCACTCCTAATAGACCAGGTGAAAATTTAATTAGATAAAATTATGTAATAATGTAATTGTATTAAACAATAATTTTTTTTTTCACATGCATTACACACTATACTAGCTTGTCTATAATTTTATAGTAATTTTTTTTTTCCAAAGTTTAGTTTTTACTTTTCAATTTTCACATAATAAACAATTAAATATTACTTTATAAAAATGTTACTTTTTTTATGTTTTTAATGTAATAAATAAACAAGAAATGATTATGTTTGTATAATTTTATTAAATTGGTGAATAATCTGGGAAATATTTCATTAAAAATAATTAAATTGATATGTTAAATATTTAAAAGGAAGAGCGAGTACAATCATAAAATTAATTAAAGTCCTATTTCATTTTCCTATTTGATAATATTTAAAATTTCAAGTATATAATCTGAAAAAAAAATTCTGTTTATTTGATTTTTGTCCAATTACTAAACAGAATTTGCAATCAATTTTCGTCTAGTCATGTGACTTGGGTCACAAATACATTAGCCATCTTAGTCACTGGGTCATTTTACTCGCAAGCCATACGAAATTTATACTTATTGTTAACATTTAGTAATTTCGAACTTACGAAGCTGCGATAACTAATTAGAAATCCTGCTGAATACATTTTACTACACATATAATTAATCAATATTTTTTTCAATTTTGAAATTAATTGGATTTAGTTTTAATAAAATGTAACTTCCAATTAAATTGTTGGCTAATTGTAAAATTACATCACGAAATGGTATGTAGTAATTTTTACTACCTATATATAACCTTTTATAATTACAGGAAGTAATTCAGACAAAATTCAATATTTTTTTTTGTAACTATAATTATTACAAAATTACATTCAAAAAAAGAATTCATGTTATTTATAATGATAATAAATGAAATTTATATCAAGATTAGTATGGTATTTTCATCTAAAAATCTTCATAATTTCACTTTTCTATTAAGTAATGGCAATTTTTTTAACATGATATAAATTCAACGTTATTTTTATAGTACAATTTGACTTTACTATTACAAAAAAAATCAATTTAATTTAATATATAATACATTATAATTGAATTACGATGCAATATAGATATGTAATCTAATAAAATGTATAATAGAGAATAATAATAATCTTAGTAATACTACATTATACAGTATAGTATTTTTATAAGATTTTATCCTGTTGCATGCAAGCTGTTCGTTATTCCTTTTTATCTGAAATTTCTCATTTTATATATATGTAATCATGTTGTTATAAAGGATATAACAAATATATTATTTATAAAATATATGTAATGTGTAAGGAATTTATGAAAAGAAGAATATTACATAAAAAGCTAAATCGTTTTTATATATTGTTAGCAAAATTATTATAGCGTCTTTTCATTTTACAAAGAAAAAATCATAAAATGCACCATAATAAAATAAATGATGTTGTGTTCCATTTGAGACACAATTATTTAGTCATAACACAGCTTGGAATTATTTCTCAGCTACTCGAATATTCGTTATTAGAAATGGATTAGAAATTATTAGAAAAAATATTAATATCAAGGTCTATCTTTCGTTTCCATTGCGTTGATATGTAACTATATGTATTATTCGCAATATTTCGCGAGTAATGCTGCAGATAGACATTAAACCTTTATTCAACACAGCAAACATGACATATAATTATCTATCGTAATCAATAAATTATCTATCAAATTATCATATCAATAGAAAATTACCAACGGCACTAATTAGGCTATTCTCTTACCATTATTTAGCATATATGACAGGTAGCAATTTATTATTTCACTTATCATCTATGACCTTACCTAAACGCGAGCTGAATATTTCACTTAAATTAAACGCTATATAAATATTTCTTTAATATAAATCTTATTTTATATATCCTTATTTTTATTTAAACCAAAAATTTAAGTAAAATCATCTATATTACTCTTCTTGCATGCCTTGTTTAATGAAAATAATCACATATATTATTATTTTACATAAATAGTCTTTTTGCAGTCATTTTATAAGTCATCTATTTCTATTGCTTTTTGAATCCATTTTTCTATGGTATATAAATGCAAACACATACTATATATAAAATGTACTTGCACGTGATGTTAGCAGAGAGAAGATGTGCAAAGGATTTGAAATATATATTTTAAACGGTTTTAGTAAAAGAAGAATATACATATATATGTATATATATGCTGCACTTATGTTATATGATATGTTTGTTATGATGGTGGTATAATAATGTTCATTTAATAAAAAATATTCTTCTCAGTTGTGTGAAACATATATAGGAAAAGTTATATAAGAGTGTATATAAGTAAAATACAGTTGTTTTATATATGTTTTTGTCGTATTATATCCTTTTTCCTTGATTTAATAAAATCATGTATAATACTTGTGTTAGACATTTATGACTTTATATCCATATTAGACAACACAATGTAATAATAATAATTTTTCTCAACTTTTAGTTTTTTTTCTCCAGGTTTAAATGCAAATATTTAAGTGGTATTTTAAGTTTCTTATAAAATAAGTTTTGTTTTTTTGAAAAAATTAAATATGAAACTCAAAATTGTTGTTAACAGGTTGGCTTTAAAGGTGGAAATTAAAATAATTGTTTTGTTGTTATAAAGTTTATTTGTGGTTTTAGTAAAAGTAAATATTTAAATATATTTTAATTTGCGGAAAACTTTTGTATAACAATTTTCATAATTTTCATGGAGAAATCATGGTGTAGTTTTAATATAATGTAATTGTAAATAAACTTTAGTAAAGTATTAAATTTGTGAAAGCTTCAATTTAATATTTTGATTTGCACAGACGTCCTTTTTTGCTCCATAGTATTAACATTCAATTATAATGTTAAGTTACTCGGTTCGTAAACCTCATATAAATCTAATATTAATTCTAAATCGTAAATTAAATAATTAACAATATATTAAATAAATTTATGGTAAATAATAATTATTTTATTTATTTTTCAAAAATTAATAAATAATAATTTAAAACATTTGGAAAAATGGGGTCAAGTGATTTTAATTTTTTGATATATAAAATGAAGCAGAAAAAGATATTTTTTTTAAATAGCACAAAAAACTTTCTTTTTTTCTGAACAGAAAAATATAAATTTTTTCTTTCTATTTTTTTTTTTTTTGGTAGAATTAAAACATTTTAATGTTTTATACCAAATTTGGAATATATTTTTTTTTTTTTGGTAAATGAAAAATTCTCCGACATTAAAAAGAAATCTTTCTTATTTTTTGGCATTTTTATTTTTATGGTTTCTTTATTTGGTAAAAGGACAACTTAAATTACAAGTAAAAACATTTTTATTTTCTTCTATATAAAATTAAATAATATAATTCAATTACCAGCTCTCGTTTTTTTGTGAGTGGAACCTAAAAGATTTTAAAAATATTCTGATGTAGCAATAAATGATGATATCACGTGATGGTACCACAAAAATTGTTTTAAATAAGTGTTAATTTCCTAAATTCTAAATAATATATATATTTTTTTTCATCTTTGTAACATAATTTTTAATGTTGACTTTTTTCTTTATCTCATTTCAGGTAATTATGTGGTATTTTTTTTTCGTTGGTCGAAAAATTCTATAATTATTTAAAATGACAGATTGGGGTTCTTTGGCTGGAAAAAAATGAAGAAATGGTGACAAATTAAATAATTTTCTTGTAAAATAAATGTGTTTTTTTTTTCTAGTTATCATAAAATTTAAAAGGTAAATGTTTGTATTTATTTACCTTAATTGATGGTCCAAAGAGAATTTTTTTTGTGTATATACTTTAAGGTTTGTTTTCAAATCTATAAAAGGTTATTTGCCAGATAAGAAGCGATACGTTTTTTTTTTTTTTTTGACAAAATAATTTAGGATAATTATACATTTGTATATGTATATATAATTGGAAGAGGAAAATTGATTTGACTTAAATTTGCTTTAAATTTGCAATTAATTCAAAATCTCTTTTTATACTATTTACTTTACTTTTACATTATAAATTTCTGCTAGCACTTTGAACATTTCAAAAACCCAAAAATCAAAAATAATTTCTAGTAATTTTCTACTATTAAATTCGCAAAATATATTTAACAAATTTTATATACCCAAAATAACAATTTTCAATCATTTCAATTTAATTGCGTATGCATGAGACCACAAACACACAAAAATTATATCTATGTAGATACAAATACAATATTATAATTTTAAATTCAATTTGCAAACCCATCATTACAGTTTTAATAATATTCCATTTTTGGTTTATTAGCTTTCATATTATACCACAAAAAATAACGATTAAAACTGTAAATTAGCATGTATATAATTTATATTTAAAAACATAGATAACATAAAAAATACAAAATCTAAAAAAATATTATTAACACAAAAAAAAAAAACATTTATTTGTCGTGCCAACTAAAATTTATATTCTTTTAACATTAAATTCACCTGTTCCCGGTATTACCATAAATTAAAGTTTATACTTTTCTGTGTCCAAAATCTCGTTAAAAAACATTTTATGAAATTTTAATATAGGGAACACTTTTGTTATCATCTGTTACTGTTACCTTTGTGTTACCTATATATATTTATAGGAGTTGGTACAGAACGAGTTGATTCATAAAATTACAATGATCCCGATAAGAACGATGACCTTTATCATAGATATTTAAAATAATTTTTTTTTTAGCAAATCGAGAATTTTGCGTGTTAATTCTGTCTTTTAAAATATTTTAATCAAATTTTTATTAAAAATATTTTGTCGTTTTTTTTACTAATAATTAAAATCAAGAAAAAAAAATCATATACATTTTTTTTTTCAATTTTTAACATAAATAATTGATTATTATAATTACATGAAAAAGAAAGATACAATATTTTTTGGACAACGACAGGGAAAACATTTATAAAAGTGATTACCAAAAAAAAAAAAAAAATTAAATGAATTATGATAAATCATATTTTTTTTTAATTTTGGTTCTTCCAAAAATTGAAAAATTAAAATTTCATTTCAACATTTTAATGATAAATCACAACACAACAACAAGAAAATTGAACAGATTTATATATTATGTAAAATTTTGTTGATTCATAGTTTTACCAAACATAGAAAAATAATGTTGTTCCTTTTTTTTTTTGTATGTGAGAACAATTTATGAACACAGCACCGTTAATAATAATTTTTTTTTGTTATTCGTTAGTAAATTTTAACCTTTCTCAAGTTTTGAAGAATCTCTTGTTCATAAACTTTGACCTAAATTTATCATAAATTTTTGATTGAAGGTATTATATTATACATATACATATTATATTAATTCTAATATTTTATGTACGGATAAAATAATGTTTGTGTTTTTGACTGTGAAATTGATAGACGGAATGAGTATTTTTAATTTTATTTTTTTTTTTCAAAATTAATTTTGAAGATAAAAACCATGAAATTAAATATTAAATTTAAATATCTATCAGCTATTTTTTTTTTTTTTGTAAAATAAAGAAATAATTAAATGATTTTTTTTATATAATTTTGATATTTTTGTTGAAATTAATAAAAGGTAAAAGATTGAAGACTTTTAATTAATAAATAATTTCTTTTTAAACAATATTTTTATCGTTTGTTTCTGAAAGTTTTTTTTTGGTTGTGGAGATAAAATTAATTTTAAATAATTGACTATAGAAAGAGAGTATAAAATTATTCTGCCTGAAAACACATCCATTCTGTAAATTAATTCATCTTGGAAATCATCGATAAATTAACTCATAAACTTTCATTATTTTTTTTCATGTTAGTCAGAGATGTTATTAATAACTAATTTTGTTAGATATAATCATCCCTATTTTTAATGAAATTTGATAAATTTTAATCAATTTTACACTAAATTTTAGCCCAATTAATTTGAGGTAAATTTTCTATATATACTAAATTTTATATTTAAAATGTTTAGTCAGATTTAATCCATGTCGAATTATTAATATTCTTTTAGATTAGATTAGATTGTGGACTTTCAATAACCAGTTAGTAACTGTGTTGGTTAGTGTTTGTACTTTCTTACCTAGTAGCTCATTTGTCATTTACTATATGAATGATGGTTTAGTTTGTCTCTTGCTTTCAATAGAATTCAAGTGTTTTAATATTTTCTTCTTCTATCTAAGTTGAACACACTCAATATCAATATATATTTACTCACTCGATTTAGAACTGATTAAATATTGAAAAATTGATAACTCATTTTTTATAAGCAATTTCTGATTTTAAGAATTACTGTAAAATTGAAATTTAGTTGTGAAGTTTAATTTATATTTGCACAAATATCAAATAATGAATTATGTAATTTTCATTCAAGGATACCCAAACATTTAATTTACTAGATTGCGGGGGTATTGCAATTAAATCTATTAAATTTAAAGAAAAAATCTTACTAAATTTAGAAACAGATTTATCTCCTCACATTCTAAAAATTCGTATTTTTTATAGTTTATTGACAATAATTGTCATTATACTATGAGAAATGATTAATTTCTGATAGTATGCCCCAAGTCCAAGTCATAAATTTCTTATATACTCAATAAGATTGATTGCGATCTTGTAAATAGCATTTCTTTTTCTTTCGTTCTTTGGGATTATTCAGAAATACCAAAAACTCAACAAGACATCATTTTAATATTTTATAAAATTTTAGTCCAAAAAAAGTAAGATTCACAACCACCGAGTTTTACCATATAAATTCTGAAATGTTAAACATCACAATCTTAACATAATCTTTATTTAGTTTAAATGTTGTAAAAAAAAGTAGGTTACAAAAAAACGTTTGAAAGATAAATTAATTAGTTAAGTTCCAATAATTTTTGACTGATTGACTGTCAAATAAACTAACAACAAACCAAAAAAATTAAAAAAAAAACAACGCAACAACATTGAAACTTTATAATTTAATCGTCTCAAAATGCGAAAGCCAATTAAATTAATTTTGCAAAAATATTTCTTTTTTTTTTTTTACTATCGTTTTAATTTTCTAAATTTCCTAATCGATTTAAATTTCGTTGGTATTATAATTGATTGAAAGTGATTAATTATTATTTTACGGTCGATTTAAATCATTTGATCAATTAAATTTTTTTGTATATCTTACACCACCGAAACAAAAATGACAAAAAAAAATATAAATTGGATAACAGAAAAAAAAAATGAAAAAAATTTAATTTCACTATTTTTATTAAATTATTTTAAAACGATTTAACATTAAAATGTAAATATTTATGTAATGGATAAAACAAGAAAAAATGTAAAATCATTATTGAAAATTCAAACCAAAAAAAAATACAATCATTTTTTATCTATTTTCAGTTTAATTTATTGTAAAATTAACAACAACAGAACAAAAAAAAAACAAACAACGATAAAATAGAAATTACAAATTACCAAAAAAAAAAGTACACAGACAATTGTCAATAATATATACAAAATTTAATCAAAATAACAAAATCGTTCAAATCTCATAAAAATCGCAGAAAAGATTGATTACGAAAAAAAAAAATTATCTTTCAGATGCGTAGAACTTAGTTTTTTTGTTACCTGGGATAAGAAACAAAATTATTTTTGGTATACAAAAATCTTTTCAGTTGACTAAATTTTAGAAAATGTTTTAAAGTTTTTTTTATAGTAAATTATATAGAAATAATATAAGTACTTTCATTTCCCCACAGTGTACCAATGCTTTTCTGACCTTATCAATATTATTTTATTTTCCGCACGCGAAAAAAACTTTATTTTAGTCACGATTTTCACCTTTTTTTTTTTGAAGAAATTTTTTATATTGGCCATTTTTTTTTTTTTTGGATAACCCAACATTAAATTTTATTATTAATATTTTATTTTATTTATATATAATTTTTTATTATTATTATTAATATTTGAAGTATATTATTATGAACCAATTCATTTTTGTGTTTAATAATGGGATTTTGTATTTATATTTATTTTATTTTATTTTTTTTGGTACAGAGAGGAAATCGTGAAAATTAAATTAAAAAAAAAAATGATACATAAAAATAATAATTTAAATTAAATTTAAAAATATGCTGAATTTGGGAAATAATATAAATCGAATATATTAGATCTGAATCATGGAATTTTCTATATAGATATTTTTCAATGTTACAATTTTATAGCCTTAAAAAAAGTTCAAGGTATTTCGAATTAAAATTTATGTCTTCCGATAAATTCATGGACTAAAATTTAATTTTTTGCTGTGAATTGTAAAAGCATTATACTATATATTATGTTGAATTTGTGAGATTGAATTGTAATTTTCATAATTTAGCTTGTAGTACACGTTTTGAACACTTAAGGTTACCTTAATTTAGGTTTTATGTGCTGATGAATCTTCTCTTTGTACTCGGATATTAGAAATTCTTCTTTAATTAATTCGTTTTCAGGTGGTAAATGGCACTTTTCTGCTCTTTATTTACTTAAGAAGAACTTCCTATAGTTGAAATATAATAATATAAATACTGAAGATAACTAAAGTTCTAGTATTAATATACTAAATATTTTACATAAATCTTTCATTTGAATCATGGATAACACTATCAATCCATTTGAAATTTCAGTATTCTATCGAAAGGATATCTCGAGAAAATTAATAAAAAATGTTCAAATGCTTGAAGATCATTCAATATTAATATCAAGCAATTTTCTGAAAAAGCAATTTCCAAGCTCAATTTCATAATTTACATAATTTTACATAATTTAATTTCCATAGATTTCAATTTACTTACGATTATTTCCATATTGATTTAATAATCAAATTTAAGTTTTGTTTTTGTTTAACTTTTTTAGAGCATAGAATAGAAATTTAAAACTTATTTTCTGGTCAGTTGAACTTTTATTAAGTTTGTTCATTTTGTTTGTTGTTTTTTGGGAAAGTAAACAATTATATGATCAGTATTTTTCATTTTCTTACTATTATAATTATTTTATTGACAAAACAAAACAGAAAAAAAAAATCACTATTGTAATAGTTTGATATTAAATAAATTAACACTTAAGCATGATTTCTTGTTATTTTCACAATTGAATGATTTTGCTAGTGAAATTATAACTGAATTTTTCGTACAATTTCATAATTTTAAACTTTCGGTCAGGAAAGCATAAAATTAACTAAATTATCTATTGTTAAATTTACAAAGAATATAAAAATAAAGTTCATAGACCGCGGATTACTTAAAAGTTGTTAATTTGTAAAACTTTATAGACAAATTGTAAATATTTACAGTCCAATTTTGTGAATCTCCTGGTATATATTTGAATTTCACAATTTAATGCTTTCAATTAATTAGGAAATTAATGATAATTTTCACATAAAATAAATCTAGCCCTAGATTAAGTAAGTTTTTTTTGGGGTTGGAAGACAAAATGTACGACTTCATAAAAGTGTCAGGATAGTATAGTGTTTAAATGCTTTAAAAAACGTATTGATGCAATGATATAGAAACTAATGATGAAAATGTCGTCTTTGAGTTGAAACAAACTAACGTTCAATTTTACTGAAAATTATTAAATTTTTAATTCATTTGTAACTAAATTTTTCTATATAATAAAATTAAGTTCATTTCTAAAATAAACAAAATTGTCACTTAATAAACTGAAAAAGTAAATAAAAGAATCTTTTAAGTGAATTAAATGCATAAATAAAAATATATATTGGAAAAAATTGTTCTATACTCAATAGAACATTTCGCCACACCTGCGTTTTTTTTTACATTGAAAAGGACTGTCCCACATAAAATTTATTAGAATTACAAATTCTGATGGTGCAACATGTGGATTTATTATTACACACACTCATGTAGGATATAATATATTTTTTCTAAAAGGTGCAATCTACTTCTCGACAAATAATTGAACGACATTTATTACTGTGTCGTGTACATTATATAAAACATTTATATATGTAGAAATAAACTCAGATGGTGGTCAATGAAGTAATCAATTATATATTATTTTTCTTTACTATCCTCTATGCTCTATCTATAAATATAAAAATGAAACAAAAATCGAGGAAAGAATATAAATTTTTTTTTTTTTATTTTCATTTTATATTCAATAAATTTTAACTTTAATATAAAAAATAAATATACTTCATTTTGTATATAGAAATATATTGCAAAAAATTGTTTGTCATGTTTTATAATCATTGTCAGTTAGAAAATTTGTAAGTCCCAACAGAGATTGTGACTAAAATGAATGAATGAACTTTTAAAATATTGTAGGGGTGTAAGAATTGGTATGCAATTTTGTTCTTGTTTAAGAGTAAATTTGTCCTTTTAGTAGAAATTTGAAAGCAAAAAAAAAAAAAAATTCCTGAATGAATTCAATACGAGTTTTGTATAATGGAAACGTGTAAGAAATGGTTAAAAAATGATGAAAAAAATAGATTTGGTATAGTTAGTAAATTGTTCTATTTATCTGATGATATTTAGTTTTTGTGGATATTAAATATACTAAGGAAATTTTTAGTTCCTAATATAAATTTTGGTAGTGTAGTTTAATTCATTTGATTGGTACAATTTATTTAGATATAATTTAAATTTATTACAAATTTGGGACATTGCATCGACACTTTGTTATATTAAATAGTGTGTATACACTTTTTATTAAATGTTATTGTTGTGCAATTAGTGAAACCTATCCTTAAATTTTCTATTCATCTTTCATTTTTCGGACATATTTAAAATGCCATCATGAGATATAATAATTTTATTCCAATTGGACATTAAAGGATTATGAAAATTTTTACTCTCGTACCTTAAAGGGACTCGTACCTTAAAGGATACAGTAAAATTCAAAAATGACTTTTATTAAATTTAGAAAAATTAAAATTTCATTTACATTCTTTAAAACAGATTAATGTTGTAGTCACTGTATGTCATCACACAGTTAATTTTGTTTACTATACAATAATTCATATAGTCTATCAGAAAAAAGTAGTTATTTTACCAATCTAATTGACCTAATTGAACTTTTGGTTTTGAAGAATTTGAACAATTCTTTTATTTACAATCTTAAAAATTGTAGTTATTTTGTAATGACCTCAATTTAAACTATATACATACTTACATAATTTAACTAGATATACAATTATAAATGAATTTTAATTGAATTAATAATTTCAATATTTATAAGTCAATTAATATTGATAATTTTTTATTTGTACATCATTTTGTAATAATCTATTAATTATAATTAATTTAATTTAATTTTCCTCATCATTTTTATTATACATAAAAATATTTTAATAACAAATTTTATGTACCAACTTTTACCTAAATTAATTTAAAATTTAAATTTACTAAATAATAATTTACTCTTAATAATAATAAATATAATATAAATTTTTTGACGACTATATTTTTTTTGGTTTAATGATCGTTTTGTATAAAATTAAATTGTTAAACATTAAAATAAATTGTCTTAATAATAATCTTTTTTTAAAAAAAACAACGTAATTTAAACTTTCTCTTTTTTTTTACAATTTAATAGACCTTTAAAAAATTGTATTAGATATTTTATGTACTTTGAAAAATATAGAAAATTTATTTGCATAAGGAAATTATGCACAGATTAAATAGTAAATTATTTCAATAGAGTAAAAAATATATATGTATTATAAATCTATCGAAAAATTAAATTTGTAAATTGAAAAATTTTACGTGTCCTAAATTTGAATTGGAATTGATTTATTTTTTCGTAGTACATAATTACATACATGATGTTTGTAAGAGGAAATTTATTGTTTATTGGGAAAATGGACAAAATAAATTAGTTTACAATTATATTTGCGCATTGTTTTTGGGTAAATTTATTTATTATCCATGACAATCAAATTTGATGATGAAAAATAATTTAAGTAAATTTGATTTTATATCCCTTTAATGTCGGAGTTAATCATTGCAATTTTCTTGGTCATAGAAATTTTCTATACTTTACTTTATTTACGATCTTGAAAAATAATTTAAATACCTTTCTAAGTTAATAAAATCTCCCTTTCGAATAAATAAATTTATTTAACTTCTCGTTTGGTTAAACCTTGTCGCTACTGTAATAGTATAAAATTTTAAAGAATATTTTCATCAAGTTAATTTTTTTCTTCTATTGAACAAGAAAATTTCAATCATTAAATCTGGAATTAAAGAGGTTTAAAAAATCACATTTTTTTACTTAAATTATTTTTCATTTAACATCAAATTTTATTGTCATAGTAAATAAATTAATTTTCCCAAAGACAAATGCACCACAAAATAATTGTAAATTAATTTGTTTGTCCATTTTCCCCATTCGAAGAAATCAAAAAAAAAATTAAAATAGCAAAAAATCTTTTATAAAAACATAAAACACTATTTAGCACGACTCTTATGTGGGAATATTCTTTGTAATCATTTTAAAATTCAACAGAAATATAAATTCTGTATTAAAGATAATAGTTTTTTTTTAGTATTCATGACCTGCACCTGCAAAATGACATTCGTTTAATATGATAATTTTTCAGAACAAAAAAAAAAACAAAGATATTTTTTACGTTTATTTCTTTTGTAGCCAAATGACGTCATTATGTGAATAAAACTTTGAATATGGTGATTTTTCTCATGTGCCCAAATGGACAGTAAAAATGAAGAGAAAAAAAAAACTACATCATAATCTTTTTTTAACAATCTTTTTGTATCCACAAAGATTTTTTTTTTTATGTTTTTTTTATCTATAAGATTTTTGTTTTTGTTTTTTATGTTGTTGGGAGAATCATAAAAAATACAAAATAAATACAAAATGGTTATTAAAAGTATATATGATTTGAAATTATGTTTAGTTTGTATATTTCTAGTGAATTACTGAGTATTAAGTATATAAAATAAAATATTAAGTATATAAAATAAAAATATTAACGATTAAGTTTTTACTTATAGTCAAGGTTTCTTTATTATAGAATTGCAATTTGTTTTTTTTTTTTTTTTTCATGCTATAAAAGAATTTCAATATATATTTTTATTTTTAATGTCTTTTATGTTGAATAAAAAGATTTATGAATTATGTGAATGTAGTAAATGAATAATATTGTAAGAATTTTAAAAAGTTATATTACCTTGATTCTTTGTTGAAACGGAAATAGGTCGCAAGAGAAGAATTTTAACACTGCATGGGCCGAGCATGTTGCACAACGATTTTGGTGAAAAATTCCAAAATTAATTTTAATGTTCACCAAAATTTTGTGAATCATATTTTTGATGGTTGCTGTTTGTGCCAAATAAAGCATTTCTTTTCTGATTATTAACATAGAGAATCGTTAAAGGAACGTCAGGTCAGTTTTGAGTGCATTTGCTTATTTAAGTACACTTTGGGTTCCTAGACGACAAATCTTATCAAGTGACGTAAATGTGTTTCAGTCGGTCCACGTTGTGTTAAATAATTAATAAATTCTATAATTTAATGAAAATTTTATTAGTTAAAAATATTATTTAAAACATAAAATAATTAATACCATAAATAAAACTTAAATATTAAGATTGCATTGAATTTAATAATTTAACTAAAAATAATGAAATATTTCGGTTAAATTTAATTAATTTACATCTCGGTTTTCCATGATTGAAATTAATACAATTATAATTATAATTTTGAAATTTAATTTCCAGAATAAAATAAGATATCGAATTTAAATTTTAAACATTAAATAAAATTTCATAATTACTTTAATTATTATACTTAAAAGATCCTAAAGAATTTAAAAATGTAAAAAAATTATAAATTTTCTTGTCATTTTATATAAATTTTTAATTTGGAAATTTATTTAAAAGTAAATTTCAACAACAAAATTTCCCTTAAAAATTTTAAATGTAAAATCTTTTAATTAAACTTTAAATCGAAAAATTAAAATCTTTTAAACAATTATTTATTAATAATAAAGAAAAATATCAATTTATAATAAAATTTTCTCTTTGATCTTTTTAATAAGTTAAGTAATTAAAAAAGTTCAGTTTTCCTGTCAAAACGAAAATTTATATATATAAAATCTTTAATCGATATAATAATAAATTGATGTTAAAATTTATACACTTTAAAGAATTTTCCAAAAAGGCGCGATTTTCCGACACTAAAACTAAAACCAATTAAATTTATATATAAAAAAAAAACATTAATTTTCAAAATTTTCCTTTCACCATGCAACTAACAGGTAATTTACTTTTTGGAATTAAAATGTCTATATTCCTTATTGCTTGTTAAATTTTAATGTATATTTTCTGTTAAATATTGAGCTACACGGTTAGAAAATAAAAATTAATAGTGTTTAGAAAGTTTGAAAGAAATTTTTAGATTCTCCATTTAAGTTTCTAATTTAGAAAATATTTATTTCTGATATATTTTTACACAGAGCTACCGGTACAGGTTACCGAGATAATTGTCCTGTAACTATACTAATACTAAGACTACTAATGAAGAAATTTTAATTTTACATTATTATCACATTTTATTTCAAGATATTTGGACATTTCTGGCATTCCATTTTAACTCAACATAAAATTGAAACGTCTACTAATTATAAAGAATTTGGTTAAAAATATCAAATATACGACACAGAATTACCAAAACCAACAATTAAATGACATTTTCCCACATTTTTATTCTTCAAATTTACTCAAATTTCTAACAGTGCAACAATATACAAAACATTTTCTAGTTAACTTTCAAATTAACAATCAAAATTAAGTTCCAACCAACAATGAAAAGAAAAAGTTTTATTATTAGAATAATTTTCGTTACCACATCTCCTCTCTTTTTCGCTATATTATAGCAACATTTAATATTAAAACGATAATTGAGCTAATAAGGAAGTGATTTGAAAACACAAAAAGGGATTTTTCAATGGCGTATACAAATTTAATAATAATTTCAATAAAAGTTTTTTGAAAGTTAATATCGATTATAAAAATTGTTGTACATATATATATATTAATGAAAACTCAATTATTATTACACTCAATAAATATTGTTAAAAGAAAAAGTTCTTAAGGAAAAGTGGGTGAAAGAAAAACTTTGCCATGGTTTTAACTTTCTATCTATTTATATACGAGTTAGACTTTATATAAAATTTAATTGTTATAGACGCAAAGAGTTTAAACATTTTTTTACTTGTTTACTGACTATTTTTTGTATTCAGTGTTAATTTATGTAATTTAATATTTTTTAAAAAGATAAAATTTTCTAAGAAAATTATTTATATTTTATAAGTGAAACAGTTTTTGTACTGTAACATTTCTAAGTAGATATGATTTTAATTTGCAATTAATTAGACCCCCCTCTGAATAGCTTTAACCACCTGCATGAAATATTTTTTCTATATTAAGTTCTTAAATTACAAATCTGAAAGAAATATGATTTTTTAAAGTCTTCCTTATTAGCATCTTTTAAATACTGAGTCATTTGAAATTTGAAACTTGGCAGTGATTATTCTTTTTATTAAATATTTGAAATTTTGTAAGATTAAATTTCAAATTTTTTTTTGGTTTTTAAAATGTTTTTATTAGCTTCTTGTCTAATATTAAAGAATATTTTCCAGGTTTGTGTTTAATCTAAAATATTAGAATTTATGTTTGCTAAGAATGTCTAAAAAATGTCGCAATAAATTTGATAAATTAGTTGAAATTACTTACAGCTTTGATAGAGTTAAAATTAATTAAAATTACTTACAGCTTTGAAATATTTGGACTATATAAACCAATTAAATGTCCAAAAGCAGGAAGTTTTTTGTAATTACCTTTTTAAGACCAATTTTCCAATTTTGGTATGGTAGAAGTAAATAATTGATAGGGAATAATTTATGTTAAACTAAATTACTGCCAGTCAACAAGATAAAATATCAAATTCTTTCATTGCTTTTGAATAGCAATCGAAAAAAGTTAATTGTTTCTACTTTGTGTAATAGACTTTGACCGACACAAATATGCAAAAAAATTTCTGAACTTTATTTTCTATCAATTCTCTCTGGGCTACAAAATCTCAAAATAACAAAATTGTTTTATTTTTTCCATTTTTTTTAATTCAACATCAACCGAAACTGGTCTGCTGTTTATTTTGATACTGAATCAAGATTATGGAATATCAATTATAGAATCAAGAATAATAATATAAACTACAGAAAATTTTTAAAACTAAAAAAAAAATATCATTATTTATGAAACTATTTATGTCAAGAATGAAAAGAATCTTTTGTAAACATAGAATTTCATATATGGACAGAAAAATATTATGTGTACCAATCATATATACATATTTCAGTTTGAATTATAGTAAAGAAGAAATTCTGCAAGGGTAGACATATTATTGGATAATTAGATAAAAATAAACTAGATCTTATTCTTACAAAATATTTTTATAAATAATTTTTATATAATAAACACTGAAAGAAAATTACTTGACTAATTAATTCTAAATTAATGTCAATGGATTTAAATTTTAGGTACAATTTAAATTTAAAGAATAGCTTCTTTTATTCAATTATGCTATTAAATAGTATTGCCGTATAAAAATTTCAAATTAATAATTATGTAAAATCGTCAATTTGCTGTAAAAAATTTATAAGTTTTCTTTAAAAAATTATACTTTTTAAATCAAAAAGGATATACAAGGATAATATTTGATTAATTTTCATTTTATATTTAATTTGTTATTATTTATGATAAAATTTTTACTATTATAATAATAATATAAACTACAGATAATATAAACTACAAAACTTTCTCAACTAATAATGAAATCAATTCTCATTTTTCTTACAGTGTTAAATAACAATAATTAAGTAAATAAAGACATTCTTTTAAAGCAACAAGTAGTGCAAAAATTGCGTTTTCAATGTTTTCTTGTCCATAGTCTCTCCACAAAACAAAAAATGGCATTTTTTCAAAAACAAAACATGGAAAACAGAATTTTCTGCAAACCATAATGATTTTATTTATTTATAGTATTTTCTATTTCTCGTTTTTATGACCCACCAAGTGACCATTAAACCTAACAAAAATAAGAAATAAATATTATATGGTATGGACTATGAAAACGCAGTTAACCTTATATAATAAAATACAAGTTTTCTTTAGAATTTTCCTTTTACTACAAATTAATTATAAAATATTTAAAACAAAACATAGAAAAAAACTATAGATTGTTTTGGCTATTGGGTTGGAAAATACCCATTTATAGTTCTAAAAAGTTTGAAATGATTTCTATAATAAATCGTTTTTATTCTTTAAATTTTTTGTTGGTTCTAGTATTTTTTTTTTGTTTTTGGTTTCTGTTTTTAATGATCCAAAGCAAAAATATGTTATACAATAATTTCTAGAATTTGTATAGTTTGTATTATTTTAGATTAACCATTGATAGAATTCGACATAGTTTTTTTTAATGTGTCTCTATAGAGAGATAGACATAAGCTTTTCCATTTTCAGTGAATTTTTTTTTGTTCTGTTGTATATTGAAAAAAAAATTTTCATTTATTTAAGAAAATCTGTGAATGTGACAAACAAAAAAAATGAAATAAATTCTACAATTACAGTAGAGCTGACGATAGAAAGTAGGACATAAATTTAAAGATTTATTTATACATATATATGATGGTTTGGTTTGCAATTAGTTTCTTCCTATTTTCTATTATTTTACTTTAGATTCTAAAATAAAATTAAGGAAAAATGAGGTCACAATTGTTTTTTATAATTTATAAGTTTCTTAGAAAATAAGGAGAGTTGTTGCACTACTTGTTGAATTTTTTTGTTTCTGTTAAATGTATAATAATTAACTTTCGTGTTCTTTGGGATAAAACTATTTTATGATCTGATAATATTTTGTTTTTGTAGGTCAAATCCTATTTTATTTATATAGATAAAATGAATTAAATATAAAATGAAAGTAAATAATAAGAGAGAAAGGTATTAAGTAAAATGAACTATTATAATATTAATATAGAAGGTTCCTTTCGTTCCTTTTTATAATAGTATTTATATGTGAAAAAAGAGAAAGTAATTTAAAGTCATATTTTATGTTATAGTTTTCTTCCGTATTTCCTTAGTTTCCATAAATTATAATTGATTTTTCTATATATTTTTTTCAATAATGTCTTAAATTAATTAAGGAAATTCTATTGACTCTGCAATTTATCCAAAACATATTTAAGATTAAAATATTTCAAATAATTCATTTGTAAAATTTCATTAGTTTATAAAGAAATCATTTTCAATTTCATAAAAATATTAATTTTAATTTGATTCATAATCACAGTAGAGTCTCTTTCCCTTTTATTTGGTATATACACGGCTAAAGAAAGGTCAACCCAAATAACATTAATATATTTATATAATTTTCTAATTACTATTACGAACTTTCACAGACTTTTCATATTTTTTTCAAAATTTATAGTAAAAAACAATAATAAAATAAAATTATCTCCATAGGAAAAATTTGTAATAATAATTTTGCATTTAACCTATAATAAAATCAATCATTAGTGATTACTAATAGTTTTTAGTTGATGATATTTTCTTATAATAATATACTTTCTAAAAAAACAAAAACCAAACCCTTTTATGTCACAAATGGTGAAATATTATGTATAAAATTATAATTACAATCTAATGTTTTTTTTTTATTTTGAAAAACTAAACTATCAATTATTTATATTTAATTTTTTTCATAATGGAGAATCACAAACAGATTGGATTAATTTTATGGGGAGTGTTTTGCGCAAAGAAATTAAAGATTATTTTAAACTGTCGGCAATTCGTTATTGAATTTCACGATTTCTCTGTCTCTCTGGTAATTTAGACACCTGTTAAAGAAGTTTCTTTTGATGTAAAATTATCTGCTGCTGCTATTTTACAAAAATTGTTGTTTATTGTTGGTTTTGTAACAAAAAATCAATTTTTTTTATGAATTAGTGATTTTATAATGTAATGACAGTAATTTTATAAAATTTTATATACAGTTTTTATGTTAATTATATAAATGATTTATTATTTGATAGTTTTATGGTAAATAAGTAAAATTGATTAATGTGGGAATTATAATTTTTTTTTAAACATTTTATTTAGTTATTACACTTTACAGGCAATTAAAATATTATTTTAATTATAAAAAATGTCCAAAATTTTCTTGAATTATTCCAGTTATCTAATCATTTCTAATTGAATTTAAATTAAGTTAAATTATCCTTATCAAGAATTTGAAATGTTATTGATAACGCCTACAACTAGAAATTTATTAGTTTTTCTCAATCTAGAAGAAAATTGTCTATAAATAATTTATTTAATATTAAAGTCAAATTTTCTTATTACAAATTGTTTGTGATTTTTCAACAAAATTCACTTTGTTTTTGGAAAATTTCATGGATAAATGAAATAAATTGAGAACAAGTCAATTTTGATTGAATAATTAAATACACAACTAGAGTTTTTTTTTATTGATTTTTCTTTTCTGAAAATTTTAAATACCATAATTTGAACCATCACCGGAGTAAAAGTTTTTCATGAATTTGATTTATATAAACATTGAACTCAATGAAGTTATGTAAATTTAATTAAAATTATGTAAATTGACTTAATATTTATATTTTAATTGAATTTAAAAAATTAATAATTATTTAAATTTAAGAGGAAGCCAAGAATTTCAATCAAAAACCAAAAATATTAAAGTTTTAATTTATTTTCTTTATTTTTCAGTGAATAATATTACTGCCCAAAGAATTAGCACAGAACCATCGGGTAAAATAATACTATCTGCTGGCCAATCACAAAACTTATTATGTCGATCTGGTGAACCATTTGAATATTGTCGATTTGAAATACCTGGTGAAGGTGTCCAAGTATTACGAAAAGATAAACCAAATCAAGATGCAAATTTTCAATATTATGGTGAAGGTTTAAAACAAGGACAATGTGGTGTTACAATATTACGAGTATCAGAAAAAAATCATGGTAGAGTTTATTGTTCTGGTGGTGTAGTATCTGGCGGTGAAGTTAGTAATTTCTTTGAATTAGAAGTAGCATGTAAGTATAAACTAATTTCAAATTCTAAATTTAATATAATAATTTTTCAATTATTTTAATTAATTTTATTTTTGTAATTTTTTATAGTATCACCAGCAGCACCAGAATTAGAATTACCACGTCCACGTACACCAGATGGTTCATATGAAGCTGGTACTGATTTTCAAGTTAGATGTATTGTACGTGATGGTAGACCAGCACCAGGTATTAGATGGTTTTTAGATAATGAACCAATTACAGATGGTTTAACTCAAATAACAACAATTGAAACAAATAAACAACAAGAACAAACACAAAATGTACCACCATTATTTACTGTTGAACAAGGTTTACGTAAATTATTACGACCAGAAGATAATGGTAAATTTTTAATATGTCAATCTGAACATCAAGCTGATCGTGAACCAAAAAATGCTAAACATCAATTATCAGTAACATGTAAGTAACAAAAAAAAAATTAAAATTAAATTCAAATTATATTTTTTTTTAAATAATTAATTTTGCGATTTAATTCATTTTTATTATAGATCGTCCACAACCACTGTCCGACACAAATGTCTATGGATTAATATTAGATCGTACAAATACAATAAATGTAACAATATTTGCAAATCCAAGACCACAAGTTGAATGGAATGTTGATGGTAATGTTGTACAACAAGGTGGCCAAAATGAACGTTATGCTGCATATGATCCAATTGATTTGGGTAATGGTTATTGGAATGTTACATTACGTATTGCTGGTTTAACATTAGAAGACACGGTAAAACAATATCATTTAAAAGCTGCAAATGCTTTAGGTACACAAGATTATACAATACGAATTAGTTCATCTGAAACACCAGCTAGTTCTGGTTTAGATGTTGGTGCAATTGTTGGTATTGTTGTTGCAATTGCAATTATTATAATTATTGTACTTATGGTGATATTTGCACGTGTTACAGGACGTTGGTGTTTTGCAGGTAAGAAAAATAATATAGAAGAAAAAAAATGAAAATTTATTAAATTTTATTTAATTTTTTTTTTATAATAAAAAAATGCTTTATTGCGATTACTGGGTTTTGTTATGCTTGAAATTAACATAGAATTTTTTTTAAAAAAACATGCTTTTTGGGTGATTATTATTAAGATATTTTATAATTATATTCTGGTGGATATTTTAATTTGATTACATTTCATTTTATTGATTACTCAGAAAATGATATTTGAAAATGAGCTAATAAATTTTTCTGATTAAACAATATAATTAATTCTATATAATATATACCATCATAATTAGTCATTTTCACAATTTATTAAAACATTAAACATTTATATAATTTGTGAATTTTCCAATTAAACATTTTACATTAGAAAGTTTTCGGAAACTTTCGGTATAAATTTATGTTTCGATCTTAATGCAAATATTAAGAAACTGCAGCTACTTCAAATAAATATTATATGCCTAGAAATTTACTTAATTAAATTGGTCGATCTTTTCAAACTGTTACATAATTTTGATCTTTATTGTTTTCGCATAAAATTCGACTAAATTTTTCTAATTTTCTAATAGAGTTTTAAATTATAATAGCTTAAAAATTTAAAGCTAAAGTTATAGAGAACTCGAAAAGACCATATTTTCCATCATTATAAACTAAATGAAGGTATAATTTTTTTTTTCACAAAATTAATTTCTTATGTTGCTTTAATATTATATTGTTAGATTTCATATTATTTATTCTGTTTTAAATATTATATCGTATATATAGATGGCGCGACCTGTCAAACCATTGATTACTCTAATCGGGCTACGTATAAAAAAGTAGTTTTCATAATATGTGTACATAAATAATAAAATCTTTCTGAGCGAGGATTTTATTATATACATATAATACATAAAACGATTTCGTGATTTACTATAGCATGTGCCATCTTGCGGGAATTTTTCTTTTCATATAAAAGTAAATATACTTGATCTTTTTACAATTCAAATTGATCATGTTGCAATTGAAATTTTGCATATAGACCAATTTTGAATAGTAATTTGACCTGAAAATGCTATTATGCGCCATCTTGCGAGAAAATTCAACAATTATCCATTACTCTGATCAAAGATTATAGATTTATTATCGAAGTTATTAAAAGTATCGCATCAATTTTATATTTAATTAAATCTTATTTATATTTATTAAATTTATTTATTAAATTTATATAAAATATTGTTTTTTTTTTTTTGTAATTTGTGTGTCTTTATTATTTATACCGTGTATACATTCAAAATCATTTTACCGGGTGTGCAAGAACAAGATAAATATATATATATATAACCATATATCAAACTTAAAACATTTATTTACACATAAATTCATTTAAAATGATCAAAAAGAAGACATAATCGTAAGGAAAAAAAAAACAACAACCACAAGAGCTAACAAATATATTTTTTTTTGTTTAATTTTTAATATTTTTAAAATTTGTAAATAAAAAACAAATTTTTTTTTTTATCATTTTTTTCTTTTAACCTAACATTTTTCCAAAACAAACAAAAAACCACTAACACAAAATTCTATATAAAATTAATTAAAAATATATTTTCTATATATATAAAAATATTTTAAATATAGAAAATCTATTTTTCTTCATTTTTATGCTGCTTTTAATTTAATTTAAAAAAAAAAATTATTATATTATATGAAAAATTATTATTATTGTTGTTCGCATGAAAGTTAGTTCTTGTTGTTGTTGTTACAGGAGCAACACTGAACACTGATATTGGTCCAGATTCTGAGGCACAAATAAATCCACATCTAAATGAAGAATTTGATGGTAAAGAATATGATGGTGAAGATTTACAACATCAATCTGAAGAAGTAACACCACCAGTTACCGATAAATTAGAAAAACAAAAAAAAATTGATAATAAAAGTAATTTGAAAACATCATCAACGAATGGACAACATACAAATGGAAGTGGTAAAGATACTAAAACTAACACTAATACACCAGTTTAAAATTCGTAATAATCAAAGAGTTAATATATTAATCAACAACGAAATAAAATCTCAAAAAAAAAAAAACAAATTTTTACACAAATCTCGAATCAAAAATCTCGAAGGAGTCAGTATAAAATTTATAATAGAAAGAAAAAAATTATTGAAAATAGAAAGAAAAAAATTAAATTGTTAAATTAACTAAAAAAAAAAATTATTATTACTTTATTTGAAAATGTTTTAAAAAAAAATTATAATTTAGGACTTTTTTTCTGTTTAAAAAAAAATATATTTAATTTAAAATAAAAAGTCAATTATATTTTTAAATTTTATATATTATCTTAAATACAAGAAGCGTTTCTAAAAGAAAATTGCTGAAAAAAAATATTATTCATATTAATTGCACCATCCTGGCGACAAAAATTAACAAATTACAAATTAATTTTCAACTTGAACTTATCAAATTAATGAAATTATATTATGTATAATTACAGTGCTGCGAGACTATATAGAAATTTTAACTAAATTTAAAATCATGAAAATTATTTTAAATATTAAAGTAAATTGGAAAATGTCTCAATTATTATTTAAATAAATTAGAAAATGTCACAAATTAATTGTAATTTCAAAATGGTGCAATTTATAAGTATTATTTTTCAATAAAATAATTTCGTCCTTTTAATTTTTATTATCCAAATATTATATTTCGAATATGCATAATTAAATTTTAAATATTCTTAATAAAATTTTCTACAATTTTTATTTTAAATAAAATTTTCAATTAAATTTTCAAAAAAATTTGATTAAATTTTGAAAGTAAAACTGTTTCTGTGCAGGATCCAAAAGGTACATTTAATCGGATCATTAAGCAATTTAATTAATTTTAATTTTTCAATTTTTTAGTTCAATATTTTGCCACTAAAATAAAAAAAAAATAAATATTGCATTGTAGTTTTTGTATTTTTATACTTCTTAAAAAAATAATCTACCCCACTATTATAATCTACTACATAATTTAGTTTTAAATGTTTTTATAAAAACTTTTTAGAAAAAAAAAATTACGTAATTTTAAAACTTTTAAATGTTCAAAAAAAATATAAATCATATTTGTTTTTAAATAAATAATAAAAAAATGTTCTTAGTTATTTAAGTAAATCATTCCACCAATCAATCACCTCCCTACACACATAAAAATACACGTATTAAAATTACCGTCCTTTTTTTTTACACACATATTTACATAAATAAAATTAATATTTAAAATTTAAAATATATAAATGTTTTTTTTTCCATTTACCATGTAATTAAAAAATGGTAAAGAAATTTTCTTTTAGCCACGACAATCAAAAAAATATAAAATTTTCTAAAAGTCATAAATAAATTTTTTTGAAATTTTTGTTTTATTTTATTTTAAGGATAATTAAAAAGTAGAACGTTCAAAAAATGCATTTAAATAATTATTAATAAAAAATTATAAATATTTTATTGATCACACAAAAATCAAAATAATTAAAAATATTATAAATTTTAAATGCAAAAACGTCTACTGCCAATAGTTTTTAAGTGAATTTATAGGATTTTTTTTTTATTTTTTACAATAAAATTTATTTTAAGAAAATATAAAAATGTAAAATTTTAATTGTAAAAATATGAAAAAAAAAAATATACAAATTTATGAAATAAAAAATTTATGTGTTACAATAAAAAAAATGACATGACAAGTGTTTAATATTTGAGTTTATCGATAGTGCGAAAAGGATTGACATTTATCGATAGTGCGAAACGATAAATTAGAAAATTACAGCTCAGAATTGCTGACAAATTAATTTTACTATTGGATCTGGAAAGAGGAATCAATTTGTCATATATATTAATTGAATTTAGTTTCTGACTGATCTCTCTGTAAGGATATTACTGTAATTTTTATACAGGAAAATGGAGTCTGTTTAGTATACATTTTATAATTCTAGAAAAATACTAAAGATTTTTTTCTACAAATTTATATAAGTGCAAATCACCCAGTAATGGCATTAATTTACATTAATTTATTAAAAAAATTTCATTTAATTAATTTTGTTTATGTTAAATCATTTTAAATTCTCATTGAAAAATTATTTTAATTTATTTTTCATAATTTTTTTTTCATCTTCTTTTCTTCAAATTTTTCAGCTAAATCACCGAAATCACCAAAAAGTGAAACGTAAGTAGTACATAAAAAAATTAATTCTATATTTTTATAAAAAATTCTTGCATTTCTTTCTTAAAAATCATTTTCTAAAAATTCATTTTTAATTTTGGTTAATAATTTTAAAACACTTTTTCATAACAGCATGCGCACTTGTACATTATATTTTGTAGTATAATTTTAATTTAATTAAAAAATATAGTAAATTTTATACATTATAAAAAATAAGAAAAATGTCACGCATTTCATTAACGTAGAAAATTTAATATTATTTCTTTTTGATTAAATAATTTAAATTCATTCAAAATTTTATGCTTTTCTTCATAACCAAAAAAAAAAAAGAACAAAAACACAGCATTTAAAAAAAAATATATATTAAAAATTCGTATATCAAAAATTAGGAAATTATCTGTAAAATTGCTTCACAAAAATTTCCCGAAAACAAAAAAAAATCTTTATAATAATTTTCTTAATTCTTCACATCAAACAACAAAAATTCTTCGTCATTATTTTCCCAAAAAACAAAATTTTCATTTACATAAATTTAAATTTTTTTATTTTTTCAAATTTAAATTAATTTTTTTTTTATTTTATATTTTTTTTATTTTTTTCTATATTTTTTCTCTTTATTTTTTTTTTAACGTGTGGTAAAAATTTTGGTGTCCTTACCAAAAAAAAAACTATATAAAATTAATAAAATTAAACCAATAAAAAAAACATAACTCATTAGTCCTGATGAGGCACAGCTGGAAGCAAAAACTGCTCTTATATCAACACCAAATCATACAACAATTACAATGAATAATAATAATAACAATAAAAATCATCATAATAATATTGATAAGGAACAGAATGATAAAATTCGATTATCAAGGATAGGAAATAATGATGATACTACAAATGAATTAAGTAATATAAAATCAAATAATGATAATATTGGAGATGATTTATTAACAAATCGTGAAGAGAATGTTTATAATCCAACAACAATACCAATTATTAAAAATAATATTAATAATTATGATAAACAAAATAGAATATTAAATAGAAAATCAATTGATGATAAAGAAAATCTTATTGGAAGAATAAGAGAAAATGATGGTAGTAATAATGATGGAGAAAATTCACGTGATAGTAAAATTGATTTATTAAAACGTGGTAATGAATTAGGTATACCAACAAATTTAGGTGAATCAAGATTATCAAAATGGATACCAAAGGATCAAAGAGAATTAATTGGAAAACAAGCTAAATTATTATCAAATCCGCGTACAAATAAATCAAAACCATTTGAAACTGAAATGTAAGATGGTAAAATATTAAAGATTTATTTATGTATAATCATTGGAAAAATAAATTTGTCATTTTACATTTTCGAATTAGTCATTTTAGTAATGAAATTTTTAAATTCGTCATTTTTTTTTTTGGAAGGCAAATTCGCCTTTTTGCAAATTCAATTCGTCTTCTTAATAAATTATTTAATATTAAATTGTAACTTAAACTAAAAAATGCGAATTCAACTTGCAATCCAAACAAATTTGGTGTGCAAAAAGGATAATTCTATTTCTAGTAAACATTAATTTGAAATGTAAAAGGACTAAATTTGGCTTAACAATGCTAAGTAAATTTTTTTAAAAAAGAATATAATGCAAACGCTTTTTTTGTAAATTAAAATTTATTATATAATTTTATATGATTTATCAAATATAAGAAATATATTTTTAACAAAATATAGTAAATATAAAAATATGGTTATGGAGTGATAAATGTCGATAAACCATTAAAATATTTTGTGATTGATTTGTTAAACATAATTTGTTTTTTTTTTTTGTCAAATTTCATTAATTTAGTGATTTGTTTTGCCATGAAATACGTATTGAACCAAATCAGTATTTCATATTATAATTTTATGGAATATTTTAAATAAATAATAATAAAAAGATATTGTAATGTTAAGTTTATAAAAAATTTATTAATTTAGATAAATCATTAATTATATTGATTAAATTTAAATTTAAAAAAAAAAATATTTAATTGTAACTTTTTTTTTTATAAATAAAACACTTAAAAATATTTATAACAAATAATTATCATAATCGAAAATTGAATTACAAATAAAGAATATATTTTTATTTAATGTTCAAATACATATAATAAATTATTTAAAATTCTTTTATCATATAATTAAATTTAATTTAATTTGTCCAGATATTTTAAAAAATCATTAATCTCGACCTTTTTATTTGCAATTTTGTTAAATTTTTATATATTTTTGATAATTAATTATAACAACGAACTTAAATAAAATAATTTTATCAAAATAAATATAATAAATTGGCACAAAATGAAATTATAAAATAACAATTATTGGAGATTGATAATAATATTTTTCTGCACTTAAATATATAGACTTTTAATATACACTTCAAAATAGTCTATTTTTTTTTTATATCAAATTAGTCCATCGCAAAAGAAATTATTTTTTAAAGGGCTAATTTGAATGTGAAAAGTAAAAAGACTGGTTAAAAATGTATAAAGTCTAATTTGACCCGAAAATGTTATAAATTAAATTAAAAATATTTAATATATTTAAATTATTAATTACGTTTTTTTTTTACTTATTTATTGTATATTTAATTTATTAACCAACAAATTAATAAAACTTAATATTTGAAATTGTAATATTTAAATTATATCTTAAATAAGTTCTTTATATATATAAATAAAATGGAATTATAAAATTTTTCTTTTAATAAAATATATTAAATATAATAAAAAATTAAGGTAAAAATTGTTGCTTCTTCAAAAATTTATGCAAACTTTATTTTTTGTTATGCTTATTTGAAATGTTTAATATTTAATTTAATTAATATATCTTATTTTTTTACTTACTATCATTTGTATTTTTCGAATTTCATAAAATAATTAATAAAAATTCTTCGTATTTAGTTTGTAATAATTAAATAAATTTTTATAGATTAGATTATTCGGAAATGTAAAAGCTTTTATAACATTAATTGAAAAAACAATGACATTCGTAATCTAATCAATATGGTATTAAAACTAAATAAATAATAATCATAGTATTTTCGTGATATTAATTTTTATTTCAACTCAAATTGGTCTTTTTCTAAAATAAATTATGAATTTATTGAAAATGATTTAGAAAGGAAAAATTTTATTTTGGAAAATATCAATTGAACGTGACAAATTTATGATCCTTTTCAAGGAAATTAAATCTTAACATTGGAGTTGCTCTCCTCCATATTTTTTAGTGCACTCTAATTAACAAGGACATTGATGATTCATATTAAATCAATTACAACAAAATTTTGTAATAATTATTGGTTTATTATTGGTATACAAATAAAGAATATTATAGTTTAATTTTATTTAATATATAAAAAAGTATGGGAAAATATTGAACGTATAGTAAATAATTAAAGATCAATGATTTATCTTAAAAAAAACTCAAATTTAAACATTTGTAAGTATAAACTTTTTGTCATGTAATAGAATATTTTTATTTACCAATTTAATTATTATATTTTAGCTAGTAAAATAAATTAAATTCATATCAAATCATATCCTTATAAGTACAACAAATTTTACTAATTTCATTTTTATATTTATATTAATTAAATATAATATTTGAATTTATGTAGATTTTTAGGCTAAATTTTCCCAATAATAATTAACCATTGAAATCTTAACAAAAATATAAAAATTAATTGAAAAAGAATTTAATTTTTATAAAATCATTAATGATTTTTAATAATTAAATTAAATTGCGTGACATTTTAAAAATGTAAAACAAATAATAATTAAAATTTTAATGTTTCATTTACTTTAAAAATAGGTAATTTTAAAATATTTCTAAAAACTAAAAATTTAAATTAAATTTTCTTTAAAAAAAAATTTATATTTATATAAAAATATTAAAATCAAAAAACAGAAAATTAATTGTAATTAAGCATGTTTTAAAATGAATTTAATGTTTTATTTAATGTTTTTGGTGTGTGTTTTTTTTTTATAAAATTTCTGTTTTTTTTTTTATTAATTTTTGCTTTATAGTTTCTATTGGTTGTAGGCATTTTTTTTTTCGATTTTGGTTTGTGTCCCTCAATCCAATAAAATAATTTTGTAATTTTTTGAATTAAGACATTTTTTTTTATTACTATATAAAAAATTAAAAAATTTAGCAGTGACACAGAAAGTGCTGTAATAAAACAACAAGCTAGTAATAGTAAATCAAAAAGATTACCAACATTTTCGGCAATATTTAAAAAGCGTAATGAAAAATTCACATCAGCAAATAAAGACACAAAAAAGGATAATACAACATTAGATGGACAAAATGAGGATGAACAAAGATTATCAGCTAATTTAAGTGGTGATGGTAATAAAGATGGTGATGGAAATGATAATGAATTAAAGGTAAATTTTATTATTTTTTTTTTATTATAAAATAAATAAATTAATTAATTTTAATTATTATGCAGGAAGATAAACAATTAGTTTACGCTGAATTAGTATTGAAACCAGCTGATGATAAAAATCCAAATCCACCAAAAAAATCAACTGAATATGCTGAAATTGTTTATGTACAAAAACAACCTAACAAGAATGACGATAATCTAAAAGATGGAAAAAATTAAAAAAAAAAGAAAAATTATAAATAATTTATTTTTACTAATTTTGTAATTTTATCTTTATTTAAATTTTATAAAATTTTATATTTTTTTTAGGTCAAATTTTTTGATCATTTTGCAATTCAAGAAAAAAAGGGACAAATTTTCATTTTAAAAATTAATAAAATTTGGTTTTTTTTTTTAAAAGGATCAAGATTTTTGAATTGTAAATTCGATATTAAAATAAATATGTAATTGTAAAATGTACTTATACTTATTTTATATATTGGCGCTTATATGTTTTTCTAACAAACATTTTAAATTTTTAATGCAAAATTTTATGTAATCATAATTTTTTATATATAAAAATAAATTAAATTAAATATAAAAATAATGTTGGCAAACACAAAAAAAAAATAAAAATGAACACAAAAATTAATTAAATTTAAATTAAATCATTCCACGCGCAAATAAAGAAATATTAAATTAGAAATTAAGAGATTTTTAATTTACAATTTATTTATAATTTTATTTTATTTTATTTTTAGTGATATTTTTTTTTATGGTTAATTTAAACTTAAATAATTTTTTTTTTATGAATTTATTATTTAAAAAAAAGAGTTATAATATTTTTTTGTATTTAAAATTATTAAAAAAAAAAAAATAATGTTAAAATATATTAAATTTTTTAAACAAATAATTAATTTAAAATTTATTTTTAGTTAATAATTTTAACAGAATTTGAATTTTCATTTTTTTTGCACAATAAATATAAAAATAACAATCCAATATTTTTCATTAGAATTAAAATTTTTGTAATTTAAGAAGAAATTAAATTAAAATAAAATTTTTTGGTAATTTTTTTTTTTAAATTTTACATATTTATAAAAAAAATTCAATTTAATTAATAATAAATAAAAGAAGTTTTAATGGTATAATATAATTATTGTTTATTTATTTAATTGAAAATATTTTTATTAAATTTTTTTAGAAGGATTATTGACTAATTGATGTCAAAATTGCAATTTATTTGATCGTGTATTTAAAATTTCAGTAACTCTTTAATTCGTAATACAAACTTAAAATAATATGCTTTTCTATCCGTCTGTGCTATGTAAACAATAAGATGCACTTAATATACCACACGTACATGCAAATTTATGATAGACCATTCCGTTGGAAAGTTTAAAGTATTGAGAGAACCAATTATAATTCACAGAAATTAAAAAGTCTTCTGGTATGCGGCCCTATTATTATTTTACCACAATATAATTTTTTCAGTAAATTGGACTCGAATATTTTACCAATGGTTATTACAAAAACTAAATATTCGATAGTAAGATGTTTTGCCGCCAGGGGCGCTATAATACAATTTTAAATTATCATGTATTAATGTACAACGTAATGGTGAAAATAAGACACAAGAGATATAATAAGTTCAATACTGAAGTTAATATATTCTGTTAATTAAAAAGACTAATTTCAAGTTTAAAAAGACTAATTTGATAAGTAAAGACTATTCGCACATATTTATTATCATTCATAATCTAAAATTAAACTATAAATGTAATTATTTTATTTATGTATACTTACAAAATTTACCTTAATATTTTACATAATAATTAATGGAACAAATAAATAATAAGAAAAGAAATATTCTGCCATTTTGCAATTATAATTTGAAATATAAATATTGCATAAATAGATTATTTATTTTCTTTTCTTTGTAATATATTTTTCTTTAAATTCATGATAGCATTATCTTCAGATAAGACAAGCTTTTTAAAGTTATTGAAATATATTTATATACTTTATATCTTCACATGACTACGTAGTTTGATTTGCAATTTATTTGTGAAGTGAACATAACGTGAATACATTATGAACATTAAAATCATATAAAATTATAAATTTGTTAGTTGTAATATTAAAATCTAAATTATATAAAAAATAAAATGAATTCATCAGAGAACCTGGGCATTTCGCCTGAGATGAGGACAAAAATGGAAAGTTATCGTAAAACAGGGATGGTAATAAAAATAATTGAATCTAAAAAATAATAGAATCTAGAATTGATAGAACGGTACAGTGTCAATAACTATATCGCGCCATTGTCCTATTTGTTCAATTCGCCACATATTCAGTTGATTATCTGCGTTTTGAATTTTTTTATTTTGAATTTATTATATAGCCAAGTTTTGTATACGTAATTAATAGCTAATCCTTTCAACAAGAACTTGTAATTCCATTTTTTTGGCAGCAAATAAAATATTAAGGGATATTAGGCCAGGCGACCATAGATTTTACGCAGTACTCGTAGCTCGTAGCTAACAAAACAAACAGCGTGATTTTGCCAAATACAATAATGCTTTTATCTCACCGAAAGGATTAAAAGGATGTAAAAATTATTTAGTAAATAATATACAAATTGTTTTGTAGGGAAATTAATTGTTCGTTTTAAGCGAATCGAAAACGATATAAAAACGATATAAAACTTGGAACTTGGAATTTCACACGATTATAATTATAAAACTTGGAACTTGGAATTTGACAAGATTAGAATTATAAAGAGTATGAATTTTTTTTTAAATAAATAATGGCCTAAATATCGGACAATAGTCTCAAAAAATTGTGGAAATTACAAGTATGCGTATACGTATAACAAATATTTTTCTTTATATATTTTATTTTATTTAAATTCCAGCTAGTCGTCAATAACTGACGGCTAGATGGGTTTTAAGAGAAATTAATTACGGTAAGTTGTATTTAAATTTAAAAGTAGATGCTCTCTGAATTAGAATTAAGTAAATGTTTCGATTTATTCTTTATAATAGAAGAAAAGTGTAATTTTATTAAATATCATTTTATATTATGTATAATGTAATTTTAATTGAAATGAATATATTTTTATATAGTTTACAGATATTACTATTGTTACGGACGATAGGGAAATACGTGGTCATAAATTAATTTTGTCATCAGTGCCTTGGTTAATTTCTAAATTGATTGATAGTAAAAATAAATAAATTAGTATAAATATTTAAAGATATAAAAATTATTTCATTATAGAACCAACAATTTATTTATATGGTTATAGAGGAGATGATATTGAAAAAATAATTAATTTTATATATACTGGAAATATTGATTTCGACAAAACAACTGAAGCCATAAGATTTTTTAAGCTTTCAAACAAATTAAATTTCATATTTCTAGAAATGGTAACTGTAGGCGATTTAATGGATAAAAGTAGAAATAAATATGAATGTTTAGATATTTGGATTTTTGCACGTAAGATACATAATTATGCATATTAAAATATAATTTAATCTTAAATAATATAAAAAATTTTTAGTTGAACAACGAATTAATGAATTACAAGAATCATGTGAAAAAGTCATATTCGAAGATTGCAAAAATTTATTGATGAATTCCATCGAAAAACTAACTGAATATCATGTATAAAAATTATATTAAATAAAATTTTGAAAAATATTTAAATAAAATTTATTTTCAGATAGAATATTTGTTATTCAGAGCAAAGATGAGTGATTTTGATAAATATCAAATTATAAAAAAATGGGGTGATTTTAAAGATGGATCAAGCGATCAAATAGATACTGTCCAGAGATTATTTGATAATCATGTTACATGGTCAAATATTGAAAATGATAAAATTCCAAGGATTACTAATGATGCATATATGAAAAACTATTTCAGTGATATTATTTTCAAGAATTTTAGTAGGCTTCAGTATATAAAAAAACAATAAATTGTTGTGTAGGTTTTTTTTTAATGATTTTCTTACTTTTCAAAATTTTGTTTCAAAATCTCTTCACATTCAAAATAATTTATTTTCGTTTGATATAAATAATTTAAAAGTTGGTGTTTTAACAAAATTAAAATGGATACCCCTTGCCATTTTATTTACAGCTATTTACAATTACTCTGGCAGTTTCAAAAATTCAAATTGAAAACTCGCAACTGCATATGGGGGACTCGTAGATTTTAGTAATTTAACAACGAAATTGTGAAAAACTAGATTTTTGCCCGAAACAAGATTTTGAAAACCAAGAGATATTTTGTTACTGGCTATTTTGTTAAACATAATTAAGAATTATATATTTCAGAAAAACTTAACTTTCCTTAATCAATACGTCAAATTAAGTTAAAATTAAATATCTTCTGATGTTTTTAAACACGAATGGTGAATGGTTAATTGTTTCATTATGTATAGTATATAAAATTCTTTGTTAAACTAACTAGAAATTAATATGCAGATAATGAAATTTAAACCAATTTTCCTTTTGAATAATGAAGGGTCAAATATTTTGTAATTAATAGTCAAATGTTTAATTGTAATATATATAGATTAAATTTATAATTCCTTATTATCTTGTACATATATTAATAATCAATATTTAACTATACATACATAATGTATCTAGGTATTGATTTTATTTTAAAATAAATATTTATAATTTTGATATTGGAAAATAAAAATGTTTTTTAATTCATTTATCTTTTGATAAAGTGACAAATATAGAGAAATAACTAATACATATGATTTAAAGTACTTATATAGAAATAGCTTCTGCTCTTGAAAAACAAAGTACTTTCTCTCTTTGTTATATATAATATATATATATATGTGTAATTATAATTATACTTAGCATATAATTATTATCGCATCATATTTTTTGATCCATTCGCAATCTTATCAGAATTCATTATAAAAATTTTGAAGACATATTTGAAATAAAATTAGTTCTTAGAAAACCATAGTTGAATTCGATACATTATAATTGGGTATACGAATTACATTAAATTATTATTGGTGGTTTTTATTTGCAATAAATAGAATTACACCTTTAAATTATAAAGTGGTTTTATAAAATTGCTTAAAAAAAAAAAATCATGCAATTAAATACTTAATCATTTATTTTTTTAACAAATGTCCAATATGACTAAGTGAAAAATAAATAAATATCGATAAAAGCAATTTCACAATAATTGCAATGTCATCAGTAACTGGTGACTTATCAGAATTTTGTCACGAGACAAGTGATTGGTATATATATAAATGCAAATTAGAGCAGCATTTTATTGCTAATAAAATAGTGAATCATGGTAAAAAAAGAGCTGATCTATTGTGTCATCTTCATGATGATACTTTAAAATTGTTATGTAATTTACTTGATCAAAGTCCTGCCAATACTGAATATGACAAATTAATAAGAACATTTGACGATCATTTCAAACCAGAAGCTTCAACATTGACTGACCGATATAAATTCTATTCATCTAGTAAAGTCTCTGATGAAACTTATCAAGAATGGGCTGCACGTGTACGAATGTTAGCCTTAAAATGCAATTTTCGTACTCATTATTCCATGGCAATTAGGGATAAATTTGTTATGGGTCTACCAATTGGTCCAGAAACACATAAACTTTTTCTAGAAAACACAGATCATACAGTTACTTTGGAAAAATGCTTAAAAATTTGTGAAAATCTGGAATATCTGCAAAATCAATATTCAATAAATGATAAAATTAAAGAAAGCAAGTCTGCAAGAATGTCTGCAAATAATAAAAAAATTAAAATGACACCATCGACAACAGCTACGAGCTTTGGTTACAATGGTATAATATATCAAAAGAAATTTAATATTATAATAAGAGATATTAATAATCTAATAAATTATATAAGAGATATTACTATTGATTAACACTAGAACTACCAACTACCTAGTTTTACCAATCCGTCAATATGACGGATATATACAAAATGCAATTAATAGCAAATTTGTGAATAAGAAATCGTGTGTTTTATTAAAATTACTTTGTTGTCATATTAAAAGTCATCATAAATCTCCAAAAAAATACTTACATACTATACTAATAAAAATTTAACTAATAAATGTAAAATCCGTCATTTTGACGGGTTGGTAGTTCTAGTGTTAAGAACATTTATTTATGTTTATGCCTTAAATGTATTTTTTTCCTATTGTTTTTTTAATTTTTTATGTCTCTTGTCTGTATTGTGCTGTTGACTTATTTATGTATTGTAGTTTATGGTTGTTTCTTCGTCCATATTACTATTATTTAAGCTTATAAAATAATAATTACATCTTATAAATATATTATTTTATTAACATTCAATAATATCAAGGAAATAATTCAATTACCTCATGTGAAGAAGTAATACAAAATCTATAATTTATCGTAATGTAGTTAATGGTTTATTTAGTTCATCTAGTCTAGATCCTATCAGCATACTGTACATTTTCTGAAATATAATTAAAAAATCAGCTTTGTTGATGCAGTTTGTCATTAATTTAGTTTTACCTTCATAAAGAAGTAATTTCAACTATTCCATATTTTACATTTAGTTCATTTAACATGGTTTTCTGGATATTTGTTGTGATGTCATCAGAAAAATGTAAATATTTAGTTTTATGTCATCATATACAAAAATTGTCTTACTTTCCCCATACAGAATTTTAAATATTGACTCTAAAACTGCACCGAATAGGTCTGCTAATAGCGGGTGATTTTATTGTCACGCCTCTATGGTACTTATCAGGATGACGAATACTTAAATATAGCCACTTTTTGAAATTTAATTTCTTTCATAGGATATACTTTTTTCTTTTGACCTTTCCGACAATCCATATATACACAAAACAATCCAATTATATAATATTACTATCTTTATTACCTGGCTTCGCCCGGTAGTTGAAAATACATACAGTCGAATGGTAGCCAGAATTATATGTGCAAATGTCATATCACTACTGAATTATTTATGTTTTTCAGATTCTGTTTGCAATTGTTCAAATTTGTAGATTAGAAATAATTTTGGTATCTAATTACATGAGAAACATTAGGTAACTAATAACTAAGTATATAATGGTTGAATTTTATTCAACCATATTATACTATGGTTCTTGTAATCAAAATCTCATTTCTATAATCAAAATAATGTTTATCTCATAATAAAAGTTTTTTTTTACTAAATAATTGTGGTTTTCAGAAAAAGTTACAAAAGAGGCTAAATCTAAGATGAATGAATCTATGCTAAAATTCCTCATTGATAGTTTAAAAGAAAACAAGGTAATATTTACGTTGGTCAGCCAGACAAATAGAGTTAATATATTAGGAATTTAAAACAGAAACTAAAAATTACTCTTTGTAATAGCTCGAAAACTCAAATTTCAGACATTACAATTTTATATTTTAAATTTTTTTGCAGGATGTAGATGTCACTATTAAAACTGATGATAAAGAAATATATGCTCATAAATTAATTTTGAATTCTTTCCCTGGATTATTGGGCACTTCTGATCGTAAATATTAAATTAAATATATTTGAAAATATGTCCATATAATATACAAAAAAAAACTTACAGAAAAAATAATTGATTTAAAGGCTTATAAAGGAGATGATATTCAAAAAATCATTCATTTCATTTATTGGGGAAACATTGATTTTAAAGATACAGATGAAAAAATACATTTTTGTAAACTTTCAAGAAAATTACTGTTACTACCTCTTCAAGAGTTTATCATTAAACATTTATCAGAAAAGTGTAAAGATCTGATAGATTGTTTGGAAATTTGGAATTTCGCAAGTAAAATTATGAACTGAAAAAATGTTTATAACATAATGTCTTTTTTTTTTTACTATAATTATAAATTATAGAAGATGAAGTAATTCCGGATTTGCAGAAATCATGTGAAGAAGTAATATTCGCTGATTGTAAAACCTTTATGATGAATTCGATTAAAAAACTTACCGAGAACCAAGTATAAAAATTATATTACATTAAATTTTGAAAATATTAAAAAAACAAAATTTAATTTACAGATCGAGTTTTTGTTGGTTAGATCGAAATTAAATGATTTTGAGAAATTTGAAATTATAAGACATTGGAGTGAAACCAACGGAAATTTCAATAGCTCTGCCAAGACTTTATTCAATAATTTGGTGAATTGGAACAAAATTGAGAAAGAAAATTTAGAAAAAATTACTAAAGATCCGTACATGATAACTAATTTCAATAAAATTGTTGCAGACAAGGTAATACCATTGATTTAAAATCAATTGTAATAACAAACCTAAATACGGAACCTTACTAAATACAAATATGAATTTAAAACTATTATGTATTCAGTGTAAGATCGCCAAATAATTTAACAGTGGAATATTTTGTACAAAAATAATCCAACATAATTATATTATCTAAAAAAAAATTAAGATAATTTTAACATCGCCAATTATAAATTTGTAAAAATATAATAATCAAACGGAAATTTTAATAACCAATAAAATTCAATTAATAATTACATCAAAAAATAATATTATTTTATTTTATCCTTATCTTACTTTGCACGTTTATTGTATTAGCCAATCACAACATTATTGAAATATTAACATCGTGCATAATTTTAGGTGTTCATAAAGGTTTGAATATAAGATAAAGAAAAAAAAATTTCATTAATTAATTTTAAAAAATTTTTTATTAAAAATAATTTAAATTATTTTTATAAATAAATTAAAAAATTAAACAAAAAACTAACACAATTAAATTAATTAAATTATATGATAAAACATTTTTTACCACATTTATTCTATTCATATTAATTTTGGTGTATTTTCAGCAATTTGCATAATATAATTTAAATTTGATTGTAATTGTTTTATTTGTTTAAATGTATCTGGTTCAATATTATGTACAATATGATGATCCAATTGATTGATTTTTTTTGGTTTTATTAATACCATACCATTACGTATTGGTATATTAATATTAGCTGTTGAAAATTGTGTCATTGTTGTAACAATTGGACTACCTGCTAATGATATTATTGTTTCACCTGGTTTTGGCCAACGACAAATAGCTGGTGAATTATGATTATATAATCCACGATCAACACTTTGTGCTTTTTCAAATGATACTTCTTTTTTCATATCTTTTAAATATGTACATGCCGAACGACTACGACGTGTTCTCGCTGAACAATATAAACGTAATGATGGCTTTTTCATTGATTCACTATTTTGAATTATTGAAACTTTATTACAACTATCTTCAGTTAAATATCCTTCATCATCTTTTGATTTTTTATTATGACAATTTGATTGCATTAATTCGGAAAATGTATTTGAATTTTTCGTAGTTAAAAATAATTCAGATAATGTCATTTGAAGAAATTTTTTTTGAAAACGAGTTTTTATCATACGAAATTTACTTATAAAATTTTCACAAGTTAAATTAAAATGTGCATTAAGTGAACTTATAAGTTGATCTGAAATAGCATCAAATTCACGGAGTCGTTCAGATAATATTTGATCTTTTTCATGATTTTTCTTTTTTGTTTTATTATTATTATATTTTGTTCGAGGCATTTAATATTTATTTTTTTCCCCAATTTCTTTTAAAATATTATATTTAATTTATTATTTCGTAAATTGATAACTAAATCATTGAAAGTTTAATTTGAAAAATTAATTTTTAGATTATATTTTATAAATTTAAAATTGTTGTAGATATTTAATGTATCAAAGTTAATTTTTGCTTCATATTAAATATAATATGAAGCTTTGTGATGCAGAGCAAATTTCGAAATTTTTTTTTTCGAGATTTTGAATTTTTTCTTACGTTTTAGATGTCAGAGAATCAGAATCAGCAAAAAAAAATTTCGTGTCCGCCGTACGCCGTACGTCGTACGCCGTACGTCGTACGCAAAACAAAAATTGCCTTTTTGAATCGCTTAAAAATAGTACTAAAACACATTCAATTGAATCAAACATTTACAGAAAGGTAAACTAAGGATGGAATTTTATGCTTATGGTATCCTTTTCCGAATAATATACCTACAAACCCCTTCATGGAGCGATAAAAATGCACAATTTTGTGCATGTCAAAAAACACACCTTAATATAGTCGGATCTTTACCCTGTTTCACAGTTTCATGAATAGACACCATACAAAGAACATAAGAAAAATTCAGAGCCCTGGATCCCCGCCCCCTTATTTAATGGTAATATTATAATTGAATTTTTGAAAATTGATATGCACATAAAACCAGTACGATTTAACGTAAAACATTATAACTTTTAAAATAGGTATAACAAGTTAGTACCTTTCCATTCCATATAAAAAAAATTAATCCCCGCCTTTTTTATGTGGGTGAGGGGCTTATATATCAAACAAGTTACAACCCCTCAGCGGGGAAGTTTATTAAAGAAGTGAGAAATAGGTTTCTTCATTATACTATTATACACCTTCTACATAAAAATCAGCCTCATACCTGTACTCCCCTTCATTTTACTAGTGAAAGAATTTTTATGGGACTATTAAAATTGTATTTTTAGTATTTAAAATGATCATAGCATATAAAACATTTAATATACGGCCTATTATCTTATAAGTTAGATATAATAGGTTAGTATCTTTCGAAATCATTCAAAATTTTCACCCCTTTCCCTTTTTATACGGGCGAGGGGGTATATTTATAAAACAAGAAGCAACACCTCCTCGGAGAACTGGATTGAAAAAATAAGAAATAAGTTTTTTTTAAATACTATTTTAGACCTTATGCGAAAAATTTGTTTCCGTACCTGCAACACACTCTATTCTTCATCGCTTAGAAATGCAACATTTCAAAATTTATTATATAGTTTATGAAAATTTAATTTTTGGAACTTAAAATAACTATAAAATAAGCCACAGTTTAGATATAAACTTGAAATTTATAAATTGGGTGCAATAGGTTCGTGGTAATCCAAATCACTCCAAATTTTAACATGCTGCTCTTTTTTGGTGGAGGATGGGGTACATTTAGAAAACAAGCTCCATGCCTTCCGCGGGGGGCTAATTTAAAAAAATGAAAAAATACTTTTTTAACAATGAAATTTTACACCTTGTATAAAAAAATCAGTCCCACCCCGTCAACCCTCTTTATGTCAGTTGTATTTGAATTTCGATATTTTCAAAGTAAAATTTTTGAAATTGAAAATGGCTAGAAAATGGTCCAGAGTTTATGTACGACTTTCTTACTTCTATGCCAGGTACAATAATTTCAAACCTTGCGAAATCACTTAAAATTATAAACCACCATTTTATTAAAGTAGAGGAGGGGGTGTATTAATGAAATAAGAAATATACCCTATGCGGGAGACTATATCAAAAAAATTAAAAATTGGTTTCTTCATAATACTATTCTACACCTTGTACATAAAAACGAGACCTGTACCTTCAACCCTCTTCATTTTACAGGGGTAAAAATTTCGACATTTTAAAAATTAATATTATATTGGATATACAATTTCTAGTATTTATTTATTGAAACTTAGTAATAATTTCAAATTGTACAACATTGGTAGTTTTGAAAAAATTATTACTTTTAATTTTATATATATTACGTGGTTCGTGAAATTCAAATTTATCACAAAGGTCTTAGATTAGATATTAGCTTTGAAATATAGTTATAGCGGACCCTTCTTTATTTCCCCACCTACCCACGAAAAAAAAGATTTCCCCACCTACCCACGAAAAAAAAGCTGTCAAGTTGGAAGAGTGCTTCATATACCCTTTTGATCCACCTAGGATTTAGTGAAAACGAAGATTTAAATAAAAATTATGATTTTTACAAAACTCCCAAAGTTGTACAATTTAAAATTACAATCAAGTTTTTATAAATAAGTACTCGAATTTGTATTACCATATTTATACTAAATACTCGAAATGAAATATATATATGTTTTTATTCTATAAATTTCGAACTTTTTGCCCCTGCAAAATGAAGAGCGTTGAAGGTACGTGTCTCAATTTTGTATAGAAGGTGTAGGTGTGTATTTTTGAGAAAACAATTTCTCATTTTTCCAATCCAGTCCCCCGCCGAGGTATAGCAGCCTGTTTAATAGATATACCCCTCACCCATATGAAAAGGAAAATATTCAATTTTCATAAACTATATAATAAATTTTGAAATGTAACATTTCTAAGTGATGTAGCTTAGAGGGGGTTGCAGGTAGGGAAATAAATTGTTGGCACAAGTTGTAAGATAGTATTGTTAAGAAAATAATTTCTCATTTTTTCAATCCAGTCCCCCGCTGAGGTGCTGCCAGCCTCTTTCATAAAATTACCCCCTCACCCATAATAAAAGGGAAAGGGGTAAAATTTTTGGCGGACACGGATGTTTTTTGCTGATTCTGAATCCCTGACATCTAAAACGTCCAGAAAAATCAAAATCTCGAAAAACAAATTTTCGAAATTTAGACCGTACCACAAAGCTTCATATATTTACAATATTTGAAGCAATATATATATATATATATATATATATATATTGTCTTATATCATAAATTCAACCATTCGATATATATAAGAATTTGATCATTTTTACCATTCGTATAAATTTTATATAAATAACATCTTAAGTTTTATATAAGAACATAAAATATATTTACTTTTAAATTGTGAAAAACACGTATAGTTTTATAAAATATTATAACTTTTAGGTTGATCTAAAAGGGGATATGAAGCACTCTTCCAACTTGGCAGCTTTTTTTTCTATGTAATATATATACATACTTAAAAGAATATGATAATTATGCTAAAATTGAGCCCATGGAAATATTCGGAAAATAATGAAATCCATTTGATGAATGTTCACGAAATATATTTCGTCAAAATACGATTAAACAAAAGAAAAACGATTTTATAAAGTAAGTAACTAATATTTCGCTACTAAGCTACCATTTTAATAAAACAATTGTTCTTGTACGAAATTTATCTTTGTTGAAATCGATAATGAACCTATTTAATTTTTAGCATATCTGCAGTTGATTAAATATTATTTTCAATTACTAAGCTTTTTTTATAGATTTATCATCATAAAAAATCAATGACTTTATTATTGTGGCAAACTCTTTATGGCATATACTGAAAATAACTTAATTTTTGTTAAAAAAATTAAAATACAATAATTGTTGAATACTGTATATATTTTTTTTTTGCAATATATATAAATGTACAACAATTTTTTAATCATTCGTGATTGATAAAATAAATAAATATATAGGTAATAAAAATTCGTTATCAAAATTTAAATTTATTGATAACGTTACTGCGATAACATATACATTTACATATAGATTAGTTTAAAATTTGTCGATTAAAATTTTTCTATAATAAAGTATATAATTTAATTCTTATGAATTTAGTAATGAATTAGCTGTTGACCAAGTGGAATAATAAATTTGTGTAATTTTTGAAGCAAAATTTTGTAAAAAAAAAAAAAAAACAAAAAAAAAAATGTCTAATCAGCCGGAAAATGATATGTGTAAGGAAATGCGAATTCAAATGAATGCAAATCGAAAATCAGGAATGGTAAAAATTTATTATATTTGTATAAAAAATGATTCACGGCACTGAATTAAAAAAAATATTGATAAAGAACATATTATATAATTTATGTATAGAATATATTCAAAAATATTGAAAATTACATCGGGTGAATTAACAATAAATTTTAGTAAAAAAAAAACTAACTAATTTCCACTTCTTTACCAGTTTTTTTGTATCGAAATTCTAGATAGTTAATATACTTATAAAAATTACTAGAATTAACAAAATATTATAATAATCGAATTCTTATCTGTAGAATAGAAATGTTGGTGTCCGCCATTTTGTGTGTAATTAAAAGCTTGGCACTTGGCATTATACATAAATAGTTAAAATTTCCATGAATTCATAAAAACTTATAAATATGAATTTAATATGCAAGCGCACTAAATGCTAATCTATAATAGTTGACATGTATGTGATATGGTGAACAATAATTGTGTGCCCTAAAGACAGTAATAATATTATTTAATTTTGTTGTTAATTTTACAGTATTCGGATGTCACCATTATAGCTGAAGATGGTTCAGCAATACATGCTCATAAGATAGTATTGTCATCAGTTACTTGGAATGTTACCACTTTGCTCAGAGGTAAAAATTTATATCATTTTTTAATATAAAACTATACATATATAATATATTAAATTGTCAATTATCGTGTTATTTATATTATAGATTCAAGAATACTACTTCGATATAAAAGTAATGATATTGAAAAAATCATTAATTTTGTATATACTGGAGTAATTGATATAAAAGACACCACGGAAGCAATAAATTTTTATAAAATTGCTGACAAATTAAACTTTAAACATCTTGAATCAAAAACTATGAAATTTTTAATGGAAAAAACTAAACTTAGTTCTGATTGTTTAGACATATGGTTTTTTTCACGTAACGATTAAAATATTTATTAAGAAAAATATAATTTTTATAAAATTATTTATTAATTATTTTTTTTTTGCAGTTAAAGAAAAAAATAAGAAATTACAACGATCATGTGAAGAAGGAATATTCAAGAATTGTAAAACATTTATGATTAGTTCAAAAGAGAAACTTACTGAATTTCATGTTATAAAATATTTATATGAAAAAATAAAATAATAAAATTATTGATTTATGAAAAATATTTCTTTTACAGATGGACTTGTTGTTAAGCAACAAAAACTGTAAATTAAATGATTTTGATAAATATGAAATTATTAAAAGTTGGGGAGAATTTAATATAGCTGCTAGAGATGGAATATATCCTGTTAAGAAATTATTTGATGAGTATGTAACATGGTCTGAAATTGATGTTAAAAAAATTCCGCTAATTATTGCTGACCCATATATGGATAAAAATTTCAAAGCGTATATGCACGATAACATCACACGTCCCGGAATTTGCGGTACATAAAAATCTAAAGTATTAGTTATTAAATTTCTTTAAATTTTATTAATAATAATTTTATTTTTTCAATAGAAAACAAATTACGGAAAAAAGTATTAGATTGGGACTCATATTCTGAATATGAATCCATGAGTAATTAATAATTTACAAAAAAACAAAAATGAATAATGAATTGTTAAAAATTTATTGTAATACAAATTATTTGGGTTTAATTATTGATTAAATAAGCAATAATAAAATAAAATTTAATTTACAAAAACGAATTTAAATTTTGTGTAATATTTTTAATGAAAAGATAGAGAAATAATTGCAAACATTCGAACATTTTATATACCAAATACTTTATAATTAATTTTCTCTTTTTTTAATTTTAAATATATATGTTATATAAGTATGATATATTTAAATTGTAAAATTAATATTTCTCATTTATTTACATAATTAAAAACTGTCACTTTATTTATTTTAAAAGATTTTTTGTTATATAATGTTAAAACATAAGTTTTCTTTTTGCATTTTTAAATCGCGAAGCATAATCAGATGATTCATTATTTGATTCTTCACTATCCTCATTAGTTTCACCATTGCTATTTAATTCATCTGCAGTACAAACTTTGCTATTTTCCAATAATTTTCTAGCCAATAAATCTTCGTCAGATTCGTCAACACATTCGCTTGTATTGTTTTCCTCAAAATAAATAATAATATTTTGCTGATTCATAGTCATTTTATTCATAACATATGTTGATATATGTTCTGCTGTTGCGAATGGACCATATATTGCAATCTCATTAAATTCATTTGCTGATGCACCGCTTACATAATATACAACATCTTTAGACTGACCAATAGGTAAAAGTCCTTTGTTATATGAAAACCAGTAAATATTCTGTTTATTACAAATCAAATATTTTTCTTGTTGTCTCAATTTGTTTATAGCAATTTCACATGAAGAATCCATTATAATTTTGTTATCTGGATGAGCTGAATTAAAATGATTTTCAAGTTGTTTATAATGTCCAAACCATTCACAAAACGGTATATGGCACATCATAGCTGGTTTTTTATAATATTGTAATGATGACATTTTTAATTTAAATTCACTTTTCAATATTAATATTATTAATTTATTAGTTGTTAACTCTAGCAAGTTCAAATAAAAACTATTTAAAATTTTGTTACTGCTGCACTTTATATACCAAGAAAGGACGAAATCGAAAATTACCTTTTAACGCAAATGTTGTTTTATCAAAAAGGTTTAAAAAAATTAAATGTCAGGTAAAATATGTTGTAATTAAGAAACATCTTATTTAATTTCACGTAATTATATTTCAGGTCATGATATTTTTTGTATTAAAAAGATTTTTTGGGGAAAGATATTTCGTTATTTCAGGATTTCAGGTATATTTGGTCGATTTGATAAGATGCGTTATGGAAAATTTAAAATTACTCATCAGAATTTCCAAATTTATTAAATAAAATATTAATTCCGTATCCGGGTTTAAATAATTTCTAAAAAATTCTTAGAAATTTTCGTATACATTAAATGAAATTACTAAAAGATTAAAGAGAAATTTCCGAATATTTTTTGCGTATATACAATTGCAATGTACAAATCTCTTGAATTTCAATTATATTTTTTGACTGCTAAGCAGTGTAAAGTTTGAATTGAGAAATATTTAAAATTTTAGGCATAATTTTTCCTAAATTTTTTGGTATTTTGATTTTTGGAGAATTTGATATATAAAAGCTATCAATTATTTATTCAAAATAGTTAAACAAAAAATACTTAAATTCAAAATATGAAATATCAAAAAACTTTTAATTAATAAAAGTTCTAATTAAAATGTCAGTTAAAATATAGAATAATAATATTATGTTACCATAGAGGATCATTTTTGTAATTAAATTGAAAAATCTTGTCATGTTTTTAAATCATTTTTATCTATCCAAACTTTATAATTGAAAATCCTTCCAAACAAATATATAAAAAAACGAAAGGATTTTAGTGCACTTCCCAATATCATCCTGAATCCTGTCCATTAATATTAGTTTTGTTTTGAAAAAAAAAAAAAAAACTATTTTCATTTTGTTTGTGTTGATTTACCTTTTAGAAACGTGACCATTTAGCTGATTTGATAGATTTATTATGTTGTCCTTTCTGATGTACTTCATTCTAACACTAACAAAAAAATCAAAATTAAGTTATGGATATTATACTTTATGTGTAAAAGATTGTTGTTAGTATAATATTCAATATTAAAATCTTTTCCACACTTTTTTTTGCACAATTTTTGTTATGTAATTTAATCCTTTTTCTGTCACTTTGACTGACACCTGCAAAAAATTAAGCTTACATTAAACTTTAGATGACAATTTTTATTAATAATAGTTATATCGAAATTAAAATAGATATAAGTTAGATATCAGATTGGCCAGTTAATCTATATTTCACTCGAAATAGAAATTTTCTTTCTTTAACCATAGTTAGAATTAGAAAAATCCAACATTGTCCTACTCTCAGATTGGTGTCAATTTTTTCGATTTATGTTAAATTTTGATCGAAAGGACTAAGACATATTCTCAGCTAATTTTGGAAGTTGTTTCATGTTGTACTTACAGATCTTTCCTATCCACAAATATTTATTTATAATTAACATTTTATTATAATAAAATATTAATAAAATTAATCAAATTAAATTTAAAAAAAAAAATATTTTTATTAACTTTTTTATTGAAAATTTTACTTCATAAATTTTTTATTGATAAACAAAATGATAATATTTTCCAATTAATAATTCAATTATTTTTTTATAATATATTTATGTAAAATTTTCATTTTTGTATTATAAAAATTTCTCTAAAATTTCTAATTATTTTTTTCTGTAAAAATTATAAATTTCCAAAAATAAAAGAGAGATAAAAGTTTCAAATTTTCGAAATCAAAATAATAATTAATTTATTAACTTTAACTTTTTACATCATTTTCCTTCCTCTCTCTGTCTTCCGAAAACTGAATCATAAAATCAGCATCAAAGTAACATCTTGTCTATCTCTCATTGATATTAAAAATTCATATATAATCGACCAACTAATTTGTTACAATTTTCAATTTAATCAAAATCTCAATATACAAATACAAGAAAATTATATTTGGATTTTCCTTTTACCTGTGTATACAAGAAAAAAAAAATTAACTTTTTTCAATTCATTTTTGTTAAGTTTTTAACATTAAACTCCCCTAACCAAAAATTATTATTACTTTTCACTATAGTATCAAAAGACGCAACAAAAACATTATCATCCCTTGGGAAACAGACCAGATGCTAAACAAAAAAAAAAGTGAAAAAAATGTAAAATCAACTCAAAAATTCACAGAAAATTAAAGAATTTTTTTTTTATGCGCGATAAGTAAATCCATTAAATTAGCATAAACCTCGAACAATTCAACTGGTAACACAAAAAAAAGGGAAAATCCCATTATTTTATACGAAAAGAAAAATTATATTGTTGTAACATTTTATTTATTTTCGAGTTGAAGAAAATGAGCAGATAAACAAAACTTTAGTTGGCAAAAAAAAAAAAAAAGAAAAAATATTGTTATAAATAAAATTCCCCGTCGATAGACAACCCTATAATGGAGAATATCAATGTTTTACGCCAAAAAAATGGCAAGAGGTTAACCTTTGTGAATTAGGTGTCTATATGGACTAGGAATTTAAATAAAATTCCCCATCGCTACACGTCGACAACTGGATCCGACGACAAATGGATCAAAACATTATGCAATTTTATATGTAAATTTTTGTCATTGGTTAAAAAATTCATTATTTTATTATTTTTTCTTTAAATTTTCATACTTCCAAGCTATTTAATTGGACTCTAGTTAATTAGAAGCTGGTTAATGCCTATTTTAGTATCTACGCTGAGTCTAATCAAACCAAATTCATAATAAGAACAAAATTATGCAAAAAAAAATTATCTTAAAATTTTTTGTACAAAATTTCGTAAAACTAAAATAAAACTTTTTTATAAAACTTTAATTCATAAAATTGTTATTCCTAAAAAATCTTTGTAAGTATTTATAGTAAATGATTTTTTCTCCTGGTACAGAATAAGAAGAAATGAAAACTCATTTTTTTATTTGTGTAAACATTAATTACCTTTCGTAAATATTTACTTTAAAAACAAAACCAAAAAGAAAGAAGAAATCATCAACAAATTTTCATGTGACTTTTGTTTAATATACGATAAAAATGAAATGAATCTTGTTTCTTTTGTATATGTATAAAAACGTTTTATATATGCGTACGTATCTCTTGTGTAAGTTGGTAAAAAGCTTTTAGAAATAAATTAATTTTTTTTTGTTAGTTTTTCTTAGCGACAAAAAAAAAACAAAAAATCTATTTAACCAACCAGAGAGTTTAATCATAATGAAAAGACCGAATAGTAAAAATTTCATTTTGAAATTATAATTAAAATACAATTTTTTTTTTATGTTTAAACAAAACTTGATTTCCTTTTACTATTGACTATAAATATGTAAAGACGAAATTGTTTATAGATTACATAGAATAAACAAGTAGCAGCTATATATGAATTTTTGATAAGACAAAAAAAATGTTGTTTGTAAAATAGTTTTAATGATTATCCTGAAAAGAAAATTCATTGAAAACATAAATAAAATTCAAAAATATTAGAATAGTTAATTATGAAATGTATGGAAATATGTGGAAAATTAAAGTAGAAACTAGTTCATAACTACAATCTTTGATTAAAAAATTATATAATAAAAATTTATAAAGTTGGTTTTATATTTGAGATTGTATTTTGATGTAGCAAAATTTCATAATTAAAACGATTTACAATTTTCAGCAGATTTTAGTATGTTAAAATTTATATTTTTTCATTTCTCTCAAATTTTTCTGTGAACGAATATTTTGTCTTTATTGATTTATAAATATTTTTAATTATTTATTTCATAATTTCATAGTCAAATTTATAATTAAAATTTTGTTGGCGAATTGGAAATTTTTTTCGATTGGACAAGTTAATCAAATTTTACCAAAATGAAATATATGCGATCAACACTGTTTGCCCTTATCTATATACTTAGTTCAATTAACCCGTTTAAGAAATATACGAATAACAACCAAGAAATTAATATAAATTTGTTAAAAAAAAATTGCATTAAATATTAATTCTAAAAATTAAAAGTTTAATTCAATTTTTATTCAAAAAATATTACAATTTCCGAAATGGTTATTAATTTGTTGTAAATTAATCGCTATACCAGATCCTTTGTAATTAAATTATGATATAAATTTATATTTTTGATAGCTTAAATTAACAAATTTTATTAAAAAATAATAAATAGTATAAGTACAAATGAAATATTTATAATCTTATGCTTTATTTATACCAAAAAAAATATTATGAAATTATTCAATAAAATTATTCATTATTCTGTACAATTTTCTATACATATCCTTTTTAAAATCATGTTTATTTAATCAAATACTACGACAAAAAAATATCATATGAATATATTTTTTTAATAATTTAGGCAAAAATCAGAATGAAATTTTCATGTCTTTACTCTCGACTTGCTCTTGAAATTCTTCTTAGCTTTGTAGTATACTAAAAATATTAACTACATATAAATTCTGTCCAAAAAATTATATTTAATTCAATATAAAACTATGTTATATAAACTTTATGGTTACTATTGTTATTTGCCTGCAATACTGTAATAATAATAATTTACTAACAATTTAGGAAAACTCTTTAGGATTTATTTACAAAACAAAAAATTGTCTTTTGATACTTGGGAAAAAAAGGAAAAAGAATATTATTATACAAGAAAAACAAGACTTTTTCCATATCTTCAAGGACAAAATTATTATTATTATTATTATTAAAGAGAGTATCCTTTATAATAGGCACTCGATATTTTTTCTTCTTTGGGTCTTATACACGTATTGTAAATGAAGAGATATTGTGTTTATATTATATTTTATGGGTAACGATAACAAGTAAAATTTATATTGTTTTAAATTGTTTGTCTCCTAAAAATTATTATAATTATTTATATACTAAAAAAATAATACATAATATTATATAATTTTTTTCTTTATATAATATTTAATAATAATTTTATAGTTTATTATAGCAATTTTAAGGGTTTAAATATAGTATTTTGTTTTCAGGCTTATGAATATTATTATAATAGAAATTATATTATTTATATATTATTAAATTTGGAAATAAATAGATTATAATTTATCATTTCCAAATAAAATTAGTCATTTTAATTAAATGTTTTTTTCTAAATTTAAATTAATATCAATAACGCCAATGAACAAATCTGTAACAGCAACATTACACTTGTAACAGAATTGATTTTAAACTGTTAGTACCAGTAATAATATAATCTTAAATTATATAAATTTCAAATATTTTACAAAAACTTAATTTAAAAATATAATTTTTTCCATAAATACATTTATAATAATAAAGAAAATACCATTTTCCAAAAAGTGTTTTTATCAAAATATTTTATGCGTGGGTATATAGTAAAAATTTGTGTTCATCGCATAATTGTTGAAAAATATAATTTTGTCAGTTTCTTTCAAATATAAATATAATATAAAATAATAATCAATCTTCAAAAAAAAAATGAAAGAAAAATTATTGAAATTCCCAGACTGAATATTTATTATATAAAAAAAAAATCTCCATAATTTTCTAAAGAACAATTTTCAATATTGTTCCCATATTTTAAGGAAAAATTTATTTATAAATAATATTTTAATAAAATATGTACATATATGAAACATATTATTATATTTATTAAATACTTTTTGAACTCTGGAAAATAGTAGATTGTTTGACATTAAATTTGTGAAAACAATTTTTATTCAACAACTAATTTTTATTTTAAATGTAAATTGTCTGGATAGCTTTAAGTAGTCTTAATCAAGTGAAAATTATTTACTATTATTTTAGATGTCATGTACAGAAATTTGATATTAAAAACAAAAAGGATTGTAAAAATTATAATAAGTTTCTGATGATGAATTCGCAGAATACAGAATTTAATTTATAATTTTTAATATTAATTATCAAGAATATAATTTTAAAATCATCTTATAGTTACTTTTTAATAATTTGGGAGATTTGATTTAGTTGGTATATTTAAAAAATATTTGGAATTAAAGGTAAAATCAATGTGGAATCATTGACAATTGCAGAGTCAATATAGTTTCAAAAAATAAAAATTTTCATTAAAATAAAACGCATTTTCTTCTTATTATGGAAACTCTAAAGGAATCTCCGTTCAATAATTTTTTGAAAACAATATTCCATTTTCATTTTAGACAAAGGAAAACTTCAAATTTGACAAAAAATATATTTATTTCATATTTTAATGATTTAAATTTTAAATGATGCTTTTTCAAAAAAATATGAAGTATTAAAACACTGATTAATTATATTAAAAAAATCTCATCATTTCATAATGAATACATAGCATGATAAACAATTTTTATATAAATTATATTTAAATTAATAATAGCTGTGTTTTTTTCAATCGCGTAAGGATCAAGGTCTCATTTTTTATATAGAAACAACAACAACATAACCCAAATATTTATCTGGATCAGCAAAATGAGACCCAAAAAGACTTTTATATGGAAATTTACAAACAGATGGCGGTACAAACAAAATTAGAGAAAAAATCTTTTTTTAGTGATTTATTTTTTTAAAATTACTGTAAAAATATAAAAAAAATTTAAAATATATGTTGCTAAGATGTTATTAGGCTTTTTTAAAACTATTCATATATACGAATAAAAAAAATTATCATATCTACATAAAATTAAAATTATGACAAACCGGTCCCACCTGTTCAAATTTATGAAACCCGAATATATGATCCTTATTGTTTTTTTCAAACCTTGACCCTGACCCGATTGAAAAAAACACAGCTATTATAAATTTATGGTTGAAAAAAATTCAAATTTTAAATTTACTATTTTCAGGTTGTTGGTCAGTTCAGTCCGTTCGGGATGAGCTATCTACCTGTGTTTTGTTTAACATCGAAATAATATCTCTAAATTTTTGGTAAATTATAATTTTGCAATTTAGAAGCAATTAATAGGTATTTGGACTTATAGATTGTCCGATAACTCTTAACATTTCATCAAAACATATTTTCTCACAAAAAGTTATAATTAAATATTTGAAATAACGACAAAAAAAAACATTCTTTTAGAAAGGTAACTGAGCCTGAATTAAAATTTCTTTAATTCAAATTTAATTTTAAATATTTATGTATAGAAATTCGTATAAAAAGCTCATAATTATAAGCTTACTACACATTATTTGCACAATATTTTTATTTTAAATTTATATAATTTATTAAGGTGATTTTAATATGATAATAAATCAACACCCAATAATATTTTAACAAATAAAAATTTATTAACCAGATGATGTTAAAATATAATTTTAAGTGATTGAATGAATAATTATGTATAAAAATGTACAAGTAAAGTGATTATAAATATTCACACAATATAAAAAGGAACAAACATACAAATTATTTGAAAATTGAAGATACAAAAATCTGATAACAAAAACAAAAAAATTTATTGAATATATAAAATCAATATTTTAATTACTCTCTAGACTCTAGAGAGTGTTTATAAAATTAATATGTTGTATAATATTATTGATATTTGTATTCATTTTTCGTTATATATACATTAATGATTGTTAAACAGCCAGTAGGGATAATCTGTCTATTATACTATGAGTTATTAAAGTTAATATAATTATTATTGTTTTAAAACAATTGTAATGGAAAGGATAAATAATTATGGTAAAATGAAGAATGATTTAAAACAATCAAAAATTATTATTAAAATTATGTATTTATGTAAGCATTAAGTACGAATCAGTTAATATATGAAATGATAATAAATCACTGAATAAATTAAGACTGTGTCTAACAATAATGTGAAACTGATGATTGACAGTATGTGCGAAATTTTAAAGGAAAAAATTATAAAGTGAAATCATAAATTAAAATTAAGCAAATTATATTAATATATATATAAATTTTGATACAAATTAAGGAAGAAGGCGATGAAGTATTTTCTTGAAAAAAAAAAAAATATAATCTAAAACAGAGCTCTTTATAATATTTTTCTCAGAAAATTATCGATAATATGTAATAAAATACAGTTCATTATTTAAGAAAATTAGCAAGAATATTTATTATCGACGATTTAACAAGAGAAAGTGATGTTGTTGAATTGAATATTTCTACAATAACTCCAAGATATAGAAGACTGTAAAATGGACAAATAATTGACCAGGCAGATTCTAAAATTTCTACAGAAGTTTTATACTAACAGAAAATTATAGTTACTCTAAAGTTTTAAAGCTTTTCTTATCTGGCACTGCTAAAATTTTCCATGCTTTCTGGCCATAACGAGAATTGTGTTTTAAAGGACTTTTTGTAACAGTTTCCTTTCCAATATTTTTTGTTTTTGTTTTAACATATTCAATATGAACGTTCACATCCTTTTCAAATTTCCGGTTTCTTTTTAAACATTTTTTACGGAAACTGTGATACTACACAACATATATGTACAAATAAATTGGACAACAAAATTTTATAACATTTAAACATAAAAATGTTCTGGCAAATTTTCAAAAAAAAAAAAAATGAAAAAAATTGATACTCTTGTAAATTTTTTTTTTATTATATTTCTGTTGTGTTTAATGTCTGTGAAAAATACAAAACAAAAATATACTTTTCAGATATACCTACATGAAATTTTATAATTGAAATACAATACAACAATAAAAAAAAATTAAATTTTCATGGAAAATTTCGGTTTACTAAACAATGAAACACATTTTAAATTATAAAATATAGGAGTAAAATTAGTGTAGAAAGGATGAACAAGACAAAAAAAAACTTAACAAATTAATATGAGAAGTGAAATCGTGTAAAATTTAATCGTTTAATCACTTTTATGATTAAAATTTCTATTCAAACTAATGCAATAATATTCATTTAACGCATTAAATTTTTTTTATATAAATTATAATTTTCGATTAAAAAAATGAATTGCTAGAAGAATTTCATAATAATCTGTAGAAAAATATAGCACATCGATTTAAAATCATTTAATTGAATTAAATCGTTTACAAATTAAATCGTTTATTTCCAATTATCAAATATATTATTCAGATTGCCTACTGATTTGAGTAAAACCTATCATAATTTTCGCACAAATTGTTATTAATTTACTTGAAATTTTAAACAATATTCGGTTTTTTTACTACCAACTAAAGAGGTAAGAAAATGAAAATTAATTGACAAATAAAAAAGTCTTTAAGATTTGCAAATATTTCCTATTATCTATCTATTAGAAAAAAATTTTCTCTGCTGAAAACGATGAAATTAATAATCTAAAAAAATCATGATAACTAAAATGTCCAGGGGTCGATTCCCGGCCAATCTGTTAGGGAAAAACATTAACAAAGAGGTTGCATATAACCAAATATGATTGTGATTGGTGAACCTCTTGTTTTTAAACAAAAATCTGAATTTCTCTAATAAAAATATTTTTAGTTCTATTTTTTGATATATTTTGGTGAATTTATGTCGGCGCTGATATTAATATGCTAACCACAATATTTTAATAATTAAATTTATATATTTGTTATCTATTATTCATTTCATTATTTAATTAGAAATCAAACTGTGATATTTCAATAATTCTAATAAATACCACAATAAAATTATTTTAAAAAAAAATAATATTTGAAATTGATTTTTATATACAAATTAAATATAATTTTGTGCAATAAATAAAATCTTGCTAAATTCCATTCGTAAATATGATTAAATTTTTAAATCAAATTTTTAAAATGGAATTAAATAAATCAAACAACCACGAAATTTGATTTTTCAAGACCATCTATAAATTAATTTATATTTTACACAATTTTTTGTGCATAAAGCAATAAAACATTGACTGTGACAGAGTCGTGATCGTTTTCGCAGTCTAATAAAAATGACATAGAAAAATCCTAAAAATATCAAACCTTTAATATACGTAAAATAGCCTGAAAAATTGCACATACATATGCATATACATAATCCTATTTTACCATTTAAAATTTAAATTAAATAATATCTGAAGTATAAATTAATAAAATTACATTTTTTTTTCGCACATTTTTCATTTAACTTTTTTCAAAATTATTTAAAAAATTCTGCAAATATAAATTTCAAAAAAAAAAGGTCACATGGAAAATGTCAATTTTGTGATAATGGTAAAAAAAGGATTTGTGGTTTTGTAATTATATTATGTTGTTCGCATTTCTTCCCAAAAATCATATTTATTTTTATTTTTTTTTCTGGTGAGAATGTCATATTTGATTATAATGTACACATTTGTTTAAAATGCGAAAGTTAACTATAGAATGGAACCATTAAAAAAAACACCATTTTTTACAACATAATAAAGTATTATTATTTTGGTGAGTTTTATTTTTCAACCTTGATAAGGTGAATACAATATTAGTTTCAATATACATATAGGTACATATTAGGGTAATTAAAAGTTATTAATAGGATAAATTAGACCTTGGTACTTTCAGTACAGGACAAGCAGCTAAAGATTTAAGTAAATTAGAAAATTTTAAATAATTTAATAATATCTCATTGTACTCAATGATATTTCATCTAATGGATCAAGTAAATCGAAGTTTTCTAATACCCAATTTCGTTGAAATTCTATACAATATTCGATGGTAAGCTTCACCACCACAAATTAATACCAAATTATACAATTTGAAATAAAACCTTACAAAATTATTTTCAATAAATATTTTATTCTCAAAAATTAATTCTGACAACCCCCTGTAATCCATATATATGAATATTACCAACATACATAAAAACCATATAATCATATATACAATCCAGATGTTATTCATTTTCACATCAATCAAATTCATTATCCTGACATAAGCCACAAAAAAAAAATATATCTACTGGCGTAAAAATGGTCATCATATCAAAAAGTAACAACAAATTTTTAATACCATAGTAAACCAACTTTTGCTTCCCATAGTCGTGTTTATATTATTATCTACCCAAAAAAAAAAAAAAACAGAAGAAAATTCTCTGTATAATTTTTTTTGTGTGTGTTAATAATATCGTGGTTTTTGGTGGCCTTAACTTTTCACTTGTAATCAAAACTAATGAACCGACACCAAGTTCTATTTTAGCTCATATACATAGTTAGAATAATATTATCCAAATATTAATGACAATATATTGTGTTTTTCGACTCTACTATGATGTCTTGTCCATATAGAAAATATAGGACTCTACTTTTCCTGTTGTTATTGGATTATGGTATTTTTTTTGTTTGTTTATTAAGTGACCATGGGTCATCATTTTATTTGGACATTAAGTATTATGTATGATAGTATAAGCCAAATATAATAATAGTATGTATATATAAATTTTCTGTAAAGGATAAATCGCGACAAATATTAATTATTATCTCATGTATAAAGATTTTTGTTTTGTTTTTTTTTGATGAATTAAGAGAAATGAATTAAGTGGATTTAAATATCATTTTTGGTTTACTTTTTTTCTCCCAAACTAATATAATTTATTATAAATATATTTATGAAAATAATTGTTACCATCTGAATTTAGAAAGATAAACGAAAAATTTAGGACAATTATAAATAATAAATGAATAATAATGTTATGATATATTAATAATGTTTTGAATAAATGGATAAAATTGGTTTTGTTTTTATTTTGGTTGACAATTTAAATAATTTTTGTAATGATTTTTGGTTTTTTTATTTAATAAATTTTATAATATCATAAATTTTCACATTTTAAGCTTAATAATGATACAATTTGTGGTGAAAGTTTTGTAGTGTCAATGTACAATATCAAAGTTGTATTGCAGAATGTGGAGATATGGTTTGTAAATTTTTCTAGTATCAACTTCTAATTCTAATTAGTTAAGATGATTGAGAACAAGTTATGATTCAAAACATAAATCAAAATGATTTATAATTCTCCCTCTGTTCCCTCTGTTCTATATCTAAGTAATATAAAATTTAATTTATTAAATTAATTTTAAAATTAAAGGATTGCAAATGACTGATAAAATTTCGATTAAATTATACCAAAAAAAATTATTATATACTTTCTTAAAAATAAAAAAATTATCAAACTGAAATTTCATATTAAACTTTTACAATGTTTCAACAATAAAATTAAGCTTACAAAATTATCACATAACTATTTCTTATCCCAAAAATTATAAATTGTATATACATAAAAAGGAAATTATATCCTTTTGTTATACGAAATGTTCGTGGATTATACAAAAAAAAAATTCTAACAAAAGTAAAATCTAAATAAAAGCTGAAAAGTTCTATGAAAAATTATAATGAAAATATGAAAAAGACTAAAACTTACATTAAATATATTTTTGAATTTATCATAAATAAAACCGTAAAACTTTCCTGTTACATATACGCCAAAACTAATAAGAAATAAAAGCGCAACATATTCACTATTTATTATAATGCATAAATACAATCAAAAAGTGTTCACAAAAAGCTGAATCCTGAAACACACAAACCAACCACTTGTCATCATTATTATTTTTGCGTCTTGTATTTTTATGTACACCAGACTAAAAATAGATAAACTGTATGTGTGTTTTTTTTTATGTACATTATATTTTGGTCCTTGCACTCCTTGTTATCATTATACATATATCAAAAAGTTTTGTCTCTATACTATTTAATATTATATACTATATTACACGTACAACTACATCACTATTATATAAAACACATTTCTGTGAATTCTTGTCATTGATGTAAGGATGACACTTAAAAGTTAAGTGGGTTTTTAAAAGAAATTTTCTTCTGTATAATGCCATCAGGATTAAAAACGTGCTTTTGAAGTTTATGCGAAATATTTGTAATAAGAATTTTTTTATATATATATTTTTTTTTACCTTTTCCAGTGTAGCTGTAGTGGCAGATGTAATGAAAAGATTTGTTATGTGTATAGTAAAAAGGATATATTATCTGGATATTATCAATATTATTATATAAACATTTAAAAATAATATATATTATTTTCATATTTATAAGAGTAATCATTTCCAAGTGAAATTAGTCTTTTTAAATTGAGTATGGTTTCATTTTTTCAAAATCAATTTAGTCTTTTTACAAATTAAATTCATATTTTATCATTCAAAATGATGACAAGAAATTCATTATTTTACCGAAATAAACCAAAATTTGTGAATTAGACTTTTATGAAAAACAAAAATAATACTCCTATTTTGATTTCGAAAAAGTTTAATTTGAAATGGAATTTATTTTTATATACTTATTATAGTTTATTTTTAGATTGCTTTTAAGGATTAAATAAAATAAATTTCAGGTGATTTTCGACATGTCTTCTCTTTATTATTATTTCTTTATAAAGATAAATAATCGTTGATGGAATATATCCATTACAGAGTGATAATACACGCATATGTGAAATATGAAAAATGAAAATTTTACTGAAATAATATTAAATTGCACTTGAATGTAAAGGTGAATGACATAGCAGACATTTTTTTTTTTAAACAAAATAATATCATATTTCTATAATTTAGAGATTAGTGTGTAGGTAATTATATACAATTTTCATTTCAAAATTTATGATTCTTAGAATTAGAATATGGACCAATAGAATTTGGAAAATAAGTTGCAGATCAATGATACTAAAATCTGAAATTAAATGCAAACTAATATAAGAGTAAAAGAGTTTACTTGAAGATGAAGAAAACTTAACAACATTTTTGGTTACATTCCTACTTCGTCCTTGAAAAATTGAATAAAGAAAATGCAAAACAATTGGTTTTAAAAAATATTATATATGTATTCAAAATTAAATATAAGGATATGTTCCAGGATCTATTAACAAAAATATTAAATAAAAATATATTAACCAATATACATTTTAAAATAATCAATAATCATTTTCTTCTGTTTTAAATAAAAAAAACAAACAAATAAAGCAATTTAAATTTTTTTTTTAAATTCCAATTTAAATTTTGTTTGTTATTGGTTCACGTATATCCATCCTTACAATAAAAAAATATTAATTATTATTTATTTTGTCTCATTTTTGCCCCTTACTATAAAACTGGAATAATGTTCAATTCAAGTTCAAACCATTACCAACATTAATTTTTTGTTTGTTTAATTTTCATTTAAATTAAATTACAAAAAAGTATAATTTCAAATAAATAATAAAATAACAATATTTATAATTTATTTCAATCGTCATATACATATACTCTTCCCCCCTTATTGAACCCTTAACCTTAACTACATACATATATGACAAAAAAAAAATATCCTTTGAATTAAAATTGAATAATCACTTTGAACGTAAACATAATTAAAATTGGCAAATTTAAAATAAAATAAAATAAATTTTGCTTACCACTTAAACTCTCTTACCAACTATGGGTTATCCTTTATTCATAACAAAAAATATCAACATAAATTTTCTGTAAAGGACTAAAAGAAAAGCTCCGTACATAAAATATGTATAAAAAAAATGCTCTTTATCAAAAATTCAATATGTAAAAATTAATTTTTTATCGAAAAATTCGTATTGTAAAGTTCATTTCTGGACTGAATATTTGTATACGATTTTTGTTTTAACAAAATGTCCTTTGTAATATACAAAGAAATATAATTTAATTCTTTATCAGAGTATGACAGAAGCTTTTTAAATCTTATTTATAATCTTTTTAAAATATAAAAGAGAAAAATATATACGTAAAGGAAAACCATAAAAATATGACACAACAAAAATATACAATTTAGCTATTGAAAGTCTGGTAATACGTATATGAGTATAGCGTAGCTTTTCCGGTATTTACATTCTGTTTTACACATTATAATAAATAATAATTTTACCTGTTTTACTATTAACAATATTTCTTATATAATTTAAATACTATTCAGCATAACCCAGGCAAAATATTCAGCAATTCAACAACATAAAATCATTATGAATATGATCTGAAAATTCAATTTTCACTTCTCTTTATTCAGTAATATGAGAAATTTACATATTAGCTGAATTATTTTGATTTACTGAATTACTTTTCGTCCTTTTTAAAAGAGAGCTTTGGAAATCCAATAAAAATAATCAGTTTTAAAAAAAGCTTTTTATGCTTACTAAAGAGAATTTAATCTCAGATTGTAATTGTAGCTAGAAATTCACCTTATATACCAAATACAAAAAATGATTTGGGTAATTTAAAATATACCAAAAAATTAACTTTAAGGACATTTTTCAGGCTGAATTTAAAATATTTAATTTACCTAAAGCTTGTGTAATTTATATATAATTTACCAGGGCTCCAAATTGTTACTGTATTTGTGAATATTGTGATGGGAAATTTAATTAATCCGAGAAAATGAGAAAAAGCTTTTTTTTAATGTTTTGTTTGTGTTGTGTGTTTTATGATTTTCCTCTTCAAAGGATGCTGGGGCGGCTGACATCCAAAATAAATTGTATATATACCAAAGACGAAAAAAAAGATGAAAATATTCAATTTCGGTTGTTTTTTTTTTCGTTGTACATATTTTCATCATTTTTACTTTTAGATTTTTTTCTGTATGTTATTTTTTATTATAAAAAAAAATTCTATATTTTTTACAACTTTTCTATCTCTACACAAAAAAGTTTGTCAGTTAAGCTCTGACATCCGGTAAAATCAGAGCTACCGTGAATTTTTGGTGTCTCGGTAAAGAAATTATTATAAAATTTTCTGTGTTGTCCTTCAGAATTTTAGAATTTAAAAAAAAAAATTTAAAATAAAAATTTGTATTTTTTATTAAGTGGAAAAAATTTATTAACAATTTTTTTTTTTTTGAATTTTTTAATGATACGCTAAGTGCTTAAATAAACTTGCAAAAAACAAACATTTTTAAATAATTTGTATAAAATTTTTAGGTAAAAATATTATAAAATTCCTTGAGATTATACAAAATAATAAAAATATTAAAACTTAATTAAATGTTTATCGTTAACAAAAAAACATTTTTTTGTTGTCATAGTTTTTTTTCCCAATAATTTTACTTAATTTCCTGATATACAAAAAGTCCTTTCATATAATTTTTTTTGTCAAAGTCCTTTTTTTTTTTTAAATTTAATTTATTTTCATCCCACATATATTATTATCCTTGGGACCTTTGATACGCTTCATTGACTAACACAAGAAATTTTTTTTTTTTTTTATAAGTTAGTAAATAGTCCATTGTCCTTACAACAACACAACAACCACAAAAAAAAAATTTCATTTCATTTTTCTATGAAGAAAATTATATTATTCGTAAAAAATAAAAAAAAAAAACTTTACTATGAAAAACCCACCACAACAAAAAAGAAAAATCCTCTAAAATAATAAAAAAAAAAAAAAAATTAAGGAATGAAAATCCATTTTCATTTCCGTTTTTTTTTTATGTTTCAAGGATAAGGAAGAATTTGGAAGTTTTCAACAGAAAAAAAAACATAATTAGATTACGCCACTTTTTTTAATGGAAAATTTGTTTTTTTTTATCATAATTTTGTTCAAAAGAAAATTTTAATTTTCAAAAAAAAAAAAAAAAACTCAAAGGAAAATATAAAAAGAAAATGTGTTTGAAATTAAAAATTTCATTAAATTGTAATCTACAGAAAATTTATTATTAATGAAAATATATAATCAGAATTTTACATTTTAGTGCTGGGTTTGAATATATGAAATTTTTGGTTTTGGTTTTGTTAAGTTGTGGTTGTTGAATTACTGTCCAAGTATTGTGGATGGTGTGTTACTTAGAGGACAATATACGACAGCAAATTTTAAAGAAATATTTAAAATGTTGAATGAGAAAAAAGTCAATTAAAATGAATGATTATGATGTTATTTTAGGTGTAACTAAATTCAAGCAAATATTTATTTATCGTTTAATTAAATTAGCTACTGAAATTTTTCAATCTAATTATTAATTTTGGATTTTTTAAATGTCGGTAAAATTTATTTTGAAGAATTCAAACCAAATATATTTGCAAAATATATTTTTGTTATTAAACATTTTCTTAAACAGAATTTCTTAAACACAATCAAATTCAAATAAATATATAAATATAATAATAATAAATAATGTAATAACAATTTCAATTTACAAGTAATATGTAATTAACTTTACTAATTCATATTTAAATATTGACTGAATTTTTTTATGTTAAAACTTCTTCAATATCTGAAAAACGATCAAATTATCAGCGATCAGCATGAAATTAAATTAATATAAATAATATCCAGAGTAAGACTCGACATTTACTCAAAAAGATTTTGAAAATATTTCTTAAATTGCCGCATACTCTAATTGTAAACTGACTGAATATAAAAAAATAAATTATATAATTTTTAAAAGCTTATAAATTAAAAATTATATACTGCAAATTTTCCAGGAAAATGTCATATTTGTTCAATATTTTTCCTTGTAACATAAAATTATTTTATAGTAAAAAAAATCGTACTAAAATTCCATAAATTTATGTTGTTAATTTCATTGACAAAATTATCACATTTCCCTAAAATTGATTTTGGAATTTTTTCTAAACTACAAATCAAAATGAATTTTTCAATATCATCTTTTTTGTTTCTTTTTTTTAGAAACTTTTCCGACAAATCATTGAAACGTCTATGTACATACAAATAAAAATTCACTTTATTCATTATACTTTTTGCCGTGTGTGTTTTTAAATTTCTACCGTTTTTCTGTGTTCAAGTGGTGGAAAAATCAAAACGGCTTACCAAAGTGGATTATGAGTGAAATAGCTAAATAACAAACACAAATATTTTTCCAGAAGGATTGAAAATCAAATTTACATCGTTTACAATTTGTGTGTCTGTCAGAGTGAAAACCTCAAAATTATATTATTTTTTTTTTAGTTTAATTTATAACTTGAAATTGAAAATTTTAATAATTTTACAAAAAATTCACTTGATAAAAATCATTCAAAATAATTTTTTTATATTTAAGTGCAAAAGAAAAAAAAATGATTATAATAAATAAAATATAATTTTTCCTGAGAAAATTTCTATACCAAATATCAAAAATAAAATTCCATCAAAGTGTTAAAAAAAAAAAATTTGTAATAATTATTAAAATTCAGTAGAGCAAAAGAAAAAAAAGTATGAAATTTTCTTGGTAATATCAAAAAAAGTTTTTCTTGTGAAAATAATAAAATAATTGAGGAAAAATTATCGTCCTTTATCATAAAATTTTATTTTGTGTAAAATAATATTTTAAATTTTTTTTTTTAATATTGAAATAGTTTTAACTTTGTGGAAATATTTTTTTTTTTGGTAAATTTTCATTTTTCGAATTTTATATTTTTGTGGTTGATAATGGAATTTTTTCAAATTTGTTTGGAAAATTTATAAATTTTCATCTACATATAAGAAAAAGTTTAGAAAATTAGCTTGCTATAAATAAAATTCATGTTAAGTTTGGTGAAAATTTTGTAAGGCAGTGACATGGAATAATCATAGTGATAGAATATTTTTTTATGAATCAATAAATTTTCTTCGGTTGGATCAACAGGTTAATACCAAATTTTTTATATATACTTATATATTTTATATAAATTTTTTTGTTTATTAAAATTAGCATAATTTAAAGTAAATACTACTTTTAAGTAAATAATATATACTTAAAAAAATTTAGATAATTTTCTAGGAAAAGTTTAAAATTTAAATTTTTAAATATTTATAGTCTTGTGTAATTGAATATTTAATCAAAAATTTTAGGTAAAAACAAATTATTAAATATTAAAGAAAATATTTTCGAATAAAATCCTATCAATTTTGGCATTTGGAGGACAACCATATTTTCAGTAAATTATTGTTTAAATTAGTTGATTCTTTACTTAAAATAGGTACACGAATTACTAGGCAACATAAATCACGTTGCACATAGGTACATGAAGTTTTATCAGAAAATTATTTATTTAAATAATTATAATATTCGAAAAACTGTAAAAAAAATATAGGAAAATATTTTTATAGTATGAAGGAATTGAATGCAAATGAAAATTTTATCGTAATATTAGAAATTTTAATTAATCTTCACTATTATTTCACTTATGGAAAAGTACACAACAACGTAAGAGCTTACAAATTGGTGAATCAAAATTTCCTGGTTTAAAAATTATGATTAAAAATTATGATTAAAAATAATCTAGCTAAAAACATCTCTATAGTAATTATTTATATAAATCAAAATAATTAGAAACCAAATTATTTCTATATCCAATACTTTAAATTAAAATAAAATCAGTAATTGTCAAACTTACTCCGAAATCACCCAAACAAAATTGACTTATCATTTAACCGATTAAAGTTTAAAATCAAAAGTACCAAGGTAACAAATATTAATTTTTAAATTGTAATATAACAATAAATCTTAAATTATTTTATGAATTCATCACTCACCTTCCTTCTAAAACAAAAATACAATTTATAATCAAATTATAAAAAACGATGTCATAATTCGAAATTTGAATGCTCTCTTCTCCTCCATCGTTACACAAAAAAAAAAAAGAAAAAATATTTTCATTTAATTAAAAATTTAGAAATAAAAATAATTTTATTTACATTTTTGACTTTTATACTTGAAGGACACTCGAGCACAAAATTCAACAAATATACAAAAAAAAAATTGAATGTTTTTGACTAATCTTTTTCTATTCTTTACGTTAACAAAATTTATATTTCATTTTATTACATTTTATAATAAAAACAAAATTTCCCTCAAAATCTTCTTCAATAATTCAAAAAAAAAAAAACTTGTAAAAAATTCATTTACATTTCTAATTTATTGTGAATAAGATGGATAAAAAAAAGCTCTTCAGGATTTATCTAGGACTAATACTTGAACTGGAAGCACACAAAAAAAAATAACTACAAAATTTGTGTATCTGGTTTTTCTTATAATAATTTTCTCCCATCTCCCAATTAAAATTTTAAAAATTTATTTTTGTCGACATGAAAATGGAAAAATTAATCTTTCTATATAAATTTACTATATAGAAAATGTTTTCTATTCAAAATGTTTTTGAAATACAAAAAATTAAGAAGTTGGAAAAATTAATTTTAGATTTGAATCATTTTTTGTTAACTAACTATAACCAACTCACTACTCTATTTATTATACAATTTGTAATTTTCCATTTTAGAAAACGTGTCCTTGCCGAAAAAAAAATAAATTTTTTGAGCTGTTGTTAAAAAATTTTTCATTTTTGAAAATAAATTGTTGGAAACAATATATTTATATCGTATTCACACTATAGTAGTACAGTAATTACCCGAATCTTATTAAGCAGCATTTTTAGGAATTACTAGTAGATACTTGAACCAACTTTTTATGGTCAAATACATTTCATGACACTATTGACACTACTTTTAATATTACAAAATAATTTTACAAAATGCGAAAAAAAAACTCAATTAATTAAAAAATCATTTTATGAGCTCATATTGTGAATAGACTATTAAAAATTATCTTAAAACAACACAAAATTTGTATTATGGCTTCTTGAAAAACAATATAATTGTGTTGTTAAATTTTTTGTAGCAAATAATAATGCATTAAACTTAATTTCTTTTCGATCAATTATCCTCTTAATAATTGAAATTTATTGTTACACAGAAAAAGGATAATAAATTTTTAAAGTATTATTATCTCTATACAAAAGCAGCAAAAAAAATATATTTTATAACTAATTTTTAAGGATATTTAAAATTTAAAGTATACTCTTTCTTCCAAATTGTGTATACTTGTATTATAGATTATTTTCAGTTTAGTATATTTAATTTGACGGACTTGACTATACATAAAATTTGTATATAAGCACAACCAGCCAGTAAGGAGCTCATTTGGGAGATGAGTACATAAAATTGTAATAAAATTATATTAAAGAGAAACAGTAAAATTTATTTTATTTAATTTTCTTTTTTCATTGTTTGTTCTTTATTTTTTTTTTGTGGAAAAAAAGCAGGTGGAAAATGGAAAATAATGAAAGAAAATTGTACAAATATAAAAATGAAATAAAAAGAAAATTTGAAGAAAATTGAAAGAAGGAGTGTAGGCATATAATAAAAAAAATCTAAATTCCTTTGAATTATTTTGTTTGTTTGTTTGTTTTTTTTATTGGCAGAAGGATTTCATTTTGTTTTATTCAATAAAATTAATTTTTTGTATTTGTATATTAAGAGGTCTTAGTACTTTAGGATAAATACGTAATAAAAATAAATTTTCCATTCAATATAAAATAAATTATATAATTAAAAGGAAAATTGAGTTTAAAGAATTTGAAATTATATTTACTTTAAATATTTCGAATTAATTTTTTTTTATTGTAGATTTTACACAAATGAACAAATATTTAGTGGTTTTTTTGTGGTCGTATTTAGATTAATTTTGTTATATTTAAGGAATTGTACTATTAAATTTTATTCTTTTACTGTTTAGATATTATGATATTAACTTTAAATTCATTATTGGGTTTTAATTTTACATATATGTGGCATTATATGTCTCGTTCCATTATTAAATTGTTGAATTTAAACATATAATTGCAAAATTGAAATTTATGATAACTCATTAAAATGTAATCATGATTAATCAAATTGATCAAGATACGAAATAAGAAAATTTTGATATTAAAATGCTGACATCGTCATCTACGAAGATATGACCCAGACGGAAGTAGTCTTCCAAAATGGAATTCTCATTTGTATTTTACGTATTAGGTTCCACGATACAATTTTGATTCTTTACATTAAAAATCACAATAATTTTTGATAATAAATACAATTTTCCACGGTCATTTTCCTAAAACTGAATGAATACTGCAATAGGTTTTAATCTACTCTACACTATGAAAATTATCTATACTAAATTCTCCATACTACGTCTTAAATTTTTAGTAAATTTACCCAACAATTTTATTTACTATATCAAAAATTCAATTCCTCCATTATCCTTCCTAACTAAATACAAAAAATTATCATAAAAAAAAATCATATCGGTAACTAAAATGTAAACAAAATTAAAACAAATTTGAAATAATCTCAAGGAAGAACAAAAATAAAAGCGTATATACACGAAGAAAAGAAACAAAACTTTTATTTTTTTACGACTTTTCGGTATTTAGAAGTGTCAATTGGGCTAGAGATTTTGTCTCTAAGAGAAAGAGAAAAATCATAAAACCATAGAAAATTATCCTAGATTTGAAAAAAAAAAAAGTTTTCTATCTTTACGTAACGCGTTTTACCTACACTTTCTCGTCTCTCATCATTTTATGACATACACAACAACAATAAAATTTATTATTATATACCAAACAAAACCAAAGAAAAAAAAGCTAAATTCTTTCAAGTTAAAAAAAAGGACTTACATAAAAAACTGGAAGAAGAAAAAAATTATACTGAATAAAATACAATAAAAATAGATATCCTTTATTTACTTCCTTTGGGAAACATTCATGAAAATTTGATTTTTTCTTCATCTTCTAAGAGAGAAAAACAGTTTTTCATCTTACTTTTTATGCATAAAAGGAAACCATGAGAGAAAATTATGGTGAAAGAAATTATTGAATGTGTTCAAGTCCACACTAAGAAAGTTTTTTTAAATTTGATTTTTGTTTAACTTTTATGATGAATTCCTATTTTAGTTTGTCATTTCTAGGTTAGGATAAGATGATAATAATAATAGGAAAAACAAAATATAAAAACAAATACAAATAAATAATAACAAAAAATTTTGGGAAAATTCCAAAGAGAATTTAAGATTTATGTTGATATAAAAATGAAAGAAACAAGTGAAAAAGTTTTTGATCGTTAAAATTTACAATCGAATTAGTATATAAGAAAAATAAATAAATCCTTATTTGTACATGATTCAGCCTATATAGAATAATTTTGGAAAAGTACTGAGCCATAGTAGTTAGCATAAACAATGAAAGGCAAAATTGTGTAATTTAATTTATATTCAATAAATGATTAAAAATGTACTTAAATTTTGCATTTAAATTACTTGTAAATGGTTTTTCGTAATGTAAATTTTGAAATTGTAGATGTCGTTTGTCGGCTGTCGTTTGAAAATTTCAAACAAAAAGTGAAAATTCATATATTTTCAATACAATTTTACTACAAAATTAATATCAATCTTCTCTCGGAGTTTCAATTTCCATTAATTTCAATTAAAAGAATCTGTAACACCGAAATTATTAATTGTCTGTCATATCTCAAGTGTAGACAAATTTGGTAAAAATAATATAAAAAGGACAAGTTTACTAAAGACTTTTTTTATCCAAAAATTGCAATTAGTAAATTTAAATCATAATTAAAACTTGTTATAGAAAAGTTACATAACTTTTTTGTATCATCATTTCTTAACTTTCAAAAACAGCTAAATTTCAAACAAGATTTTATATACTCTTATTTTTAATTTTCCTTAAAAAATTTGTTTTACTCATGTCCTGTTTTGGTATAATATTCTCTACTCAGATACAGACAAACTTATGCTTTTCAAATTTATTATTCATACTTACACATATGACAAATTAAAATTTTAAAATTCATGAATTTTCTTTCAATATTTTTAACAGTGTAAAAAATATTTCTTTAAAGTAAAAAAAAAAAAAAAACAAGTTATAAAAACTTTAACCTAAAACTATAATTTTGGTATCTAAAAAATTTGACTACCAAAAACAGAAAATATAAAGCTACTATAACAGAAAAATACTTAGAAGAAAAAAAATTAAATTTCAACCATAAAACCCTAAGAAATTTTCTTCTGTCAGTTTATTTAAACTTTTTGTACTTTATATATGAGAATGATAACTTTGAGGCAATCTGCCAAAAACTTTATATTTTATTTTTCTTCTGCTTTATTATTCATTTGTCTTATAACGTTATAACTCATATTTCATATCATAAAACTATGATATCCTTTTACACACTATGACTATATTTATATCCATGTAGATATATACACAAATAACTTTACTATCAAAACTATTTAAAGTAAAACCATCATAGTCATCTGTCGCCGAGGGATGTTGTGGACGTTTTTTTTTTGCTTTTTTTGGTTTATCTTTTTTTATTTTTTGGAAATTTGTTCAAGTGTAATTTTACTTAAGAATTTTTGTGGAGAAAGTTTATAGTTTTTCCAATTTTTTGGGGTGGATGGAGAGGATATAAATGAATTGTGAAATTCGGGGTATGTAAAATACTTAGATATAATGTAAAATTAAAATATTTATTTTAATAGCTAACTTAAAAGTAAGAATAGAATTTGTAGAAAATTAATTCTGAGTGCACCATGGTATTCCAGATGGTCATCAGTATTTGTGTATATTTTTGTAAATGTCTCTCTTATAGTTGTAAATCAACAAGGAAATTCCAATACTGCAGTATTTAAATAAGAATTACAAAAATTATTGAACAAATTTCAACGAACGACGCCTTATGAGTAGATTGTATTAAAAATTACGAGTTCATCCTCATCTTATGTCAAAATTTATCCAATTGATCCATTTAGGTCTCAATTTTCTACGACTTTGTCAATTTAGAAAAGGCTAATAAGTTCTTTAACATTTATCTTATTTCCAATATTCATTTTTAGCAAGTTTAGCTCAATCTCAGATAATTGTAATCAATCCAAATTTACTATACTTATTTACAGCAGATTTCTAAAATGAATTTAATTTGTTAATTTTTGAATTGTTATATTAATTGCAATACAGAAGAGGTGATAGTAGATTGTAGATAATTAAGTGAATATCAATCACTCAAAAATATCCATCAATCAAATTTAGTAGTCCAGCATAAAATTCAATTACCTGAACTTTCAATAAATTCGAAAACTTATAAATTCACAGTCAAATACACAGTTTAAAGGCAAATTTTTAAAAATTCATTAAAGATACAACCTAAACTTCCATGGGAAATTTAACTATTATATTTTTTTCCTATTTGGAATGAGTAACTGGCCTGATGGACAATTTGTTTCCAATAGTATCTGTCATTTAGCTTTTCAACCATTGAATCGAACAGTTTCTATTCAAAGTATATAATTTCAATTTTTAAATAGATTATTTATTTACCACTATAGTCTTAAGTATTATTCTGTTCGTTTTTACATGGCCATTCCACTATAGGCGTGTAAATAATACTCAAAATTTTCTAATATAAATCAATAGCATACTTCCACGCAGTACTTACAAGTACATAATTTTCCTAAATTACACATAATTATATTATACAATCAAAAACAAACTGATTAGTATAAATCAATTTAATTAGAACAAACAAGAATTGTATATTTCTAGGAATAATTATAGCATTTTTTTTGTTTAAAGGATACAAGTTTAAATTTAAATTGAAGAGTAATAATCCCAGAATGATATGACATTTGCAAAGGAAAAACCCCTCCAGTAAAAACTTTTCCAAATAAATGTTATATTTATATTTTGTGTATATAGGGAAAATAAATTAGGTTGTGGTTTTTTACATTTTTCATTTTCGGGTACCCCAGGAAAATGAGTATTGTAATTTACAAAAAAAAAATGGAAGACAATGAATATAGAAAAACATAAAATATAAATAAATCAAAAACAAACACAAAACTATACAAAACAAAAAAAAGGAAAATTTTCTGTTTTGACAAAAAAAAAAACATATACAATGAATATTTATTTTAGCTTTCAATAATTGATAGGGACAATAAAAGATTTAAGGCTTGTGCAGAAGGAAGGGAAAGCTTTAAATGGAATAATCAAAATTTTCCATGGAAATATTTGTTTATATACCAAATCAAAATTTTAAATTTAAATCCAATGATAATAATATAATAAATGATGATGACACATTTTAAAGACAAAAAATGTTTTTTATTATTCTAATTAACCATAAAAGTATTTAAAAGTAAAATCAATGAAAATATTATTCTATAAATTTTGTAATAATTTAAAATTTAAAAGTTTTGGTTCTACTAAATTTTGGTCCTATTTAAAATTTAAAAGTTTTGGTCCTACTAAATTTAAGAATATAATTCAAATGGAAAATACTTTGTTTAGTAAAAATAGTTTTTATTAATTTTATATCTACCTGAAATTGAAATTTTAATTTAATTTGTGTTTTAAATATATATTTTTAATTTTTCACTAAAAAATTTTACATTTTAAATATTTTGACATTTAAATAAATTTTTGTCGCAAATTTAATCGAAATAAATTTAATTTTGAAAAAATTAAAGTAGATTGAACTAATGTTGGCCGAAGTATATAAAATTCCCTACTGATTCGACTTTTTATATCCATTTTTTTTTGTTGTAAAAACAATAAAGTACAAAAAAAACATTTTCTATCAAATTTCATCATTAAATTATATTTATTTACTTTCTCTTTATTTTTATTGTTTATATATTTTTTTATTTCTTCAAGCGAATTTTTGTTTCATTTAATATAATATTTCCATTTCATTTTCATTTTCACAACAACAACAAAAAATGAAAATATTATTTTTATAAATAGGTTCAAAGGAAAATCATCATTTTTTTTTTCTATAACACAAAACTAAATTGCTTGAAAATTACCAGAATTTATACTTTTATATATTTTACATATTAAAATTTTCTTTTATTGTCCTACAAGACTTTGGAAAAAATTTCACATTTTCTCACATAAATGAAATAATTTTGCTCTTAAAAAATAAAATTAATTCATATAAAATATAGAAACGTATGTTCCAGGAAACAAATAAATCTTCAAAGTGAAAAAATAAAAAATAGACTCAAGCAGAAATATAAAAATTATTAGATAAAGAGAAAAAAAAATGTTTACGTTTACGTTAACTTCTTTTATTTAAAAAAATTGTTTAAAAAAAATATTTTTCCTAAAAAACACATTTATAAAAAAAATTCCTTTACCATTTATGTTTTTCCATGTTAAATACAAAAAAAAAATGGTGGAAAAAGGAAAGAAATAACGTGAATAATTTTTTTTAAATATTAAAGCTTTTATCATTTTTCATATTCTCAATGGAAATTTTAATATTTTCTATTTTTTTTTTGTCGTTGTTGTTGGAAAATTCACGTTGTAATCTATCATACAAAGTGGAATAATTCGTATCTCGCTCTTTAAATAAACTATGGTATACAAAAAAAAACAAGTTCTTTCATTTTTCTATTTTTATTTTTGACGTCATAGAAAAAAGGACATTGAAAATGTGAAAATATATAGTGAGAGAAATTATTTTATTAGTATTTTTTTAATGTTTTATGTTATACTTTTTATGTCATGACAAAAAAAAAAGTGAATTTTTACAATTATACATAATATACGTAAAAGTTTTTCTAATATACGTAAAAGTTTTTTTGTGATTAAAATTTGTTACATAATTGGGAAAATTTTGTGTTAAAGAAAGTAATACAATACTAATGAGAGTAGAAAATAATTCAAGTTTAAAGGATAATTTAGGTTAGTTGGAGGATTTAATAAAACAATTCTGAATTCTGATTAGTTGTTTGCAGTCATATATTTTTTTCATCACTAACAAAACTAGACGATTGGACAACTAATAAATATTTGTTAAAAATTGTCCTTCTAATTCTGGCCAATAAATGAATTTAAAGAAAAAATTTTCCCGACCATTTTTGGAATATTGTTAAACTAAAAAAAAAATTATAGGAAAAATACTATATGTGGTGACTAAAAGCCACTGGGTATGGACTACGAGAGTCGCAGGGACACGTTTACTGTCTTGAATTAAAGGTAATTAAAAGACCTACATTTTGAAATTGTATACGTGGTGGTAATGAGTGTTGCCATACTAAACACATAATTACTTTTACCATTAATAGAAAAATACTATATTTATGTTGATTATTACTTCTTTAAAAATTAACATTTAAGAGTACTAACCAATTCATAATTTATAATCAAATAATTCCTATAAAACAAGTAGATATATTTTAGCACTTTCAATTTCAAAGAATTATTTTATATTTACATTTGAATAAAAGAATATTATATATTAATTTGTCTTCAAATGAAAATTTCACTTAAAATCCTTAAAAATTCTATGAATTATTATTTTTCTAAAATCATTTCCATATTCTAACAAATTTTAGAATATACATTTTAATTACAAATATTAATTTAACTAATATTATGAAATGATTTTAACCTATAATAAATTTTCTATAATAATTAAAGTAAATTTTATGCAAAACAAAATAAAAAATGTTTTTCATTATTATTATTTTTGTTGTTTATATTTTCTATTATCCTTAAATAGAAAGTGTGTATATATATACTAATGTATGCTTAAATTATACATAATATGTTACGTTAAATCATATGTGAAAATGGTTATGTCTAATAAATTATAAAATGTTTGTTATTATATAAGTTTTATGCATGGTTGCTCCCTGAAAAAAGGATCAAAAATATTATGTATATGAATGTGTATTAAGTAAATATTATTTAGGCTAAAATGGATGGGTTATATATACATAATATATTATTTACATATGTGTGTAGGATTTTTTTTTTTGTTACCTGAAATTGGTAAACAAAATTGTCCTAGATAAACTTTTTTTATTTTTTGAAAATCTATGAAATTATATTTTACACACGTTCTAAAAGTTTTTTTTTTCCTTTTTTGGTATACGTTTTTTTAGAAATCATATTGTGTAATACAGATTTTTTTCTGTATTAATACATAGATGAGTTGTGTTTTCAAGGATCTTTAAAGGAAATATTTAAATTTTGAAGTGTTGTATAGAATTTTGTAATTTACAAATATTTTTTTGATGTTTAAAAATTTTCATAAACTATAGAAAGAATGATTTGCATATTAGAAAACACAATTGACATTAGGTGAAAACAATTGTAAAAATATCGAAATATAATTAAGAATTAAATGAAAAATTCAAATCTTCGAACTACTGTGGAATTATAGTACTTTGATTGCAAATAATTTAGTATTACAATAAGTATTTGTCAACATAATTGAATCACATTAAGTCATAATATATCCAATTATGGTTCATTTGTCCGTAAGTTTTTGTACATTCTTTATCTATGTATACAAGAAGTCTGTAAAGAATGTAAATTTTTTTAATTTCCAAAGGTCAAATAAATTCTATAATTTCTGTCAGGACTAATTAATATAAAATCTACCTAAAATAAATTTTCTATTCTTATACGATAGATTTTATATTAATCGATTTCCACTTTAATAAATATTTTCTTAAAATAAAATGATTTAAAAAATATGCAACAAGGTATTTTATTGATTTCTACTTTCCATTTTAATCTCAATCAAAATATATATAATCATTAATATTCCACTTTAATTGATTGAAAATTCATTAATTTTCATGAAAAATGATTTATATCCATTAAGGAGACTTACAAATCAACTACACTCGCTTGTCTATATAATATTAACAAAACAACAACAAAATTGCGTAATAATTTCCCAATGAACCAAGAAAAAAAACCTTACGTGAATGAACCAACAAAAAAATTATTATATACGAATCATTTTTCAAATGAAAAATCAAACCATTTCTATGGAGGATGATAGAAAATTTTTTATATAGTAAATAAAATAAATATAAATCATTCTATACCAAAATTTACATAAATTATATTAAGAAAATTAATTTTTCATTTATACAAAATGGCTGACTATCTAAAGATTATTACGTTGTAAATACAATTTCATGTTTTTTGTGGGAAAAAAATCTGTTTTTATATATGTATATAAAAACAAATTAACAGAGTCTATGAAAAACATTTTATCAGTCTGGAGGATCAGAACAGAAAAACAAAATAATAATGTAAATTTTCCATTTTTTTTTTTTCAATATATTTGAATTTTTTTTATATCTTAAAAACATTAAATCCGTTGACAGACATAAACAAATCTTAATTTAAAAGAAATAAAAGAAAATATTAAAAAAAAATATTTATGTATTATTTAATATAAAAAAATTTGTCCTCTGGGTTTAATATACTCAGACAGATTTTATTTTAATATCAATTTCTGTCATGGGATATTTCGTTTTTTTTTTTTTTTGAAACACAAAATCGATATTAAAATTTTTGTCAACTTTGACATTTTATTACAATTTAAGGAAAACATTAGAATATTATTTTTTTTTTGTGAAAAATTCCAATTTACATATCGTCCTATGCCTAAACAAAAGCGTTAGATGTTGGTGTCAATATCTATTCACATTTTGCATAAGAGCACAATCCCACGAAATACGCGACGTAGAAACGCCAACGAGGTATAAATTATTAAAGAGACTTTTGACATTTAACAAAAAGTAATAGCATTTATACAACCTAAAATCCAAATTTAAATAAGCATGACATCCATGTCGGCTTTCGCACCTAAAAGCCATAAACTTTTATTAGGTAGATGTATATTATACCTATTTAGGTATAAGGTAATGAAATTACGATTTGTTAGAAAATTAGTTGAACGTTAACTGTATAATACTAAGAGTAGGTCAGCAGTATACAATAGTACCCACGTACTTAAAAATGTATATCTCAAGATAATCCTATTTCTTACATTCCTGAATCTAAACAAAGATGTCAAATATTTCCTACTACAAAATGTGATTATTAAAATTTTAGTACCCAAAAATTATAGAACTAAAATATTAACGTAATGATTACACAAGGATATTCAGCTTAATTCAAAAGGATTTTGAAGCATATACATATTAAATTTTCCACCAAATTTTCCTAATAAAAATTAACATTTATTCCTTGAAAATTAAACTAAAAGCAAAATCAAGTTCAGGATAAAAATTAAACAACAAAAATTAGATTATTCATTTGAACTAAAAAATCATTTTGTATATAGCTTCATATAGCTTTATAATTTTAATTCAAATACTGAATCACAAAAATATCCTTTAAAAAAGAACAAAAAATTTCATAATTCATAATAACCTTAAGTAAATACAGAAACAAGGAGAATTGAAAATCATATACATAAGTATTTATATATATGTACTCTAACAACCCAAGCATTAATAATATTATTATTTTTCTTTAAAATTCAAAGAGTTTCCCGGTATATAAAACGTGAGGAAAATTGTTTATTATTATTCGAAGAAAATATGATTTTTTTTATATATATTTATATAAATTTCATTAAATTTCCACCAGTTTTTATCTCAATTTTTTTTTTCTTCTTTTTGATGGTAAATAAAAAGGATATATGTACATATTTTTTTTTTTCATTGGGAAAAGGAAAGGAAAATGTATGGCTTTTGTGGTTTGTATTGTGATTATTTTTTATTATTATTATTATGTTAGTGAGAAATTAAGTGTATTAATCTTTAAAAGCAAAAGAAGATAAAAAATTTACCATGAAAAATTATTATAATTATGGAGTATATGTAATTTAAGTTTCAGTTGCTTAAATGTGGTTTTTTTTTAGTTAATTTTGATAATCAGAAATAAGTTTTTTTTTTTACGCGAAAAGATTTATTACAAACACACGAATACTTTGTATATTTTTTCCATGATGTTTTGAATTTGAGAAGCTTTTAAGGAAACACAAATTTAATTTAAAAAAATATCCTTAAAAGAAAGAAAATTCAATATGTAAGGTTGCAATTAATTACTTTTTAATGGTAAAATTTAATTTATTTTATTAAAGTAGATTCTAGCCGATATTACGTAATAGGATAAATTGGATTTTATATTGAAAATATCAAAAGTTTCGCGGTTATAAATTGAAGTACTATTTTGGACCATCCTTGAAATACAATTATACAGATATTAGATAATTTTATGTGTAAATACTTTCCTATTACACCTTACTAATCAGCATTTTTAAATATTTTCTAATATTTATATTATTACTATTAGACTACTACAACTACCGAGACTACCGAGTATCATATTTAAAATTTAATACAATTTTGTTATAATTCTTTCAATATAAATTTAAAAATTTAACAAAATCAGTTAAATAAATTTCAAAAATATTAAATTTCATTAAAGAATTTATTCAAAAATTCTAATTTATTGAAAATTCAAAATTTAGTTCTATAATGATATTCGAAAATTCATTATTTTCAACATGAATTTCGATAAATTTTCAAGGTTTTATTTAAATGAACAAAACTTTTAATATTAAATTTTCCAAATTCAACACAATTTTCACAAAAAAAAAACAGGGAAATACAAAATTCAATATAAATTTATTCGTTCTAACAAAGTCCTTTTTTTGTGTATGTATAGATAGTTTTTGCATAAAAAATTTTCGTTACACAACATTTAAATTTTTCATTGAATAATGGACAGACAAGATAGAAAAAAAATAAGTAGATTCTAATTTTTATTCAGTCTCTCTAGGGATGCCCTTGAATCGATTTGGTAACATATAACCTTTACTTGCAAAAATGTCCTTGATTAATTAAATTAAAAATTTTTACAGTATGTTAGCAAAAAAAAATATAACTAAAATATTATAAATATATTTTTGATTAAACCGAAAAAAAAGAAAAAACGAATTTTAATCATACAGTTTCGACTTTGTGTCTCGTCTTTAATTTGGAAAACAATTTAATTTCTATTTAATTTCTATTTAATTTTTACATTAATAATTTCCCAGTTTTATTCCCAGTTTAAATAACAAAATATTTTTGAAATGTTCAATTTATTCTTTCAACACAAATTTTTCTGTTTTTTTGATAATAATTGCAGACATTGTCGAAAATTTATATACTCGTAAATAAATTTTATATTTTATGATAGTTTTTCTTTCTTTTTTTTTGCAAAAAAATATTTTTATGTTTTCCGTTTTCCACACTATTCGAAAAATTTATTCAGAACATTATTTTTTTATATATTTAAGTGAACCCACATTGGCAATCAATATTTTTGTATAAAAATGCTTTTTAAATTTTTTGTAAATTGATAAAATAAAAAATATATATAAAGTATAATAAGACAGGGAGAAGATATAAAATGAAATTTTTCAATAAATATTTTCAATTTATCTTTTGGAAATTTATATAAAAGGACATAAGAAAGGATATTTTATTATATTTGTATAAAAAAAATCAATTTTGTCAACAAAAAATTTACAGAAATTTACGAATTTTAATGTAATTTAGTAAAATTTTAGTAAAATATTTAGTAATCTGTAATTTATAGTTTATTATAGAGACATTACGACTATCGTAAATTGAGAAATATGATTATGTCTTAATTTAAAGATTAATCTTTTCGTTCTATTTTCAAAAATAGGACGAAAAAGATTCATCCTTCATTTTTTTTTTGTGAAAATTACTATAGTTTATAATTCCAATTTATTTATGCTTAAAAATTCTACAGCTTTTCAGTTTTTCCTGATTAAAATGTATACAGTGGTTATTATAAGAATTTTTGTACATTTTATTGCTTTATATTTTCTGTTGTCGCTCTGTTTTTACTCCCGAAATTTGGTATTTAACTCCTATACAACATTTTACTTCTCACCTGCCTAACGAATTAAATAATTTTCTTCTACAAACAAACAAATTTCAATAATTATTCATATTACCACCTCTGTCACCTCACTCTACACTATCCAGTGATGAACTACCAAATGATAAAAAAAAAACACTTGTGTATAATAATATTTATTTTAAATATTTACTGGTACATAATTCCACTCTTACTGCCAGGATACACAAAAACACTACAAAAAACTGTCTAAAAACTTTTATTTTTCCAAAAAAAAAAATATTTCTGGCAATAAAATATAAAAAACTTAACCCCGATTAAATTTCCCAGAAAAAAGTTTTTCCTTTTCGATAACCTCGGTCTTTATTGCAATTATAATGACACACCAGTAAATTTAAGATTTATGGTCGTTTTTTTTTTGCATAATTTGTTGTTCCATATTTTATTCAAATAAAAAAAAAATCCTAGTGAACTTAACAAAATTACAAAAACAGACATAAACAAAAATTTAGAGCAAAAATTGTTCAATATTTTCCTAGAGTATATCCTTTTACTTACCATATTTGCCAGACTGGATAGGGAACTGTGTGTTCTACCCCTTTTTTTTAATAATTTCCTTTATTTTGTTTTGGACTAACAAAACAAAATAAAAAACGGATTTTAAAAAGTTTTTGGCATTTAAAATATTTTTTTTTGCACTTTCAAAAAATAAAAATAAGCAGGACTACAAAAAAATAATAATATAGAAAACTTTATCAATTGTTTTGTGATCCAAGAAAATATCCCTTAAAGGAATAATTTAACAATTATTTCACATATAAATTTTATTATAGATTCTAAGCACAGGATAATATTCTTGTTCTTGCATTAGTGTGTGTGGCTATTACAATATTTCGTTATAAATATTGAAAATTTGGCAAACAAAAAACTGATTTTCAAACAGTTTGCCATCCCACAGAGAATGAAAGAGCAAAACAAAGGATATTTAAGTGAACACAGTGTCTAAAAAAATTTGGAATTGGTAACAAACAAGAACAAAATTAATCGGACTAAAGTAAATAAATTATAAATATTTTAGAAATATCCTTTAAATATCGACGCGAAATTTCAATTATAGGAAAAGTATCCGCAAACAAAATTGAGAAATCTTTTAATTTGTCCAAATAGCTAACCAAAATTGGAGAATGTCGATGTTTTACAATATTCATAATTTTAAAAATTACTTTTAAGGATACTTTTTCATTCTAAGTTGATTTTTTATGAAAGGAAAAAAATCCATTTAAACTTTTTCTGAGATAAATATAGATTATTTGATATCCTTGCGTGGTTTAAAGCAATTTTGTAGTCATATATTTTAGTGAAAAAAAAGGATTGTCAACAACAACAAAAGACTAAAATCTAAAAATTGCATTTTCAAGAAAACTTTATGGACTGTAAACTTCCAAATATTTAAAAAGGCAACAACAACAGATTAGTAAAACTGCTTATAGAATAACCATCAGTGTGACCGAACCATGAGACCACATGCAGTGTAAATTTTTAGATTTATAGCATGTAAATTTATCTAAAAGTAAAAAAAGTTCAAAATTTTACAAAAGATTCTTCTACTTTTCTTCAGAGAGAAACTTTTGGTGCATTTTCCTAGATTAAAAGTATTAAAAAGTTTAGATAATTTTGATTGCCAAAACAAAAAAAATCGAAATAAAATCTTAGATTATAAATTTTTATAATAAAGTTAAAAGTTTTTTAATTGAAAACGGATTTTAATAGTTTATCAAGATTTTTTTTATGTTTCTAACGAAATGTGTACTTAGTTTAAAATTTTATAATTATTGAATTTTTAAAAATAAGTAAAATAAAATATTTTTTCTTAGATAAGACCAAAATTATAAGAGACTAAAAGTCGCCATTTAGAATTATTTTGATCTTTTTATGGAACTATAAATTGTCGGAAAGTATATGTACAAATATAATTTAATTGATAATGTTTACTATTGATTAGTTATTTAAAATATCAAGAAAATATTGACCTATACCAAATTCACTTTTATATTGTTGACATTTTAGTGTGACTTTTTCTCTCCAGTAGCTCTACATCTCCAAAAATACATCAATTTTATACCAAAACATTTTGAACATTATTTTAAATATTTTCTACCTAAATAATTTCCATAATCTCCTCTTAAATCCTTAAATATGTATCTCTAAAATATAAATTGAAATAATTTGATTTATAAATTTTAATTATTTGTCATTTTTCCTAAACTTTTCTTTTCTTTTTTTCATTTTTAAAAGAAAACTTCATAATTTTATTAATTATTTTTAACAAATTTTTGCCCGAAAATACAAATTTTTTTTAATCCTTTTTAAATCTATTTTGATTTAAAATTGATATTTTTATTATTATAACATAATGGTTCTATTTCATTTTCAGTTTTTTGGTTCAAAAAACTTTCCTTCCTATACACACCAAATAACCAAAAGAGATGGGGGAAGAAAAACTTTTATAATTTCTTTACGCTTTTAGCTTTTACTCATTTCTATATTTTCTATCGAAACCTTAAACTTTATATATATAATATACTTTACAATAAAATTCATATAGATTAAAACACAAAAAAAAAAAGAATTGAAATTCTCAAATGATCTTCATCATCGTCCACCAAGGACAAAATGGAAAAAAAAATGAAAAATAATATAAAAAACTTTTTCTATATCCTTTTTGCCTGATTAACTTTTCCGTACAGTTTGTCCTATTACTATATTGGGCGCAGAATTTAGTCCTATATAGAGTTAGATATACCTGCCATCATATTTTAACTCCCCTTATTACCTACACACTATTATTCAAAGATGATTCATTTTACTTTCAGCTTTTTTTTTTGTATATTGTATAAAACCAAAACTTTACTGAATTTGACGAAATCTGAGAGTGTATATATAAACGTAACAAAAAAAAAATTTACTAACAATTTTTTTTTGTCCTTCATGGTTAATCCTTAGAGATAAATATTGTTGTCGTTTTTTTTATGGAAAAGATGAATGGTGAAACTGTGGCGCGTCTTCTATTCTATATATTTTTTTCATGTACATTTTTTGTTGAATTGAGAACTGGTGGGATAACTAAGTGTATTATATATAGAAAAACAAAATAACCTTTAGGCTAAATTGCAAAAGTTTTCATTTTCAGTACAGAATTTTTTGGTTTTTTTTTCGATAATTTGTTATTGAAGAGAAACAATGTTCTTTTAAATTTGGTTTTTAAATCTAAGTTTTAAGTTAGGTAGTTAGTGAATGCGCTATAACTAATGTCACTAAAAATTGGAATAATATTTGATTAAAACCAAACTTTGTAATGAAATAATTCCACTGTAAGTTTAACTTATCCTGGTAACTTCAAATCTAAGAAGAAGAACTACAAATGTTTCAATGTTTCTTAAAAATAAATCCATTATCGAGATTTCAGTCATTTCCTACTATTATCATATATTTTCTATTGTGTTTTCCTCATTTGCTGACCACAATCATTTGTCCCATTTCAGATTTTCTCTCTTAGGCATACTTAAAGACTAAAATAATTCGGTTGATGGACAACAGTTTAATGCTCCATGGAGCTTAGATTAACATACACATTTTTAACAAATCAGGGAAAAATTCATTTACATATATGTATGTAACTATTTATAGTCAATTTAAAATAATAAATCTTGATATCAATTTCTATAGTCACGAAATATAAGATCTAAATCTAAATTACAAAACGATTTTAAATTGACGATCATTTTAACAAATTCATTGTCTCGAATTAAATAATTTATTAATGGTCCAATAAGCACAAACTCAATTACAATTCTACTTAACTTCTATCTCCGATATCCTTTGAACAAACTCCACTACATTTTCAATCCTATGACAATTTTTTTTTGAAGGAAACAAAACGGAACAAATTACACATACAATAATGAATTTATGGTAAATATACTATATATACATTTCTAAATATTATGTAAAATGGTATTGAGTAATAGCACAATTATGCTCCTGGGATGATTTTTTTTTCGTGTACAAAATGGTGAAAGAATACTTTTTTATTTTTACAAGAAGAAAACAAAATGTTTTTTTTTATTCTATTTCAATTCATGGCAAAACGGAAGAGGAACAAAGATTTCGGCAATGTTTTCTTTTTTCCCTATAATATTTTCACTCGCTTTTCTTGTCTTGTTTTGTTGATGAAAATGTGAGCAAATAACTTGAATACCTGGAAAAATAAATCGTCATACAACAACATTATTTTTACTTAAAGACTAAAGAAAAATGAGCTATGCCAACTTTTAATTGTAAAACATTCTTTTATCTTCTTAATTGTGGTGGTTGGGGAGTATTATATTTAGTAGATTTACACTCTAATATATTCAAGATTTGTTATAGTTTATTATTATTTAGCTTTTGTTTATTTGGGGGGGGGGTGGAGGATAAGGTTTATAATGTTTATAAGATTTATTTTGTTCTAGGATTGTAGAAAGAGAATGTATAAATATGAAAAATGATGTACTTTTATGCAGTCATCAAATTTAATGTTTATAGAATGTAACATTATTATCTTTTCTTATTACCTTAATGAAGAAAAAGTTCGTTAAGAAAAGTTGGAGAGTCAGTAACAAAATAATGTAGAAAATTTATTGTTCAAAAAAACAAGAAGATATATTTACTTTAAATAGCTTTGTATTTCTTGAAATTCTCGAAATTAGAAATTTTAGTTTAACAAGTTACAATTTAAATGTTGAAATTTTTTTAAAGAAATGGAATAGTTAAAATTATACTCGTAAATAAATTACTTATTCTCATCAGAGTTTATTTATCAAAAATTGTTCTAATAAAAACAAAATTGAAATTACTAAAATTTTAGCTGAGAATTCTATAGAAATTTCGAAGAAAAACGAAAATTTGAGGCAATGTAAATTTAGTTAGGAAAACACGAAATAAATCCTAACTAATTTCAAATTAATATTCTTACAGATCTTTTATAGATTATTTTATATCTTCTGCATTCTTAGTGAAGCCTAGGACGACTTATGTACTGATAATTGACATAAATGATATCTTGAATAATTTAATATTTTAATTTGTATATGAAAAATCTTATTGACGAGTAAAATGATCAATTAATTAACATATTCAAAGAGTCAAGATTTTTTAGATGCTTTTTATAGCTGATACTAAAACTAAGGGCTCTCAAATTTTACGAAATTACACTAAATCCTAAAGATACATCAGTCTTGGAAGAAGTGACAATATTACACAAAATTTTTTAGAGCTTATATATAATATTTATGACTATTTAACGCTTTTACCTAATTTCGCTAAATTTAAAATTGTACAAAAATTTTTTTTAGTAATATATGTTGCATTGATAAGATTTAGATCGTCCCTATGTTTTATAGTTTCTATTTTCCCTACAAGAAGTAAATCTCGAATACAAATAATAATTTACAAAAATATTTATATCTCTCTATAAATCACTTTTTATACAATTTTTCCATTTTACATAATAGAAATCAAAATGATCTAATTTAGCTATTAAATAAATATTCATTTTAGTCCCTCTATAAATTCATTATATTATGAATAAAATTCACAAATAAATTTTTTTCTACCAAATATAATAAATTTTCTTCGCATAATATTTTCTAAAAGTTATATACAAGACCATATCTAGATTTATCAAATTTCTAATGAAGATATACTATAGAAATTATCCATAGAATATATTTCAAAGTTATTTTTTTTTTATTAAAATTTAATGCTGTACTTATTTAAATATTATAAATATATGTAGTATAGAAATTTTATGTTTCACATATTCTATTATAGTCCATTCTCTGTATATTACATAGAAAAATTTTATATAAAAATTGAGATCCTTTTTTTTTCCTAGTTGCTATTATCATTTCATTATTATTATTATAATATGCAAACATTATCCTTTAAAATAAGCCATCGCATTTTTTTTGTACTCCTCATATATGTGAGACGAAAATTTTAAAAATATAAGAGAGAAAATTCATTATGCAAAAAAAATTCCATTCTGTTGTTTTCTTTACATTACTTCCGCCTTTTTTCCAGGATATATAGAAACACACAAGAAGAAAAAAAAAATGAAAATTATATTACATATAAAGTTTCTTAGTTTCCCATAAAAAAAAAATCTCCTCTCATCTTTCAGGGACACTTTACATACATGAAGTCATATACTTTGTACTTGTAATAAAAAAAATCTTCCTCATATAAATTTAACTTCACAACCATTCCATTTTTTTTTTTTTGGAGAAAAACAACAAGGATATCCGGTGAAGTATCACAGTAAAAAGTATAGCAAAAAAAAAAAATAAATAAAAAATAAAAGGATATTGTTGAGAAATGTCTTTGATCCACCCATAATTTTATCATTTCGTTTTTTTATTTAACTCATGTGTAAATATTAAATATAAAAAATTTATATGATTGGGGAGCAACAGTAGAGTCGTGGTAGAGTGTATAATGATCTATAATGCCTATCTGTGGCTCGATACAACTAGGATGCATTAATGTTTCCAAGGGAAAGCTCATTTATGATTAAACGAAGAGATGAAATGATATTTAAAAGGAATATCTCATGATTTTAGGACAAATGTCCCACAGCCATATGACTTATAATAAATGCCTCAGATAGATTTACTTTTCTTGATGCCATTATTTCTTCAATGACATTTTTATGTCAAAATACATAAGAAATGTGAAATGGACAAATGGGTGGACAAATTGTAAAATACCACCATCTTTCGTAAAGGATATTCCACAAATGTCTAACGCTCATATTTCCTTAATTCGCATCTGATCTCTACGTCTACACTGCTACACACTTCCTGCATATCCCTACACACAGCTTATATCCTTTTAAAGGAATATCATATTTTGTGTTGTAAAAATAAAAATCATGTACGATATTTGTTCATGTTGAACAGTTACAAAAAAAATAAAAAGAAACAACGAAATAAAATAAAAACCATTTTTATGTCGTCGGTATTCATTTTATTTTGTTTTTTTTTTTTGGTGAACATTGGAAGTAAAATGTATAAAATATATTTTTCATATTATATTTTCGTAAATAAGAATGAAGATTGAATACCGTGAAGGAAAAGAAGAAGAAAGTTTTTGTGATTTTTTTTTTTTCATATCTTTATAAAGAACAATTTTTTATGCGGGGAATCTTTATTTTATTTCATTTTTTTTTTGCCTGGTTGAATTTTTACTTTCTTTCCTATTATAAAAAAATTATATAAATTATTATTTTCTCTTCAATGAATTTTTGTGTTGCCTTTTATCTGTTTAACAGTTGTTTGATTTTTCTTCCAACCAAAATATAGAAAAGTAAAAAACCAAGAAAAAAACCAACTCAATTCTAAAAAATTTCATATATATAATCATTTTTAATGATAAATTTATATTGAAAAAATGAAATCATCTATAAATAAAAAGGATTATCGTTATTTAAACAAATATAAAAGAGATGAAAAAAAAATTTTCATAAATAGTTTAACGAAATTGGTTACAATTTATGTAGAATAGAATAATATTCGTCGTTAAATTTCTAAGATTTGCTCATAGTTAAATTTATAACCAAAAAATTGATAAATGAATATACTAATTTCGGTTACAAGCATTTTATTATGAACTATAGTTAAATCCGATAACTTAAATTTCTAATTTAAATGAAGGATGTATGAAAATTAAGCGAGATTGAAATTAATTGACAAAATAATTATTTGTATAATTGATTTGAATTTTGGACAATTTATAGATCTAATTAAAGTAATTATTAATTGTAAATTAAAAAGCATTTTCCGACCTTCCAATGTAATTGAAGATGGAAAAAAGACTTTCTAGTTAACAATAATTAATATCAAATTACTTTCATGTAAAGAAAATTTGCATTGAAATCGGTCAAAAATTTAAGCTAAATTTCATGCTTTCTTCTTCTGTATGGCTTTAAGTTCAATATCCTTTTACTGTATAGATTTCCTATAAAACATGAAAATTATATAATACATTTTTCAAAATTTGTTTAAATTTTAAATGCACAGCATAGAAGAAATCGATATATACCCAATTTTTGTCTTTTAATTTCTGTCTATTAACTTTTTTTACATCATTTCATTTTATGCGTATTATACATTCCTTATGCGTTTATACGTATATATCCAATTTTTTTTTCTATATTTTGGATAAACCATTTCAAAAAAGCTTAAATTTTAATATTTAACATACATAAAAAAGTATAATACAGAAATTAAGTATATCCTTAACAGGATATACACATCGAATATATATATATATATTTTTTTACTATACCATTTATTAAGAGTCTTGTTCTTTGGGATATTTTATTTTTAAGAAAAAGGATTTAACAAAATAAAAATTGTTGAATTTTTGCTGTTTTTTTTTATGTATATGTATTTACATATTTTATTATTTTACATATTTCCTTTAAGGATATGTAAAAAGTATTTCCTTTTATTTTTCTTAAAGATTTTATGGAAATTTTTTTTTTATAAATTGTTATTTTTAATGTAAAACTTTTAACGTAAATGTATAAATATAGATATGTGTGTATAAAACGTACACACACACACATTTATAAATAAACTTGCATTTTTTCTTATATTTTGTAAAATAAAAGGAAAAAAAAATATTATTTTTATTTTATGTTTTTTTTTTGCATAATACTCAAATATATTTTTCCATTTACCTGGAAAAATATTCAATTTTTTTGAAGCAAAATTATCCTTAAAGGATATTGTACTCTCTTTCATTTATACATTAACATATATAACAAGAAGCCATTTTTGTGTTGTTGGTGAAATCGTTTCATTCTTCTTTTTTTTCTGTTTTTGCTTTTACTGTTGTTGTATATTATCCGTTAGTTATTTAAATGATTATTTTTTAGTACATTTTCCAATATAAAATAAAATTTTAATAATTTAACATTTTTTCTGATTGTCTGTCATGTTTGTCTGTTTGGTTCCATTTAATATGTCAATTTGGTTTTGTAATTGCGTAGAAAGCCTAGAAAAATTACATTCAAATCTAAATGATGGAAACTTTAATTTCACCCATTAGATGGCGCTATATACATTTCGAACACAATTTTTAATGTACAAAATTAAAATTGGAAATATTTTATTAAATTTGATCATAGAATGTTCTTTTTGAAGGTAATAAAGAGTAGAATAAAATAGAAATTTAATTCTATATTTTACACCTAGAGGGCACCGAGTCGAATAATAAATTTATAGAAAAATTCATTGAGTAAATTGTCATGCAAATTTAATTTATTTTACTTAAATCTCTAATATTTTTATTGGCTATTTGTTTTACCTAATTGGCTACGCACAACTCAAAAAAAGCTAATAATTAAGAAACTGCTGCATATTACTTTTTTTATTCAACAATTTTCTTATTGAATTTTATTTTTCTTTATGCAAAAAAAAAATCATTTTCTTTTTTACTTTTTATTAGCAAATAATTTAACTTTTTCTTAAAGTTTTTCCTGATTTACAATTCAGATCACAAATCATTTCTACCGTATTTATTTTTTGTATTTTGCCTTTCTACTATACTAGAAAGTTTTTCGTTATAATGTAAATTTGTTTTTAAGTAAAATTTTCCATTTTGTATGCGTTTAAATAAAATATAAAATTATTTTCTTTTAAAATTTACGGATAATCCTTAACGCAGGATTCAAAACAAATAAATTATAATAAAAATATATATTGAATTTATTATTATTTTATTTCAATATTTTTATTTATTTCTAGGCTTTAATATTAAAACGAAAAAATTGATTTATAAATAAATATAAAAAAATGGAAATTATTTGAAAAATTTTGTAGTCAGGATAAAACTACTAGTTGCATAATCATCACAATTTTTTTTTGTAATATGAAAAAAGGATATTTCCTTTTATATGTGAATGTGTTAATGTAAGAAAACTTTATTTTTCTTCTATTTTTTTTTTTTTGAAAAAGGATAATAATATCAAAAGTTTATATAGTGAAGAAAACTTAAAATTCCTTTTTTTTTACTTAAAATTGAAATTTATTGAATATAAAAGGAAGGAATTTTTTCTTTGGATGATCTTTTAAGTTCAAAACACTTTAACTAAAGTTTTCTTTTATAATATTTTCATTTTTTTTTGTAAAAGTAAAAAAAGGTTGAAAGAATTTTATGAAATGTTTTAAAAGTTCATAAAAAAAAAAAGTAAAATTGCAAAGAAATTTAATTTTCGCAATTTCAAACATAATAAAAAAGATTAAAAAGAATTGAAAGTTGTTTTACAATATTTTACAATTTAATAATTTCAAAGAAAAGAGGAAAATTTCAGTTTAACAAAGTAATTTAGCTAATACGGTATTTACATTATGTTCTTAAAAAGAAACTTTGATGATTTTAATTGCATAACAAGGGGAAAACTTTAAGAAGAAGAAAAAACAACATTAATTTTTAAGTAAAATGTGAAATAAATTTTTCCCAAAAAAAAATTATTCTAAAAAATAGAATTATTTCGAGGGTAGGAGTAAGGAATCAGTAAATTTCATGTGATTTTGATTAGTCCTATCCGAATCTACCGCACTCTTCACCAAAAATTTGGTTTCCATCAATTGATTTCTCATTCTACTTAATCAATTTTATTTCTAACTGATCCTCTACATTAATGTCTCAAGGGTTGACATGAAATTTTAAAGGTAGATTAGATCTACTCCTTCATTATCTTCATTATTAATTCAGTGGACTAAATTATAATATATAAATTTTTAATTAAATTAAAATACGAAATTTGTGTCCAATTTTTCATCAAAAATATTTCAATTTTTTTATAAAATTTAATTTTAAAAAATTTCTATTTTTTCCCAAAAATTAAATTTAATAATAATTTTTCTTTTCAGGTTCAAAATTTTCATTAATTTATTAAAATTTAATTATTATTATTATTTTAAGAACTTTAATTTTAAACTAATATTTTTAATAAGTCAACAAAATTATAAAAAAAATATTTTCAAAAGAAAAATTTAATTTCGAATGATAAAATTTTTAAAAAAAATTTCCTAGAAAATTTATATAAATAAATAAATATTTTTATTTTTATAATAATTTTTTAAGAAAAAATGAAAATTTTCCATTAAATTTACAATTAAATTTTCAAAAGCGTGAATCTATGATAAATAAAAAATTAAATTCTTAGAAAATTATTTACATATTTTTTATTTTTTAATAAATAAATTAATAAAAATTGTGTAAATTTTCATTAAGGATCAAATAAAAAAAAAAATTTAAATGAGTAAAAATTTCTATAGAAAAACATCATTTAAATTCAATAGAATATAAAATTTTCATTTCATTTAGAAAATTTACATAAATTCAAAGAATTTTAATGAAAATATTTAAATTTCAAATTTTCTATGGAAAAAATAAATAAAATACCTCCCAACCCCAACCAAAATTAAAAAGAAACACCGCAAAATAGATCAAAAACTAAATACACAAAAATTGTTTAAATATTTGTTTTTCTCATTTTGATTATTACATAAATTTTTATTTAAGTAAATAAATAATAATTTATATATTGAGTGTACATGAGTTTTGTGTATATATGTATAAAATATGATATGTCAGAGGTCCCTGAAGTCTCCTATCAACACCTCTCTCTCTCTTTCTCTCACCCAAAGCAAGAAAAATTATTATCCTTTCATATAATAAAAATAATAATAACAAATGAACTTAACTTTTTCTTTTTAGATATAATAAAATATTATTTATCCTTTTTAGCTACTTACACACACATCTAAAAAAAAATTGTTCATATACAAAAATTTTATATATACACCAAAAAAAATTATATTGATTTCGAGTAAAGAAAATTTCTCAAAAAAAAAAAAAACAATATTTGGAAAATATTTTTAGTTAAAAAAAAAAAAGTATTGAATTTATTATATTTTCCAACTTTGATTTTTCAATAATTTTTCTTCTTTTCTTATACATATTTTTTTTTGATTATCACCAGAGAACCTTTTTCCATATACCGAAAGAAAAAATGAAAATGAAAATGAAAATATGTTCTTATATACTTATATATATTTTTTTCTACTTCTTCATTCATGATCCTTTTTTTTTCATTTTTTTTTTAATGGTAGAATGACGGGGTGGTTGGTATTATTGTTGATATAAAATGTGTGTATAGTATTTAACCACCCAGAATATATATTTATACCATAGTAGTTAGATAAATTTTTATTAAATTGAGTTTCGATACCGTGAATCTACAAAAATTACAAAAAAAAAAATAAAATCCTTAGAAAATTTCCAAAATAAAAATACAACATAATATAAATAAAGAAGTCAAAAACATCCTGGGGGCCCACATAATAACACCTAAACCAAAAAAAAAAAAAAAAACACAGAAATATTGTATGTGTGCATATATCCTAAAAAGTATATTATTATTTAAGGGATGATAAACGAGGTTAGGTGGGGGGTGTTTGGTCTTACTTTTTTTTGGGAAAAAAAATTGGAGTTTCTTGTTCTTTTAAGTCCTGGGAAATAAACATTTATATATTTAATATTTTCAAAATACTATATACATATACACACTCCAGTGTTAAGGGATATAAATATATGTATAAGATGAGTGTTGTATGTATATATGGATTTTTATGGACTGAAGGATTTTCTTATTATTACATATATTTTTTTTTTTTTGTTGTTGATCCTTTTTTGTCGATACAAATAAGGACCTTTTTTTTTTGCTGTTCCAAAAAATATATAACAACAATTGAAAATGATTATTGTTGCTGTTGTTGTTTTTGAAAAATGAAGGTGTAATATGAGTAAAAATGTAAACAAACAAGTAAAAAAAAAAGGAAGATTGGAAGTAAAATTAATAAAATTACAAAAGATTTTTTTTTTTTTTTACATTTTTGCCAGGATATGGCAAGTAAATATGGATGATTTTGTTCTTGATACGTAAAGGAAAAATAAATTTATTAGATTTCTTCCAAATTTAATTTAATAAAAGTAATTTTGAAAAATTTAAACAAAAATTTTTAAAATAATGTTTTTTTTTTTATTAATGTCCAAAATAAATTTCATTAAGTTAGAAATATGAACGGGCCTAACCTAAATCTGAGTTGTAGGATAATTAGGAAAATTGAGTTTTGTGTAGTTATTTCCTTATGAAACGGATAATAAAATATTATATGGAAATAAATATTTCTGTTACTGTTTTCACAAGATTTTTTAAATAATAAAGACGAATTTGGTTATATACTAGATTTCTTCCAAATTTAATTTAATAAAAGTAATTTTGAAAAATTTCAAATTTGGTTATATACTAGTCCTTTTGGTTATATACCAGCAAATATTTCTAACAAAAGTTCTACTTTAAATATAATTTTATTCAGAATAAATGCTATAAAAGCTTTTTTAGTTAAACCAATTCTTTACTAGCCAATAATCGTTAAGATTTTTTAAATAAGTAATTAAACTCCAATTTTTTTCATAAAATATTTTTTGGTACTTACTCGTCTGATTCATAAATCTCAAATTTTAAATAGAATAAATTTATTAAAATAAATTTTACTCCATAAATTTTATCTAATTAACTAAAAAAAAGTTAATTACAAATTTTGTTTTTTGTTTTTAAATAAATTTCTAATTAGCTAAAATATATAACAATAAAATTAAATGATGGTAAATAAATTTTTTTTTTTAAATGTGCGTATACAAATTTAAAATAATAATTTATTAAAATTTATTATAAATAAAGTTTCTACAATTTATTTTCATATACTATGTAAAGTCTGATAAGAACTTGATTCTATATAGGCAGAAGGAGGGCCCCCAAAGGACATGTAGGGGGCCTATAGAAGAAATATATTTTTTTTTAAAACAATTTCCCTTTTGCGTAAGAAATTTACTTCTTAATTATTATTATTTTCTAGTCAATTATTTATAATATTATTATTATACCTAATGTTTACGTATAACGTTTACGTATATATTAGGATAGGAACCAACAAAACAAATTTTTTCTATGTACAATAATAATTTTCTTATGGTAAATTTAATACATAATAAAAAATATTATGTAAAAAAATGCCTTTTAAATTGTTATGACAAAAAAAAAATGAAGAAGAAGAATATAACAACAGAAGAAATAATTCAGCATAATAATACATTTTATATAATTAATGTTTTGTAAATACATATATAACATAAAAAAACTGTTAATTTTCATTTATATGCTGGTAGGTTTTTTTGCTTTATATACTCTTCCCCCTACCCTACACCAACCGTGTAAATTTTTATATACATATTACTTATTATTCACGTGTACACGTTACGTTCTAACGCATATAAATATTATTAAGAAAAATAAATATTATTGTTTCAAATAAAAACAAAATATAAAATAAACACAAAAAAAAAATAATAATATCTGAACATAAATGTAAAAAAAAAAAAAACAACATTATTTATGTTGCGTACTTTTATGTTACATAAACAATGTTTTAGGGGTATTTAAGATAATAGGCATTTAATTAAAATGTTTATTATATATTATTATTATATTTTTACGTATTTATTTATGTCATTTTGTTTTTTTTTATTATATTTTTCTTTTTAAATAATTAATTGATGGTAACAATCGTGTAATTTAATAAAACGTAAACCAGCAAAACGCACAACAAAAAAAATCAAGGAATAATATTTTTTTTTGATTAAGCAAAAATTAATTTATAATTTTTCAGCAAAAAAAAAAAAAATGAAAAAAGGAAAAGAAAAATTATTATGTATATTTTCTCGGTAATCAAAAAAAAATTGTCACAGCTTGGGCAGACATTTTTATGGATATATGATCCAAAAAAACATAGAATGGGAAAACTATATTTAATTAAGGATTTATTTTAGATGGTATTGTAAATTAAAAAAATAATTTGATATTTCTATATAATTTTTCAATTATACTAAATATACTAAATATGTCCAGCAACATTGTATATATACATCAAAATTTGTATAATTTGTATAATTAGGTATATATATACAATGTTGCAGGACGTATGATAACAGATCGAGGCATAAATATTACATTTTGTATGAGAAATGATCGAAGGTAATATGAATTTTGGCGAATCGTTATAACCGAAAATTGAGTAGCCAAAGTATATAAATAAAATATAATTAAAAATTTAGTTATTCTCAAAATGGTTATTCTTTTTCTATCGTTGTCCGATCCACTAAAATTAATGGAAATAAATTTCAAATTTAATTTCTTATTAAAAATCATTTATACAACAAAAATTATAAATAGATTATTTATGGTCTATAATATAAAATTCAAGAGATCTTTTAAATAATTTGAATTTGAAATCCTTAATGTCAATTTCAAATCGAAATTTTCCATACCCTTCAAAATTTCTATTATATAGCTATACTTTTTCTATAATTTAACATTTCATTTAATTGAAACTTTATGTCGCACAATCATCAAAATGAATAATTTAATTTTACTACATAAAAAGAAAAATCCTGTTTTATTTTTTCTCTTTTTCTATCATAAATTAAAGAATTTAAATCTTCTCATAATTAAATATTCATATCGTTTTAATGTCAACTTCGTAAATAGGAAAAAAAATAATTTCTTAACACTTGCCTAAATTTTAAACAAAAACTAATCTAAAAAACAAAAAATATTTTTCCTATTTTATAATTTTCCATTTATTTTCATAAAACAACACAAACAAGCAACAACGAAAAAAATTTATTTCTATATACGAAAACAGAAGCAAAAATAAGGAAAAAGAAATTAATTATTAAAATAAATAAATTTTATTCCCAACTCCACAAAAAATATTAACTGTGGGGGAAAAAATATTGCCTAAAAATAAGAAAGAAAAATGGTGGGAATATAACACCTCTGTCGTTTATATTTGAATAGAAATAGAAAATACTTTTACCTAAAAAAAAATGAAGAAAAAAAACGTATATAACAATAATAAAAAGGAAACCAATATAATAATGATTTTTTTTTTGTTGTTGGAAAATTAAATCTGCTTTATTATTATAATTATATATTTTTAGTATACTTATGCTGTATTCACACTATGTCTAATTCATGTTAGTGTCGAAATTATTACGAAATTTGTCAAAATTAAACAATGTAACACGACGAAGGAATTAGCTTGTACTTTAAACCGCAACCAGTCCTTGGTAAAATGATCTTCAAAGCAATTTTCATGTATGCTGATTAAATGTCGAATCTCATTTTATAGTGAAAATATGGGTTAAGGAATTTTCTAATATTATCTTTTAGAAAATTCACAGAATCTTTTACCGGTCATTAAACAAATTTTAGTTTTACTCTTTGTATTAAAATTCATATACAGAAGTCCATTAATTGGATCAGTCCAGACCAGTGTTATGTTTAATACTACCATACTTCAATTTGAACGTGATAATAAATCGAATCAAATAGTCGTAATAACTATACAAATAAAATTTGAGCAAATTTTCAGCTATCCGTACAGCTTACCAAATATTTAATTTATAAGAAATAATATAAATTTTACAGATTAAATTTTGTTAATTTTTTGATAGATTCATAATTGAACCTGTCAAAATTGAAAATTAATTTAATCTAAAAGTTTTAAAATTTACATGTGTATGGTATAAATTACATATTAGCAAGAAACAAATAACAAGGATATAAATTTACATACATGTATTAAAAAGGAAGGAAGCTTCTTTTATTTGAGCATATACAAAAAAAAAAAAATTACGTAAATAAAATTTAATTTAAATTTTGAATTAAAATGGCAAGAGGAACAGAAAAATATTTTTTTTTTTACATATACATATATTCAAATTTATTCTTTGTATTTATCAAGCTGTAAAAAAAGGATTATCAAAAATTATTATTGAAAAGACCCTTTTTTTCTGGATTGAGTATAAAAAAAAATTATTTGTATTTTCCTTTTAGATTATCTACTTAGACAGGGATTAAGTTTTTTCTCCAAAATTTTGTTTTTTTTGTTGTAGGGGGGACTCTTAAGGGTCATTTAAGGATCAATTTTTTTTTTCTGTGAAAAGCAAGGTTCAGTTTTTTTTCCTTCTTATTATTATGATGATTTTTTTTTTTAATAAATAATATTTTAATCCATAAAGGTCTATAAATTACGTTAATATTTAAATTTAATTCAAAAGTTGGTTCAATGAGAGTCAAAAAAAGGGGTTAAAAATGAACCAAAAAAAAAATTATGAAAAAAAAAATGATTTATAATATTGAATTTTCTTATAAAGGGATGTGAATTTTTTGTTCTTGTTGTTGGGAAAATTTATTATATATATATGAAATTGTAAAATATAAAAAAAAAACGCATTCAATTGGAATAAATCAAAATTACCTTTTATACATATACTACGTACATGATTACTACTGGCGATTCAGGAATTTTATTATTATTTTGGAGTATTCCGAATTCCGATGTATAATAATAATAAATTGTAATTTTATGCTTCACTGTCAAGGGTCAAGGTTAATTTTTTATATATATATATATCCTTTTTTATGATTAATATTTCTTTATCCGGCTTAGTAAAAAAATTGTTAATATGCATATATATTTTTTCCAATCAACCTATAAATATTTTTAAAAAAGTAATTAGTTTTGGTAATATTTCAAAAATTGATTAATAAATTATGTAAATTGAAGTGACAATTTTCACATTTTTATGGTTATTGTCCGCAAAATTATAAATTTTCTATATTTCCATTTTCAGACTATCTCGAGTGGTAAAAACTAGTTTAATGATTCCCAAAATATACACATTCCAATTTAATATGTCAAAATTCGTTTGAATAAAATATATATAGTTTTAATAATTATTCACTGAAACAGTCCACAGGATATTAGCAAAGTTTTAAATAAAAAATTATGGCTGACCATTAATTTTTTGTCAATTCTTCCCACATTCCCACAATATTGACAATATACAATTTCAGATTTACTATATAGTAAAATGGCTATTCATTTATTCCATTTTAAAAAGTTAATAAATTCAATTTGATTAAAGGTGAAATTTAAAATTTATTTAAATTATTTTAACCACAACAAAAAATAAAGTTAATATTTTTATACACATTTAATTATTTGTATATAAAAACTCTAAAAATTTCCAAAAATTATGAAATAATTTCACAACTAACAAATTATTTCCTTATCATAAAATTAAATTCATTTTGAAGAACTTTTAAATAAACCAAAAATTAATTATTTTTCCTTTTTGTATGGCGTTGAATTAAATATTATTTGTGGTATACTTGAATAATTTTTAAATCTAAAACTTTTCTGTATAATAATAATTTTCCATGAAAGTTTTTAGCGAGACAATGAATATGTTTTGTATTTATGTTTAGATTGTACATTAAAACATAAAATTTTAATCATAGAATGATTTTTAATGAAATTTTAATTATATACATTTTTAAGAAACAAATAAAAATTTTTCCTTTACTTTGGTATACGATTATTAAAATATTCAATTTTTCTTCTATCTAACCTGGGGTGTTTAGAAAATCACGGATTTATTTATTCAAAATGAAAAAATATTTATGCAAATGAACTTTGAACTTGTTGTTTTGTTGCTGTTGTCGTGGTGTGGTGGATGGTAAATGGTTTTTTATTTTTATCTAGGTCACTTGTTTTTTAATGAGTGCCTAGAGAAAAGTGTATAGCGTCGTAATGATAAATGAGAATTTATGAATATTATTAATATTGTCTGATTGTAAATTTATTAGTTTTAAATAATGAGATAAATTTAAATATTATATTTGATTTTTTACCTTTTAAAAGTCGTTCTATATATGGTATTAATTTTTCGTTAGTGACTAAAATATATTTTTACGAAAATTACAAAATTCTGTCTTCAAAAGGATTCTTCAAAAATTTATTGAGATCAGCTTGAGATCTAAAATTACATTATTGATTAATGTATAAATTAAAAATTTTATCATTAGAAAATTGACAATTTCCAACAGAAAACGTACAATTTTCATAAATTAAGATACTTGTTCTTCATTGTCTACTTTAAAATTTAAATAACACCTTAAATAATTATTTAAATTTTCTGCTAAGATAACAAATTTGTGTCACCATTTTATGAATGAATATATACATATTTAAATAATTCCTCTATCAATATTTTATTTATCATTATAATACCAAATCGAATATTTTTATTTGATAATCAATTAAATTATATACGAAAATAAAAACAAATATAATTTTATATTTATATTTTGATTTTAATCTGAAAACTAAACATAAATAATTTAATTATTTATTATTTTAAAAAAAATACTAAAAATACACAAATATTATAAACATTATAAACAATTTTAGATTACACACAATAAATAAATTAATTTTTGTGTATAATTTTAATATTTCATAAATAAATTAATTTAAATTTATTAATGGATTTTCCAATTCATTTCGTATACACAAATTAATTGTATTATTATTTAATACTCTCTAATAATTTGTATAAATTTATAATTTAGGAAATATGTATTTAAGAATTGTATATATAAATAATTTTCTAATAATTATAATTAAGGATGATTTGAATTAATAATAATACATATTTGGATTATATTTTATATATATATTTATACAATTTTAAGTAATTAATTTGTTAATATTTTAAGTAATAATTATAGTGGGTGGCAATATTTATAGATTTAAGGTCAAAAGGAATATATAAGATGATAATATTAAGTACTTCAAATAATTATACATGATATAGAATCCTTAGAAATTCCAATTCTTTTGAAATATTGATTCAAAGATATTTGTAAATTATGTTACAAGAATATAGTCTACATTATTTTGTTCTAATTAAGTTGTAATGTCGAAATGTAATGGTCGAGAAGATCGTTTTCTATACCCATAAATAAATAAGGTGAATTTTGCATTTGTACTTAAAGTAAGAATGTCTAAAAAAATTATAAAAAAAATTTTCTGTTTCAAAAAAATTTATTATTTCACTATAAATTTAATTAAAAAATTTTTGACTAATATAATTTCCCAATTTATTGTATTCAAAATGGTATCCTTTAAGAACAATTTTCTATATTTCTTTATCTTAAAAAAATCAATTTTCTTTATACAAAATATACGCAAATTAATTTCAATATTTACTACGTATATATATCCTTTTGTTAAAATAAATGAACACCCAGAAATTCTAACTTTATTGCGATTAAAGAATTAATATTATTAATATTTATATTACATCTAATATGAAGAACACAACAAAAAAAAAAAACTAAATAAATAATTTAGGTCAGTTTCTCTTTCTGTAATTTAATAATATACTATGCAAAAATTTTTACGATATCATTGTCCTTTGTATGTTAATATCCTTTATATGTTCATATGAATAAAGGACAATCGATTCACCTACATACATACAAATATATGTTACTAAAATATTTATACAAAAGGACGTAGAAAAATTCTAAAACACTTTATGACAACGAAATATCAAAAAAAAAAAAAAACTATTTCTATACCAGAGAAAAATTTCGTCCTTTTTAAATGAATAAAGATTATTATAGTTTTTGTTTGTTTCAAGGATTAAAAATAATAAAAAAAATTATGAGGTTAAAAGTTTATTTTTTTCCTGTTCAGGATTTTTGAGGTTTTTGGGGGAAAAATGATTTTTTTTTTTCTGTATGTGTGAAAAAACAATTATGAAAAAAGGTGTAATATAATCTCTGGTATATCTGGTATACGTATACTATACATATATATAATAATTTTTAAGATTCTTTATTATCAATTTTAAATTGTAATAAAAGTTTAGATAGCACTAAAGTGGATTAAAAAAATATTGTTATAAAGCACTTAAAAAATTTTATATTATAGTGTTTTTTTTTTTTATTATTATTATTTTAAAGTAAAATTTGTGGTGAAAAATGATTCTTTTATGTTGGGAGAGATTTTTTTTGTTGTTTGCTTTAAATGTGTAATATAATAATAAATATTCACTTAAGCATTAAATAAAAAAGGATTTTCCTTCTTCCCATAAAGTATGAAAATTTTTTTATATGGTTTTTTACAGCTTTTTAAATAAAAAAAAATTCGTAATTTAATATTAAATTAATGAAGTTAAGGCGATTTCATAGAATTAATTAATGGAAATAATTATTGTCAGATTATGTATATAAAGGAGTTGATGCATAGACAGTTATCCTTATTTTTTGATAGTATAATAGTATATTAAATAGACTATAAGTAAACTATCATGCTTTAAGGACATACAAATGTCTTCCAATTTTATGAAAACTGCTAAATAGTATATACATAAAACTAAATAGTATATTATCTAAATGATAGTGAAATATTAATAATTAAAATATTAAAAGGAAAAAATATTACTGAGATTATATTTTTACTATACTAGGTACTTTAAATGGTTCACTTGTATCCGAATCCGAAATAATTCAACAAAATTTTCAAATTCAATGGATCATAAAATTTCTGTAAAAAAAAAGACTGCAAAAATTATTGACAGAAATTTAATTTGAAAATGGTATATATGAAAATTTTTGTAATGTATATTATTGTCTTTTACTTTTCGTCTTTTTAACTGAAAATTAAGCAAAATATTAGCAAAAAATTACAAATCTAATAAAATATAATAAAATATGTTTATTAAAAATTATAAAAATTAATTGTCATAATGGAAACTATTAAAGTTTACTATAATTTTTCCACAAACTTGATTAATTTTTGCGTATTTTATTTACTACGAATTATAAAATGTTAAAATGTTCCACTATTAACAGGTAAATAAAAAACTCTTATTTTGTAATGACTATAAAATAAATTATTAATCTAAACTTTCTGAAATTTAAGTGAATAAACAAACTCGCAAGAAATTCTAAGAAAATTCGAATGTTTTTTTTTTAATATTATTTACACTCAAGAAATAAAAATCAAATAAACTACTTAAAAAAAAAACCAAGAAAATCTTGAAAGTTCTAATTAGTTTCTTAGCTGAGAGAAAAATAATGATGGTATTAAATTGCTATTGAAAATCTCGAAGAAAAGTATACTCAATATATATATATATAAATTATTTTCCATTAATATCTTTTCGTCCTTTTCATCCTTATTACGACTATAAGAAGTAGAAATAAAAATTTTCTTTTACAAAAGTTTTATTTTTCTTATATTTTTTTTTACATTTTCTTTTAGTATATTTTCCAAAGAAGATAACATTTATATTTTATCCATTTTCATTATTAAAATTAAAAAATAATCCTTAATAAATGAAGGACACTTTAAAAGTAATAGAATTAAATTTTGTATAGTTTTTTTTTGTAGTTAGTTATGAATTGGCGAAAGAAGAAATATAATAATTATTGTGTATTTTACTTAAAAGAAGGATTAAAAAATATAGAAAAAAATATTATTACAATTTATTAAACACAAATTATATAAAAGGATATTTAAATATTTACAGAAGAGAAATTATTTGAATAGAGGCATACAATAGTGAAATTATCATTAATATTTTCTATTTACAATTCAAATGACATTTTAAAAGGCTAAATGGCTTTCAATATTGAACTATTTGTTAAGTAAATGAATAATAAAATTAATTGGTATATTAAAATTTTCTTATGATTAATTAAGTTCAAAATATTTGCAGTAAATTTGCAATTTTAATAATTAATTTTTGTGCAGTAAAGAACTTAGTTTTAGAATTTGCATTAATAAATATTATTTTGGATAATTAATGATTCTCAAAAGAGACTAATTTAGATTTACTTTAGTGCATAGAAACTAAAAGGAATGATAATTTGGTTAATGAAAGGAAGAAAGAAAAAAATTAGGTAAATTTCCTTTATGAGGTATTGTTGTGAAAAATACAAATAAATTTCAAAAAATCAATATTATCACCAATCATAATTCAATTATTTTACTTTAAAAGTAATGCAAAAATTGTCTAAGAAAAATTAGCATACGAAAATATCCTTTTAGATTTTAATATTTTGCAGGGATGTATGATGTCCAGTATTCCATTTAACCATTCTCTCTACCCCATCCTTTTAAATTTAATTTCATTATTTTAACAAACAAATATTACATAGTTTCTTACTTTACATAAAAAAAATTTAAATATATTAAAAATTGCTGTCAAAATTAATTTTTTTGTGGCCAAGGTAAAAGAAAAAACAAATTTTGATTTTTTAATATTTTCAAAACAAAGTTTTTTATTTAGTTTGAAAAGTAGAATCAAAATAAATGAATAATAAAACAAAATTTAATTCAATTCAAAAATTTTAACTTTTGAAAATGTTCTATAACATTATCAAAAATAAATTTTAACTTTTCTCCATTTTCTTTTTGTTTTCTTTTGTGTTTTTCCATGGTCTTAAAATAAAAAATCAGCTTATCACAAAATGAAAACTTTTTCTTTTATATATTGCGCAAAATTTAAGCTATGACCATAATAATTCTTGACTGCTGGTAAAATATGTAATTTACTTTTATTACAGAGTAAAAGAATTAAGCGTGACAGCATCAAAAAAAAAGTAACAAATAAAAAGCATCCTGTTTTTTTTTTATATTTATTCTACATTAAAGTAAAATAATTTATATTCAAACATTTTTCATAACAAAATTTTTCATTTTTTTTATATTATAATAAAATGTTACTGTCTGTCAAAGGATTTAACATATTTTAATAATAATGAATTAAAAATTTTCTGTGTTCATAGTCCAGACAAGTTAAATATTTTCACAGAGTCTTTTATAAAGTTTATGTAAGCAAAATGGAATTAAGGGAAAAATGTAATTATACAAAAATGTTGATGAAAAAAAAAAAACAAATTTGTTTTAAAAGAATTAAAGAGAATTTATAATTTGGTCAAGGTCATTTACCCTGGGTAACAGTCAGGAATATAATTAGGCAAATATTTACCTTAAAGTGCGAAATCTTTAAATTTATACTTAAAAATGAGATCTTTAAGAATTAATTTCACGGATTTGTCTTGTAAATATCATACGGATAGTATTAAAGACACACGTAAATAGTGTAAAGAAATTGAAATTTTTGATTTTATAAATTTATAGTCTAACTATTGGCAAACTGTTACCTGACTACTAAAATCAGTCTAATTCAAAATAAACAAAATTACGATAAAAATCATTTATTCTGATAGAGTTTGGCTAATTATTATGTGCAGCTTTATATTAAAATTTTATACTTCTACTAATTTCAAAGCATATATGGCATAGAATAAGTTCATTATTAATCTTAATTGGCACTTCTAAACTAAAAAGTTATATCAAAACTTAATCAGGTTTTTTTTACGTAAAAATTTCTTATAAAACTTCAAAGAAAACGAACAGATAATTAATTATTGGCCATCTTCTTATTTGTATAAAATTATCTATATTTTCTCTTAGCCTGATTATTATAAATTTATGATGTCTCAAGGACTGAAAACTTTATTTATATAATTTAATGAGTTTATTATATAATAAAATTTTATCACGTCCTATTTTTCTGTTATAAGAAATAAAGAATTATAATTCGAAACTAAAAAAAAAAACATTTTACAAAAAAAGTTTAATTGTGAAAATAATCGAATTAAATTGTAAATAATTTTTTAGCAAAATTATATATATAAATTAAATATGTATTTTTTATTTGTAATAATTTTTTTTGGGGAAAAATTTATTTACTAAAATTATTTACCATATTTTCTTTAATTTAATATTTACCACCTACTGAGATAAAACATAAATTAATGTAAAAATAAATAAATTAAATTATATTTCTTTTATATTTACCACATAATATTTTAATTACAATTAAATTAGGATTACATATTTTTCTCTCCCTAATATGAAATCCTGAAAATTTCTTATTATTTTTCTTTTAAAATAATGTAAATAATTCTTCATTTATATTTTTTTTTTGCATTATTAAAATTAATTAAATTACATTTTAATATTCAACGTTAATTTTACTTTAGTAGAGAGACTTAACAATAAAAGCCACAGAAAAAAAACAACAAAATCTTTTTCGAAAATATATAAAAAAAAAAATCCTATTTTTCGTTTTTTAATATATTTTTATATAAACATTCAAAACCATAAACAAATTTAAATAAAAATTAATTTTTTTAAATAATTTGATGTAATATCCTATGTATGATCAGAGTCGTATTTACACAGTGAGACTGTAAATACAAATTTCAGCCCGATAAATAATGTAAAAACTCTGACTCAAATTTGAATTAGTCCTTAAGATTTTTCCCGAATAAAAAAATTTGATGAAAAAGTTTTGTAAAAATGTTTTATTTACTTTTGTTTACCATAATGAATTCCTATACACATACATATAAACATACAAATTATTTACGAAAAGAAAAATTAAAAAGGATATAAAATTATGTACACATTTAGTCGAAAAAAAAAACTGAAAAAATAAACAACAAAACGAATTTCTTCTTAAATATATGAGAAAAGTTTTTCATAATGTCATTCATAATTTTTATAAGTGTATAGTTAAGAATTTTAGGTAGTTCATATAAATCCTTTTTCGTATCCTTTTGCTTTTGGTGGTTCATATAATTCTCGTAGAGACATTTAACGGTAATTAAATTTATGTTTTATATTATTTATTTATTTAATATTTTCTTTTGTTTTTACAAGAGTGAATATATAATAAATTAGTAGGCGCACACACACGGAACTCCTCTTTGTACAATACTTTTGCAGTCTGTTTTCCTGGCAAACATTTTTCATTTCTTAAGGGACCGTAACAAGAATAAAAATTATTGTTTTTCTTTTTATTTATCTTAAAAAAGAAAATGAAAATGTATATATGTGAAATATTATAGTCAACATTTTAAGTAAACATACACGAATTTTTTTGAATTTTATTTATTTTAGTTATAAAAGTTAAGTGTACCACTTCAAAAAAAAAAAGTATATAAACAAAAATCTAAACAAATGAGTAAAATATTAATGCAATTGGTTTATGAATATTAATAAATTTTCGGGTATGTTGAAAGAATATTAACAATAAAATTTAGAAATTGATTAAAATTTATATAGTTTGTATAATTAACTTATCCCTAGAAGGTCCCTATTCTTAAATAACCAATCCTTAGACAGAAACTTGATTATTAAAATTCATAATCTTGAACCATTATTACTCATCATTTGGTAATTAAACTATTTACAAAATGGCGGATATATAAATATCAGGAATGGCCTATAGATAAAATAGAATTTTATAGAATCATTTTTCATCCTTATAGATGAAGGAATCTAGGTCTAAAACTTATATGTATATCTCACTAAGATGTAGAAGCATTAAAATGGCTGAAAAACAAAAATAGTTTCCATTTTGTAAATATAGAAATGTAGGGGAACATTTATTCATAGAAGAGATCATAATATTCAAATTATCCGCCTTCAGCTAGTAATATTATTTATTTACTTATATAAAATTATCAAAATTGCAGATATTTAAATTAATATATTTGATTGATAAACAGAATTTTTAAAAATTCAAAACTATTAGTCAATTTTGTAATATAAAAATAAAATATTTAATTACACTTATCTTTACACTTGATATCAAATATTTAACACATAGTAGATTTATGTTAAAAATTTACTTTTCAAATTTGTTAATATTTGAAGAAATCCAGGAAACATTCAGACAGCCAGACAGAGAGACAAATTATTGTAGAAAATAAATCAAAAATATTTACTATACTTAGTTTATTTCATGCTCAAGAAAAAAAAAAGTTATCTTAACTTGATTGTTTGTTATGTGCTTTACATAGATTTAATTTAATTTTTATTGGTATTTAGGGGTTGAGTGAAGTGACGCAGTAGTAATAGAACTTTCTCTATAATACTTTTAACTTATATATCGAAACTATATACAGAAAATTTTCAAAATATAAATAAAAAATTTTTTGACTTTGGAATAATTACGAAAATTTGATTCGTTAAAAAGTAAATAAATATTTTTCATAGAAAATGAAAAAATATTTTAAATGTTAAAATAAATATAAATCTATGTTTATAACAAATAGAGAATTTTCAAGGGAATTAAAAAGTTTATTTGTTTTCTTTATTTAAATATATAAAAGTTAAGAAAAATTAATTTTTCTTTTTTTGTAATAATCTCCGAAGGTATTTTCTATATATTCGAAATAACGTTTTGTGAAAATTAATTTCTTTATGTTTTTAATAAACTTTCCCCAATGGAGAATTTCTTACAACGACAAAAAGAAAATGTTGTCAAAAAGTTTTTAGATAAACTTTTAACAGAAATTCTATTACTTAAGAAAATTTTCAATCAATTCATGACAACAACAGGAAAATATCAAATTTATATTCGAATTTTATAATTTACAAAAATCAATTTTCAATTATTTCAAATTAAGTCTTGATGGGAAATAATAGAAAATTATATTGAAATTATTTTGTTAAAATTATCAATAAAAAATTAAAACTTATAAACACGATACTAAAAAAATTGTGTAAGTTAAATAATAATTTATATATCCAAGAGAATTTTAGAGAAAAAAAAATCGAAAAATCTGAAATTTCTTTATTGCAAGGATGAATTATCGGAATTCTAAATTCATTGATATATCTTCTAAATTGCCTTGGTAGCAATTTAATTTATTTAGTTCAATTTACATCCCAAAATGATTCACCTTTATAATCATTTTAAGATTGATTGTTTTAATAAATATAATTATTAAAAATGATTAATCATTAATTTATTATTACAAATTTTCCTTAAACCCCCAATAAGCTCTAAAATTAATCAAATTATTTAAAAAAAACCAAACATTTATTATTAATTACAAACCAAAAAAAAAATTTTAACCAACAAATTTTCACCAAAAAAAAAAACAGAAATACCAAAATATTATTAATTTTTAAATTGCTTGTCTTTAAACGTAAATTATGCCCAGTAGTTTATAAAAAATGAAACGAAAAGGATTTACAACTAATAAAACAAGAAATCCTTTTCTTTATTTATTTTTTTATTATTATTATTATTTTTGTAATGATTTATATTTTGTATCCTTTTTCCGTGTTGTAATTTTGTTTTGTTATATAATTTTTTGTCTGCAATTTTTTTTTTTTTATATACCTTTATGAAAAATATAATTTATTTTTTTTAGCTAATCCTGTTTTGTGTTATTCATTTTTTGCGCCCCCCAACATAAAAAAAACTTTTTTTATTTCCAAAAAAAAAAAAAAAATTATGTTAATAACATTTTTACGATCCTGGAAATTACATAATAACGTTAAAAAATAAAAATATTTTAACTCTTTTTTTTACCATAGTGCAAATTGAAATTTAAGGTAGTCATTTTGTTTTTCATTCATCTGCCGCACATATTTTGTACACCCTATAAATATCATACCAACGAAATTTAAATACAGCCACCATCCTCGGTATTTACCATACTTTGAATTTATAATTGTATCACACCTTCAAAAATTCATTCAATATAAAAAGTTCTCCTTGGAATATTTTGGTTACGCGTATAGAAAGGAAAAATTAAAGAAAATTATATTTTTTGTATAGGTAACCTTAAAAGGATGTTAAATATCAAGGACGAAAAGGTTTACAAAAAAAAAAAACAACAACAACAATTTTGTGTTTTCGATTATTTTAATTTTTTGATCATTTTTTTTCTATGACCAAAAATTTTATATTTTTATTTATTTTTTTTAGGTGATATTCAGGTCACGTTTTTTTTGGTCACTGTTGAAATTATAAAAAGGATATGTTTTTAATAGGTTTACAAAAAAAAAAAAAGGATATTTTCTAAAAAGAAAAAAACAGAAGACCAGATTTTCCTTATTTTTTTTTTTATTAGTATACAAAATATCGTTAAAAGGTGATTAGATATTTTCGCTATATAAATTTTAATATACAAATAATTTTTTTTTTTGGAGATTCAAAATTATAATTTCTCTCTTCCGTTTTTAATTATAATATTTATTTGTTGTTGTACCCCAGAAGTCTCTGTATACCAATTTTCTATATATTTTTTTTTAATGATAAGAAATTTACTGATTTTATATATAGGTGTCTCTCTAAAGGGTAATCTTAAAGCATCTTGTGCAGATGTTGAAAAACACCAACAACAACAACAAAAAAAACGTGATTATCTTAAAGAAATTTATTTGTAGCAAATTATGGTGAATTTTGGGGGATTGGTTCCTTTGGTCTTGAAATTGAAATGCGCAACAACGTAAAAAAAAAATAAATAATTATTGTATAAGATATTTTTCAATCTGTTATAAATATTACCTGAGATTTTTCTTTATGTATCTACAAAATATAAAAAAAAGGGAAAATAACAGAAGTTGTTTTTATAATTGGAAAATAATATTAAATTATGGTTTTTATTTGTCCTGGTTGGGATACAAAAAAAAAATAATATATAATAATGGAATTGTATACAAGTTCCAGAAAATGAAGAAAAGGAGAGATATAAATCTTTATGAATTTGTTATATGATAACAATTTATATTTATTTTTTTGCCAAAATGAAAATTAAATAAAAATTTATTAGTTAAAAATAATAAGGAAATTGTGTAATTTCGTCTGCTTTTTTCTATTAAAAATTAATTTAATTTTTATTGTCACATTATTTATGCGATAGGCTAGAAAAATATTCAAATTTAGATTTAATAGTAGAAATAATTATATATAAATTACAATTTACAATCTTAAACATTACAAAAGGATAGTAAAAATTGACAGAAAAAATGACGAAAAAATTTCAAATTGAATTTAAATTGATTCAATTCCAAATTAATTGTGGAATTTTTATATATTTTTAGTAAGAAAGAAAATTAACTGATATAAAAAGAAAATATTGGAAATTATATAATGTATACTGAATAACATAATTTTTACTTATATTTTCCAAAATTCATAATTTAAGAGAATCAAAAATAATTAAAAGCACTCTAAAAATTTACTTTTCTGATGCGACTATAAACTTTTAGAATAACATAAGAAAAATTATCAAGTTGGAATCTAAAACAGAATAAATTTGGTAAAATGAATATAAACCGATGATTTTTTCGTATATACTATTCATTACTAATCATAACAATTTGAATTTGTACTGAATATTATAGAAGATTAATTAAATCTAATGCTTTTGACATTAATATATGAAATCTGAAAATTCTTATTCTGTAATTTTAAGGTTATACATTAAAGTCCTAGAAACTACAAGACGTAATAGTCACAGTATTTGAAAAATATCTATAAACATCTAATTGGTCAGTTGTTAAAGTACTTGCTTACCAAGTGGACCGTTCTGTGCTTATACTTCGCTACTATATTCGTATGGGATCATATTAATAACATATACCATGTAAGGTGTACGTTTTACGACAAAAGCTTTAAAGTAGTAATTCAATTCTAAAAAAGTTCAAATTCAGACCTTTTAGCAATAGCAAACACGATAAATTCTATATATAAAAAGTATAATTAATTTCTTCCTTTCACTTTTTAAATTTCCAATCAATTTCATTATACAAAAAAAAAATCAATTGTCCATTAAAAATAATTTAAAAATTTCAATATAGATTCATTCAACAATTACCGGATAACAAAAAAAACAACATATATATGGCTTTTATTTCGAATTTTGTATATAATTTTTTTTCTATATATTCTGGTATAGAAGAAATTTATTTAATTCCAAAATAATATTAAATGATATCATTACAGACAATAATTAGAATAATAAAACTCCAAACACGAAATATAAATATATTTCTATATATCTTTTTCTATATTTTTTTATATTTTGTCTTCAAAAATGTTTGTAATTGTGACAATCAAGCTAATTGACTCCCCATTTTTGGTATAATATAAAAGTATGTATATATGAAAATTTAGTTTTCCCTTTTACATAAAAATAAATAAATATTATATAGATTATGTTTTTTTTTCTATCATATATAAATGTTTGAATTTCTTCTAACTTTATTTTATTATAGTTTTCTATATTTTCAGTACGTGCCATGTTTATTAATGAAACATTTTTTTTTGTGAATTTTTCCAACAAATATAGAAAAAAAAAATATTACTTAAATAAAATTTTATTTCGTATTTAAAAGAATGTTTTTTTTTTTATCGTAATCTTTAAAATATTTTGTGTATTTTTATAATTAATATTTTTAATTATTTAAGTTTTGCAAAATTTGCGATTAAAAGTTGAAATTATGAAGTTGAAAAACTTGGATCTCAACTCAATTTAGTCTTTTCCCAAAAAAAAGGAAAGGACGCGAGGATATTATTTTTAAAATTCAAATTTAAGGATAAAATTGGATTTCGAAATGAGATATTTAATTTATGGTTAAAAATCAATGCGAATTAAATAAAGATACCAATTCGATATGGAAATATTAAATGTGTGTAAAATACTTTAATTATTATTCTTAACATCAATTGCATATCTATAGGCGCAATCTACCAATGATAAAAACGATTCGTCAAACTAATTCAATCATTAATTTTAATATTCGAAAACCATAACCACAATATTATATTTCGCATACAATATTTCCAAATTTTAAGGTGTGGCATCTAATAATAAATTATTACCAAAAAAAAATTTTCATCAACATTTTATGAAAATTATTCACAATTCGTCAACATAAAAAATCTAATTTCATATTTGATTCCAATTTATTAAAATAATAATCTTATCACCTCTTAAATAAATCACAGAAGAAGAAGACGAAAAAAAATAATATGTAAATATATTATTTTCTTGTCTTTTGAATGATTTGAAATATAACGCGATTTTTTTTTTGTTCGGTTCTGGATGGTACATAATAAATTACCACCCCATATCTTCGCACAACCATAAAATTTAACATCTCCGCTTGGCATATTTTGCTATCAAAATTTGCGGTATGTAATAAAGAACGTGATCAAAAGCCTCATTACTTGTGGCATAGACAAATTTCTCTCTTGTTTAACATATAAGAGCATTTGGTGGGGGTGGGGGGTTATACCAATCTAAAAGAAAAGAAAAACGACCATTCCTTACAAAGGAAAAAAAAATAATACTTAATACATTTTTATTAATTTTTCTTTCGCCGAAATTTTTCACCCAATTCCCCACCACCCCAATATAACATAAATACTGCCGAAATTTATATCGTGATGTGGTATTTTATATATTCTATTTTGTTTTTGTTTTTTTTGTCTGTTTTGTGTGTTAAAAAAGAATCTGTCATCAACAGACAAAAAAAATTATATATTTTTTTTTTTTGAAATTCAAAAGAATGTAAATATCTTTCGTTCATTTTTTTAACAAAAAAAATCACATTACATATTTATGTGATATAAAAGAGATGAACAGCAAAAAAAAAAATAATAATAGAATTCCATTAGATAAAAAAAGAAAGAATATTAATATTCTATAAGGAGCCATAATTAAGGACGAAGGACGTATATTTATTAAAAGAGAAAAGAAAAAAAAATTGAAGACAATTTTTTCTTCTTCTGACATTTCTTATAACATTTTGTCTGTAATTATTTAGTATCTAAATTCACAACAACAACAACAGCAAAAAAAGAAGACGAAGACATTTTTTTTTTATTCTATATAGTCGGCGATATTGTATGTCCTTCGTCAAATAATATATAAAATGACATCCTTAAAATTAATTTTCTTTAATAAACGAAAAATATTTGGAATAAAAATTCAAATTTGGGAATAGTATAAAGAATATCGGGAGAAGAAAATACAAAATTCAGGAAGTAATTTTGACATTAATATTTCTCTGTATAAGTAAAAGACAAATATTCTTAAATTTTATAATTCGCATATTAAATGGTAATTGATCAAAAATTTATTAAAATCTGAATTAAAAATAAATATATTAATTAATAATTTATTAAACTCACCAAGAAAATTCATTGTCGAACACTAAAATTTAAGGTAAACTACAAAAATTCACTACATATTAAAAAAAATTACAAAAAAATCAAGTATACGTCTACCGTGTTCAACATGCGCAATAAGACTGACAATTTAACTTAAAATTTCTATGATTACAAATTACAAAAAAAAAAAAGGAGGAGTTAAGTTTTTTTTTTGCATTCAATATGAATGAATAAGAGCGGCGGCCATCATTAATTTGTTGTTGTTTTTAATTGATATTATATTAAGAGAAAAAAAAATGAATTTGGATGAAAGCCATTATGAAAAAGGGTGTTTTCAAAGGAAATTTCTCATATTTAAAATTCAAGCGGCCATTTTATGTATTGCTCATTTTATGATGGTCATTTTATATGTATATAGTTTGAAAATTCAAATTTAATTTATTCTCTTGTAATAAAATAATATTCTAGTATATAATCAATTAATCTTTTTATTAACAAATATCTCCACAAAACCTATAAAAAATTGTTAAAAACAACCATAAAATTGTTTAAACTAGCCTCAACTAATATAAATATAGAATGAATATAAACCAAAAACTATTAATTTTAATTTTACCATAGATCCTTTTTCCTGATAACAATACAAAAAAAAACTCATGTAATATTACCTAAAAAAAAAAAAAAATTTTAAATTAATATTTGCCTTCTTTATTTAACAAAACAAAAATTTTTTGGACAACAAAATTATATCGTTATAAATTATTAACAAAAATAAATTTACCTAAATCAAACATGGATTATGATAAATAGTATATAAATTTTATCATTTATATTTTCAGAAAATTTAAATTTACTTTTGTAAAATGAGAGGAAATTATATAAAAAAATTAATATATAATTTTGGAATGAAAATTTATAATATATTTTCCTAAAATGTTCATATATATACATAAAATAATCTGTAATAGAATATTCCACGTTTAAAATTTTTGTATAATGTAAATTCATTTGCTAGAATGATAAAATTTCAAAAGAAGTTAAAAGCACATTTATAGTAGTCAAATTATGTTACACAGCATCGGAAATGAATGATTTTTTTTAGAAAGGAAGAGGAAAATTAATATTTCACATACGTTGCTATATGTTTTTAAATTTTATTTATGTTTTCCATTGAAAGGATAGATACCTACATAAGGTATACTTGACATTTTCTATAATTAAACTCACACCATTAGTGAGAGTATATATTTTCATTATGATTTAAATAATTTGGTGTTTCCACTTTAAATGTCAAACCAATGTCATTTTTTTAGTAACCTGGTATACAAAGCAATATCAGATTATAATTTCAAACATTCTTGTCAATATATTTTGTGGAGCATGAATGTAGTATACATAAATTTAATATTGTACACAAAATTGACCAATATGATTGGATTTTACAATCTGTTTAAAAATGGTGAAAACTCAAGGCAATTGCGATATAGTAAATATATAATTCTGATTGCACTATGACTAGACATATTAATAAAAAGACTTATTAGATTGAAATTTCGACAGGAAAATAATTTTAAATATAAAACTACCCACATGGCAAGGCTACGAGATTAAAGATATGATAGAGAAAATTATAACTGAACATTTACTGTTGAACTTGTGTATACAAAGCCAAAATATTTTTTTTTAATTTTGCGATTCATAACACAAAAAGAGCACAAATATTTAAGTTAAAATCAGCTTTAAATTTTCAGATTTTGTATAATTTCTCGTGTAAGTTTTTATATATAGATGTTCGGTCCACGCAAATTCGTGCAGAATTTATATTAAATTCATATGTGAAGATCGAACAATTTAAATTTTTAAAATTTATATTATTAACTCGTACCTTGAATTATGCATAAATTCAACTCCATAAATTTAAACAATATTATAACAAACTTATAAAATTCTTAATTTTAATATATGATTGTCATATTTTTAAAGGATTATCTTTCAACTCCATATAGAAGTCAATGTAGGCAACCGAAAAGTTAACTCTTTTTTAAATATATTTTATTTAAATATTATTTTAACTAAAAATTTCTTCAAAAGATTCAATGATAAATATATGAACAATCAAAGAATTTTACATATACGTAAAAAATTAATCCTTAAATGCGCAAAAAAATATATGTATACTCATGCCATACGTAAATACTCAATGGCAAGCCCAAAAAAAAAGAGATTTTCCTAAAATTTTAACCTAATCTTTTTTAAAACAATTTTTTTTTCTCCATATTTTTTGTTGTTGTCGGGAATATAAAGCCTGGGAACATTTATTTATATTTTTTTTGATCACATATCCTGAACAAGATGAGCCCTTGAATTTTATGTATAATGGTATTGCGATAAGAGTCAAATTTAAGAAGCTTTTTTCATTATTATAATATTCTTTATTTTTTCTTGCCTTCAAAAAGTTTTTATGAAGATTTAAATTAGGATGGGGGGGATGAGTTCTTTTTTTTTTTTTGGTTGCGTTTTTGGTTCGAGTAAAATGAATATTCTAAAAAGTATGATTATATGAGGTAGGTGGGTGTCTATGGATAATATCTGGATATTTTCTAAAAAAAAAAAATGAAACTTTTTAATGTTGGTTACGTGCTAGATTAGTTAGTAGAGAATACAAAGTAACAGAATAAAAATGAATAAATATCCTTATCGAATAATTTTTTATTTCTTTTTTTTTCTGGTAAACTTTGTAATCGTAGAAAAGATGAGGAAGGTTAAGTGTGGTGTGTGTATGTGTGTGGTATCAAGATGGTATCCGGAATAAAATTAAAATTAACGTTTTTTTTTTAAGGTCGTTTCATGGTAGCTTTCAAGTTTAATATTTTCTTATAAATAAATTATAAATTTTTCTAAGCAAAGTAAGTGCAAATATTTAATACTAAGTGGATTAAGGATAAATAATACGGAAATATTATTATTGGCTTCTTTTTTTTTGTGTTTTCGATCTTCTATGAGCTTAGAAAATTGTCTTATGATTTTTAATGTTTAGTTGAAAAAAATTTAAAATTTAACCTCTGCACAGAGAAACTTTCATAATTAAAACACTTTTTTATATTAAAGAATCAATTTAGGAAAATATTAAAAATTATTTAATAAAAATATTAATTTAATTTGAAACTAATTGTATTTTAGACATTTTTTTGGAGATAAATTATTTGGTGACATGTTCCTTATATAGAAACAATTATGTTGCATAAAGAAATAATGTTACTTAGCTTTCGCTCTTAAAAACCAGTTGATTTAAGTTTTTAAATAATTAATTTAACAAATTTTTAATTGGATTATTAAGAAATAAGGTATAAAAATAACTATTAAATGGTTAATACCTAATTTTGATCCCTGATTTGCAATGTCAACGAAACCGCTAACATATTTTTAAACAAATTATAAATAAATGTTATCAAATTTTGATCTCTTGTTAACATTTGACACAAAAAGAAAAAAAAATCTTTTAAATATTAATTTTAAACAAAAATTATATATTTAATAATTAATTTTACTTGATTTTATTTTAAATTTGTTTTAATAATTAAAAATTCATTATTTTTTTCAAAAACATTACACAGGAAGAAAAAATTAAATAAAAGACGTATAAATTGTTGCGCAAATTAAAGAAACACTTTATTTCTAATTTATTTCTTATAGTCACTTTTTATCAGACAAATTAAGAGATTTAATCAACAACAGCAACAAAAAATATTCCATTTTTTCACTTTTCTTATATTTTTTTTTTTTTTTTACTTTCAGATAATTTTAATGAAGAGCTTCAAGGATATAAATAAATAAATAAATTAAAAACCATCAAAAACATTCGTCGTCTATCCGCATATACTAACAACAAAAGGCAAGTGACATATTGTAATTACAAATTTTTCTTTATTATTATTATTATTTTCTAAATAACATAAAAATTCCATTAAATTTTCCTAACCAAAAAAAATACAAAAAAAAAACTTGTTACCATTTCAGTCAATCAACAGTTTTCATTTTCATTGTTTTATTAAAAAAAAAAACATCTAACCATAATTTCTACAAAACAAAAAAAACTCAAACATTGAGTGTAACAACAACACTAATAGGAAGAGAGTATAAATCAGGTTTATTTTATCTACAAATAAACTGACAGATAAAAAAAAAATAGAAGAAGAAGATAAATAAAAAATTTCAATGAAGATATAAATTACCAAACCATTTAACTTTGTGACAGAATCAAATTATATTTATATACAAAAAAAAATATATTTTCTATAAACAAAATTATTTAAAACAACAACAATCAAAAACAAATCCTTTCGATAAAATCTCATGAGTTTGTGTACATGGAATAACAACGACAACAAAAAGGATAAATTGAAAACTTTTCAAATAATATAAAAAAAATTCAAAGTTTTTTGATTAGAGGCTCGAAAATTATAAATACTAGTAACAGAAATTTTGTTACCAAAAAGCAGAAAATATGCCAACAATCACAAACTTACACAAATTTATTTCAAATTTTTAATAATTTTTTTTTTGTAATTGCGTATAATGTAATTTCAATACTACAAATATTATTATCCTGGAAAATACCACAAATTAAATTGAAAAAATATCGAAAAGAAAATCCAATTGGTAAAAATTTGCTTCTATTCATTTTTGCCTAGGCAATAAAAATTGTCATTTATTTATTTTTATTTTCTACTCTTCTTTTTTTTTGGGAAAATAAAAGGAAATTACAGAGGCGTATTTTTTTTACCAATCCCTTCTTTGGATATCCCAAAAAAAAAGGAGACAAATTGTATTAAAAGGACATAATACAATCTAAAAAAAAAATAGGACAACAAAAAATTATATGACATTATTGAATTTTTAACCTTTTTTTGATTGAAAAGAGAAGTGGAATCACAAAAAAAAAATTGAATCTGGATCCAAAGATGAACATATTTTATATGTATATGTTATGAATATTTCATGAAGTTTCCACACTAAAAAAAAAAAAAAGGATTCCAACAACAAAAAATCAAAAACGAAACAATCTTTATACCCAGGGTATCCTTTTTTTCATCATTGTGTATGTGTGTACCATTCCACTTTGAACTAAATCGCAAAATATTAAACCAACAACAACAACAAAAATCGCACATAGAAAGATTGAAAAATCAAGAATCGTATATATACAAAAATTATAAATAAAGGTTGTGAATATGAGCAATAACCTAACAACAGTCAAGGTCACAAAGAGAAGAGATCTTTTAATCAAATAAACGTATATATACCACCCAAAAAAAAGGGAAAAACTTTTTTTAGCAAAACAAAAAATTTTCACCCCAAAACGACAACAAACAAAAAAAAAATCCCAAAAAAACAAAATTGTTTCATTCCTTTTTTTTAGGGTCAAATTATACTAAGTTATCCCTTTTTTTCTGTACGTTATACGTAAAAAAAAAACAATACCCAGAAATTTTTTATATCTATAACGAAACAAAAAAACGAAGAGACAAAAAAATACAAAACAAAAAACTTTATGGGTATCCTATTTAAAATTTAACACACCAACTAAAACAACAACACAATAAAAATGACAGAATTTCGACGTTCATTTAAAAGAACTATTACAACAACATCATCATCTGATGATGGTACAACAAATCAAGTTGTACCAATATTAAATTGTGATACATCAAGTGGAATAAATAATACCGGTGGTATTATTGGCACTATTCCAATTGGAATAACACAACAAATTGGTCAAAAAACAAATAGTAATAATATGATAGGTAGTGGACGTAAAACACCATTATTAAAACGTATCAATAGTCAATCAAATAGTGGTAGTAGTACAACAAGTACAATTGTTGGTGGTGGTGGTGGTGGTGCCAGTAATAGTAATAATAGAGAAATTAATTATTGTGAAGTATATTATTTGTCACCATCAAAACGAAAAAGTAAAGAAAATTTATATCAAACATCATCATTACAAAGGCATCATAAAGAACAACATATTCAATCACATAATCATTTACAACAACATCAACAGACACCACAATTACAAATAAATCCAGTCCAACAACATTTTCAATCATCTGAATTAAATTGGTCTGGTAATGATAGTGGTATAAATCAAAAAAATATATCAAGATATAGTGGAGATCGTTTAAAATCACGTACACCAGAAAATATATTTAGTTATGGATTGAATAATGGTATTAGTGGATCACGAAATGCAATTGGTATTGTTGCTGATCAAAGTTTAGATAATTTTGATATATGTAGTCATTATTCTGATTCAGCAGCAGTTGTTACAAAAAACTCAAATTTTATGATGGGCAGTGGTGGTGCTGGTGGACAAATGATACAATCATTATTAAGAAGTGATAGTAGTGGTGCTGGTGGTGGTAATACACAACGGACAAATAATGTAACATTTTCAAATTGTACAACAGGTAGTATGGTTGAAGAACGTATTCATCGACAAGGATCTGTAAAACAACAGCAACAGCAAATTCATTCAAATCGTGGTTCATTGAGACGTAGTAAAGGACGTAGTAATCAATCATTATGTAGTTGTGATGCTGGTGAAACAACTGATATTACATTAAATCCAAATCGACCACTTTATCAATACAGTTTAGATAGAAAGAAAAAATCACATACATATACATGTGAACAAAATGCACAAATATTAATGAGACTGGAAAGGGAAAAATGTTATAAAATTAATAAAAATAATAAAATTGGAATTATTGGAAAATTAATTGATAAACAGGTGAGATTTTTTTTTTTAATATAAGTATTTTTATTATAGTACCATTGTTCATTTAAGTATAATAATTAGATGAAATAGTTTTGTAAATATTTGGCTCCTTGGTAAAAATATTGTTTAACTATCAAAGAGTGAAGTCTTTCTTTAAATTTGATATGATTTTCTTATATTTGAATTATTATATGTATTTTAAATAATTTCAAAGTGTCAGTCATAGTCCAGTGATAAGTAATTTTGATTATTAAGGCGAAATGATAGAAAATTGCAAATCAAATTTCAGTACTATATATATATATAATATAAATCTCGCGCTTAATTAACTTAAATTATTTAATTTTCATATATTTTGAAAAAATTTTTGATTTAATTTTTGGTTTTATATTTATATTTTTAAATAGGGAAATGAACTGAATTACAACCAAAATGGTTTATGTGATGAAACAACATTTGATTATCCAGATTTAAATAATGAAATAGAGGTTAGTATTTAATTTAATTTATAGTAATTATACAATTTATAATTTAAATTAAATATCCAACAATAAAATATTTCAATTTCAATTAATATTACTTTAAAATTCATTGAGTATTTTTGTTATTCGTAATTTTTGATGGTAAAATGATATTCTCAGATGATTTCTTTATAAAATTTAGAAAAAATTAATTGCCAAGATATGAAAAAAATTTATTTCTATATTTGTCTTATAAAACATTCAAAATAATATTTTAGATAATTTTGGTTCAAATAAAATTTAACTTCCTTTTTTTTTCATAACTATTTGAAAAATATTTAAAACCATTAGTTAAAAATTAAAATAAAATCAAAAAAAAAAATCATCTAATCATTTTCATTTTATCATTCAAAAAACAAAATCAAATATTAAGAAGAAGAAAAAATACTCAAACATTTATCATTAATGATCCTTTTTATATATCCTCGTATAATATATAAAAAAAAAAAGTATATTAGAAAACCATCATCATCATCAAACTAAATGTCATTCATAAAGATGACAACATCAACATAATAACGTTTGATGATAATGATTTTCCTGCCGCCCACACTAAAAATAGTATGAAAAATATATACTTTGTAACTCTCCCACCCCCTAGATAACAAAATCTACTATTCAACAGCAAAAAAGAATCACTTCTTCTCGGCTATAGCATTTTGAAGCCACATGATTACTTCCGGAAAAGCAATGAGCATTTATATAGATAGAAAAAAAATAAAATCTGAAAGAAATGTCCTTTTAGTAAAAAAAGGACACCTATTTAGATAAATTTTCTAGTCATTACATCCTTTTTTTTCCTTCTTCTATAATAATAATAATAATAATTTTCCATTTAGTTTTTTTTTTATCTAATATAATAAATATTTTGTCTCTTTAGAGTGATTCAACGACTGATGCTGATATAATACCACCACCACCGCCACCACCAAATCGTAAACAACAATTATCCATAAAACAAGATTTAATGGCATCAGGACCATCAACAACATCAACAATTGCATCATCAAATAATAATAATAATAATAATAATAGTTGTCTTAAATCAAGTACAAGTATTGCTAATTTAGGTAATTTAGGTGAATCAATGTTAAATGATTGTACATCGACAATATTAAATTGTGCTAATGTTGGACAAATGGTATTAAGTGGTGGTACATCATCAACAACAGCATCACATACTAAACAACCAGATTTATGTCAAATGAATCGTAATAATAGTATACCACATAAATCGAATGGTTTAAGTACAGTAACATTATTACATCAACAACAACAACAACAAGAAAATGATAATAATAATTATAATAATAAAAATAATATAATAATAAATAAAAATCATCATAATTTACAATTAAATCAAGATAATATACCATTAACACCATATCCATATATACGTGATGATTCTTATATACCATGTTTTAAAAGTAAATCAGCAACAACAAATAATAATAATAATAATAATAATGAATCATCTGTATTTTTTTATCATCAAGAATCACCACAATATGCACCAAATTTTGACAATCATCGATCATTTAATAACCACAATAATACAAATACAAATAATAATAGAAATAATTATAATATTAGTGGTAAATATAATACAATTGGTCCAAGTAGTTGTTATGCTAAACAATTAGCTAATTATCATCAACAGCAACAACAACAACAACAACAATATCATCCAAGTGATTCATGTAATTTTACACATAATGATTATAATCGATATGGTAATAGTATAAATGATACTAGTGGAAATTTAATAAATGGTCGTTATTTTTCACAATCATTAACAAATTTTGCATTTACTGGTGGTGGTGGTGGTGATTGTAATAATTTAACTGATATTAATCATTCACATGGTAATTTACATAATTATAATAATCATCATTTTCATCATTATCAATATCATCCAAATGATAATAATAATTCAACAATGCCATATACACAATTTCGTACACCAATGAATGGTGGTATTAGTTGTAGTTTTGGTGATTCAACAATATTGAATAATAGTAGTTCATTTACAACAATTGACAGTTCAAATAGTGGCCTTAAAGGTAAAGATCATCATCATCAACAACAACATCAACAATCAATATCAAATTCACGTAGTACATCTAGTTTTATGCCATGGAAACATCGTCAATGTTTAAGCCGAGGTTCATCGAGTTCGGGTAGTAATTCATTAAGTAAGTATTATATAATTTTTATATAAATTTTTAAATTGATTTTTATATCAAATGAACCATTTTGGTATTTCTTTTTATATATTCTTGAATTAAATGAATCATTTTTATAATAATTTTTATCTTTATAGGTTTTGATTTAGCTAAACATTGGTTAGCAGTTAGTTCAATACTATTAATAATTGGTGCTGCCAGTGTTGCTGTTCCATTGGCCTTACGTGTTGCTGCAAGTAAATAATACTTTTTCTTATATTTTATATATATTTTTGTTGATTTTGATCATTGTGTTTCATTAAAAAAAATCAAATAGGTGCACCATTTGACGAACGTTTACAAATAGCAACACAACTTTTAGATTCTGTGCCTTTAATTGATGGGCATAATGATTTACCTTGGAATATTCGTAAATTTTTACATAACAAATTAAATGATTTTAAGTAAGTTTTAAATTTTACATAAATTTTTGATTAAATTTTTTGACTTTCGTCTTTTATATGCTTTCTAATATACGAGTACATATTTGTTACTTATTTGTGAAGTAGAACATAAAGTATTATTTTATGTAATATGACACAAATAAAAAGGAAAGAAAATTTTCGGTTTCTATGTTTTCCTTTTTTTTATATTTTTGGCTTTGTTTTTTGAATTTACAAAAAGTAAAAAATTATTTTTTCTTGTTTAGTTTCGACGAGGATCTTAGAAATGTGATGCCTTGGGCCAGAAGTCATTGGAGTCATACTGATTTACAAAGACTGAAAAATGGCAGGGTATCAGCACAGGTAAAATATATGGATTCTTTTTTTTACAATTTTTTCTTTATTTTAAGTTAAAAATTTTGTTTTTTCTCTTTTCTAATATATAATATATATTTACATGAATTACATATCATATATTTCTTTAAATTTACTTATTAAACGACTTTAGTGAAATGTAACTTTAACGTTTATCTGTTAGTCAGTTTTTCTCGTGCGATTTTTCGAACTGTTACATTATGAAACACAGTAAATAATGTAAATATAAAATTTTGATTATTATTTATCTTGAAAGTTTGAATTATATAGATTTACTTGATGATTTTAAATTGCTCCTATAGATGGTATGTTTATACAAAATTGATCATAATCTTTACATATAGGAAAAATAATGAATAGTAAAATTAAAATAGTTATTTTGTTGCCACTATATAAAGATGCTTTGATTAGAGTCACGAAAACTGATTCTATAGAAAAATGGTATATAGAAATGAATAGACTATAAAAGCTCATAATTAATGAAACTTATTGAACAGTAGTTCTTCTTCCCCATCTTTTTTCTATATTTGTCCACTCTCGGTCATATTTTTTTGCCTACAAAAAAATGTCCTCTAAAGAATAACATGATAGATGCTTTACTATTTATTCAGGATTTTTGTAAAAAATATATAAATATTCTTATTTACTTTTTATGTATCCATATTTTATGTTTTTCTTGTATAAATGAAAACATAATTAGGATATTTTTTTTTATTCCAGTTCGTATTCTTGTTAACTTAAAAGTAATTTTAGATGCTTTATCTTAGTTAAAGATGATTTTTTTTTTCTTTATTTGTCATCTTGTGTTGTCGTACTTTTCTTTTATGGAGACATAAAGATTATTTATACAAAATTTTGCCTTCAAGAAATATACAAAATTTCTCTCTCTAAATATCCAAAGCTGGAACAAACAAAAAAAAATGGAAAATATTTTTTTAGTTTTAAAAGATGAAATTTACTTATTTTATGTTTAGAAAAAAAAAAACATTGTTGGTTTTTATTTATTCCGAAAAAAAAAAAAAATTGAATTAAATAATTATGCAAAGATTAAATGTAACCTAAAGGGCAACAGAAAAAATGCGATCCTTTTGAATAAAAACATTTGATTGTTGTTGTGTTATGTTAAATGAATTTTGTGTAGGATTGTGGAGTTAGAAAGAATGTGAAAAATAAAATGATTGTTTTATTTAACATTCATTAATTTAATTTTTTTCTTATATAAACTAATTTTAATTATAGTTATTTACTTTTGTGGGTATAATAAATAATTAAGATGTATAATAAATGTATAATTGGACTTATACGCCTATAATATAAAATTTATTGTATACGTTTTTTTTTTTTTTTTGATTAATTAAATGTTAAGATTTGTTAGATTTTTTTTTTGTATTGTGAATTAAGTATTTAGAGATTGATTAATTATATTGAATTATATTACACAAATTAGAATAATTCTTGTAAGTACAAATAGTCGGCTTGATATTTTTTAAAAGAGGATATCGATGGGGCTATTAGTAACCTAATATTTGGAAAATAATGTCCCTCTTTCTAAGCTAACATTACCTGAATAATCAGCTTAAATTTTAGGGATATTACCTTGAATTCAAATATATATACCTTCACTCTAGTATTTAGTTAATTAATTTGATTTACAATTAATATTTACATATATAATTTTAAGCAATTCAATTATTATTTTCAAAATATTTACATTTTACTATAATTTTCAAAGGTCACTTTGAATTTTAATATCAGATTTACATCGTTTTAAATTTTAATTACTTATTCTTTGGATTAATCTCATTATTGTCCACTTTCTTCTAAAATATTGCTCATCTGATCTACTAAACATTTTTAAGAATTTAATTTTCTACACTTTCCCGAGACAATTAAGAGCTTTACTATAAACGCAAGAATTAAACTATTAAATTATATTTTATTTACAAACCATAATACAAAAATTTCTACATTAACATTTTGATCTATAGAAAAAAGCACACCATATTTTCGTAGCTAATGTAAATTACCAAAATAACAAAAAAAAAAAACAAAAAACCTCTTCACAATTTCTTTTTTAACTTTTACGCTTATTGGAAAAACTCTATATACCCATGCCCATCCACTGAATAATATAAAATGTAGCACTCAATTTTCTATCTAATCTAATAAGAAGAGGCAAACGAACTACGCTATAGAAAATAAATGAAGAAAAAATATAGATTATTTCAGGAGAATACACAAAAAAAAAGGCCTCTGATAAGAATGAACATTGAAAACAAAAATCCAATTACAACTAATTTTGCCAATTTTCACAAATTTTCTTCTTTAAACAAAAAAAAAAAAAAAACGAAAATTTATTCTGATAAAAATGAAATTTTCTTATAATATTATATATTTCCTTTCATTTTCTTCTTTCTTCTGGTATATTGATTTTGCACTTTTCCCACAATCAATGCCAATACATAAAATAGAAAATTTCTGTTTTTTTTTTTTTTTTTTGAAGAAAAATTATTATTATAAAAAATATTTCCTTATGGTTAAAAAGGACTCATCCTTAAATATTACATTTTTTTTTCAATGTATTATATATGTCTTCATTATTTATCTTTGACAGGTTGAGTGGAAAAAATTCGAATTTATTACTTTTGCGTCGAAAAGTTTTTCTGTTTCTTTTTTTTTTTCTTATACCCACCCATTCGTCGGCCTTCTGCCTCAAGTAAATATTTTAAACATAAGACATTCTTGTAGATTGATACAGTTTATTAATGCTAGCAACAGAGAAAAAAAAAGGATAGAAAAAAATGTATAATAATTTTTGTTGCTCTGTTGTTAGTTCTGTTATATTGAATATCCTGAAAATTTCCTTTTATTATTATTTTATTTTTTTTTGCTTGAAGCTTAAGAAGTTATAAAGCCACCAACGTTAAAAAGGAAAATAGTTAAAGTAAGAAAGAAAAAAAAATAACAACAAAAAATTTTTTCCCAAAAGGACAAAAACCAAGAGAAAAAAAAAATTAGTTCTTATTTTTCGGACATAATATTATTAATATTATTTTGATTTATTTGCTAATTTTTTTCTGGGTTGTTGTTGTTGGTTTGGTTATTTTTTATGTTGTGGCACAAAAGCTCAGATGGCTAGCTAGAGAAATGGATGAAAAAAAAAATATAATTTTTAATGATTTTCGGTTTAAAATTTGTAAAATAAAAAAAAAAATTTAATTTTTTGATAGATTAAATATTTTTTTAATATACCAGGAAATGTAAAAGGAAATTAAAATTTCCATTTATTCTTGCAATTTCACTTTTAAAATTTAATTTTTCGATGATACTAAATTCGATTTTTATTAACTAAACAATTGATTTATGGTTGGCTTATCATTTACTTTCGATAATTTGATTAAATTCATTTAAAAAACGATCTCTAAATTTCTTATTAATCCGAAGTGGAAATTAGTTAGCTTTTCGTTATTTAATAAATATTTGCAATATTTGATAAGCCAGTGCGCCATTTTCGTCACAAAATTTAAATGATTATTTTTCCCAATTAGTTTTTAGATATTTCTATAAAATAACTGAAATATTACATCCATTTTGAATCGATTTCTTGTAATACTTGTAACAATTGTAATTGGTATTTCTTGTAACTTAACATTTACTTGAAAAAATTACCTTTTTCGAAATATTCAATAACATTTTAAACTTGACTGGTCCACAAAATGATTCAATTCATTTATTGAAATTTTTTTTTCATCTATTTAAAACAAAAACAAAAATTAGAATTAGTCGCTTGTTTGTCGTTTCTGTAATAAAAAAACGCTTTTCAATGCAAAAAAAAAAACAATAATAATAATTTTTATTTTTTTTATATAAAAAAAATGGAAAAAACTATTTTTTTTATTATTGTAAAAAAAAATAAATTTTATTGCACGTAAACAAAATGCTTACAGTCATTTATCAATTTTAAATCCAGGTCAGCAATAATAAACATTTTCATATTTTTTTTAAATAAAGTAAATATAAAAGATAATAAATGAAAATGATTAATCATTTATAAAAGTGTTATTGCGCCAGGATATCAGCCTTTTTTTATGTTTTATCAAAAGATTAATTTTGTTGTTGTTGTGTTTTTTTTAGGAAAAATTTATATTTATGAAAATTTAGATTAGTTTTCTTTTCGTTTTTGTATTTTTTTTGTAGATTTATGGATAATTTGAATAAACACAAATAAATAAATATCATTAAATATCCAAAAAAAAAAGAAAAAGCGATGAAGACTGCAAAAAAAAAAGGATTTTCCTCTCTTTTCATAATTAGGCTTATAATAATTAATTTAAATGATGGAAAAAGTAGTATTTATTATAATCAATTAAGAGGGAAAATTGAATTAATTAATTAATGGTATTTTGGAGATTTTGTTAAGTTCAAAATGTTTTTGTTTTTTCATATCGTCCAAGGTGAGAAGATTGTTTTATGGAATTCTAGGATTCAGGTAGAATAATGTTGTCGTATGATTAAAATTATGATAAATAGTCAGATACTCGTAATTATTTTATTTAGAATTATTCTAAGTACCAAATATTCCTTCCGTTTGTTTCATAATTCATAATTTTCATTACATTAGAAGGGGTGCGACATTACATCCAACATTAGTCCACCAATTCTCCTTAAAAATTATCAGGAGTTCGAATTTTTTATTCTTCTTTAACTCTTCTAAGCCGTTGAACCTGTGATCATTCAGGATTCTAAATCTATTTCTATATTTAGTTTTGATCTCATTAAGATGGCAAGTAAATAATATGATAGTGAAAAATGTTTTTACTACTAAAAGCTTATCCGTTCCGCACTACAAACCTTAAACTAGTCATTTTTTTTGTAATTTGTAACAATTAAGCTCTTCAACGTATTATTAAATTATACTTCAAATACTTTGAGTATAGTGTGAATCCACTATCAAAAAAAAGTTAAATATTAATTTATAATCCCAGTACAACAAAGCCATCCAAACTCTTTCTACAAAACTCCTTTCTGACTATTATTATTATTATTATTATTAAATTAAACATTTAACCCTTTTATACGTATAATAATTCCAAATAATTTATTGAAAATTTTAATCTTATCTATAGGAAAAATCTATACTCATTCATTTTCTAAACATTTTCTCAATAGAATTGAAAATAATTTATTACTGATAATAATTAAATTTTTTAGCTTATCATAAAAACTATAATTTTTTTTAGTTTTAAATATATCTTTAGAAATTTTAAGTTTATTTAGTTTTTTATTAATTTAAATTTTTATATTTAAGTAAAATTCAACAAAAAAAAATTTGTTGGCCAACAAGAAAAAAAATTTGAATATCCTTAAAAAGTTTTGGTTCGTTTTTAATATTATACTCAAAAATATAAATATAAAATACAATACCATCATATAACAAGGAAAATGTATTATCCTTTTTTTTTTGTTGTTGTTTAGTGTTAATATTTATCTTACTGTGGTCAAAGTTTTAAATTAAAATTTTATAGTTATATAATGGGTAATAAATTTTAAAGTCGTTTAAATGTCGTAGTTTCTCTATATACATATAACAAAATATCAACTTTTGACTATTTCTATCCATTTATACACAATTTTTGTTTTTTGTTAACTATATAAAGTAGTCCCTAAGGACCTAAAAAATACTATGAGTACAAGAAATAATTTTACAAATAAATTTTCTAACAAACAAGAAATATAATTTTTATTTAAACGAGACATAATATAATCGCAATTTTGTGTGAATCCTTAAATTCCTAGAGGAAATTTAATCACAAAACATGGCAAAAAAAAAATATCCTTAAAATTTCTCGAATTTAAACTTTTGATCATCATTTTGAAAAAAAAAAAAAGGGACAAAAATAGTTAAATAAATTTTATCAAATCTACTTATACACATTTATACAAAAGTAAACTTTATTTATATGTATATGATTAGATGAATTGGCATTATCGTCCCTTTTTAACCTCAAACTTAATAAATATGTTTTTTACTTTGGCGGTTATACTATATATACACAAAAAAAAAAGGATGAAAATTTTACTATAAATTTTTTTGTTGTTTTGGGAAATTTGTAAATGAAAAGAAAAACATGTAAAAAAAAAAGTTATAAATTTTGTAAAATTATATATAGGTATAATTTAGTTGGTTTTAAAGGACTCTTAAAGGATATGCCAAACTTTGTCATATATATAGAAAAAAAATTCTGAAATTATTATTTCAATTTTACATAATTTTTTTTAACGTACAGAAATTAATATCCTTTTTACATATACACAAAAAATATAAATTATTATTACAAAATTGTACAAAAGTTTTAAATAGAATAAAAAAATAATGACCATCATTTTTTTTTTTATGGACGGAAAAAACTTCGAAAATTATTATAAATGGAAAAGTTGAAGGGAAAAACTATTTAATATAATTTTTTTTTATGAAGAAAAATTCAATTATATAATATAGAAATGGATGAAAAATATTGAGAAAAATAATATTTTTGAAAAAGTATTTCAATTTTTTTTTTATGTAATTAGATTTTAAATGAAAACTTTATAATTATGCAATTTCGTTATATACAAAATTTCTATTATAGATATTACATAATAATCTCAATGTTTTTATCTCAAATTACCTTTTTCTTGAAAATGTTGCAGAGGAAAATATTTAAAATATTAAATTGATTTTATATTTTACAGAAATTCTTTTAATATTTATTTCGAAAAAAAATGAAAATGATTAATTAAAATTTAAATTTTGTAGCATAAATTTAATTTTATTAAAAATTTAAAATTGAATTTATTAAATATTTTGTACAACAACATTTTAAAGATTTAAATTTTTAGTAATATTTTTCAATTTGTTTATGTCATTTTTATATGCTACAAAAAAAAAATTATATGAAAATTATGTTTTGCTAAACTTAAATAATGAATATGAATAATTTAAATTATTTTGTGTATCGTTTAATGTAGACAAGAAAATAATAATTTTCAATATATTAATGCAAGAAAAATATAACAATGTAAATTTTCTGAAAATAATTTTCAATTTATATTTATCTAAATTTGATATTATATAAAATATACAATACCATAAATTTATGTTACGATTGCATTTATTAAACAAAATTTCTTGCAATTCAAATTTTATTATATATATTTTATTTTATATTTTATTTAATCCTGGTATATCTACAAAACTGATGAATATATAATTAAATTTAAATTAGAAAACTGTCATTTTAAATTTTCTTAGACCATAAATTCGACATGTTTTTTTTTCTGTTAAGATAGAAAAATAGAAACAAAAAACTTTATTAAAGTTATAATAAATTTTATAACCAATCAGAAAAACAAACAAACAATTTAATTGTAAAATTCAACAAAACAACTACAAGTATATTTTATAATTAAATTCAAAAGTATTTATAATAATTAATTTTTAAAATATTTCCAACAAAAAATTTGTTTCATGCATTTAATTTTTCTTTTATGTTTTATTAAAATTTAAATCATAAATTAATAAATTCGAATTAGTGGAAAAAAAAATAAGAACATGCACGTAATTGGAACATAATTGAATTTTATATTATTATTATTTTTTTGTAATGTTTGTTATGGTTTTTCTATGAAAAACATAAATAATAAATTATTAATTTTTTTATTTACTAATTTTTTTTGTAATGTAAAAACTTTAATTAAAAAAAAAACATTATTAATTGAAAAAAAATATTATTACAATTATTTTATTTTTTGTTTTTGATAAAAAAAAATGTTTTTATAAAAAATATAAATCAATTAAATATTAAAATTTATCGCGTCAAAAGGTAATTAAATATAATATTTTATATAGAGCAGGAAAAAAAAATATATATTTTAATTTAAATATTAATATATAATTTTTTCATGGATAATTAAATTTGTAATTATGATAAGTAGCTCTTGTACAGATTGAACATTGAAATGTATACAATTAATCTTTAATATTTTAAATATCTTTTTGTATACTGAATTTATAATAAGTTCCAAAATTAATTTTAGTTTCAATTTGAAGCATATGTAACCTATATAATTATATATATATATTTGCCTATTGATTTATAAATTGAATTATATAATTTTAATTAAAAATCACGCTCTAGCATTGTGAGTGTATAGTAGCTTTTTCTGGCCACTGGAAAAACTTACAACTCTACCGTCAGACGCTTAAGTCATCACTCTGCTCCAACCTTTAGTCTTTCAACAAAAAACCAAAAAAAAAATTAATATTTCCTTAATATTTAATCACTGTTTTTGAAAAACTATTAAAATATTATCGTACTTATATATAAATATTCAAAAAGTTAAAGAACGTCTAACCCTCATATCAATGTTAACCCAAATCTTAAAAGGTTCCTCCTATCCTTAAACAAAATGAATATTAAAATGCCAATCATGATATAACGTAATTTCAAACTGGTAAATAAATATTATTATTGATCCACATTCAAAGTTATTAAATTTTATATATAATTTTTTTTTTTTTTCATTTATTACATTTTGTCGTCTGACACTGAAATTGAATTTTCCTTTAAGATCTTGTGTTGTGTGATACCTGATGCATAATATGTTTTTCTACTATAATTTTTTTTCCAACAAAAAAAAAAAAACAAGAAGAAAAACTTAAGCTTGTCGAAGAATCCTTATATGTGGATCCTTGTATAGCCAGAAAAATAATATCAAAAAAATAATATTTATAATATCAATTTTGTGTTTGTAATATATTATATAATCGAAATTCGATATCAATGTTGGATAGATATTGGATTTATTTATGTTTCTTTTTTTGTTGTTATATTGGTACTCCTTTTAATATAAATGTGTAACATTATATAAATATGTTGAGGAAACAAGTTTTATTTTTTTGCAAGGATTTGTAAAGGCTTTATATAGACTGATTGACAACTATAGATCCTTTATATTATACAATTTTCTTTTTCTGGTATATATACGAAATTATGTGGTAAATATTCTGGGAAAATATATACATATATATATATATTATCTCTGTAACATTTTAATATTATAGTTAAGAGAAAAAAACAAGAAGTATATTATATTGGAGCAATCAATTTGGTCAATTGATTTAGTAAACATTCTTTTTTTGGACAGGTTTTTATGTATTATGTTTGGGACTAACCACAATCAAATTGTATATAGAGTAGAGAGTAAAATATTTTCATCTAAAGTAGATTAAAAGGGTTTTTTAAAGATTTAAAAGAATTTTTGGTTTATATGTTTGAAATTCAATTGTAACATTATTTTATTTCTATGGTGAAGAAAATTATTGATTGGAATTGTTATTTTTTTGATTATAATTTAAATGAAATAATTATTTTTTTATGCTCATTTGAATGTGAAATAGAAATAACTAATTTACCGGAAATAAAACAACAAAAAAAAAAAACATAATGAAATTTTAATGGAAAAATGAAGAAAATATGTTTAGGGAAATTTATATACATAAAATAATTGGCTAGTAGAGTAGTTTATTGATTTTAGATTAAATATTTTCCAATTAATCTTTTAAAATTTTCTTTGAATTTTTCTTAGAAATATAATTTTATTTTGAACATTTTTAGTTATTTAATAAATAAGTTTCGACTAGTTGGAATGTTAATCTCCAATTCCTTTGGCAAATTTTAGTGGAATTTAATGTAATTACGTCAAACTATTTGATCTATCAAACTGTGCTACATAAATATATAAGTAAATTTGATTTAATATTAAAAATTCGTTATATTTTACTAAAATATTTAAAATTTACTTAATTTAAAACTTCAATTTCCATGGAATGCAGTAATAAATTAATTTTTTTATCAACATTCTGTTTAAAATTTTGAGTCCTGGCTCCTGTAATTATCAAACTACTAACAAAAACTGCTAAAAGCAAAAATCACCCCATTTCAAATTTATCTCCGCTATATTACAATTTTTTCAATTTTACTACACACACACACACACAAAATATTAATAATTTGAATAATATTTTTTTTTATATATTTATTTACTTTTTATAATATTTTTCTCATTCTCCAGTTTTGGGCAGCTTATGTACCCTGTGAAGCACAACACAGAGATGCGGTCCAATTAACATTAGAACAAATCGATGTAATTAAACGGTTGACTGAACGTTATTCACCACAATTGACAACTTGTACTTCAGCATCTGGTGAGCTTCTTCATTTTTTTTTATTATTTTATTACAAAAAAACGAGAGAAACAAAAATAAAAATCAAATTCTAAAAATCAGATTTTTCTTTATATATTTGTATATTATATTTCCTTTTTCCTTTTGTGTATATGTATATGTTTATCCGTTGATGTCTATACATAAAAAAAAAAAAATCTATCAACGAAAAAACAACATTTATTTTAGCTTTATCATCGTCTATATAGAAAATCACTTAAATCCATCACAACAAGAGTTTTTCAACAGAATTTTTTTTTATATATCACTATATGGGATTTTGTTGTTGTTTTGTACTTAGATTTTTTTTTCTAGGTCCTTTTTTTTACAAAATGTACACACACACACACACATATACTCAACTGACAATATAAACAAAAATTTAAACAATAATATAATGAATACACACACAGTAAAAAAAGTGAAATCCTTTCGAGTAAGGAAATAAAAAAAAAAAACTGAAACATTGAACTAAATTCTCATTCAATGGTTTCGCTTTTTTTTTCGGTTATTCCCGGGTGGTTTTGTCTTTTTTTTTTAATGTCCTTTTTTTTACTATTTTTCTGTATATACATAAATCCATCCATAGTCGAAATATGTGTGTATATATGGGATGTGAAAACAAAAATTTCCCAGAAAATTTTTTATATTATGTATATATATATAATAAATATTAACAAGACCACAAAATAGTTGAGAAAGTAAATAAGGATATAAACAACAACAACAACAAAAAAAAGAATAAGAAAATTTAATACAAAAATATTTGTGGTCAAACACAAGAATTTAACTTAATAAATTTTTCTAGGACCATTTATAAAAAATTATTATAGATTGTTTTGAATTTTTGTCGTAGATATAATAAAATTTTCAATAAATTCTTCAAAATTGACAAAGGATTGAAATTTTTCATAATATATTAAAGAACTGAAATTTCATAAATTTATGATCGAATTTTTGTTTTGGTAACACAAGTTTTTTTTTTTCTTAAATTTTTAGCAATATTTTCTATTAGATTATTATTGGAGGGGTTTAGGGGTTAATTGGGAAATCATTGTGGAAAGTTGAACAAAAAACTATATAAGAATTGTCGAATTTTCAATTGTAGACTATAAAAAATTAATTCGGTCCATCAAAACATTTTTAATTTCATTGAATTCAATTTTACTTCCCAAAAAAATTACGAATTTGAAATTAAATCTTTTACCAAAACCAAAATTACTGAGACCTAGCCCCATTATCGGGCCTGTAGATGAGCCAAAGATTCCTTAAAAAATCAACTTTTAATATTCCTTAACATATAACTAAATTTTCTATTCTTATTATAGATATAATTGAAGCACATAAAGGACACAAATTATGCTCTTTAACTGGTGTTGAAGGTGGTCATTCATTGGGTGGTTCATTAGCTGTATTAAGAACATTATATGCTATTGGTGTACGATATATGACATTAACATCAACATGTCATACACCATGGGCGGATTCTAGTTATGCTGATGCTCCAACATTTAATGTTAAACATGGAGGTTTAACACCATTTGGAAAGGTAAGTCCTTTTTATTCTTTACAAAAATTATTTTTATATATTATGTAAAAGTGTTTTTTTTTTAGTTACATATTGTCTTTAAAAAGGATATAATATCCTTTTAACAATAACAATATAATAAATGAGAGATGAATACGAAAAAATATAGATAAAATTTTATGATGATTTGATGGGTATAGAAAATATTTTTTTTTTTATAGGTTAGGTTGATTAATGATAAATAATGAAATTTTTGTATTTTTCTTCTTTTTTTTTTTTGAACAAATATAACAACAAAATGTAATATAGAAAATATTTATAATATTTATAATGTTTGGTATCTAACAACAAGAAACAAGAAAAAATGTTATTTGTGTTGATTTGACAAATTTGAACAAGGGAAAATTTTGGAATAATAAAAAAAATAATACGATATATGAGAAATAAGCTTTTAATGTCAAAATTTATATTAAAATTTAGTTTGACCCATTAGAGAATAAATGTGAATCATTAATAAAACGAAATAATAATAATAATATTGGAAATTATGAAAATGTCCTTTAGATTAATAATAGAATTAGATATAAATTGGAAATAGTTTTATAATGTTTCATAGATTTGATTTAAATTTGGTGGGAGGATAGTTGATATATTGTGTTAAGAACAGAGAGTGTTAAATTTTGTTTATTATCACAATAATATCTATTTAGTTTGTATCTGGTACTTATGTATGTAACCATCTATTTCCATTATTGTGATTTCTATTTGAAATTATATGCAAAATTTGTTAATTAGATATCACAGTTTAGTCTGGGTACTCTTCGTTTCATTATCGTCAGCCAAAAATCTAATTATGTGTGGAAATGCTTTTTTTTTATATCCTGTAAAAATGCTTCTATTATTTTGTTAATCAGCAATTAATTCTGAGCGCACTAGAGCACCAATAAAACTATGTCCACCTCAACATAAATTTTTGATTTGATTGTTTTTACGATTCAGTTTTTGTGCAAGGAAACCTACAAGTACTTTTTTTATTTCTATTGGTTCCGCCAGGAGATCTATCTGTCCTCGCATAAATAATTTTATGACTTTATTGCTTTGCTTTTGTCCTTATTGAAAATCGAGTGCTTCTCATTATCTCTCTTTTCCAAAATAAAAATCCTTTATTTTCTCATTAAATGCAGGTCATATTCTTTTTCCTTTTTGGTTTTTCCTTTTTTGTTTTGTTTTTTTATTAATCCATTCATAAATTACTTTGTACAAATCCTTTTAGTCCACTTTTTTTTACAGAAAAAAAACCCCCAGATAGCTTACAACAAAACATAAAAAAGGATATTTATAAAAATGATAACAAAATATGTCACATTCGTATTATACAATATATAAGATCAATGAATTTTCGTTTGTAATCCTTTCGTAATCAGATTTTTACCTCAATTACATAAAATACGAACACAGAATATATGTATAGGGAGAAAAAAAAAATCGCTATATCCTTTTTTCACCCACATAAATATTCTTAAACAAATAAATTTTAGAATTTTAATATTTTTTTTGTTTCCTTTTAAAATATATTTTATATGTTTTTTTTTTTGCTCTGTTCTTATGGTTATAGGATGTCCTTTTATAGCGTTTTTTATATATATATATGCGGAAGAACAAACCCTAGACAAACACTATAAGAAAAAAATTATGTATCCGACATAAAGTCACTTCTGGTACACTCTTAACGTAGATTTAAACATATAATTTGCTAGGAGTTATTTTTTTTCCCCCGTTTCTATATTTTGTAGTAATTTTTTTTATTACTATTATTCTCTAGATATATTTCCGTATGGTCGTTTATCACGTTTATATATATTTTAAAAATATAAATTCAGCACACATTCACCAGGATATATGTTGATAATATCCTTCGTTTTATTTATAATAGGTAGATATAATTTTAAACTAAGCTATGGTAGCTAGTAATGTAAAATATTTAAAATAAAATAAAAAACGTTTATGAATATTATCTGCATATATTTAAATATTTTTATATGCGCTCAAATAATCCGCAATTTATTTGTTATTTTATGAAGAAATAAAGAATGACATTTTATCAGTATAAAAATATTTTAATAACAACATCATATAAATGTCAGAGTTCAGTTTAATTAAAAGTTTAATTTGTGTTAGCCTTGAATTTCTGGAATAATGTCCTAGAAAAACTTTCGTACACAAAGCCCCGCAAAGACTGTAAAAGGTGTATAACATGTTAAATGTTAGATAACATTACGAATCTATAAAATTTGAAATTGCTATGATAGACCAAGTAATCTACTTATAACAAATCTCTTAAATAACAATTAATAAGTTTTATATTTGTGGTTAATTTAATTACTAAACTTCAGGTAAGAAGTGAACAATTTTCTCCAATACAAATATCAATTATGCTTGAAGTATAAATCTATAAGGTACTACAAATTTATTAATTATGTTTAATCCTTATTAAATTCCATAAATTCTGTATAGAAATTAAATTTTCTATATCATCTATTTACTTACTTCATACTAATTTGCTACTATCTATTTACTTACTATATATACTAATTTACTTCTATCTCAATCTTCTTCTCAATGGTCCAAATTATAGGTTTTTCAAATTGTAACTCTCAGAGATTTACGTGACAATTAATTCCAATTCACATCATCAAAAAAAAAACCTTATTTCTACATATTAAAGATCACATTTTATTGATGGTTCATTCGGATAAATATTCTAATACCAAAATAACTATTAGCATTATATGACAGGTGTTATACGAATAGTTATAAGAAGAAATACTAAAAAGGAATATTATCCTTGTTACTCTGTATAGTTAGCTCTGTTGTTGTTGTTATTGCAATCCATGAATAAATATTTTTTTAAAAGAAAATAAATATTGTTTTCTTTTCTCCCCATTTATATAAATATCAATTTTGTTTTGTCAGGTGATTTATAGGTTTCCAAGTGATTTCCTGATTTTCTTCTTCTATATCTTTAAATAATATTTATCGTATATATATAAGAATGGTTGCATTTCACCAAATTTATCTTGAATGTCATTACTTCAATATATATAATGTCAAGATTTTCCGATTCAAAAAATATATATATATATATATATATATATGATCCTTTTTTAATGGAATTTTTATTTATCTTTTTAAATGTATTATATTTTTTTCAAGGAAGAATAATTTTTTACGTTTGCCTATATTTGTCTGCTTGACTGTCTGTCTCAAGTATTTAATACAGCAAATTTCAAGCTTTCAAACGTATATGGTCTTTATACGTTTGAAAGCTTGAAAAATATAGTATTCTAATGAAGGTAATAGAAGTGAGTAACACTTGCCGGAAATTTTCAAAATGTGTTTATTAGCCAAATTTTCATTTTTACGTATAGTAAATTATCACCAAAATTGATCTTAGATACCATGGAAATTAAAATTTTATTTGTTAGCCACTAGTGGGCAATAGTATCACATGATTATATTTTGCTTAAGTAAATTATACATTATCATTAAAAAAAAGTTCGTGATTGTGAAATTATTATAGAAAGTAACATGACTATCACTATGTCTTTTCTAAATAGGATCAATAAATTCTACATAAAGCTTTAAAGGAATTTTGTTTTTATATAAATAAAATAGTTTATCCTTAACTTTAGTTCTTTTTTTTCCATTTTTATTTTATTTCTTGGGTAAATATTTCCTTGATGATTTTTCATATTTACTTAGAAAATGTTCTTTTATATAATATGTAAAAAGAAAATTGAAAATAAACGAACCAAAAACTTAAAAGCAAATCGATTTTTGATATTTTTTTTTATTGTATTTATCAGAAATTTTATTATATTTCTAATTTATAAGACCTCAAATTTTACATATATGCTGCTATATATCCTTTTTAGGTATAATTGAACATATAGTTTGTCAAATCCTAGTTAAATTATTTGTTATTAAGGACACATAGAAAATTTTGTTTTTCTTCTTATGAAATTAATAAGATTTAAGAAATTGTGAAGAAACTTTTCTGCCATTAATATTTTTGTCACATACTAAATCAATTAATAAAATTAAAGTTTTCTTTGTGTTTGGAATAGGATTTTTTTTGTTTTTTTGGGAAATATTTAATTTATTGAAAAGGGTTTGACAATTGACACTTTTCCTTTTTGATGAAATCCAGAAACAAAAACAAAATTTTTTATTTCCTTATTTCAAGAAGATTTATATTTATTTTAAAAGAATAAAATTAATTAAATTGATAATTAATTTTTGTTTTTCATTTACTATTATAAAAAAAATCAGACCCACGTAATTTCTATTTCGAATTTTTCATGATTTTCTGATGTATATGTTAATTAAATTCATGAAATTTTCTTTTATTATTCTTTGAATATTTGAATATCTGTCGAAGGATTATTCCAGAGAATTTTAATTTTCTCAAAAGAAAAAATTTTTTTTCAATAAATTTTTTGTGTCTAAAATAATTTTTATTATTTTATAAAAAAAAAAAATATTTGTAAGTAAAAATTTGTGTAATTTACTGCCGAACTTATTTGCAAGGAGTTAAACAGACAAACGAAGGATTAAATAGGCTAATTTATTTATTAATTACCTTTAAAAAAAATGTATCCCTTTTCAAGTTGCCCTCAACAATTTTTAACTCTGAAAAATAATTAAATACGTGTTACAAATTTATACTAAAAAATTTTTCCAACAAAATTTCAATTTAATCGATAATATTTTCCAGTCAGTTTTTTCAAAAAAATCTATGATACTTCATAACTGGATCTAAATGGCTTACTGAATTGATACAATACTAAAAAGTTGAATTTATATTTTTATATATGTAATTCAAAAAATTTTGTAATTAATTCGTTGATAATTACTGCCAAAATTACACTCTTAATTTACACAAATTGATATATTGTTTGCCTGTCAATACCATCAAAATGATCTCTTGACATTTAGTTTCCTTTTTAAATCACGATATAAATTACAATAAAATATACTCTAATTATCTGCAACATTAATCGTTTACTTTTTCTCTTGTATTTATCCATTTAATTTAAATATAATAAACCAATTTCACATTAATATATATAAAACTCCCAACACTTTTCAAGTATAATCAATTATACATAAGGTTATATGAACAAAAAATTACATGTAAAATGGTGGTACATTTTTGTTTCCTCGTCAATAAACCAGAAGCCACAAATTATGTGATTTACTTTTTAACATTAAAATATTTAATTTAAAAATTATTTTTATTTTTGCGAAAAAAAATATAACGAGAAAAATAGAATAAATATAAAAAAAATGCATGAACAAAAAAATTGAAATTGACCCAATATAATCCGTTCTATATAATCCTTAAATTCCATTCAATATTTTCTTCTTTTTTTTTTGTGTTTTATTATGTTGCCGACCTACTTAATTTGTCTACCACCACATCGAATATTTTCACTGTGAATATATTGATTTGCTTAATACTCTGGAGTCTGTCTAAAATTTTTTTATATTGGAAAACTCATTTATCATTGGTATTTTCTCATTTTACGTTTTTCCAAAGGACTTTTTTTTAAAAAAAAAAATCAATTTTCAATTTTTTAAAGAAACATTTTACTTTGCTGGTATAGCTTTCTGAAGTATAAACATAATTATATATTCAAAAGCAAAGAATATTAAATCTTTTTTAAATCCATGGAATTTTTTTAAATAATTACAAAAAAAAAAAAAAGAATGTGACAAGCAATTTTTTTATGTCCTTTATTGGTAAGAAAATTATACAATTAGAAGGATATTAATAAGGATATAAAATAAGTCAGTTATAAAGTTAAAAAATCAACAATAATTCGCAGTTTTTTATAAAAATATTTAGAATTTGTTGATGGTTTTTGATTAAGTTAAAATTAATTTGTCGATTTTCAACACAAAATTTGAATAAAGTAGAAAAATTTGAATATATTTTTTTAGATTCATGACTGTGGTCATTTAAATTATTTGAAATTTAACTTTTACTTGTGATTAGAAGTGGAATCTGACAGTAATGACGCCGTAAAGAACCAACAAACATTTTGTAAATAGATTTATTATCTATTAATTCCATTTTGAACTTAATTAACGAAATAGTTCAAATACTTTTTGCTTTATTTGAAGACAAAGAATTTCTTAATTAACTTAACAAAAACTAAAATATTTTTAAAAATTATTGAATTTTCCTTTTTGTTACTTGAAAAAGTGTCAAAAAATAAATTCTCAAAAAAAAAATTCCAAATCACCTAAAAACATTTTAAAGTTTCACCAAAAGATTTGCTATTTCAAAACCGCATATAACAACAACAACAAAATATTTACAAAAATCACCACAACAAAAAATCTTGGTATACAAAATACATATATGAGATTTCTCTTTTTCCTTATCGTAGAAAATTGATCATGTGGTACAATTCGTAAGTAATCAATTGATGTAAGATTTATCAAGATTACCACATGACTTCAATCAACAGAGTATTGTGTCTGTTACCACACCGCACCTTCAATATGTAATCACGAATATAGAAGAAGAAAAAAAAAGAAAAATGATATTGGATAAAAAATATTGGAATTTTTCTTTTAATCATAAATAACAATAAAAATGAAAAATTTATAGAGTAATTTAAAAAGCTGGTTATATAAAGTTAGAAAATGAAACAGGGCGGAAATTTCATTTAACAATAAAGGAATGGGAAAATTTATTTTCTAAATATATATTTTTTTTACAGTATGTATCAATATTTTTGTTTCCTTTATATACTACGAATATGTAAAATGGGAAAAATTGATTTTCAATTTGACAATAATGTTGGTTGTAGTATGAGCCCACCATTTGTAATTTTATGGTTACAAGTTTTTCGGAGCATAAATATTGATTTTCAATAGCTTAGGAAAAAATTGTGATTTATCAAATGTTAATTTTTCTTATTGATTTATATTTGGTACGCGATTTATCTAACAATTTTTGTCTAACAATAATTTTTTACATTTTCCTTATTTGTTTCGTAGGAGTATTCGGCAAATTATGATTCCATGTTCATTGTCTAACATTTTATATATAGACACTTGTTCCATTTTCTTTCTATATTTATTTTCTTCACAAATTTTCAGTTTCAGTTCAGTCCACACTGTGTAAATATGCATAAATTATTTTCAATTTTCATTTCAAATTTTTAAATATCATTATTATTTTTACTACTTAAATCACTATTTTTCCATTATTTTTCTTTCTATACTGTAATCAAAATTTGATTATAATTTAAATATAATTTAATCAAAATTGCATTCACCAAAACTCATCTAGAAAATTTTTGTATAAACTCTTGAAGCAAAATTTATGTTTTATTACTTTATTAGTCATAAAATTTTCTAATAATATTTTCAATTCTGATTGATATCAATAAATCACAAAAAAATTTTTATTGAAAGTTAATTTATTGTTCAATTTAATAATTTTCTTTTATCTAATATACTATTTTTTAATATGCTTATATCAAATTATTTCCATTGAATATCCTTTTGAAATTTACTTTTGCGCAAGGAATACAGATGAAAAAAAAAAATTATATATATATAGATGAATAGGAAACGATATAGAAAATAGAATATTAAAAAATAAAATGATTCAATCTTTAATGAATTTCCTTATCCAATTAGTATTAATTTGCATAAAATGACTTTATGATGAGAACATAAAATTTCATTCCAACAAATATCACTGTATATGTTATAGCTAAGGACATAAAGAAAATTTTAGAAATTTTTGAATTGAATTTAAATCCTGATTAAAGTATATTCAAAGATTATATTGTGTTGGAAATAGTAGCAATATCGATTATTTACTGAGTGTGCATTGTTTGGATCATAAAAATATAAAAGAGAGAATTTTAATCTTTTACAGAAGGTTCAATTAATTTTTGAATTATTTCTCAAGGGAATAATATCTTTTGCAAATATGTTTATTGATCTCTTCTGCAATAAAAAGAATTGACAGATGGATTGTAAAAGTAGTCTAAAGCAAGCAAAATGAAACTGATATCAAAGGCTTGATTAGTGCTTAGACAAATTGACGTAAAGCAAGCCAATTGCGTAATATTTAAATTGTGTCTTATTAGACTCAACATATAAATCCATTAACAGCAAACTTAGATTCGAATCATTTCATAATTTACAAAAGATAAATTAAGGATTTTGTGGTGAAGGGTGAAGTTAATGCAAAATAGAAGCAGTGTCCGTACTCATAATTGAATTTGCGATAGAGTCGGTGTCAGATTACATTTTCTATGGTCTAATAATTAAAAAAACAAGCAATGACTTGACATTTTCGTACATAAATTTTTGAACTTGTACAGGAAAATTCCAACATCAGAACATCATTATTAAATTTATTATATAATATCAGTCAAATTACTTTAATATATTTTTAAAAAATTACTCATTTTTCATTGGTGTAATAAAAATTTGTTCTACTCAATTTGATCACCTTGTAAAAATTATAAAGAAGATAAGAAAATCTTCATAAAACATTTAACACATTGTGTAAAAGATTCATTTACTTGATGCATTTCTTCTTTTCTCTATCGCATCTTATGATATTAATAGAAATTGTGTCATTAAAATAAAATAGAAAATTACATTTTCTTATATAAATAACATTTATTACTGGGAAGATTGAAAAAATATGTTGAATAGATTATAATTGTAAATAGTAATGAGAAAAAGGATTTAATTTAGTGAACAAAACATTTAATTCTTACAAAATTTGTTTTGATTGCTCATTTAAAGGATACAGAGAGGTACATCGACAATAAACTATACACAGCTTTATAATTATATTTTCATACAACAAATAGCTTTTTTGACTGGAATCTCTAAATTAGTAATGGGAATCTATTGTCCTAATACTTTCACGATGTTCAAATTTTTGCATTTTTTGAGTATTTAAATTAATTTTAGAAACTTTTTCAATCTTCTTTGAGTATATTCGGTTTTTTATTAAATTTCGTATATGACTAACTTTTACTAACTCTATATAAACCCTAAATTCATTTTCTGATCCACCATAAGGACATAATATAAAATATTCAAATAAACAACAACAACAACAACAAAAAACTTTGAATTGATATTAAAAATATTTTAACCAAATAATAATAATATGCAACCGCAGTCATATAATAAAGTATTTTTTTTGTCAAATATTTTATGTGTATATAAAGTAAATCCTATTAAAAGCTCATAAAAGTTTATTTGTAAGTCCTTACAAAAACAAACAAACAAAAAATCCTTCTACTAGTCCAATATAATTTTTTGTCACTCTTTATAATCCTTCGATTTATACACAAATTTTATGAAACACTTTCCTATACTTGTACACATATCTCTATCATACAGAACTTGTATAAAGGATTTTTTTTTCTATGTTTTAAACAAATTTATTACACTCTTTTATCTTAAGCTTTTAAGTATGTCCTTTTAATATTATATGCAGTATAGAAAAATTTGATAGTGTAAAAATACTTTGTGAATATGTAAATTCAAATTAAAATTAAGTTAAATATTTTCTACTCAATTTAATCATATTATTGATTGTTCAAATTAACAGAGAAAACCTATTACAATATCCTCTTTTCTTTCCATTTAAAATATTTATTTTATTTTTGAATTTTTATTAGTGAATTTAAAGACAATTATCTGTTTAAATAATCTATGTATAATTTTAAAAAAAAAGTCCTTATATGAAGAATCATATTATTTGATATTACATTTATAACAACGATAAATTTTTATCGTACATAATTTAAAAATGGATTTAGGTTGAGTATAGTGTTACAATTAGGAAAAAAATAAAATATTTAGTTTTTAATTGGAATTTAAATGAAAATTGGAAAAATGTTTGAATAAATATTATCAGAAAATTCAATATATATAAATATTTTTTAAAGATTTTAAATTTAAGGATATTTTTTGTCCCACTCCTTCTCTTAACATCAACCATTTTATGGATATTTAAAACGTGTAGTGAAAAACATGATACGAATATGAAATATTTTAATATAATTTTTGAAAATAAATTTGAAAAAAAAAATATATATATACAAATATAAATATTGATTTTTTATAAGGATATACGAAAATATTTGAGATGAAAAATATCAATAAATTAAAATTAGGAAAAATTTCAAAACTGTGAGTGTATATGTATGTGTGTAACATATGTTGAGATGTCAAAAATATATTAAATTAAATTAAATTATGATTTACGTTATCAAAACATAACATTTTTTTGGAAATATAAAACCAAAAAATATTTTTTGGTTTTTTTCTTACGAAATCACAAATAAAATTTACATTTTCTGATATCATCGTGGGGTGGCAAAGGAAGTAATTAAATGAGGGTACTAATGGAATGAGAAATTTAAAATTGGAATCAAATTACACAAATTTTAGAATAAATATAAGTAAAATTATTATTCAAATAAGCTGATATATTTATTAATTAAATTATTATAGATTTTCTATTAATTTTTCAATAAAGAAACTGGTTTTTACTGATTTTTTCATCTTATTTTACATTGTAAACCAATTCCAAATATCATTTAATTTGCCCAAATATTCTCAAAAGTAACTTCGACCCAATTAATATCAATTAAGGTTCATAATTCTACAATGTTTCTAATTCTACAAGAAATTTTACATTGTTTTCATTACTGATTCAATTATATCTTGTTTTATTGCCGAATTATAAAAGCTTCAATTACATTTCAGACAGCAAACCACTTTATACTCCAATAAAAAAAAAACAGCCCTTAAATTTTTTAATAAATCATCAAAAATGAATTAAGTAAAATAATTTTTTTTTTCTTGTAGATAACACACTATGACCAATAATTACTTTTAACATTGTATAATAAGAAATCCTTAAATAACCTTTCAACAAATTTAATACAAAGTCTTTTAATTTAATATCAACACAAGAAAGAAGTGTGGCAAAAATTGATCCATCATTTAATTTTTTTTTTTTATTTTTCGATTTTTCTCCCTTGAGTCTAGTTTATATTCTCATATATTTCCATCCATAAAATATAAAAGAACACACAATACACATTTCCCCATAATACTTAATCAATCATCATTTAAATTCAATTTATTCAACATTTTTCAGTGAAACCCAAGTGGCCCATAAAACCATATTGTTTATGATTCCATATTAAATTCTGAGAAATAAAAAATATATTGGTACACAAGCTACAAGGATGCACAATTTTCATTTTTAATTTTTATTTTCTTTTTGTATTAAAACATTTTCATTCAATTTTTTGGTTTTTTTTTTCATTTTATGAAAATGCATTTATTTTCCAATTTACGAATTATTATATAATATTTTTTTTTGGTAAAATCCACAAATATCCTTGAAGATGTTCCTTAGTGTAGAAGCAACAACAACAAAAGAAATAAATACAAAATCTGAAAATCTAACTTTCGATTCACTTGAAATTTTAAATGTAGAAGAAAAACTATGAAAATTATATAGGAGTAATATTTTTTTTAAGAATTTTCTTGTAGAAAAATGATACATAAGAAAATATTATTATGGTGGTGTACAGGGTATATCCTTAATTAGAATGTCCTGAGTAATAATGATATGTTATAAGTAAACAAAATTATCATAAATTTTAATAGTTTCTGATTGAATATGCAAATTTGGTTTAATAAGTCCATCTGAATTCTTATATAGAATTAAAACCAAAAACTTAAAAATAAGTTATAGTGTTCTCTAATAACTAAAAGGATCAAATTGCCTTCACAATTTAATTTTTTGAATTCATTTTCCCGTGACTCAGAGGAGAATGCTTACTTTTCTTATAATTAAAAATCTTTATCAAATTTATTAAATTTCAATTTTATAATGTGCAGCATACTGTAAATCACTAACTATTCCTTATCCTAATTCACAATTGGCCTTTAACCAAAAAAAAATGAATAGAAATTCAACCACTTTTGTTATGAATATATAAAATCCTCCTTACAATAACAACTAGATCAGAGAATCTTGAATAAAAAAAATAGTTTGGGCCACTGTAGCTAAAAAAAATTGGTTCAAAACACACACAAAAAATTCCTTCAATTCATTCAGACATTTTTTACCCTACCACAAAGAAATTTTTTGGTTATTTTGTTCTCTTCTTCTTTTTTTGAGGAAACAATTGAAGATTCAATATTTTCCTGATATCCTTATATATCCTTTTTATATTTATTTGATATGAACCTTTAAAGAAATTTTCCACACTGGCGCTATTGATATTACCAGAATAACTATACGGAAAATGGAAACAAAATTTTTCATAAATAAAAAAATGTGTGAATAAGTACCCACTTTAGTATTTTCTTTTTTTGGTCCTTACCCAGTAGCAAAACAAAAATCTATGTAGAAGATTAACATTGTGTTATATACTCTAGTTTTGAATGTGCACTAGTCCTTGTGAATGTTATTATCATTTTTTTCACAAACGATATTATCCTTGGGGCGTTTAAGTAAAAAATGTTCTATCTTTTAATGATGCTTTTTCTTTCATTCAAATTGATATAAAACTAAAAATAATATTCCCATTCGACTAGCCATTATTTCGAGAAAAATAAAGGATATTTAAAAAACAAAAAATATTTAAATATTTTTTTTTGCATTTTGCATTTTCGTTATGGAGAAATTAAAAAAGGACTTGAGGGAATATTTTTGGAAAAAAAGATCATTTAAGTATGAAAAATCTTATTATTTCTTTTCAATTTGTGATCTTAGAAATTTTATGTTATTTTAAATTTAGAATTTTTTTTATATTCATTTTTTATATAGTAAAATATTTTGCCAGTAGTTATATATCAAAGTCTTTAAATATTAATGTATAGGTTAACAAGGCTGTTAAAAGCTGTCCACACCAAAATATACATAAAATTTTATTGATTCTTTCCATTTTATGTAAATTTTTTTAATAAGACTTGCGGTTAATTTAAATAATAATATTAAAGCTTCAGTTTTATAAAAGTTCACAAGAAATATTTCATTTTCTTCTTCAAAATTTTACATTTTTACATTATTGACATTTTCATTTGACATTCTTACGTCAGATTTTTCATAATTTAATATAACACGAGATAAAAATATTGATACTTACATTTATCAGTAATAGAAAAATACCATATGTGGTGACTAAAAGCCACTGGGTATGGACTACGAGTGTCGCAGGGACACATATACTGTCTTGAATTAAAGGTAATTAAAATACCTACATTTTCAAATAGTAAACGTATAGATGGTAATAAGTATTGCCATACTCATCTCTCGGCATTATTCATTCTGGATAATTATTAGATACACTTTCGAAATTGCATTCGAAAAATAGAAAATTTCTTGAAGAAAAATATCTAATGAAAATGTCGACAATGTAAAAGTGATCCATTTTCATAAACAAATATAATTTTCCAAATGAATGTTCAACAAAAGAAAATTTTTTGTAATAATAATTTTGGTTTTTTATATCCCAAAGGATACAAACTGAAATAGAAATCTATCGAAAAAATAAAACATTCGTAACTATTAACTTAATTTTTATTTCAAAAAAATAAAAAATAAATTCTTTTTTGGCAAATAAGTTTTGCAATTTCTATTGATGGAAAAGTTCAACGCCTTCATAAAAATATCTTCTTTGTTAATTTCTTAATATTTGTAACATTTTTCTACCCTCCTCTTACTAAAAGCATTCAAATTTTTTTGTCTTGTGTTATAAGTTTATTTTGTTGTCTAATATACTAGAGCAGTAACAATTAGTATAAATGAGTCATTTAACGATCATTGACATGATTAAATGTTATATTTCCGTTTTAACTATTAGAAAACAGTCCATTTGCTTTTATGCAAGAGCAAGAACAAAGATTTTTGTTACTTTGTACAATTTTTTATTAGCTTTATAAACATTTTATTAATTTAATTTAATTTTCAAGTAAGTAATTTTATTACTATAATTTAGGTTTTGTTATGATAAGCAAACTAAAGTATGATTCAAGTATGTGACAGTTTAATTGATATATAAAAGAAATTGAATTACTGAAGAAATTTTAAAAAGTATTTTGAGATTTATTTAACTATATTTATTTTGTTAGTCGAACTATCAAACGGAATAAATCCTGTGCTACATATTTAATATATACTTATTTTGAGTATTCTGGTCCTTTAAACCCAACAACCAATTTTACTATTTTTCGTTTTAATTTCCTGAATAATTTCTACTACTTTAGAAAAAAAGCTAGTTTAAGAATATAGTCTATTCTAATACGAATTTCTACTACATTTTACATTAGATTAGATTGTAAAATTTACTAAAAAAAACCTATGAAAGCTTAAAAATTTACAATGTTTTGTGTCTGTCTTATATAATTTCCACATTTATTTATACAAATTTACTTCACAGCAGCTTTTTGAGACATCCCCCAAAATATACCTTCCCAAAAATAAGACTTAAATTGCTAATATAGTTAATTCCGATCACAATTTCATTAGATTAAATTTAATATATAAAATTTCCGTGACATTATATGTCATTAAAATTTTATCCTGGTCTATAAAAATTTCTATATACAAAAAAATTGTACTTACAATTACTGAGAGTGCAAGAAAATCTTTAATTTATTATTAACAAACAGAAATGTTTTAACCTCCTACTATACACAACTTTTATATAAAGCAGTTTTTGCTTTATATCCTTGAACAACAATAAAAAAAAATCTGACGATGTAATCCTTGTATTCGTATATAGGAAATATAAAAAAGAAATATGTTCACTATTAAAATATTTCCTTAGATTTTACACTTCCGTGTTATCCTTTTTTTTTTACTATACAACTCGACTTATTAAATAACCTTTTCTAGCATCCCCTAAATAATAATAATAATAATAATAATAGTATAAACAAACAGGATATACGATTGTAGTGTATTTGTGTCCATTGTTACAAATGAAAAATGACTGAAAAATGCATTTTGAATGGTGGGAAGAGGAGTAAATTATTCACATTCTTCTTACAAAGAAGATTTACTATATAAACATTCATCTGAAATTTTCATTATTATTATTATTATTATTATTGAAACAAAAAGATTTTCTCGCTTGTCTTAGTTCCACCAGACAAATAAATTTTGTTTTTGTTTTCTTTTTTTTTTCCTTTTTTCATCCCTTAAGGATAAACTTGTTTGCATTTACAATGTTTTTTATAGTGTAACTTGTTTTTATTTAAAGGATTTATTATTGCTCTGAAGAGGTAAATAATATTTTTCGTTGTTGATATTTTTCACGGAAGTTGAGAACATGTTCTTCATGTTTGTGTAATTTATAGGAAAATTTGGCTAATTTAATAGTTTTAATAAATATATTATAGGAAAAATCTCATTCTGTTTTAGGGAATTTTTTTGGTTACATAATTGATGTGAATAGTTTAAATATCTATCGTTTACTTTTGTAGAGAGATAACAACCTAATTTATAGGTGATATTTAGAATATTTCTTATATGCACATGAATTCTTTATGCTATATATTTAATAGTTCTTATATTTTTTTTTTAAATTTTTAACACAACATAAATTTATGATTTTTCTTATGCTGCAACCATAAAACATTTATTAATATTGTAGCTTTTGACAAACTTTTGTGTTTTAATATTTTCTTAATCATAAAATTTTCTTAATTCCATTGTAAATATGAAAATTAACAACATGATATAGAAATTCTATAAATAAATGAAGTTATTACTTTGACGTTTACGTTGAAGAATAAATACTAAAATTCTTCAAATCAAATCTTAAGAAATTTCTATTGAAATATTTTAAGTATTTCTATTAAAATTATCTGTAAATTAATTGTTCATTAAAATGATTCAAAATGTAAATATTTAATTAAATTTTCTTTTTGCAACATAAGGAAAACATCAAGTGCAAATAACTTTGTGATTATTTCTATATTTTTTAAGCTTTTCGATAAAACTACTTGTCTGGCTTCTATTCTATATGTATAAAATATATAAGTGACATTAATTTATTTCCTAAATTTAATATGAAAAAATTTTTATGAAACATATTTTATGTGCAAGCTTGTTGACAAAAATCTCTTTATTATAAATACCATGAATAAAAAAAACTTTTTTAAAGTTAATTATGATGAAAAATATTTTCTTAACAAAAAAATATGAAATTATGATAGACTGAAAAAATTGTATCCACAAAATTGGAATTAACTTTTATTTCTAGAAAAATGTAATTGCAAGATTTTCAATAGCTAAAGAAACAAAGTTTTTATAGTAAAATTCATCAACCTTTCTTTTTTAATTTGTGTAAATTGATTGTCAACTACAAACAAAATGAATTATACTCAAAAGAAACCCTTTTTTTACTGGTGACATTTCTAACACCATTTTAAGTATAATTAATTTAGAAAATTAATTTTCAATATTTTACTTCAAAAAGTTTTATTTATAGCTTTTCTTTTTTTTTTACTATAATTTACTTTAGAAACATGTCAATAATCGGTCAAAATTTGTTAACTAAAATTTTCACAATTTCATCTTTTATAGCGACTTTTCTTTAGAAATTTTCTGTCGATAAAAATTACACCATTAAATTAAATTCTTATAATTAAGAATTAGACAGGAAAATTTTCAATTTAATTTCAATAAACTTTTTTTATATTTAGTTAATTATTTTTCCATTGAAACAAAACGTAAGAAAGTTTTTCAGGCTAAAGAATTATTTTTTGTGCTAAATTTCTCAATAATAATTAAAATTATAATATTTTTATTTACTTTTATTGCTATTGAAATTGATGAAAGTAAATTTTCGACACTTTGTACACCAACGAAGATTAAATAATATAGAATAAAAAAAAATATTCCTTTTTTTTTGTTGTGAAAGAAAGTTTAATCCTTGAGGCTTTTTGTTTTTCTAACAAAAAACTTTTTTAATATCTTTCTATTGTCCTAATTAATACGAAACGGAAAAGACATAACAAAACGAAACGGAGAAGAAGGAAAAAATCAAAGAAATAAAAAAAATAAAAAAGTGGATATATTTTTTTACCATCAACTTTAATTACAAAATATTAATACGTTTCAATGTCAAAGGACGAAATATTAGAAATATATTTGTAATTAAAAGTTTTTCCATATTTATATAAATAATATTTCTATATAATAAAAATGATGATGTCCTTTGGGATTTTCTTAAAAATATTATAGAATTTTTATAAATTAAAAAAGTTTATTTTTTCTTCTGTTTCATATTTTTGATATGGAATCACCTAAATCAAAATGTACGATGGATTAAATTTTGTCCAAATATCAATGTTCATGAAAGTATTTTATTCAATTCAAAATTTTTCTAAGAGACTTTTCGACAAGGTCCAAGTAGATTTTTAAGAAAATGTTCATCAAGTCCATAAAATTCTCATCAGATTGAAATAGTTTCGTAGCCAAATAACTAAAAATCAATTTACATTGAATGAAAAGTATACTTATAGTAAGTTGTCGCTGGACAACCTTTACGTCATATGCTTGTATTTAATTATCTAATTTTATATAAAAAAAATTACCTTAAAATAAATTTTAAAATAAAAAGAATTAATCATTCTAAGAAGACAAGAAAATTAAAAGAGGATTTGATAACAATTTGTAATATTTTTGGTATATAAAATCGATACCACAAAAATTTCCAAATTACTATATAGTAAACATATATATGTACATTGTGTACATAGTTAGTCCAATTTTACAATATTATTTTTACATACTACTTTTTTTGTCGATTTATTGTCCTCTTTGGAAATTAAAATTAGTTTTTATACTTTATTAGTTTTTAAGTTTCATATTTTCCGACATTATACAAAAAAAAAGAAGAAAATTCATTATTAAACATCCGAACATACCAGTTTTCTTTTCATCTATCTTCTATATATAATGCTTGATGATTATGTATACATATAACCTTAATTCCATAAATCCCAAAAGCTTTAAAGTTGCCAATTAAGGATCAAAGTAGAAATAGTTATAATAATAATACTATAAAAAATATACTGAAAGAAGAAGAAATTGAATGAGAGATTATAAAAAAAACATCCAGTAAAGATTCTTTTCAACATAATTTTTATATTTTTTTGAAATTTTTTTTATATTTTCAAAATCGACAAGAGAGAATTTTGTAAAAAAAAACAAAAAAATTCTGTTAGAAAAAGGACTATAGATAGAAAAAGGATAAATTACTCTTCTAGGATAACGTTTTTGGTTAGGAAAAATATTCTACAGTTTTTTTATATGCACATTCTTTGGAATTTTTCCTTTTTTCACACTGATTGCAGAAAAACTCAATTTAAATTGTCTATGATAAAATTGGAAATATACCATAGGGAAATCTTTATAACATTTATTTTTTCTGTTGCAGATTTAATTTTGTTACGTCTTTATTATAATTTTGTTCAACTCTTCTATGTTCAATTTATTTTTTATATAGCTCTATGTCTATTTACTTTAATTTTGAGTAGATTATTAAAGAAACTATATATCAAATATCTAATTAGAAGATTTTCATAATTTTTGTAGAAATGGTTTCGTTATATATGACTTATCAATATTTTTATAGTACATATTTTAAGCATAATTTGTAGTTATTAAAGAATATCAATTGAAATTGAAATTTCAAACATAAAAAGGTAAAAAAATAGCAAAAAATTTTGAAAAATTTGATTCGATTTTGAAAATGGTTCAAAAGTTTAGAACATTTTGTAAATTATGTGGTAATTATTACTCCATTCTAATAAATTTCTTTACAAAAATTTATATGTCTAATGACTAAATTGATGTGTCTATGTCTATGACTAAATTTTAATTATATATCATAATTTTCCATATAATATTTTCTATATTTTGTTACAATAACTGGGTTACTCTGATACGAAGAAACTGAATTATGGTAAAATGGTAGCAACATTTTATTTATATACATTTTGAATATATATGAATTTTACCAATGATTATAAATAAAATGTTGCTACCATTTTACCATAATTCAGTTTCTTCGTATCAGAGTAACCCACCAATTATTCTATTCGAAAGAAAAGAAATTATATCATCAAATTTCATTCATTAGAAATCGTCAAGGATACTTTTTAAACATAGCATAATAAATAAATTTTTGAAATGGAACTTTTTTTCATTACATTTTTTAAACAATTTAATATTTAAATTGCTTTTTCTGTATATGTAAAATAAAATCAAAGTACATTCACATTTTATTTACCTTTCAATCTTCAATTTATAAATTAAAAATTTCTACATGAATAAATTTTTATATTTTTCCAAATTACATTATGAACTTTTTAATATTAACTTTTTTTTCATTCAAAAAGTGTTTTTCGTGTCTACAAAGAAAATACAAGAAATTTTTTATATAATATTAATTTTAGTATGAAAACAAATTTCTCTAAAAAACATAAAATTGTTAAAATTACCGGTCATTTATTTATTTTTCATATATGTTTGCTGTTACATAATAATTTAGGTTACCTTTTAGCAGAAATATTTTTAATATTATTTTAATTTTTTCTTCTGTTTTTCATAATTTCTACTGTCACAATTTATTTATAAATCAGAAAACGAAATCTCGTCTGTAATGAAAAAAGTCGTACTGATTTTACGTTCCAGTTTTTTTTTCTCATATTATTTTTGCAAAAAAGAAAATGTCCTTTTCAAGCTTTTCCTCATTTGACCTTATTATGTGTTTCTCCAGAAAATTTAATTCAAAAAATAATCCATATATACTCGTAGTAGCAGTTACGAACGACATTTAATTTTAGTAATAAATTAAATGCCATGTATGTGTCAATTTCGCTACCATGATTGTAGCTTTTTTTTATGTTTGACTTAATGTCAGGAAAATAAAAAAAAGGATGAAAAAATAACATTACGTTACTACTAGAGAATGATTTCCTAGAAAACCAAAAACTCATTCCGTTTAATTTCCGGGGTTGATATTTTTCGAAAATTTTAAAATTTTATATATAATTATAGAAGTAAACATTTGTCACGTTTGTGTAAATTTTTTTTTGAATAAAAGCAAATGGTGGAGATTTAATTTTTTTTTAAAAAAAAGAGTTTTCCTTTTTTGAAAAGTTTCTTTTGAGGTGATTTCCTACTTTTCTTTTATATGTGAGGTTTTTTTTTTTAAATTTCCTTTTTCTTATTATAATTTTAAGTTTCATTGGAAATATTTAAAAGAATCGGAAAAATTTAACGAAATACTTAAATAAGTAAAAGGATAGAGATAAAATTGTCAAGATTATTTAGTTTCTCTAAGCGTTAATATGTCAAGTTTAAAGATTATAATCATTTTTCAGTATATCTTTATATTTTAAATTTACAAACTTTCAGTGTAGCCAAGTGGTTTTTGCTCACACTGAAGTCAGAAAATTCAATTATAGTTTATCACATGTTTTAGATTAGTCAAACCAGATGAAATTTAAAGTATGTACTCGACATTCATTTTAATTCTGGAGAAATTATAATTAATTTGTTTATAATTTTGAATTCCTCTCTCAAAAATATAGTTTATTTATCCGATATATTTTCAACTCACATAATTTATCTGACAATTTATGTAAATTTATTTCCTAAAATTTAGTAATTTTTATATTTTTATGTAATTTAAGTTTCATTTTAAATTAATTTCGATATCCTTTACCTGTTATTTATTTAAACTTTCTCAAAAAATTTATTTTTAGTTTTCTTATCCTTGACATTATTATTCTAAAATATTGAAACTGAAATCCTTTTCTTATTAAATAAAATTTAAAATTTGTATATCCTTTAATATTATTTCGCCAAAAATTCTTTATATCAATTTACACAAAGAAAGTTAATCCTATTTCCAATAAAAAATAAAATTCTTTTTCTGTAATTATTTCCACATTTTGTCACTTTCAGACCTACTTAAAAAATTTCTCTAAAAAAGGAAAATTTTCCCCTATAATAATAAAGTCTCCACAAACAAAATAATTTTCCTTGGTATATTTTTTTGTTTGCCCAAATATTTAATTTTTACTTGGTCATGCGTCTCAAAATAAAAAAGGATATTTCTGAAATTTTATATTTCTCATTCATCGGCTAAACAGGGAAAAAATTTCTTACAACTAATTTTTTAATTTTTTAAAAAGATTTTTCTTTTCCATTTTCGCATAAAAATATAAAAATAGAAAATCTGAAAAAAAGGATTTTGAATTAAAAGGATATATAATAATACTTTACCAATATTTAAAATCCATTAAAATAATTCGATTTCCTAATTATATATAAGTCCTTTTTTTTCATTCGAAATTTCTAAAAGAATATTTTTTTTTATGTACTGACAGTGAGAATAGTTTTTCTTTTATCGTCCTTTTTTTTCACTTTTTTTTTCATGGTAATTTTTGTCGATTTGTAAAATTGTAAGTTTTGTAGAAAAGTTTTCACTTTTTTGCACAAAAATAATATAAGAAACTTTAAAGTTTTTCTAAAAGAAAATTTGAAGGAGAAAGAAAATGAATTAACCAATTTGTTTATAATGCTATAGAAAGTGTTTTATATTATATATTTCTTAAGAAATAAGGATAATGAAATCAATTTTTCATGTTTTTATTCATTCATAACATGTCCGAAATGTCAAAATAAAATTATTTTTTTTTCTATATAAAAGAAGAGAAAAGTTTTCACTTTTTTGTGCAAGTTTTATAGAAAATATATAAAAATTATGCCTTAATGGTTTTAAAAGAAGAAAATTGTAAGATATATAAAATGTTTATATTGATTTAAATTCATTAACATAACAAAAATTTTCTTTTAAGGCATAATTCTTTTTTTTAAATTAAAACTTTTACTGGAAAAACATTATGGTTACTTTATGATGGTATAAAATGTATTTAAATATTCTTTAAATAATATTTATTTTCAATATTTGATACATAAAGTTGATATTTTGGTCAAAACTTGTCTGTTTTCGTAGAAGTGTTTTGATGAATAATTTCATAATTGAAGTTTGTTCTTTTAATATTGTTATAAACTTTTATTTCATCGTTTTAATAATAATTTTAAATAGTTCGTTAACACTTAGAAACATTAAATTGAATTTTTTTGTTTGTACTAAATTTTAAATTATCTCGCTAGTTTAATCTAAAAGTCTAAAGAACTAATTTACTTAAGTTAATCTGCACATTTCTACAATTTTCTTTAAATTTATTCATATTTCAAATTAGTTTTTCTTGCTATATAAAATCTCTATTTGTGACCCAAATTTACCATATGGTATCAAATAATCATCTAAAATTGAAAAAATTTCTGTGCTGCTCAGAAATACCGAAGATAATTTTATTTCTAGATTTTACATCAATATTTTCTTCATATATTTCATTATTTGATCCTTAAATTTTCTTAATTGGTTATTCTGTTGATCTTCATTAATATTATATACGATCATCAATAAATTTGCTATATTTCGATTAATTGTAATTATTCTGCAAAAATAATTGGTGACATATAAAAAATGAAGAAAATTTAGATGTCCTTAATTTTTATAAGCTAGTAAATTACTCTTCTTTTAAATTTGACCAAATTTTTTATTTTAAAATGTCACAAAAAACAGAGCTAATTTCAATTTTCATTTATCAACTCCTTCTCCTTTTTGAAATTAAATTAATGACCCGGTGCCAAATATTTATGGCATTTGATAAAACTTAATCTGTAATGAATAATCCAATAAAAATTTATCACAAATTTTCATTTTCTTTATAAGTATATGTTTTTTTTAATTTTCATAATTACCAAATTTGTATTAAAACAAATATGGGACATTAATCTTTTTGAAATTGATTACAAAATATACTAAAGTGAGAAAATTTATTGAGAATTTAATGTGTCCAATATTACACTTTACAATATAAAAAAAACTGTATATAAATTTACAATCATCAAAATACAAGTAATTAGAAAAATATTTATCAAAATTACAAAATATTCTTAATCCTTATTTTTCTCAAAAATTAATTGGTACTCTAAATTTCACAATAATTATGATCGATTGAATCTTCAATTTTAAGTTCTAATTTCCAGACAATTGCAATATTTAAACACATTTAAAAAAAAAAAACATAAATTCTTTCTATCTCTAAAATTATAATCGAAAGCTTTTAAAAGTTTCTATCTCTAAAATTTAATTTCAAATTTACAGAGAAATTGAGTCCAAACACAAAAGTTGTCTAAGGACTTCCTTACTATACTAATATAGAGCAACAAAGACTCAAGGGTACAATTTTTTTGCATACCTAAAAAAAATAATGGTTTGTGTTACCTTCCCAATTTTCCTAATCCAAAAAAAAAAAAGATATATTTTTACTCACAACTTCCTTAAAAACGGATTATGCTTTTAAACACAAATTGAAATTTATATTGTTCAGCTCGAGTTAGAGCATTATAATACCATAAGAAAATCTTGACTATATAGCAAAATGCAATCGAAAATATTTTCCATTTTTCCCTTCATTTTTCATGGTTTTTGTTTTGATGTTCTTGAGAAAAATCACAAAATATTTTTCTATGTTATTTATATGTATATATACTTTTTTTTTGCTAACAGCCTTTTTATGTTTAATTTTACATACTTGGGAAAAAAAATTAGTTTTTTGCTTTTGTTGTTTTATGCTTAATGTTAGGATTGTTTAAAAGGATATTTTTCTTGTTTGTTTATATTGTTTATTTTTTTTTTTAAAAGGACTTTTATATAAATAATTTTCTGTTTGTTTTCTATTATTTTTTTATTGTTGAACTACTTATAGGAAAAAGGATTTTTTTGACCTAAATTCTTTTGTCTGCCGGTTGTTGCTCTAATTACACATTTTTAAAGGTTTTTTTTTTTACTTTTAAAAAAGAATATGAAAAAAAGTCTAAATTAACATGAAAGGATATGTTATATTGTTGTTGTTTCTAATTTGGTTTAATCAACGTCAGGATTTTTTATGTTTTCAAAATATTTAAAATATATATTTAGATAAATTTATACGATGTGGAATTTCTCAATCTAAGGATTTTAATATTCTTTTAGTTTTTTAAATTGATTTGGGTTTATTGAAACTAGAAAACCAGCACAGTAAAGTAGGTCTTCCAAAAACTATAGTTTAATTTTCATACAGATAATTTTATATATGATGTTTCAACATATTCATACAAATTTAAATAAATTAAATCTAGAAAATATAATAATGAAATAATTGCTATAATGCGACAAGTAAAAGTATCAGCAAAAGGACATATTGGTAATATTAGTCATGTAAATACAACTAATTGTATTTGACTTATAAAAGTATTAGATTAAAATTTTGGAAATGTTGCATAATAAAAAAGAGATTTATGTTATTAATAATTAATTTTTGAATTAGTCGAAATTATTTTGAATGAATAATATATTTACCTAAATGATTGTAGTTATAATTTATTGATCCTTTCCTAGAATATAATAAATTTACCTCATCAATAAACCTATTTATAATTAAATTTAATTAATTCTATTCGAAATCTCTCATAAATTAAATTTCTTTAATTAATTATTTACAATATATAGTTTAACCCTTTAATAAATTAATCACAATTAAATAAATAATTTTCCATAAAGTTTAAGCCACACAAAATTTCAGATTTATATGTTTTGATTTTAAAAGATTTTAATTATAAAAAAAAACTATACAATAAAATGCAATTTCAAATTATTTAATATTGTCAAAAAAAGAGAGAAACATAAAATAAATATATGTAATACAATTATGTTATAAATTTAAAAAATTTTGAATATTTTCCCAAATGAATTTACTGTAGTAGAGTACACATAATATTAATTTTTTTTATATTTGATATTATAAAACTTTACATAGAAAAGATATATAAATAAATCTAACAAAATAATAAACTTGACCAAATAATTTATGCTATTTTTGGGGGCAAGCAAAAAAAAAAATATAAGGACACCATATAGAGAAGAAAAATGTTCTTGTAATAAATATTATTCTTATATGTACGAGTATACTTTAAACAATATTTATATGTAGAAATGTTATATTTTTTTTGTGTTGTTTAGATCCTTATTTTGTTTATGTATCTTTTGGCAATATTATAAGAGATTCTTTAAAGTTTATGAACATAAATATTTGTATTATAATTTGCTCTTAAGTAATAAAGTAAAATATTTTATTTATATAATGTACATATATATATATATCTATGGAAAACATATACGACATATACACTCAAAGAAATCAGCTTGGTTAAAACTATTATTAAACATGATTGTTTAACTATTTGAGAAAAATAGTATATTTGATATAGATTATGGTTGATTTAATAAAGAGGCGCGTGATAAATTTAATCAATTTCAAATTGTTAGAAAGTGTAATTAAATTAATATAGGAAAATAGTAATTCATTAGTTCTATGTGATTAAATTGATGTAGCCGGTACAATGTTGTTTGACAATTTAATAGTTAATATTATAGTCAATCAACTATACAAGATAATTACTAGCCGAATTGTTATTTTCACCACACATTTTTTTAATAATTATCTTTTCCTAGGAAGATATTCTGAAATAAGCTCGATCTTTTTTAATGCGTCACAAAGATTAGTTACACACAATATTGTGAATTTAATGATACTAATTTTTTTTATATATAAGATCAATTTACATAGATAAACTATTCTACTCGGAGGTTTTTTTGTCATTTTTGTGATATTAAACAATATATGTAAGATTAACTACAGCGCATGTTGCATAGTAGTAAAACATAATAGTAATTTTAACCATTTTACGTGGTCAAAAAATTGTTGTAAAACAATTTTCCTAGTGAATCAATCTATTTGTATGATAAAGCAATATTTTAACAATTTTACGTAGTTATTTTAATCACGAAAATTGTTCTACAACATTTTTCCTAGTGAATCAACCTATTTGTATGATAAAGCAATATTTTAACAATTTTACGTAGTTATTTTAATCACGAAAATTGTTCTACAACATTTTTCCTAGTGAATCCATCAATTTGTATGATAAAACAAAGTAATTTTAACCATTTTCCGTGGTCACGAAAATTGTTGTACAACAATTTTCTTAGTGAATCAACCTATTTCTATGATAAAGCAATATTTTAACAATTTTACGTAGTTATTTTAATCACGAAAATTGTTCTACAACATTTTTCCTAGTGAATCCATCAATTTGTATGATAAAACAAAGTAATTTTAACCATTTTAAGTGTTCACGAAAATTGTTGTACAACCATTTTTTTAGTGAATCAACCTATTTCTATGATAAAGCAATATTTTAACAATTTTACGTAGTTATTTTAATCACGAAAATTGTTCTACAACATTTTTCCTAGTGAATCCATCAATTTGTATGATAAAACAAAGTAATTTTAACCATTTTAAGTGTTCACGAAAATTGTTGTACAACCATTTTTTTAGTGAATCAACCTATTTCTATGATAAAGCAATATTTTAACAATTTTACGTAGTTATTTTAATCACGAAAATTGTTCTACAACATTTTTCCTAGTGAATCCATCAATTTGTATGATAAAACAAAGTAATTTTAACCATTTTAAGTGTTCACGAAAATTGTTGTACAACCATTTTTTTAGTGAATCAACCTATTTCTATGATAAAGCAATATTTTAACAATTTTACGTAGTTATTTTAATCACGAAAATTGTTCTACAACATTTTTCCTAGTGAATCCATCAATTTGTATGATAAAACAAAGAAATATATGTGATTTTGTATGGATATTTTCATTAAAAATAATCAAAATTTATTTGAATGCAAAATTTTTTTGTTGGGAATTGAATATTTTTTATTAGTGATGCCATTTTTACGAGGCAATCTCAAATGAATTTATATTCTAAAAATTACTTTTTAGTTATGATTATTATGCATCGAATGATTTTATAGCTTTTTTTAAACAAATAATTATTAAAAAAATTATTTATATATATATATATATATATGTTTTCAAAGGAATTTATAAAGTATTGATCACACCAGCGTTTTTCGCTGCTGCAGTAACATTAATTTATAGCGAACACTTAAAATAAGCAATTATTGCTAAAACTCATCGTATATTTGTATAAATTTAATTAAATGTTCAAATTAATGGTGCATTTCATACTTGATGGAAAACTCCATATAAAGATATAATTTTCTAAGTATGCATGGTCAAACTCGTGACCATAGTAAAGGTGACGTCATGATCGGTTTTTGTTGGGCGACGCGTTTGGTAGAATCCCCGAAAATCCGAAGTTTCTCTTTTAAAAAAACAGTAATTTATTGTGAAAGTAAATTTTATTTTTATCACACGCAGTTTAAGTATTTCCTTGGTAAGTACATTTTTTTCTTAAATTTAAAAAAAAAAATTTTTTTTTCTATATTGTACTTTTAAATAAACATACGCTTTTTACTCAATAAATTACAAAAGTTCATATATTAATTGCCTTATTGCTCGTCTTATTATGGTTCTATAACAATAACATTAATAAATGATAAAACAAAGAAATGTTAATGATTTTGTGTTGGGTATTTCCATAATTAAAAATTAATCAAAGTTTATTTCAATGCAAATTTTGTGCTGGGATAATTGATTAATTTTTATTAGTGATGCTATTTTGACGATGCAATCAATCGCAAATTAATTTATATTCGAAAAATTACTTCTGATTTATCTGCATGCCGAATAAAAGAAGAAAATAAATTTTCTGAAAATATGTATGGTGTACCTTTTATTACATTTTCAATTTTCATTGAATGGTCTGTTTTCATTTTTAACTGGTTTTGATTGTTTACATCAGACGGACAGATTGACAGAAAAACGTTAACGTAAGGAATTTTTTTAGATAGAGCTCTTCCTAAACACCAGCGTCTGTCAAAATCGTTTTATTTTGTATGAGAGCTCCCGAAATACGCGGCGTACGAACGCCGACAATTGGAATTTCCCATTTTTACGGGCGTATTAAGTACTACAAACAGTTTTGACGATTTATTTCGGGACTTTCATACAAAATAAAACGATTTTGACAGACGCCGACGCCATACGCCGGTGTTTAGGAAGAGCTCAGCTCATACTCTTAAAATGAATCAGAAGTAAAAAATACACAGTCGATTAATGTTAATAACTCAAAATTACCATGTGGTTATTATGCTACATAAAATCTAGCAGTGGCCAAAACAAAAATCTAGTTAGTTTTGTAATATACGTTTTAGTGTAGTAGGCATAGTTTTTAGTGCACTCTGTTGTGGAAGCGGACATTTTAAAATTATTTTTGGTTTGGAATATTTATTTATAATTATTATATTTAATAATTCTGGTTAATAGCATAATAAATAGAAAAAGTGATTTACAATAAGAAAAAAAACAAATTTATTGGCTATACATAGGAGAAATCCTCAGACTAAAAAGTGCTTTATCCAAAACAAAAAATCAAAGGAAAACAAATTTGGAATTTTGTTTTAAATAAAATAAATATATTTTTCCGGTAAGTGAATTATGAATTATTTTTATTTATAGAATAAATTATTATATAAAAAATAAATAGATCAAATAAAAATTTCGTAATAATAATAATTCGCAAGAAATTTGTTAGCAATTTTCAATAGTTATTTGAATCACGAAAAAAATTGTACAACACCTAAAAAAATGTATTTAAAATAGTAATATATTAACTGAATTCTTAGTATTACTATATTATTTAATGCATTTTTTATAAGGAAAAAAGTTCTAAAATTATTTTTGTGATCAAAATTGTTAACTGTTAAGCTTTTTGTATGATTAATATTACAATTTTTAAATTAGTTATTAAGAAAAATGTTCTACAAATATTTTCGTAGTTAAAATAACCATTTTAAATTGTTAAAGTTAACTATTTTGAGTCGTTAATATTACAATTTTTATATAGTTATTCCGAAAATGTTCTGCAATTATTTTCGTAGTTAAAATAACCATTTTAAATTGTTAAAGTTAACTATTTTGAGTGGTTAATATTACTATATTTAAATTAATTTTTTATTGTTTTACATTTATTTTCGAGATTCTAGATTTGTTAAAATTTGTATATCGAATTATTTTATAAGAAATGTTTATTTAATCTATTTTTTAACAGTGTTTACAAGTTGCAATCGATAAACGTTTTACAGTCGATAAACGTTTTTTTAAAAGGTTGTAGTCAATTGAATGCATTATTGCCAAACAATTTAGCAACAACAAAATTATTTAAAAATCAAATTTGTAAATAAAAATAAACTACGTAGTTTTGCTAAACTATTTTGAATTTGTAAATACATTAACAATTACAAAGAAAGTGAAATTATTATTTCGCCACCTGAAGATACTGTATCTATTAAAAATATTTATGACAATTTAGAAATTCAAGCTTTGAAATTTATTACTAGCCTTCATGCAAAAAGCAATTTTACAAGAGCAGATGTCGAACATAAAATCGATTTAATTTCCAACACATTCTTTAAAAAATTGAAAACGAAAACGAAGAAAAGTCAGACTGTTGTACGATGGAATCAAAATTCTATTTTAATAAACTAAGAAATGTAGAAAATTTGGACGTCCAAAAAATTTATAATTTTTATAAAACTTTAACTTATAAAAATACGATCTTATCGTTCAAATTTTTATTTAACAATTTCAAAAAGTGATCATGTAGCTGAACTGTTTAAAATCGTTGACATAACCATAATTGAATCGATTCCATTTATTATTTCTCAAAAATATTTATTAAACTCCTTTGAGGAACATTTTCAATCTTATCGTGTTAACAAGGAAACTGAAATGTTTTTCATAAATAAAATTAGTATATTTGACGGTCAACCAATTCACTTGCATAAAGCAAACAATGGTAAGACTTATATAAGACAGAAAAAGTATTACTAATAACTTTCAAATATTTATATTTGTAGGTAAAATATTGTAGCATATATTAAAATATATTTATATATATATATACATATATTACATATACATATATATATATTAATAAATTTTCTTTTTTTATAGTTTTAAAAACAAAAATGAATTTAAATGAACAAACATTATTAATAAATGACCCCAATTTTAATGATACGAACATCTCTATTGCAATTGACAATGAATTTGAGTAATTAAAAAAACTTTTATATATAATTTTATAATACTAATTTAACTATTGAACATTTAACAGTTCGTACAACATATCAGGCGCATCTTATACTAATTTAACAAATGCAATCACAAATACTACTAAAACTAATCATAATGTTGTAGAAGATACTGATACTGAACTTTTTGAAATACTTAAAGATTTTCAGTTAGAAAAATTATATTTTCACTTTAGCTCTGAAGAAATTACAACGGAGAGATTGAAGTATTTAACTGAAAATGATTTGCAGAAACTTTTTAAAAACCATTCAACAGGCATTCAGTCCGAATTCCGGCATAAATTAATGCAATGGCGAAAAAAAAATGTAATTTTTAATATACATATAAATATATATATATATATATTTTCTAAATTACAGAACTATGATGGTGACGTACTCAATGAAAGTTTATCTTCAGAATTGCAAACATATGTATCCAACTGGCTTCAAAATAACAAAATTAATTATACTCCAAGTTTATGTAATAGTCCTTGTACTAGTGCATGTAGTGGAATAGGCGAAGATTTTGTAAGTATTTGTGAATTTTCCATATCAAATATTATAATGCGATATTTATCTTTTTCCATATTTCTTAACATTTTAATACATTAACATTAAAAAAGAAATAACCAAAAACAGAAAAACTGAAGGAATAGTAGTATTATTTTGCCTCAGTTTATGTCTTATATTAAAATAAAAAAAGGCTATTTACTCCTTCGGATAATCTCAAACGAACTTATCTGTTTTTCTAGAATTTTTTTTCATTTTAATATATTTAATACATATATGGGCTCGTATTTTTTATAATGAAAAAACTTTCTAAGTAAAGTAAATTGTTTAAACCTTATAAGAAATTTGAATTTTTCTTCTTATAAGATAGTTGTTAATTAGCTGTTATACTTTTTTTCTATAGAACATATTAGAAAACTAACAAATTTATCCAAATGGAAAACTTGTTTTACAATTTTATGAAGAAAATGCAAAATTGAATGAGACTTCTCGAAAAATATTAGTAGACTCTATAATTCATTACTATATAACAAACAAAAAGCATATTTCGAGAAAACAATTTGAAGTAATATCAATAAATATTCAAACAATTTTTAAGGATAACAAGGTAATTACAGTATTCTATTTTTTTACGACTATAATATCCCCTTTTGCCTTAACATAGGATTATATTAAACTTAGGATTTAATTAAAATTAGGATTTGATTAAACCTAGTAATTTAATTAAACCTAGGATTTGTTACAAAATTTTGGTTTTGTTTAAATTTTTCTTTTTCTAAAAAAGATATTTTTTTAAAAAAATATTTTGTCTAATTGATTCTGTTTAATCATTATTCAAATTACCCATTGTTTTCTGAAAAGAAAATCATTTATAAATAGGCACTCTTGGTAACAGTTAAATACATAAATAAATTAGGAACCAATAGTAATATATCTAATTAATATGTTCAATTAACAAGTATATTTTCGTCAGATAAGATTGAAGCAAAGACTATATTATTATAATATAGTCTTTGTTTGAATTTTGATAAATATTTTTCGTGAAAATAGTTAGCTATTTATCGCACATTAAATTGGAATTTCAAAATTTAATTACAGAAAAAGTATTGCTAATAACTTAAATACATTACATAAAATTTATTGCCTTAGTTAAAAAATTAGAATGTAACCAATTTAAACAATATTTTATTCATATTTAGAATATATACTATACTCCTCCGATAAATAGAGGTGAAAATCCGAAAGGTATATTATATGAGCGATATTATAATGTAAAGCGAAGATATAAACAACTTGGTATCTACTTTGAATCTGAAAATGAAAATCCATCTTTAGCCATCACTGTCGATGCAGACGTAGACATTACTGAAGGTAAAACGAAAAAGAAATTAAATTAAAAAAAAATCATTTTTTATGTTTCCAGATATCAAAGTCGCCATTGAGTGGTTGAAAGACCACGTCGAACCATGGGATGAAATAAAAGTTAAATGGGACTTGACTTACAAAGCTCGTAAAGAAGACATTCTGAGTAAAACTCTTCATAATATTTTAGAAATTTGGCCTAGACTCAAAGATAGTCACGGATTTGAATTAGTATGTTATTTTTCAAACAGCTATTTATAAGTAATAATAAATTGTTTTTATTTATTTTTTAGATCAACATGGATTTTCGAAAAATATATCCAGAACGAGAAAATAACTTAGTAATGGGATGGAATGATTTTAAGAAAAAAATATTACCGGTCTTTAATAACAAAATTAAAGACAAACAAAATATGAACTTACTGAAGCTTGTAAATACCGCTAAATCGTCAGATATTAATGGTGTGTATTTTAATATTGATAATTTTTGACATTTTTATATTTCTTAATTCTAAATTTTTTCATTAACTTTGCATTTTAAATGTAAAAAAAATAATTCCTTACATTTTTTCAAATCATTCTTTCTGATTCAATTCTTTTATCTTTTTTTAGATAATTTGGATGTTAATTATGTTTTGCTTTTGCATGCTCTTCTTCCTCCATCAATAAGTCATAGTTTGCAAAAGGACGGTAGGAAGAAACTTGCTATCAAACCAACTATAAAAGATTCCCAAAATTCTTTTATAATGAAAGTAAAAAATATAAACGATGTACAAAGGAAACTAGATGAATATGCAACCATTTTAAAGGGTCAAAATTTAACACTACAGCCAATAATAGTTTCAATAGATAACACAATTAATTATTTCGTTTATTACAATGACATTAATTATAAATTTGTTAATTTAAAATCAGCACTGGATTGTTGCTTTAAGTTATTTTTTGTTTTAAACTTAGAATACCCGATTTCTTCAACTTTAGTTTGGACATTAATTCAAAAATATATATATAAAATAGAATTAAAAAAAGCTGTTAGTTCTAAGATTTTATGTGTAATAGATTTACTTGAAAACCAAACTAATTAAAATTTCATATAATTCTATATATCTCTTGAAATTATTATATTGTATTTGTAAAAATAATATGTCACAGTAAATCTTAGTTGAATTACATTATTGTTGATTAACAATATTATTATAATTCCTAATTGTTAACAATCAAATTAAAACCAAAGTATATAAAACGTAATTATAATTCAATTTAATATTGTAAGATTTAATTAAAAATTAGAAGTATACGTATAAATTAATAATATACGCAATTCATAATAATCTTAATAATAATATTAATAAGATTTGGTGAATTACATAAATACATATATATATAATTGACAACGAAGTTAAATCCAAAGTATTTAAAATGTAATTGTAATTCAAATTCATTAACAATGTAATTAAAACCAAAGTAGTTTATATATAATTATTATCAATTTAATATTGAACTTATTGAAGCTTGTAATTTAGTAATTATATGTTAAAATAAATATAGAAATTATAAGAAAATAATAATAGTTATAATAAACTACATTTTTATAAAAACTAAAACAAGATTGTTATAATTTTACATAATTGAATGCAGGTGTCCATGGTTTGTAAACATTTTGAGCAGTTCTGAATTATGGAGCAATATTAATACACTATTTAATATTATTAGATAACTATATTAAAATGTATATTTGACCATAAAATAGAATAACAACTATTTTAAAATGGTTTTAATTCTATTTTATAGTTAAATATATAAATATAGTTAATTTAACACCTTTTAATAATGTTTATACTATTTCTCATAGTTGTTTAATAACTTTAATTGTTGATTAACAATTTAAATTGTTGATTGTTGATTAACAATTTAAATTGTTGATTAACAATTTTAATTGTTCATTAACAATTTCTATTGTTGATTGCTGATTAACAATTTAAATTGTTGATTAACAATTTTAATTGTTGATTAAAAATTTTATTGTTGATTAACAATTTGATTGTTTATTAACAATTTAAATTGTTGATTAACCATTTACATTGTTGATGAAAAATTTAAATTGTTGATTGCTGATTAACAATTTAAATTGTTGATTAACAATTTTAATTGTTGACTAACAATTTCTATTGTTGATTGCTGATTAACAATTTAAATTGTTGATTAAAAATTTTAATTGTTGATTAAAAATTTCTATTGTTGATTAACAATTTAAATTGTTGATGAAAAATTTAAATTGCTGATAAACCATTTTATTGTTGATTAACAATTTTATTGTTGATTAACAATTTAAATTGTTAATCAACAATAAATTCAACTATTAAATTGTTAATGAACAATTTAAATCGTTATTTATATCACCAAAATAAATATAGAAAATTAACTATTTCAACTATGTTAAATTAACCAATTGTCGTAGTAGACGCGTTTTCAATCTAGTTTTATGGTTGATTTTACCAAGTTTTTTCTTTGAGTGTATGGAATTTCCTTCTATTTTTTTTATTGTGTTAAATATTTGTACTTTAAAATGAAAAAACATGTACAATTTTTATAGTTTCCTCTTTTATTGTAGAAGAATTGTTCTAATGAAAGTTAAAAAGTCGAAGAGAAATTTAATAAGTAAATTTTAGCTAACAATTATAGTTTCCATATGGAAATAAAGATTACGACAAACATATCAGATATTACTAAATATTTATATTTAATTGATGTCTCAATTTTTGTGACAGTTTCAAACTATATTTTGCCTGAAAGGATAAACTATCTTGATTTATTAATATTTGTGACAAATTCTAAATACATATTATAATATCTTAACAAATTGATATAGTCTTGACAAATTCATTAATTAATGTACGCTAATGTACTTAATGTCAAATTAATTGCATAGTCAATTAAAACTTATATATTTTGTTATAGCATAAATAAAAATTTATAAATAAACCGAAATTATGTTTTACAGCATTTAAATTTGACAGAATTGCCAAATCTGTCAAATTTGCCAAAGAGTGAAATGGTTAATATATTCCAATTATAAAATACTATTATAAAAATGATTTATCTAATTATCCTAAACACACACCTAAATAGTTTGCTACTCAACTAATTATCTTAAACACAAACCTAATTTCTTTTAATCCTTGGTTTAATTGTTTCATAATTCCCATACTTTGAATACTAATTACTAATTTTATTATCTATTTACTAAATAAAAAAAAAATACTATATATATAAAATCATTTCAAATAGATTATGATGTAATTTACCCAAAAAAAAAAATAATAGAATAATAATATAAAACTGCCGCATTAACATCATTAACAATATAAAAAGAATCCTTGTAAATCAAATGTGACCAAAATTTACTATTAACAAAAAAAAAAGACGTACTGCCAAAAATATATAAAATATTCAAATATATTATCAACTTATATATTATATACTTTTGTATATTAAATTATAAACATAGTATTATCTATTTATATATTTTTGTTATGCTATATATATATACCAATTGATATATAGCTTTTTCTTTCTTTACTTAGTAGAATCATCATGTGTGCTATGCATAAAAATACATAACAAATTTCTTCTAAATCTCAGAAACAATATATACATATATATATTTTATTATAATATATCCTTAAGGAGTCATGCATTTAGTATTATATTTAAAAAAAAAAAACAAAACAAAAATGAAAATACATATAAATATGAATCAACAAAAATACAGAAAAAAAAGAAGACAAACTAAAACTTGTATTTATTTCAAGCTTTAATAATATTAAAAATAAAATATTAAAAGTACAAACATTTTTTCTTGTTTTAAATCATAGACACATATGCAAAAAATTATATAATACTCTTTATTCAAAATTGACTTAAAAATATACACAAAAAAAGGATTTTTTTGAAATAAATTTTTCTATCTACTCAAAAAAAAAAAGAATTTTTCAAAAAAACAAAAAAATATATACATACAGTTACATAAAATCATAAGTTTGCTATATTTTTTAGATAGATATTTTTCTATATTTGGTTACATATAAATATCCTTGGATAGTCTGAAAGGATGACTAAAATATAAGAAGCCTCATCATATACATTATTATCTTATACATATGGAAATATTTTGTATTCAAATCAGTCATGTACAATGACAATGAAAAGTTAATAAGATTAAAGTATTATTTGTTTCTATATATTATTTTTTTTTTTGATATTTTTGGTAATAAAAAAATAAAATTTATAAGGATTGCATTGAAAGTCTTTTTGTAAAAAATATAGGACATTTTAGGGTTTTCTATATACCATATATATACATACATCAATTTATTTAACTAATTTTCAATTTCTTTATAATCCTAATTGAAACTAAAGAAATGCAAATATAGGAAATTAATTAAAAAGTTTATAAATTTTGTAGAATAAAATGAAATATTTATAGTTTCTCTCTCTCTGGGCTTAAAATTTATGCGAATTAAAATTATAATTATTTTATATTGTGAGAATTTATGATTGATATTTGTCATTTTTATAAATTTTAGTATAATGAATTTTTTGATTTATGAATTTATTATTATGTCTAATTCTTTGTAATTTCATTTTTATGGAAGCTTGAATTAATTTTTGTAATTTTCATTTTTATGGAAGCTTGAATTAATACTAAAAATTGGCCCGTAAAAGATTCGCCTGTCAGTAGATTATTCCTAGCTTCTGATAGTGGTTTTTAGGATCAATCAATTTTTGACAATTTTTATGTTAATTTCTGGCAAGTTCAAAAATTTGAATATATTTTATAGTCACATAAATCATGAATTCCGTTCGGAAGATATTCCGTCGGAGATTTCCACTCCGACGGAGAAAAAAATGGAATTCCGAGGTAAATCGTATAAAAATATTGCCATAGCAAACCCATTTTTCGGATTTTCGAAATCAGCTGATTTACTTCAAATTCAAAAATTAATTTTTGAATTTTTCATTCTTTTTCATACAGACTTGATGAAAATTATTTTAAAAGTATTAAATTCTGAATTTGTGTATTGAAAATGTTTAAAATGAATAGTGGTTGGGTTTTTGTTGCAAAAAAAAAGTAAAAATTTTAAGCCAATTTTTTTTATCAAAAGTTGACTTTAATTTCAATTTCCGCAACTGTTTCTTTTCGGAATTTTTTTGTATGAACTTGATATTTCGATCGTAATTTAAAATACAAATATACGAATGAAACGGATTCGAAAATGAATAATATTCCGAACGGAATTTAGCATTAGGAAGTCTCCGTCGGAGCTAAAATCGAACATTTCTCCGTTCCGAACGGAATTCATAACTTATGTGAGTATCTAATTAATTTATGAAAAAAACTTTTAACCTTCTTCCATATAAATTAATAATGCGTGCAAATTATCGTTAATTGAAACGATACTTGTAACTTAAATTTGGGGCGATATAGTGACGCGATTTCTTCAAATAATTTTTTCGTCAAATAATTTTATTATCATTTTTTCATGTCAGTCCAAATACATATACTCTTAAATGACATATATATATATATAAATTAATCATAATTTTATCCTTTATCCTTTATCCGTTAGCATATTACAAAAACAAAAATATTTCAATATTTTCATTTTTGTATTTTTAAAATTAAATTTCATTTTCATCATCACATAAAATTCATATTAAATATTATATACAGTGACTCACAGTGAAAATGGTCCAAAATGTAATTTTTCTAATTCCAATTTAAGATGGACCATTTTCACTGTGATGTCGTATTTTAATAATTGAATTAAATTATTTTTTATTTTTGTTATTTTTTTGAAGAATTTGTTTTATTAAATGACATTACGCAAGTATTAAACTATAAAAATCTACTTGTTTCATTTTTTTCTTCCCCTATATGTTTTTCAAGATTTTTCTTTATAATTTTGATTTTTTGTAAAGGTGGACCATTTTCACTGTGAGTCACTGTATGTATACACCACGTCAGGACTATAATAAGAACATGATAAGCGTATATAATTTACTGTTTTTCGAATATCCTTTTTTATATTTATATTTTTTTTTTATCTGATAGTTTTGTTTGGTTTTTTTTTTTGTATATACAAATTAAAATATGAAATAAAAACTTTATATAACCATGAAAATTTAATATTAAATATACAAAAAAAGAAAAAAGGAAAGATGAAATAAATTAAAAGCATTGCTATGGCTCTCTTCATGGTAGTTAATAGGGCTTAAAAAAATATCCTTGCTATGTAGACGACATGGCGCGGAGTATATAAAATAAATTAAATAAATTTGTAAAATTATATTTTCATTTTTAATACAAAAAAAAAAATTTAATGAAAACTGTTTGTTATTTTTTTTTTTTAAAAGAAAATTTATTTTAAATATAATTTTATTTTTTGTTGCAAATTAATTTTCTTTTTTTTTTTTTTTGTGAAATTTAGTAAAGAGAATTGATAAATAAATTGAATTAAGTGTTTGTAATTGCTTTGCAGGTGTTATATGCTTATGACAGTATATTATTGTTATAATTATGGACGATGTTTATTTGCCGAAACAGAAGAAAATATAAAGTTTATTTCATTATTTTAGTATAGTACACAAAAATTATTAATTTATGTAAGAGAAATAAGTACAAATAGGAGTATTCTTTTTCCTATAATTAAGAAATATGATAAGATAATGCAGGATTAGTATATTAATAGATTGTATATACCAGAAGATTTACTGTATATGATTTGTTTTGTTAATCTTAATCTAAAGGAACCAATAAATTGCTATACATAAATTTCATTAGCCTATATTACTCACGAAGCTCGTCAAAATCTTTGACTGAAAAAGGAGATGTTAAAAAGACTATTCTACTAAGATATACTATTAAAAATGATTTGGAGTAATAACTTATTTTTATTTAAATTTAGTCATATTACTCACGATCAGTTAATATAACAATCAAAAAGTGATATAACTTGTATATAAGTAAATTATATCAATCTATAGATTATAATCAGAATGCAGAAAATGCAGAAATGTAGAATTTGCCAGAAATGTTGAAGTTCAGAAGCTTATATATAAATTATAGTCCTATAAAGGCATGAGAAATCCTTGAGCCTTAATATACCATATTACTAGTATATAGAGGGTGTCCCATAATTTTTCGTCACTTTGTTTTTTTTATTTCTTTGCAACATTCAGAAATTTTCTATATAAACTAGTTCCGTTATTTTATCATAAATTAATGTTAGTTTCTATTACGCATAGCAAAAAAAAATAGTTATTACTTAAATAGCTATGACTAAGGAAAGTAGAGATGTTTTGCGTAAACAAATAATTGAATATTATAAAAATGATGGTCAAAATAACAAATATATTACATGGAAATATTTCCAAAGAATGGGTATTCCTCGAACAACTACAATTACAATAATCGACAAGTTTTTAAGAATAGGTAACGTTAGAGAACTTCCCCGGACCGGTCGCCCCCGCTCCATAACCTGTAAAAAGAAAATTAATAAAATCCAGCAAATGTTTGAGAATTCAGATAAATATTCGATTCGTACTGCATCACAAAAGCTAAATATTTCAAAAAGTACTGTTGGTAGGATTAAGAAGGATGTTTTAAAGATTCAATCCAGAAGAAAAATTTCAGCACCGAAATACAATGAAAAACAATTGCCGATGGTTGAAAGCGGTTCGAAATTTTTAATACGAAAATTTTCGTCGTTAAAAAATGGAAAAATTCTCATTATGGATGACGAATCCTATTTTATTAACGATCCTATTCAGGTACCTGGATTGAAGTTCTATCACAGCTCTAACCAGAAAACATGTATCCCAGAAATTAAAATTAAACCTAAGGAAAAATTTCCGAAAAAATATTTAGTGTGGCAGGCTATAAGTAGTGATGGAAAACGTTCAGATCCATTCGTCTGCAGCGGTACTATGACAAGCACCATCTATTTGAAGGAATGCATTAAAGCTAGGCTGTTGCCGTTTATAATGGCCAATTATAAAAATGGCGATATCATCTTTTGGCCTGACAAGGCAACCTGTCATTATACAAGATGCGTGATAGATTTTTTTAAAACCAAAAATATTTATATAGTGCCCAAAGAAAAAAATCCGCCAAATGTACCAGCAGCTAGAGGAATTGAGAAATATTGGGCTCTTGTCAAGCAGGTATATGCAAGACGTAAATACAAAGCAAAAAATATTAATTCATTTAAACGGATGTACCGTTTTGATAGTGCTAAAGTTCCTGATAGCACTGTAAAAACACTAATTGAAGTCGGTTTGAAAAACCTTAAAAAAATTAGTAATGAAGGGCCGTATTCTATTTACGAATAATTTATTTTGTAATTGACAAGCCATAAATAAAAATGTATAAAAAGAACAAAAATAAATTATTTTTATTATTTCATTTAAAACAAAAATCAAAGTGACGAAAAATTATGGGACACCCTCTAATCAAATCTAAGTTCTAAAAGTATTTATACTTCTTCATAATCTTTAAATGCCATTACTGCTTTTTTCAATATTTTAATATTGTCCAACCAACATTTTAAATTTCTATAATTCTTATAAAAACTAATTAAAAAATATTACAAATATTTTATGAAATAAGAATATCGGAGATATATCTAATATTTAATTACAGAAACTTGAAGATTATAATATACTTTTGAAAAAAATTTAACAAAATATAATCCTAACAATAATTATTATTATCATTCTTATTCGATATTTTCTATAACATAAATTTTATCTTCATTTTTACAAATTAATAATAGAATTTCAATGTTTCATAAATACATATCCTGAAGTTATATATCTCTATATTGTATAATAATAATAAATATCCTTTTTATTCACTTAATGATCGTCTCTTCAAATAAATAAAAAAAAAATAATATTTCAACCTATTTTCCCATCAGACAATGAACAAGAGAAAAGGAAAAACTTTATTTGAACAAAAAACAAAAATGTACTCGTTAATTATGATTTTCATTTTTCACAAAAAAAAAAAAAGTATTTCAAAAATTCCCATTTAAAGAAACAAAAGAAAATCAAAAACTTAAAAATTAGGTGTTATTTATTTCTCAAGGACTAATACCCTATATATATTTAATAATCAGATATCATTGTTATATTATAATTTTTCTTTTTTCCTTTCTGATTTTATCAAATTTATTTTTGTGTAGTTTTTCAAAAAAAATTTAAATAAAATTTATTTGTGAGAAAATTCAAAAAATAAGAAAATTGAATATAAAAGAATTAAAAATTTTATAAAAATAATATAATTAATTATCAATCATTTAATTAACATTAATGAGAAATGAAGATGATTAGATTGCGTGTGTAAAAAAGACTATAATAAATTTCTTGGATGATAGTACGAAATTTTATTCTAAATAAATAGGACGAAATTGAATTAGGACAAGAGTCGCGAATAAGGGCAAGCTGTCCAGTACAGCCTATCCCCTTAATTGTTGTTTTAAAAAAACATTATTCTAGTCATTGGTAAGGTAGAAAAGATTGAAAAAAACAATTCATTAGTTGTATAAATTACTATACGTTCTTTGTCTTTCTGATGGTATATTCAATGTTAAGGCTCGCTGATCCAAATTGAGGTGTAATCTATCTTTTGAAATGAAAAATATTTCCGGATAATACATACAATATTTATTTAAATTAATTTATATGAATAGGAAAATGCCTTCTTCAGATCGCCTTCACATTTGGTCCACCTAATTTCCCAATTCATAAAAGTAACTATATACATATATAAAAAAATATAATATAAAAATTTGTAACTGATTAAAAAAAATAGACTTTATTTCTGACCATGAAAAATTCCAATTAAACCAGACAAAATAATTAATAAAAAATATAATTAAATACAAAAAAAAATTCCAACAAAAAAGTAATTGCATCGGCCGGGAATCGAACCCGGGCCGCCCGCGTGGCAGGCGAGCATTCTACCACTGAACCACCGATGCTTGTTAATAAACTTAATTAAACTATAAATAATAAAAATTTCAAAATAAATTTTAGCGTTCATTATCATCTCAATGTAAAGTGTAAATTTTTTTTATTAAACTTTCGCTTATCTTTATAAAAATTACAAAGTACTCGTTTGCCTATCACTATTATACTCTATTCTCAATTTTTGATGAAATTCGAAATAAAGATAAAGAAATTGCAAACATAAAAACAAGTTTCTTCGCTTTGTACCAATGGCATCTTCAATAAAATTAATTTTGCTTGGTAATTCAATTTTTAACTCTTTGACAATAAGATAGTACGATTAAATATGATGATTTAAAAGAGCTTGAAATATTTACGAAGCACTAATAAATATGGGTATGTATAAAAACAGCTTATTCTTCGACTAAAATAGTCTATTTGAACAACAATTTCTCTACTCTTTATATTTTGTAAAAAAATTATATAATTCCATTTAAGTATATTTATATTTTTCTGGATTCATTAAGAAAGAAAGGTTTAATTCAGTTTTTCAAATAAAAGTGTCAAGATAAATTTCTTATCAATAATAAACTCTAACAAACTATAGAGAAAACTGATTAATTCTATATACAAAGATAGTGTTAACAATTTAAGTGGAGAAATATATTTCAAATTATCAATCATCATCACACAAAATGAAAACATTTTTATAATAAAAATTAATATTTGGTTGGTTACAGGCTCATTATTAGTTAGAAAAGTAGTGACTAATAATATACAAATATTGAAAATCACGATAATTAATATTTTGTTGATCATTTGAACTGATAAATTAAATCATTTTAGTGGTCAATTCAATTTCTGTATGCAAAATATTTAATTATTTTTAATCATACAACATATTTAATTATACAACAAATAAATTAAACAAGCACAAATATTTTACAATTATTATCCTTTATATGTGCGAGTCGAGCCACCTAGATTCTAAGTAAAAAAAAACTATGTCTTATGGTTAAATACTCCTGAATTATGGTTAAATACTTCTGAACTTCTCCTATTAACGTCCAAAAATACACAGTAGTTCTCTAAATATCTTATATTACAAAATCATAAAAACAAAAAATTCACTAATATATGTTTTTGTCCTTTAATCTGAAAATTTATCTCTCCGTATCTGAACCGTATTTATACTTAATTTCAGGAAATGTAATAGAAAAACAAAAACAAAAATTTATCACGCTGATTACAATTTATAACGATTCAATCACCTCCTTTTTTATTCAAAAATAGATTCTTATTTTTTTCTTATGGCTCGTAAATAGGATATACCATTTGGGAATTATAGTGTTCCAATGTATATATACCAAAAAAAAGAAAAAATCAAACTCGAAAAAAGGATTTTTCTGTTCTTTTTAATGTACATAAAAATATCGAAAAAGAAGTTAAATCAGAAGATTTATTTTGACAGTAATTTTTTCTCAGCTCCAAGGGAGTGTCTTCATTAATTACACATTGTTTTTCTTATATTATAGAAGATAACACAACAACAACAAAAATATCTAAAAGATTCATCTATATCCATTAGTTTAACTTATATAGAACAACAAAAAAACAATCGCATAAATAAAATTTTCATAGTTTAGTTTTTGTTTGGCTTGTTTATATACAAACAACCAGAAAAACATTGTTTTTAGATATTGAAATTAATTTTGAACATAGAGAAAAAAAAAACCATCTAAGGACATTTGTTTCTGTATTATACACGGTTAATCAACTTGTAAATTTATAATATTTTCATCTCAAATAAGTCTTGTAACAATTCAAATTGGTCTTTCTTCCAAAAATATAAAAGAATTTTTTTGAAAAAAGACGAATTTGATTTGGAATTAAAAACACATTTACTTTGTGAAAATCTATATAATTTGATAAATATTTGAGTAACTTTTAGTAATTCATTAATAATTTTTTTATGGAATTGAATATTTTTTGATTGGACTGTGATGACAACCTTGGAATTAACAAATTTTAACCATAAAATTACAAAAGCTTTCATTTAATTTGATCTATATAAAAAAAATCTTATACATAGTTTTATAAGTATGCTAATTTTTTTGGTTTTTCAAAGCTAAAAGAACGTATAAATCTTTTAATGTACATAAATTAGATAAGTTTAAGAATATTTGTCCTTTCCTTTTTGCACATATATGTATAGAAAATTTGTTAAATAGATTAATAATATTCTGACCTTTAATATAACCTTAATAATATCCATAATAATTTTATACAGTAAACTTTTGTCTGGATCAATATTTCAGTTTAAATTATAGATTTAATGTAAATGTACATCAGACAGGTTGATGTACCGTAGACAGGATCAAATCCTTTTATTAAATAGTTTTTATGTTGTATGTATGTGGTTATGTGTGGAGTATAATTTATGAAGTGAAAATATTCAATTTTTGGCTTAAAAGTTAATTCTTATACCCAAAATATTGTAAATTTACCTTACTAACATTTTATGAAATTTTAAATGTGTTAATAAAAATTATTTTAGAATTTTTATTAAACACAATTTTTTGGGTTGTTTTCCGAAATAAATTGAAATTTTTTTAACTGGTATTAATTTTTGTAAATGAATTATACCAAAATTCTAAATTTTCTTGTAGTAAAGATAGAAAATTGTCTTGCTTTGATAGCAAATAAATTTATTCGGGGAATTTGTATAACTTGAATCACCAGATGATTTTTTTTTGATAGAATGGCACGGAAGCCTCTCTTAGGTATGTCTAGGCTCAAAATTAAGCTATCACGCTGCCCCTAATATTAAAATATTGTTTACTAAAACCAAAACGAACTCAAGAAGTAAAAATATGCTAAATATATTTTTAATTTGACTATATTGAAAATTTATCTGATGGTTATTTGTCTGGTCTTATTCACTTAATTTTCCAATTTAAAATTTATCTTATGCTTCTCTAAACAATTCATTATACCTAAAAGTTAACTTTATCCTTAAATATTTTTACATATTTTTTTTTACCTTTTATTTCTTTATAAAGAATTTTTTCAACACTTTACAGTCAAATTACAACTAATCCGATTCACTTTACCACAAAATCTACATAATAAATTTTATTGTGGTATAAATTAATGTCATTTTTAAATAGATTTTGTATGTGTTACAGTCTTTTTGGTCCAAATACACAAAAACAATATTTAAAATGAGGTTATAAACTAAAGTTTCTGTATTTTTGTGTAACCGCCTGTAAACATAAAAATTCCATTTTCCAAAGAATTTTCCTCTTAAACCATTTACAATTTTATTTTTTTATTTTAAAATTATATACAATAAAATTTTAATGAAAATCCAAAATACTTTATATAACTATTTATACATACATATAAATATAAATTTTACCTTTTGCAACAATGTTGTTAATTATCCTTATAGAAATTTATATATATATAGAAATAAATTTTTGTATGTAAATGTTAAAAGGAGCAAAGCTTGTTAGCAAGGACATTAAAATTACGATTCACACTCTTGTTTAGTATTCATGTTTCTTTATATTTTAAATGTATATATATACATACATAGATGAAGTATTATTTGATATATCCTTAAGGCTAATTCAAGTCCGTTTCATCTCTTCTTATTATATCATAGTATAATACCAAAAATGAATAAATATTCTATAAAATCTTGTTGATATTATAATTTGTTATTAGATGGACATAGGGTGGTTAATATTATTTGGTTTGTAATTGATTCAATTGAATTCGTATGGAAGAGAGAAAAAAAAAATGATTCAGTTGTCCGAGAAAAAATGATTCAATTGGAATTATCGAAAAAATTAATTAGAAAATTAATTTGAGGAACAAAAATCAAAATGTTCGATTGCAAAATGTTTGTAAATTTAAAAAAATTCTAGTCTCATTTTATTCACAATATATATTGTCTCTTAGACTTTAAAATTCTTGTTAGAGAGTTATGAAAAATTGATGAAATAAAACTGTTGACACTTTAAATTATAATCGTAAAACTTAAAATTGAAAATTACTTTATCATATTTTATATTAATTTCAATCAACCCTGTATTCAATAATCAACCTAAAAATAACAAGAATTCTTTAGTTTAATATCTTATTATTGTGTAATATACCAAAAATAGGTCTAACCTATCCGGCCTTTACATCCCATTCTATATATGTATATATAGTACACAGGAGTCAAATTCAGAACATTTAGAGAGTAATGAAGAATGGAAATTACAATATTATATGTTACACAAAATGTTAAATAATTTTTGGCAAAATTTTATTTAATATATGAATAAATCCTTTCTTCTTTCATATATAAGATTCCCTCCAGCCCCCAAACACACTCCTTTATATTTAAAACTATAATCCATTTTGTACACACCTACAAAACTTATTTCTGACATAGACATTCATTTATTCATGTATATAAAATATATATGTACATATATAAATTATTTTCTTCTTCTTTTTTTGGGTAATGTTTAATTATTTTCACAAGATGTTGAAAATTAATTCATTGCAAATATCCTTTTGCAATAATCATATCATAAATTTTATCATTATAATGTTGTATTATATCCGTAATGTTATAAATTTTGTATATATATATATATATATATATATATTATGTATACGTTTTTTGTTTATACATAAATATTAAATTATGTATTTAAAATATTTAATTTTCTATCTTAAAATGTGATATTAAATTTATGTAATGTACACATATATATAATATATAATATTTTTCTTGTTGCTGTTGGGGATTTTCGATTTTGAGCTATATTAGGCAATATTTATTTATTATTATTATTATAAAATGTTAATTTATATACCAGAATATATACATATAAAATATAATGTATATCGAAAGTATTAACCTTTTTAAGTATTAAAAAGAATTTAATACTTTATGAAAATGTTATTAAAGGTAATATAAAATAATACTTTTTTGAATTGTCTCAATTTTATATATAGTATATAAGATAAATATAGGATGAAATGTGTGAAGATATTTAGATTTTCTTATTTTTTAAAATGATGAAATCAAGTGGCAACAATAATACCAAAATAATAGATTTTTATTTCAATTTTTTAAGGTTGATTGAATAAATAAAAAATTATATTATTGAATCAATAGAATTTAAGGATACTACTGAAAAGTTTTACATAAGATCATTAAATTATTGAATTAATTCCTTTTAATGAGCCGAAATACAAATTTATGAACTATAGCTTAACTTTCATAGATTTTTTTCGTGAGATTTCTATAATAAATTTGATTTAAACTTTGAGCTAGACTTTCGAAATTGACAATCATTAAATTATGCATATCACAATTTAATTTTTCAAAAACTCGACAGACAAATTGAATTAAAAATTGATCATTTTTTTTAAATATACATTACAAAATGATACGAAAATGCAAAAATATCCTTAAAAAAAATAATATTAAAAATAGAATATATTTTTTTCCCAACTAATAGAAGAATAAAATATGATCAAATATTTTCTTATCTTTTATTCCACTCTGTTAGGTGAATGATTTCGTTTCTTATTCAACTTAAATGTTTACCTTTAAATACAATTTTATGTAATTTTTGTGTTACATAGAAATTTCTTATAACAAAAATAAAATCAACATTTCAAATCGCTTATTAAATATAATAAGAGTTCAGAAGTAACAAAAATTTTCAAAAAAAAAATATTATATAATAATAATTTACGTCATTTTTATGACATACGCGAATACTTATATTATATTTATCAATGTGTAAAATAAAATAAATCAATTAGTTTTGTTAATATGATGATTACATCACACCCCACACCCCCCGCCCCCGCCCCACAAGTGATTACATTAACGAGTTATAATTATAAAAAAAATATTATTTATATAACAAAGGAAAATGAGGAAAAATGTGATATCATTAAATTGTATAATTGGCATAGTAACCAATAAAAAAAAATTACAAATAAAAATTGATTTTATTTCTAAATGAGAGAAAAAGAATTTATGTAAAATTTATATATAGTAAAATGTATATAAAATTTGATCTAATTCGATAAGTTTCATTAATTATATTTTAATTAATAAACAAATTTAAACCTTATTTAAATATTTCGATTTTAAAATTTTTAATGATATAAATGATACATATATTTAATTTCTCTACGCCTTCACAAAATTTTATATTATTAAGCTTCGAAAACGATAGAAATGAAACATATTATTAATTACATGTTAAATTGAAATTTTTCAATAGACGATGATATAAAAGAATTTTGATAATTATAAAATATATTTTTATGCAAAAAAAAATATTTGAAATATCAACACAACTTCCGTTCATCAGTAAAGTTTATTTAACAATACCCAAAATTTGCAAAATTAGACAAAATCAAATTTATAATCACTTAAAAACTCTATAAAAATTTTCATTTTAACAAAATATTTTTATAGAATTTAAAAAAAATGCAACAATCATTTAACAATCAAACTCTTGGAAGAAATCATCATATGTATCTCCATTAGTAAAATAGTCAATTTCCAATTTTCATTTCATATATGTATAATCTTTTTTGTTGTCTAAAGTGAAAAACCTTGTAAACGATAAAACTTCACACATGACTTGAAAAATTACATATAAGAAAATATTTTAAAAATAAGAAAATTATTCAATAAAATTTATTAAAAAAAAAAAATGTTGATGTGAATTTACTTAACTAACAAAAAACGAAAAAAAAAAATATAGAAAATTTAAAAAAATTATTCTAAAATATTGTTAAATATTCTATACACAAGTATTCATAAATTTCCTAAAGCTAAAATCAGCATATCGTTAGATATTTACATAAAAAATTCATTTTTTCCATACTTTATGTTTTTTTTGTTGCTGTTGTTGGTACTATAAGATTTTCATCTAACAACATTGTACAATTCTATTATGAAACCATTCATATTCACATATGTATGCTTAGCCATTTTGACATTATAATATATCTATAAGATATTTCTCTTTTATATATTTATTTTTCTTACATATATCATTATTTTTGGTGCTATTAGAACTGGGTGTTTTATGTGTATGGAATGAGTGAGAATTTTGGTACTTGTAGGCCTATAAATTTGGTCATTTTATACTTAAATTAGTCAGAAGTGTTATATGTTTCATTTCACTCCATGAATTTCTGTCTCCATTCTGATATTCTAATATAGTTGTTAGTATTCTCGTGTTCCACAACTTAAGACAATTATTTTTCTGTAAACTTTGCCACATTTTTGTATTATTGTAATTAGAAAAAACACTTCATCTTTACAGGAACTATATATTATCCTTTGACTTGCTTGAGAGTTCGAGAAATATTAAGTACAATGAATGCCCTTATAAACTTTATAAACATTATTTTTACGTAGTGTTTGTTAGGGACCTAATATGGTTATAAAGACATGGAGAGTTCTCTCTACGAAACGAATCACAAAAAATGCAATGCAAAATTAATAATTGTTCCAGTCCAGTAGAACAAATCTAATTTATATACTAAACATACTTCAAAAATATTTCAATCTTTCAAATTCTGAAAACTAAATATTGATACTCTCTCTAAAATTATTCTTAACACAAAATTTTATTATTAAAATCTATTTATTAGTTACACATCACCCAGTATTTTTAATGTTTATATTATATTTATTTAAATAATATGTTTATGTGATGAAAATCGCTTCATTTTATTTGCCCAAAGGATAATATATTTGAATTAAATTTTTGGTTTATTTTCACCAAAGAAAGCCAATAATAATAACAACAAAAATTCTCTATATATATACCAAAAATATTATATGTATACAAACCACACACAAATTTCTAAATATTTTCTAGCTAAACATAAAAAAAAATCTATATAATAATGTAGCTATATTATATATAAACTTTATGACATGCTAAGGATCATAAATTTTCCCTAGAAATATATTGATATATTGGCAACGAAATTGATGTATGAATTTTATTTTATTTTTATTTTTTTTTTGGATATAATATATAAATGTATTAGTGTATTTGATTATACTATTTATAATATAAGGATAAAAAATCTACAGCATCAAATACATTTACAAACGCATAAAATTTGTTTCCTAAATAAAAATAAGGTTCTGTACAAATAGAACTACTGTGCAATAGTTACAAATTTAAAAGCTTTTTTTTAGGGTATAAAGTAAATTTTTTTGTATTAATTTATATTTTAGAATTGAATATTTGGATAACAGCGCCCCCAGTGATGGAATTTTATAGTGTAGAAATTTTCTATTTCATTTTCTCTTCGTTATCATTCCTTCAAATGGTTTACGATTAACTTTAGTGACTATTTATGATACGTTAAATTGCAATTTTGAATAGGATAAATTGATTAAAAACTATTACCGCCACCAAGATATCAAATTATTTGGAATCATATAAGTATTATACAGTCTTTGTTTTATTCTTTCTAATCCATAATCTATCAGAAAATTATGTTTATAATTATGATGATAAATAAGAATTTTTAGTAAAATATATTTACTTGATCTGGGATCGACTACCAAAACTGACAACCAAATCAAGTTCCTTTCCAGAAAGCTCCAAAATATAAACAACATTTTTTGTAAAGGGAAAATTTGTTTGCCTAAGTTATTATGTAATGTTCTCATCCATGATGAAGAAAAACTTTTTTTTATATCCATTTCCTTTTCTGTTTTTTTTTTTCGAAAATTCCCAGGGTGGAAAATTAAAAATGGTTGAAAATTTCGGCAGTAGTAACTCATTTTTTTTTACGATATGATCTGATATGGTGATAAACTAATATCTCTGGTTCTCTTTTTTTTTTCCTTTTTTGTGTTGGATGAAAGATGTGGAGGATTGCTAATATGAATGTACGAAAAAAATGGAAAATTATCATGTTCAAAAATTTTATAATCCGGAATATGTATTTGTACAAAAAATTATGCACACGATTATAATATATTTATGTATATAATGTATGTTGATGTTATGTTGAAAGGAATTAAGTGAAAGTATATGTACTACTTAAATATTCTTTCTGTGTCCTTAGGAAAATAAAAAGAATAATTTCTATTCTTTCTCTTCTTCTTTTTATTTTTCGGGGGGAGAAAAGTTAATGGAAAAATTGATTTATTTTTTTCTTTATAATCAGGTAAAAAAAAATAATAATAATAATAAAAATTGTTTTGGATTCATATTACATATTACCATTTTGAATGTTTTACCAGGAAAATGAATATGCGCCAAATATTTTTACATATAATTCTATTTTGTTGTACTGATGGAAAATGTTAAATGATGTGTTTATGTAAAAGATGTAGAAAAATTAACAATTTCCATGATGGTCCACAGAAGACATACTATACTATCAATATTTTTCTCTTACATATTGCCATTACTTTCTAATCTATTGACATAATTGAGTCTACATTTTAGTTATTTAGTCTACATTTTAGTTTTTACTATTTGGATACTAAAAGTTGTCTAATGTTACAAGAATTTTTGCTTCAGTCCGAAATAAAAAATTATTGTATATAGTGTTATTTAAAGGACCTCTTTTCACCACAGTTGTTAAGAAAATTTTTTACAGTTGTAAAGACAATTAAACGTCAGTATAAGTAATCATCTAGAAATTTATTAGTCAGGAAAAATATATAAATAAAATTATATACTATTATATTCAGTACTACTAATAATTTCGTAATTTTCATCATTGTGTGAACAATTAGTTTAGTTAACTAAGGATTAATTAAATTTGTACAAAAAAATAATTAAATTAATATGAAAAGCTATCAATTTTAAATCTGATTAAAATTTACGAAAAAAATTCTAATCTGAAAATTGTATAAAAAGATTTCTAATAATAAGTTATTTTCTATTATTATTGTATAAAAAAAAACATATAATTGAATGATGATAATTGAATATCCTTATTTTTACCTCGTCGAATATGATGAGTACCCCATTTCGTTGAAGTCCTTTTTTTCCGAAAATTTTATTAAATTTAACCCAGAAAATTCTATTTTAAAAAAGAAATCTACTTATAAATAACAAAATCATGAATTTAATAGAACGTAATTTCATTTATTTATTAATTTGAAGAAACAATTTTTTTTTATGTATTACATAGTACATAATTGATCATTTTTATTTATTTTTTCCAAGAAATATAATAAAAGATATTATAAATCTTTTTTTTAACATAAAATTTATAATTTATATTTTTTTCAATAATGTTAAAAAAAAATGAAAATATAAAAATACATTTCCTTTTATAAAAATCAAATAAATTTTTATTCAAGAAGATATATTATTGAAAATAATTGGATCAAAATAACAGAAAAAAAAATGAAACAATTACCTATATTTTTTTTTATTATTTTATTATATTTTTGTTAAATGTTCTTGTAATATGAAATAATAATAATTTCGAGGCCATTGTGAATAACAAGAATCTACTCTACATAAATCTTAAGTATATTGAATATTGAATAATATTAATAATTTAGCTACGTAATTTGTTCTTATTACATAAATGGTTTAAAAATAAAAACAAAATGGTTTTTCAAATTCAAAAAAATATTTAAAATTTAAAATATAAAATATTTGCTTTACAAATAATTGGATAACTAAATACTCTTATGAGCTTTAAGACAAAATTTTGTTCTAACAAAAGGGAGGCTTCAAGAATATCTCCTTTCGTATCGACGTACATACTTTCTCTAATTCCATGTTTCACATTCTGCAAGGTTGTTAAATACTTTAACTATAAATTAATGTATTTAACAGACTTACAGAAAATGTAAAATGTGAAATCAGAAATAATATAGAACTAATGCAATTGGGCCACCGATGAACCAATATGTTCGGCAACTAAATTTGTGAAACTCATTGCGAATTAAACAGGACAAAATTCTGCAATTTGAGTAACTGACTGCAAAGATACTCTGAACGATTTTCTATGGCAAATTAACTTAGTGTATTTAAAACCACATGAAAATTGTTTTAAAAGTAGCCATGTAATAAATTTTCTATACTCGTATATTGTAAACTAAATTATCATAATTACCTTAATGTATACATTTGACCTAATTAATTTCATTTTGTATAAATTTAATATAATTTTCTTGAAATTTCCACAACTTTCTGACCTTTATTTTACTATGTAAATATTTATACAGTTATATGAATTTCCTTTCATTTTATACATGACCTCGACATGAAAAAAAAAACAAAGTATCAGTCAACTGTAACTAATTAGCACCAACATAATTACCAGAAAGTTATAATTATATAGAAATTGTTTTGAAGAATTGAAAATTTTACAAAATATTTGTAAATGCTCATCAAAAAGTTTTTCATGTCTAAGAAAAAGGTTAGAGATGAAATGTTCTTCAACTTCTTAAAATAGAAAATCTATGCCATTCAAATATATAAAAAAATATATTAATTTAATAAGAAGATACTTTATTAGATTTTTTGTGTTCCAGTTATGTATAACTTTTCATTATTTTTGTATTTGTTTCTGAAATTTTAAATATAAAATAAATCAAAGAAAAACTTTATAAAACTTAATTAATTTTATTTTTTTATTTGTTTATTTTTTCAGACAATCATTCGAGAAATGAATCGTTTAGGTATGATTGTTGATTTATCCCATGTATCAACAGGTACAATGCGTGATTCATTGGCAACAACTGAAGCACCTGTGATATTTTCTCATTCATCTGCTTATGAATTATGTAATTCTAGTCGTAATGTACAAGATGATATATTATTGGCATTAGCTAAAAATGGTGGTTTAGTAATGGTTAATTTTTATTCAAAATTTTTATCATGTACAGAAAATTCAACAGTACATGATGCTGTTGGTAAGTGTTTTTTTTGTTTTAAATAAAATTAAATTCATTTCTATAATACTATATTTTAATTTGTTATTTGTTTATTCAAATTTGTCATCTGAGGTGATAAAGTTCACATAACTAAGTTCTAGATAGGAGGCTCTATTATTACGTTTATTTTAACAAAATTTGGTTTTAAATGTTTTGGTTTTAAATTTGAAATTTACAATTTAATATATATACAAACGTTTTCTGATTATTTTGAAGAAGTAAATTCAATTCATTCTTCATTTGGCAAATACGAAAAATGGTTGTTAAATTTAATTTCTAATTCTAAATTTTGCAAAATCTTTCAAAACTCTTCTCTTATCATTTTGAAAATTTCAAACTTAAAAATACGTAAATATTTATCATAATTAAAATGAATTCCTAAGAAGTTAATTTAATCCCAAAATGCATCCAGGTTCATCTGTCTTTGGTTCAGAAACAATTTTAAATTGAATAAAAATTTGATTTCCTTGTGGTTTTCATTTAATTTTCAAAATATCAGTAAAGACAAAATTAACTTTTTGCCAAACGTAAACAACAATTTTAAGTAAATCTTATAACAAGAAGAAAACTTAAGAGAGCTTCGTGTAATAGATCATTTTTTTATAAATAAAATGTATATTTACTTAATTTACAATTGAAATATAAATTGCTAAAAAAAACTAAATTAAATTGTTCTCTACTATATATTTTTTTTTACAATTTCTTTTTTAATTTACTAAAAAGAATTATTGCAATTTCCTTAACTCCTAAGAGATATAAAAAAAATAATAATAATAATATTGCTTTATAATGTATTTATCTCATTTAACATCGTCTATAATATTTTCCCTTGTAAATATTTAAATTTATATAATTTTTATTCGAGAAGAAAATCTCAACACAATTTTCAAAAAATTTATACTCGTGTATTATTATTATTATTATGATTTTTTTCAAAGAAAAATATTATATTTAATTTTTTTCCATCATATACCAAAAAAAAGTTTATATACCCCAGTTTAATGTTATTTTTTTTCTGGTTTCATCCTACATACCGTCTACCCGTGCCCATATTTTCCATCAAGAAAATTTTCTGTTTAATATTATTTATTTTTTTTTCCATAATATTTACTTAAATTTCTGTTGGTATATGTCAACATTTTCAATTTTTTTCTGTTACCATAAACATTACCCCCCTAGCGGGATGTTTAAAAAAATTTTTTTTTTGATATTTGGATGTCCTCATTTTCATATTACAATTTTCAATTTTTTAACAATTTTTTTGCTTCTCTAATTTTTCCTCTTTTCTTTTTTTTTTTTGTAGCTCATATAAATCATATTAGACGAGTAGCTGGCATCGATCATGTTGGCTTGGGTGCTGGATTTGACGGAATCAATTTGTAAGTTAAAAAAAAAAATTTATATTTTATGATAAATAAATATTTATATATATAGTTTTTTTTTTAATATAAATATATATATATACTTGATTATCAAGGACGAAAATAAATTTTTCAGGACGAAATTTAAATTAAAAAAAAATTGAAATTTTTTTTTGTGTATAATTTTTTATATAAATAAATAATTTAGTTTGAAGAGATTTAAAAAAAAATGAATTTTGTGTATAGTTAGTCCATGATTAAGATACATATGTAATTTTTGATTAATCATTTTGATTAATAAACTAATCTAAAATATTTTGTGTACTTTTATATATAGTATCGACATGTTCATTTGATATTTACCTCGGTGCTGCGAAACGAAATAACGTCATATAAAAATAGGGCACTTCCGGTTAAGGCCGTAGCTTAAATTTGATTGTTACTTCATTTCCTTAAAGTGAAATAATGCCATATGACTGATTTATGAAATTTCTGCATTATGATTTATCTCAAGAGAAAAATAAAGGATGAAATTTCTAACCATAGAAAGACAGTACGAATGGATCTTTCTCTATAAAGATAATTTAAAACCCCATTGAAGATGCACCATTAATAGAAAACATAATCAATTTAAAATTTACAAGATTTTTATAAATGGAATTTTACTCTACTTTCAAACATGAATTTTCTTCCTCTTAATTTTTCAATTTCATATATTCAGCAAAAAAAAAAAGCCTTTTTCAATGATTTACTTTGTTCTCTTCATCAAAAATGGTTACATTTTTCATAGTCATTAGGTGAAACTTTCGTCTAATATTTTTCTCTACAGGAAATATTTTTGCCTTTTTATGACATTGAATTTAAAAAAAGTTGAAAATTTATTTTATTTTTTTTTTATTACATATAATTTTATGTATATGAAAATGCTGAGTTGAAAAATTCTTTTATATATAAAATTTATTTGTTGAATTGGAAAATTAAATATTTTTCATACCTTGTAGTTAATATTTTTTTTTGTACCCAAATTTTCCTATAATAAAAAACATGATTTTCCATATTATATATTTTTTATGTAATTTTATGTGCATATATTTTTTGTTGTTGTAAATTCCAAAAATAATGTACAGACATGCAACATAAAAAGCATATTAATAAATATGCAAATGTCCTTAATAAAAATCACATTATATATGCAGAAACAGATATGTAATAATAAAGGATCACCACCCCTCACAAAAAAAAAATTATTGTACCTCTGAATCCAACATAAAAAAATTTAACTGTAGTGAAATGACAATAAATAAAAATAATAATAATAATAATAATAAAGGAAATAATAGTGAAATAGTTGGACATTTTTTTTATATATATAAAAATTATGACGTCTGGGCGAACTTAATATCAAAATAAACGGATGCAAATGGCATTATACGACAATAATAAATCATATATAAAAAAAAAATGAAAAATTTAAAAATTGCTTATTTTGTTTTGTTTTTTCAACCTGATGGAAAATTGGCTTGGAAAATTTATAGTAAATATATTGAATTTTTGCGCTTTAGTAACAAGAAGGTCCTAATAAAAGTTTCTTTACAGTTTACATTTACATGTCAATATTGTTGTATCCATTTGATTAATTTTTTCTTATTTTCATTATTATTGATGGCACAAAGTATTATTTAAGTATTATTTAATTATAAAAGCCAATATTTGAGATTATTAGTAGCAAATTCTTATTATCATCAAACACTACTTAGACAATAGTCGATTAAATTTTCATTCTTGCTTATTGCAAATAAGTGTGATAATGTAAACCGATCGATTTATGTTAAAATTGAAAAATTTGTGCCTGAAAATATGCAATTACAAAACTACTCCATTGTATATTACTACATTATAAGTAAGCTATTATTGCAATAGCTTTTAAAATTCATGTTATAATTGGCCAAAATATTTATCAGATATTTATTACCTTATGATTACAAATAATCTAATAATTATCCTTTTAAATTTAATTATTATTCCAGAAATAAAAACAATACTCGTATGTCGACCTATCCTTACTAATTACCAAAAAAAGCTTTTTACTACTACAGAAGAGACAATTTTCTTAATGATTTTTAATTGAAAAATCCTGCATAATAGCTTTTACAATTATTATTATTATTGTTTAAAATAATTAAAATTACAATTTTGCATATGTTTTAAAAATGTAATTAACTTTTAATCAATAAAATAATTTATAAAAAATAATACAATCTAATGTTCTATTCAAAAAACAATAAAATGTCCTTATAAAACTGAATGGGTTGTACATCTTCCATAATAATTGTCCCAATTTTCACTATAATACAATTTTGTTGTTGTTGTGATTATTAAAACAATATGGAAAATTACATTTAATGCAATTTTCAAATGTTTTATGAAAAAAAAACCATTTGATTATTATCAACAATCTTCAATTATTATCAACAATTAAAAGCATAATAAAAATTACCATTTTCCAAAAAATTAATCTATAAAATTTGGTTACTATAAAAAAAAATAAAATGTGTTAAAGATTATAAAATGCAATAAAAAATTTCAAAAATTCAATTTTAATTAAATTAAATTTTTATGTTTTCCTGGTGTCTGGGAGAAAATGCAAATTCCTTGAAATGGAAAAGCATATTATAAAATAGACCAAAAAATCATTGGGCTAAGATTATTTTGCTTTTAAAAAATATTCACATTTATTTTAATGTAGATTTTTGATTTCAATCTAAAATATCTGCAAAATCGGAAAATGAAAAGAAAAAAATTTGGAAAATTGGAATTATTAGTGAGAAAAGTATAAGAAAAATTTAAATATATCAATTTTTTTTGTACTATAATAGTTTTTCAATATTTAACTTTCAAACAGGTGAACACATAAATGAATTTTCTGCTCATGAATATATTGATTCTATGGGGGATTATTTGGAAATTTTTATCAGTGAAAGGATTTGTGATTAAAAAGTTTAATAGTTTTTTTTTTCTGCTTTAAATTAACATAAAATTTGAAGAGATATTTGATTTTTTTTATTATTAAGTTGTTAATATGATAATTTTAGTTATACCATCGTCTCGACATCTGGTTATTAGATTAAATTTTTATATAAAAATCAAATTGGGTATGTAATTATTTGATCAGTGAAGTGGTTTTTTCATAGTCCTTTTTTTAATCTTAAATAATTTAAATTTTGAAGACAAAAATAGAGAACAATAATTGTTATTGGTTACCATAATTGGCTTACAATTATTCTAGCAATATAATAAACCCACACTTAAAAGCCTTCAAGTATGGAGGCCAAAATAATATATTGGCTCAATTATATCGAATTGTCACCGGACAAGAAAGTCATGAAGAGGAGGCATAACAATTTTATTTTTATACTCAGAAATCCAAAGAAATTATTGATTTAAATAGAAAAATTCAATTTTAAGAGTCTTCTTAGCACTTACATAATTAGTTTCTAGTCTGTCGCGATGGTTACCACAAATTTATACCATTTCATATAATAATTAAGAATATTTCATACCAAATATTCCCATAAAAACAAGTAATAATTAATTAATCACATTAACATTTACCATTAAACAACAAAAAAAAAAAAATATTGTCAAAAATAAAATTTCTAAAGAAAAATTGTCCATTTTTATTTTCTTTTACTCTGTTGTATTCATATATCATTATTCATTCCTGATGCAAAACAGAATTGATATCCTTAAAATCTAATCAAAAACAATTAAAATGGACAAAAACAACATAACACACACATACAGGATACAAAGAACCAACAAAACAAAACAAAAAAAAAACCAAGAACTATTTATATATAATTACCATCATATTAATTTTCCTATTTTCCTTTAATATCCTGGCAACAATTAATTATAACTTATTCAGCAGATTTTAATCTTTTATTAATACAAAACTAATCTATACCAAAAAAAAAATCGTATTTTACCATAGATACTTTTCAAAATCATTTCCATTAAGTTAATGTCCTTTCATATTTAACACACACAAAATCGAAACAATCAAAAATCAATATTCTTACAAATATACAAACATTTATACCAGAAATTCATGGAAAGGACGAAAGAAAAAAAAAGTAGCCAACCATTATTTTTCTTCTAATATTTAAACAAAATAAGGGAGAAACATTGAATTGTGGTACTGTGCTTTTTTTTTTATTATGTTGTATTTATTTCAGATTCTCAATTTTTCTGATTGATTTGTGATTCATGTTTGATGAATGATATATAAAACAAAACGCACAAAAAAACAAAATTTGATAGGGAGTAAAATTTATGCTGCAAAAAAAATTTGATAATAATTTGAATGATTTTTTATATCCAAAAAATATAAAACAAAAAATATTTTTCACATCTTTATCAATATGTGTGTAATAGTTTCCTAATACACGGTCAAAATCTATCTTCTCTTTGATGGGTGATTGTCCATATTTATTCAATAATCTTTTACATTTCTGGTTAGTTTATTATAGGTTAATTAGAAAATTTGAAATTCCTGAGTGAACTATGTTTGAACCTTGAATACTAATCACTAATTGGAATTGATTTAAATTTTAATTACTTTAAAACGACATCAATGTTTTTATCGTGAGTTGAATCTTCAGCTTTCCAGATTACTGCACTACTCATTAAATTAAAGCCACATGCCCTTTAAAGGTAACCAGAGAATTATTAATTATAAAATAGAGGATAAAATATTGACCATCCTAAACTTTCGTCCTGGTTTGCATTAAAATTGAGACTAAATTTTAACCGTGTAATATGGACCCAATCATCTATATTTTAGTTATATATTGATGATAGTTTGGTTTATTTTTTTTTCTGCTAAATGTATTTGGCTATATATAACCATGATATAGGATCTATAAAATTGATGATCATTAATTTATACGTCAAGGAAGACAACCTCTCTATTATACAAACTTCCTGTGTAAGCATTAAAACAACAACAACAAACATTGAATGAATTTAATGAAAAAAAAAAATATTTTATATATAGAGCAAATTTAATAGCCTTATAGACATATTGTATATTAGTGAACTTTGTGTATATAAAATTGATCATAGAAGTCCACCTTTAAAGGATATAAAGTGCACAGTATTATGGTTCATTAAATTGGTAACCTGGTTTAAACTTTTCCGCATATAATTTATACTACATAGAAATTTATTTTAACAAAAATGAAAATGATTCATTTTTTTTTTCTATATAAATTTTCGTATATTAAGAAGAAATATATCCTTTTAACGTATACATATAAGGTATATAGCTTTATTGATATAGGTAATGAGAGGATAAAATATTGATAAAAAGGATATTAAGATTTTCCATATTATAATTTTGTTAATATTATAAATTAATTATATTTTAAGGAGTGCAATTATCGAATATTAATAAAAGTTAATTTTGTAATTCAAATATAATTGAAATTTTGAGGATATTGAAATGGATTTTCGGAATATAATTAAAATATCGTGACTTGCGGTCACTTATTGGAAAGATTTTCATTTGGTTATAATGCGATTATACGTTTTTTTATCAAATATAGTAACAATATTGAAAAATCTTATGTTTATGAGTGTGAATTGCAAACGAGTGTGAAAACGCACTGAATTGCATAATAATAATTAAAAATATTTAATTAATAAAATCAAATTATAAATGCAATTCAGGAAACTGAAAGAAAAAAGAATTTGAAATGAAATTAATAAACAAATAAATAAAAATTTCCAATTAAATTATTATTTATTCCTAACATTTAATTTCAAGTCTAAAAATCAAATGAATAAAATTAGATAAATTAATATTGATTTATTTATATTGGAAACAAAAAAAAATTAAATTAACCTATCAATAATAATAAAAAAAAAACAGAAAAATGAAATATTTTTTTCTTTATCATCTAATTTTATTTTGATTTTCTTTTTTTTATGAAATTTACTTAAAACTTTTTCTTATATCATAAAATTTTATTTGGAAAAATTTATAATAAAAGAAAAAACTTTTATGCTTTTTTCGATAAAGAAACAAATTCTCTGATTGGTACATAAAATCATATATAAGAAGAACAGAAGAAAATTTATCAGTTGAAGGTCAATGTTTATGTATTTGTATACCATCTTTCTTATTATTCTAAAAGTCAGATATTGGTGTTTTTTTTTTGTTTTTGTGCTTGACTGATGGAGATGTACACATAAATCTTGTAACATCGATGAAAACAACATTATAAAATACCGAATGTGGGTTGGAAAATTTTACCTCTTAGGTTACCAAAAAAAAAAATTGTGTCAATAATAAGATTTTTTTCTTGTGTGTTAAATTAAATGTAAAAAAATGGTAAATATATTTTTGATTTGGTATAATTTAGAGGGATAAATTCAATTATTGAAGTTCTATATAATATAAAATTGTTGTATTCACTTACCTTGTTAAGATGTCAACAGTGCCTCCAGAATTAGAAAGAAACCACATTAAATTGCATTAAGTTTATCTTTTTGGATTGGAGTACCAAGTGTTACTGTCTACTATTTATATATACAGTAAGTGCTGGTCCTCTCTATATTCTTATATTCGAGCACCAATTGGCTCTCGATTAAATAATATAGTCGTTCTATTTGTCTATCAGAAATTAATGTGTATAATATTTTACTATACGTTAAATAACACTTTGAAAGTTTTTACTTCAGAACAGATTAAAAAGGACTTAACATGAGTAATCTCTAGTTTCTCGAAACAGTTGAAAATTCTAACCAACATTATATTGCATAAAAAAACTATCTTGGTATATTACTACGAAAACATTTTACTTTACGAGTATTTCCCATCACAATTTTCTGAAATAAAAACGATAAAACTTTTTAATTTTCTATAAAATAAATAATAAAAAAAAGAATTACGTATATGATAACAAAAATCTGCTATGTTTCTTAATTTTAAAAAAAAAAAGGAGAAAGACGAATATTATGTAAAAGAAAAGACAACATTTTTGTACACCATATCTACTATATACTCTATCTAACATAATAGATAAAACGGTTAAGTGGTTAAATGACTCCGTATGGTTTTTTCGTTCACCATTTTTAGTTCTTTTTATACACATATTTTTTTTTTTTAGGTTACAAAAATTCCAGGGGTTAGTTTTATGCTTAGTATATACTTCATGGGAACAACCACATTTAACTATTATGTATTCTTGTTATATGAGTAATATATATATAAGAGAAACACTATGCTATGTGATGGCACAGAAAAAAAAATAATAATTTCAAGGATAAAATAGGATAATCGCCAGGATTTTTAAATACATGTACGAGGATATGTGTACCCAGTATCCAAGATATAAATATAATTGTGTGTTGGGGGAGGGTGGGGGGTTACAATAGAGAATAAAGCAAAAAAAATATATAAAAATAAATTAATTCTTTTTTATTATTGTGTTGGTGTGTGTGTGTGATGTGTATATATGTTTTTACAAAAGGATATAGATATATAATAACAAAAAAGGATATATATATATATATATATATAGATATTTATAACATTATAATAATACTAAATCAACAAGCTGCTGCTGCCTAACATATTCTATTTTTAATCAATATTTTAAAGAGTTTTGATATTAAAAAACGATAGATAATTAAATTCTTACTGCACCATATATATATATTTTTACGTCTGATGAGTAATTTAATAACCTTGGTAGAAAAAGGATATTTATATTAAAAAAGTTATATGTAGAATTAAATTTAAATATATTTACAAATCGATTTAATTATGTACTTGGCATACATTTTTGTTTAAATTTAAAGATATTCGCTGCCATAAATTTATAATCACTTTACTCTCTAAATGTATAGGACTAATTGTTTTGATCTATATCGGCTCTTCATAGTCATAATTCAACAGGTTGAGATGAAAATTAAGGATACTTACATTTTTCTACTTGTAATTATTAAATTAACCTCTATGAGTGGACATATTAATCACGTTTTTTTAAGTATATATAAATCAAATAGTCATTAAATATGATTTTCCTGTAAATTTCAGTTGTCCAATTCTCGGATATAAAACCAATTATATCATTATTGCATCATTTCACTTCAAATTTACATATACCAAATTATCCTTTAAATTAATTCTATAACATGACCTCTTTATAGCTTTAAAAAATGACTATTTTTTATATCCTTTCTGTAAAATCAATATTGAAATATTAAAATTTTTGTGCAAACAATTTTGCATAATATAAAATTTAATTTATAATATTAAATTCTTTATGACCTTATAATAAATTTTTGCGACCTTATCTCTGGCTATTAACTAATCCTATATATATATGTATATAAAAAGCAAACTATAATAAACTAAAAATTTATTAAATTTTATCTGAATAGAAATTTTCATTATATTTTTGATATGGTAAATTATATTACCGGAAATTAAAGAAACTTCTTTTGGAATTTTGTGGACAAAAGTGAAATTAAAATATAGTAAAAAAAATGTATATATAAATTTGTAAAATGCTGATTTTGTAGTTTTTTCCTGGAAGACTATAAAATCTGAGAAAATTCAGTTGGATTTTCTATATAGCAATATGCTAAAATGCATTACCATCCAAAGTAATCAGATCATAGTAATAAATTTATTTAATTTAAGGTAGCAATTGGTGATAAATAGTAGAGTAACTTATTTTGCTTATAATCCGAAGACACCAATACAATCCGAATTTATAATATACATACCATGAAACAATAATAATTTTTCCACAGATACGTTTTAAATTTTCATAACTTGATATAACAAATTGTCATTTTTTGGTATAATAATTTCTTTATATAAATTAAATAAGTAGTTTACCATCAGATAAACTTTTGATTATTTATGCAAACTTAAGTTTCTGTTCCAGGAAAGTAAACATTGCAAATTTTCTGTAATAAATAATCGTTTCAATTTTACAGAAATATTTTATATTATTTTAACCACAATTTAATTTACAAAGTGAATTATAAAATTTGGCAGATGATATTATTATTTTTAAACTTTAGTAATTAGTCTTTTTAAATGTTTAAAAATTCTTTATCTAATTCAAATTATGCTTCTTAATTTAATGTTACCATTCTGTTGAATATTTTTATATTTTCAAAATGTCAATTGTCTGTTGTCAAACTGCAATTTGTAGTCAAACTAAATTGTCATGTATAAATGTGAATTAAGTTTTAATTCTTATCAATTTTCATAACTTATTTTCAATAAGTATTATTGATGCAAGTAGTGTCAATAAACATCTGAGACTCTTTAGAAAACTGTCTTGCTCCAAAATTGTTATGTCCCTTTTCAGTAATATAATTTATTGTACAACTAAATATTTAATTATGTTATCTATAAGCCCAGATACTAGAATTCTAGTATCTGTGAATGTGCAACACTAATTTGAATTACAAAATAACTAATTTGTCATTTAAAAAGACTAATTTGGCTACAACATAGTTACAACATATAAAAATTTTATCAAACTTTTCAATTATATTTTTTGCATATACATATGTAAGTATACCAAAAAAATATTTACATATATTTTAATTTCCTCCCTTTTATTTTTATTACCTTTAAAATGTTTTAAATTTAACAAACTAATAAAATTTCCAAAACATTTGCCATTCCATATTAAATGATTTAAATAAAAGAAAATTTATATAAAAATGTATCTTTATGTTGTTTTACTCTACTTTCTAATACATAGTATGTATGTTCGAGTTCCTTTTTATTGTAACAGAATAAAAACAAACAAATTTTATTACATAAAATCGGAAATTATGCCACTTTAGTTGCGATTTGCGATGTAACATAAAAAACGAACCAATGTAAAAGACATTAAAATTTAAATTTATTATTATAGCTTTTTTTTTTAAATAAAACAAAAAAGCTATTTAAATTGAACTTTATTATAATATGCTGCAGTGAACTAGAAAGGAAAAAAAAACGGAGACTAAAAAAAGGGAAACAAATTCATAAATTTAAAAGACTCGGGATTTGTTTTTAAAGTCACAACGATTTGTTATAGTATCAATTTTATCTGTTTTTATATTTTAATTTTGATTCTAAGAGCGGATAAATATTAATTTTATTATGTGCAGAAGGTAAAATTATCTAATTTTAAATTGTAGATTTTCCCCATTTCCTATAGATATTTTCAATTTAAATCTAAAATGATAAATTATGTATATTGAATAATGAAATTGATTGTTTTAATTGTTGCATTTGGGCCATTCTATAATATTTCGATTAATTATTAGATAAGATTGAGATATTAATTATAAATTGGTTCTTTGTATTAAATAACAATCAATTGTCATTTCAAAGAAGGAAATCAGTTGATCGTGATAAGAAATTATTTGAAATTTAATATTGTTTTTATTAATATATAGAACTAATTCAATTTCACTATTTTTATCTTAAAGTTAGAGCAAGAAAATTAAATTTAATTAAATTCAATGTGGTTTATAATAATAATAATTAAATTCAATGTGGTTTCTTTTAAGTTAATTTTATTGTAATACCAATTGGCTTTAATTAAACTTTTAGTTATTATTATAATTGTCTTTTGACTGGCACTGATCACTAAAACTGTCCTGAAAATTGGGACACAGTAAAATTCTAAAATAATAATTCGTTTTTACTTAATTCAAATCGAAAGTAAATTACTAGAAGATAGGATAGTTTGACGTCCCAAAGTGCCGGTCATATCATAAGTTGTCCAAATAAAATGTTAGTAAGGTTCTTATAGCTGATTTTATGAATTTTTTCATAGTTGATATCCGACATATTAACATTCGTATATCAGCACTGTATAGCCTCATAGTTTGTTGTTTAAGGTGTAAGTTATAATCTATCTTTTTTGACCAGTCAAATACTAGATTTATATTTCGAAAATGCTAAGAATTATTATCTCTACGAAAATTAGTGTTCCTTATAAATTCTGTAGTCAAAAACTATTTCACTACTATTAAATTATAAAAATTATTAAAAACTTTCCTATCATTTTTAACCAAAAACAAAATATATTTTAAATTGATTTTAATTATACACAAATAAATTAAAAATTAATCCAAATTTTTCTATATAATTTTTATATTAGAATATTTTAATAAAATACTCGAAAAAATAAATCTTGAATTTTTAATTTCAAATATAAACAAAAAAAAATAAAAAAGAAGACCAAATTAAAATGAACTCGAACTCCCAGAGATAAACGCAAACAGAAAAAATAAAATATAAATTAATATGCAAATTGTTGTTAATAAGTAAATTCAGATTTATATATTATACTTGATGGTGGGGGGAGGTTAAAATATAAAATTAAATTATAAAACTTTTTGTATTATGAACATTTTTTTTTTGTTTAGAAATTCTAGAATTTTTAATTATTATTATAATTATTAACTGAAAATTGAAATTTATTTTACTTATTAAATAAATAGTGATGGGAAGAATATTTGGAAGTATTTCATGTTAGTTCTTAAAATTAGATAAGAGTAGTGTAGGAAATTTAGAGTAATTTTTGCCTGTAATATAATTGGATAGTAAAATTTTAATAAATTTCGTTATGAAATACTTTATTTACGGACATTTAGGACATGAAATTTGCATGATGAATTTTCTATATATTTCATTGATTAATATGTAATAAATTTCGTAGAAGCAAAAACATAAAGAACAGGTGACAATCCAATTTATAAATTTGGTTGTTAAATCGAAAATAGTCATAAAATTCATCAAAATTTGAAACTTTATAACTTTTATGATAATAATTACATTGAAATATTTAGAAACTTTAAAGCCAACGTTAAATTTACGAAATACCAAATCATGGCTACTACATGTAACAAAGAAATTTATTATTTACCAACTCTATTCATTTTTTTTTCTATATGCCTACCACACTTCACTCTTCTAAAAACAAATTGGTTTTTTTTTTATATACCATCTAAAATTCATAAATCATGGTACCATAAATTTTTATTTTAACATTTTACAAAATAAAGCTGTACGTAGTATATACGTATCCAAACACAAACAAATTTTCTTATCGTTTTCCAAAAGGAAAATAAAAAAAAAAAACTAATATAAATTTTCTGTTAAACTTTTGTAAATATCTCATTATTATATTACTTCTTCCTTTTTTTTTATTTTCTTGTATTATTTTATTTTCTTGTGACTTTGTTTATGACTGTGTAACTCTCTTTTCGTCACTACTGTGTGTATACGCAATAATTTTCCATTTTTCAAGGACCAAAAATATTTACGAAAAAGTATATGATAAAGAAAATTCTAATTTTTTTTCTTTCTGTATTTTTATACAAATATCCTTAAGAGAAATAAAAATATTTAAACAAATACAAAAATATATATATATATATTTTTGTATAAAAAAGTCCTTTTAATATTTCGTGAACTTTTGTACGAACTAATAATATTCTCCCAGACAAAAGTCTCAATGGAAAAATATCATGTAATTTTCCCAAAAAAAAAAATGAAAATGAAAATATTATAGAAAGTTTAACTTGTTTTGAGTATATACGGTGACAATATTTCCTACGTATATTTTTCCTTTTTGTCCTGACATTTTGGCATAATACATACGTTTAAATATTTTCTCATGGGTGCAAAATGTAACACACAGAAAAAAGTTTTAGAGTCGAAAACTATTTAGCTATACAATAAAATTAAAGAAATTTTTATGAACTTGGGCTCATTTAGTAGATTTTGGGATTTTTTTTTGTTAGCATATTAAGTGTGAATGGTATATGGTATACGTTTTTAGTATATATAATAAAAATGGTATGCGGTTAAAAGAAATTAATAAAATCTTATTTTTTATGATGTGATTTTTTTTTTTTTTAGAAATTATTTTGCGTTTTGTGAACATTTTTGCATAATTAAGAAAAGTTTTGATAAATTTAATATATTTTGAAACAAAAAGAGAAACTTTTTCATAAAAGCAATTTTCATATAATTTTTGTACAATATTTAATATTTTTTATTGTTTTACACAATTTGATTATAATATTATGCATTTTTTTAATTTAATTTAATTTTTTTGGGAAAATGAGATCGAAGTTTTGTGAATAGTAAAGAAACTACTATTAAATTTAAATATATATTCTCTAAAGGACACTTTTTTAACCGAGGAATTAAATCTAGAAATTACATTATAGATCATAAAAATTGTATTTCACAATTTAATATGTTTTTAGAATTAAAATTTTGATTGAAAATCTAATAGAGGGTCGAATGAATTTAAGTTTAACTCAAAAAAATTAATAAATATTGAAAAATTTAGAGGAAAATTAAATGATTAATGAATTTTTTATAATTTAAAAAGAATTTTTGTCAATTAGATTGATTATTGATTAAATTACTAATGATAATGTTTTGATCCATCTTTGCATTTGACATTAGAACCAACTCTGCACTTGACAAATTAAATTGTTAATCCAATTTTAAATTTAATCAAAAACTGAACCATCAGAATTATTCGTTTATCACTAATTTCAAATTTATGTAAAAATTAAATTAAGTCTACCAACAAATTCTAAGAATTTTATAAATCTCTTGGGATATTCGAATTTGACCTTTTTAATTGTAACTAAGAAACTAAATATAAAAAGCATAAATTGTAAGTCATTTTTTATTTTAAGGATTTTAGGTCATTTTACAGATCGGGATTTGAAAAAAAAAAGGTTAAATAAAAAAAAAAATTATGAAAATTTAACATTTTTTTTTTATAATTTCTTAAATTATTAAAGTTTCTTGTAAATGAAATTCTCAACCAATAAAATAGAAATTAATATATGTACATAACTTAAAAGTTTTCAGACAAATTAATGATGCTAAAATTTTATTTTTTAATTTCATCTCTTGAGGATTTACACAAACAAAGTTTTTTTTTTTTTACATAATTTTGTAAAATGATTTCTATTTTTCAAGTGAATTTTAAATAATTCAATTTGATTTTGTAATATTTCAAGGACTATAAATAAATTGTTTATAAGGTAATTGTCCAACTTTGTCCCTAAAAAGTTCGATTTTTTTGAAAATTAAGTACACTAGAGCTTCTAGAAAAGGTTACTCCTTATTTGCAGTCTCTCTAATTCTGTATCAAGTCTTATTATAGTCAGTTTATATGTATATATGAAGTGAATGTGGATGTAATTATAATAAAGCTTTAATCAATTTTATGTTTCAATTTGAATTAGAAATGAATATTTCGAAATTCTCTATAATTAAACCACATTTAATGGCCAACCAACCACACCACTAATTTTATATATTGTATAAAACTAGGAATATTCATAATATTTATAAATTTTAAAATATAGAAAAATTCAATAAACATTTTCAATTCAGCCGTCAGCATCGTTAAATTTTTAATCAGATAAAAAGAAAATTTTGAAAATAAAAAAAAACTTTTTTAACAAAAATTTCGTCAATAAAATATCGTATCAAATTTTCCTTGTAGCAATTTTAATTTCCCTTCATAATCTTTCATTTTGCGCGATGAAAATTTATTTAAAACAATTTCTTATTCTTCAAGATTTTTTTTATTGATAGATTTAACATATTTAAATCTAGGAAATAAATATTATAAAAAATTAGAAAAAATTCTTTTTCATCATAATTATATTTTCATAGACTAATTTTACATTGTTGACATTTTTTTTTTTCGACACTTTTTCTCAATGATTTCAGTATCCTTATTCATATTTCAAGGAACGTACGAGAAAATCTTTAATGAAAATTTGTAAAACCATAATTGATGGAATTAAATGAAAAATGCTAATATAAAATTGATGGAATTAAAATATAAACAATGTAAAAGTAGTCTAACCAGAATGTATACATACATTTTTTCAGTTTTTCATTTCCTCATTTTCCAAAAAAAAAAAAACCATCAGCACCTAAAAAAGCACCCAAAATTTCTTTGGGTATAGAAAATAAGGACGAAAAGAAGAATTTTCATTTCTGTTACCAATACTGGTGGTGTTATTGTGTTTCTGTGTGTGTGTGGTAAAAAAAGGAAATAGCAAATGATTCAAATTTTTCTGTGGTTTTTCCAAAAATTTTAAATTCTTTTTTTTTTAGGTTATATTGAGAATATTGAATAAATTTACATATAAATATATTTTCCAAAAAAAAAAATATATTCAATTAAAATTAAACATGCTAACGGCATACGTTTTTTCGCATTTTCATTTTTCTTTTATAATAATATTTAATAAAATAGAAATGTGGAGTGTAGATAGATGCATATATTAAATATAACACAAATCGCAAAAACCGCCAAAAATATTAATATTATAAAATGGAAAAATATATTTAAAAAAAAAAAAAAAAAAAAATGAATTTTCTTTTTTTTTTGGAGCATATGTTTTTTTTTTTGTAATTTTGAGCATATTTTGCAGAAATTTTAAAATTATAAATTTTTCAAATGGAAAATAAAATAACACCACACTTTTTTTTTTAAATATATTACGAACCATGGCTACACAATACTGAAAAAATTGAATAGGGAATCATAATTCGTGTTGGTCTAGCCAAAAAAAAGCAACGCTGGATAACTTTTAATAGTTTTATAGATAAGTTTTTTTTTTTTTTTTGGTTGTTTTATGTGGAACAAAAGTTTAGTAGAACAGATTGTATATTAGTTTATTGATTATACCATTTTTTATAGTAGCATATAGCAAAAAAAGGTTAGCATATTTTATTCATTAAATCATTTTTTGTTAGATTGAAAATTTATCTTTTGAGCTTATGTTTTTTTTTATAGAATTTAAAATTTTATGATGAACACTGTTTGTTTCTGTTTCTGTCCATTGAAAAAATTTGTGTTAGTGGTCAATTTGGAATATTTGAAATTATTGCAATCATATAAATATTTAAATCGTATTGTCATTAAAATTAATTGGTCAGAATTCAGAAGAAAAAAATATCTTAATAGCTAGACTATACCCAAAATTTGTACCTAATGCTCTTTGAGATTCACCAAATTTTTGAAAACATTCAATAGCAACAAAAAATTATTGTAAACCTATAGGGAAGTACCTTGTAGCTCCCCAATATTCACTTAAGTAAATAATCTATTTCCAATAATTCAGCTTGCTAGTGGGACGAAATTGGTGACATTACGACATTTTTAATACCATTTTTGCAACATATATCTGGATAACTTAACTAGTATTACGAACGAATTAAGTCCAGGCAATAATTCCCCATGTTTCTTTGATAGTATAGTTAGTATGAAAAAAGACCTTGAATGTAAAACTAACCATGAATGGGCAGCCTTATTTGTTTTCACATGAATCAAGATTTGTTGAAATTTTTTTATTTTTGCTATATTAAATTAATATTAAAGATTTTGTTTATGTTTACAAATTTGAATTTAATTATTAGCTTATGTTGCCAGAAATTTCAATTTATTTCGAATGAATCAGTGAATTAGAAATTTTAATTTGTAAAATATATTGAATCAATTTATTTTAAAAATGAAATTAGAATTATTTGTTTGACTTTATACGAGTAAAACATTTGTTCTAATTATTATAAAAGGAGATTTATCAAAGAGTGAAATGTTTTATTCACAGATTAAATAAATAATTAAAAGAGTTTATAAATTAACTCCTAAATTTACTATAAATTAATATGTAGACCAACTTTATCATCAAGTTAATTAATAAGTAAATTAAATTAATTTCATTATTTTTACTTAATTATTAATATATATTTAATTAAATTTCTTTCTTTCTATATTTATTTAGTACACCAAAGGGACTTGAAGATGTCTCATCATATCCAACATTATTTGCTGAATTATTAGGTGAAGGCTGGTCAATTGATGAATTAAAAAAATTAGCTGGTGAAAATTTTTTACGTGTTATGACTGAAGTTGAAACAATACGTGATGAAAAGAAAAAAGCTGGTATACGACCATTTGAAGATCATCCAAATTTCCGTACTGAAGATCCATATAATTGTACTTCAAGTTAATTAATACTTTACTATCTAAATATTATGGCAGAAATTTAATAACAATAATTATAATATTAATTATATTTTTTTTTTTTTGGTATACAAATCTTTTCTGCTTTTTTTATAAAGAATTTATTTTATATGAAAATTAAATTAAATTTTTTTTATATAAAACTTTGTAATTTCCTATACCTAAATCTCTTTACAAGTCAAACTCTATACAATCTTTGTTCATATTTTTTAAGAAACGGTTTCAAAATTTTGTTAATTCAAATTTTTTTGAAATTATGTAAACTTATTTTGTAAATTATATATTTTTAAAATATTGTAATTTTCAAATTTATTATCAAACTATAAATTAGTTAGCTTACCAAATATTTGAAATTTAATTATCTTTAAAAATTAACTATTTTAAATACCGAGTACTGAGTTCATAACATGAGAAATTAAGTCAAAAATATTTAATTTCACAATTTAACATTAATTTTTAATAAAAAATTATTTGTTGTTCGTGTCTAATACATTAAAATTCTATAAGAAAATTTATTGTCTCATTCTAAATTTTGAATTTTTATATTTTCCCAATTAACAATTTCATAGAAAATTAATAATCTTTTATACCATGGTTAATATGATTGGTATTTGTTAAAATTCATGTTTCAAGTTAAATTTATTTTATACTAATTTAATATTTCAGCTTTTCAGCTCACAAAAATACATTAGTAATGCCAAATAAGTCAGGAAATTAAAGCAGAATAAAATTAAATTAATTTAGTTTATATTCTTCAACAATTTCTCGGTATATTAACTAAAATTATTTCAATTTCCATATATCCTTTTTACATTCTAATTATTGTCAAAAAAAGCTCAAATTTTCTAATAATATATACCACAAAAATTTAATAATATAAATATAAATTATAAAAAACAATTTAAATATTATAATAAAAATAATAATTTATATAAATAATAATAATAATAAAATTATATAAAAATATAATATTTGCCTTCAAAAACAAAAAATTCTTTTTCACAATAAATTTATAAAAAAAAAATTTTTCTTTTAAATAAAAAAAAGCATAAATAGTCAATAAAAAAATAAATTAGCCTAAAGAAAAATTAAAATACACATAAAAAATTTATGTGTTTTTATAAATCAAATTTTATTATTTTAAAATAAAATAAAAAAATGTTTTTAATATTTTTCTTTAATGTTTTTTTTTATATAATTTATTTTAGTAAAAAAAATTTTTTTTTATTAATAATTCATTTTTATAACCAATTTTCGATGGAGTTTCAGTTTTCCTTTTTGATTGACAGGACAGATTGAACATGTTCGTGTTATGAATTTTTTAAAGTTTTGTTAAAAAGTTTTTGTGTAAAGAGTCAAATCTGGACATGAAATGATAATTTATTTAAAAAAATATTTCTATATATTTTTCTTTTTCTGGTAATATTTGCTTGATGTCAATTAATATCTTTTTTTTTTTTTTGTTACTTAAATATTAATTATTATTCTGTACAGAAATATTGTAAATTGATTTTTAAGTAAAATTATGTATACCCTATAAAAAATATTGAAAATAAAATATATATTATATAATTAATAATATAAAAAAATTAATTATGCTGACACATTATCATTAAATATGAAAAATGTCAGAAGAAATTAAATTATTTTATTGCAATTTTTTGTACACTATAGATTTTATATTATCTTTGATATAAAAATTGATAATTAATTGACATTTTACAATTTTTTTTTTCCTTAATTATGAAGTTTTTATTAAATTCGATTATGGGTAAAGGCTATGAAACAACACAATAGTAACCATAATGGCCTCATTGCATTTACTCCACATTATAGAAAATTATGTAAGAAATTTCAATTTTCAATACATTTCCCTCCATATTATTTATTTGTCCTCCATAGTTTAGTAACACTGCTTGTGATCTCTAATCCGACTATTACAGAGTCCCATATCACAAATAGAGTTCAGAGTCTTGTATCAAGACTCCTGCAGGACATTTACTCAATACGTTCCAATATCTGTATCACAGTTTTCATATAAGACGATATATTCTCCAAAAATGATAAAATGCAAAATTTATTGAATTAGATTAATAAATAATTTAAAATTCTCCACTTTCAATGCATGAACTCGAAATTGTCATTAGCATTCATCAGAGCTTTAAAAATTTAATTTAATTTTTATATTACATATTTTCAAATTATATACTATCAATTTTCCCTTATAATTTCCTATTAATAATTATTTAACCAACAAATTAATAAATACAAAATCCCCAAAAAATAACTTTAGGCCTAATTTTGCAAAGTGAGAATAAAATTGAATTACAATCTTTGATCCCTTTTATATACATAATATACACAGAAAATTGTCAAAGGATTTAAGAGGATTTATTCTCCTTAAATAAAGTGATTAAAACCCAATAAGTTCATTTAGTATATAAAGCAAAATTGAAATAAATTTTATAATAATTATTTAAAAATAAATATTGCAACGTAAATTTATTATATAAAATATTTATGTACTCAAATTAAAGAAAAATTTTTGAAAAACAAAAAATGCTCATTCAATCGTTAGTTAAAACGACGAAATAAAAAAAATTTCAGAAAAACTAAAATGAAAATTAAAATTAAATTAAGTTTAAATTCTTTTTTAAAGAAATCATAAAAAAGTATATGCTATAAAAAAAAATGTAGATAAAAATATTTAAAAATAGAATCAAAATAAAAAAATATTCGTAAAAATAATTAAATTTAAATATTAAAAAACAAAAAATAGTAAAAAAAATATTTCTAGTAAAAATATACTTAAATTAAAATAAATATATATATATGTATATGTACAAAAATTATATATTTTCAAAATAATTAAACAAAAATAAGAAAAAAAAACTCTATTTACATAATAAACTAAAATTTTATTTAGTTTCCTAAGAAAAATATATTTTAGATTTCATAAAAATATTCAAATTATAATTTTCTCTTTTTAACTGAGCAAAAAAAAAATTATTAAAAGTTTTACTTGACAAACAAAAATAGAATTTAAATGAAAATTTATAGAAAATTAAAGATGAATGAGAGCTGGCGAAAGTTTTACACGCACAATAACATCAGGAAGTTAATAACTTCATAAGGTTAGCAGTAAAAAAAGTTCAAGCTCATCGTGAGTAGGATTTTCAAGCAAAGTATTTCTCTTACACTATGAAAAAAGTGTAATATATATATTGGACTGTGACTATAAAATTCACAGATCTCTCTAGTCGCGACTCACAAGCCTCTAGGTCCGACTTAAATCTTGCAAAAATCAGCCTTTAGGTCCGACTTAAATCCTGCAAATAATTTTAAGTAATCAGTATTCAAGTGAATTCGAAATTTAAATAAAGGTAAATCAACATGTTCGCTAGTACACTCATTGACCATTTTTAAATGATTATGTACCATTAAATTCTTCAATTTGAATTTTTGGTTTGTTTAAAATGATTGTATGGCGATTTAGCTCAATACTTGAAACAAATTGATTTTCCAAAGTTATTTAGCTTATTAGAAAGACCCACAAAAAAAACTATTACCCAGCTCTTTAGTCTATAATGGCATATAAGGACCAAATGCTGAAACAAACATAAATAAAAAATAATTATGTAAATATAAAAAATTAAAATAAAAAAATTGGAAATTATAATAAAATCTTTCTATGAAAATTTCTTGTTCGAAAACTTAACGAAAAAACAAATCGTTTATAATTAAAATTAAATCTCAATATTTATATTATATAAAAAAAAACACATATCATTACTAAAAAAAAACAAGTTAGTAATAAATTATAAAAAATCGAAATTAAAAAATTAAATTTAAATAATAGAATAAAAATTTAAATTTAAAAAACCCAAAAATTGAAAATTCTTTTTTAACAAAAAATCACTCCATGTTGTTGTGGATTTAATTAATAAAATAAATAATTAAATTAAAAAATTAATATATAAATAAAAAATCACACTGAAAATAAATAAATTAAAAATTTAAGAATTTCATTAAAAGAAAAAAACAGCAACAAAAACTTTAAAAAACCAAAAAATAAAAATAAAAAGCATATTTAAGAAATAAAATCACAAAAAAAAAAATATTATGGGAAAATATTACACTTACTAAAATATTTATTGTCATAAAGAAAAATTTAAATGTTATCCGTTTTTTTTGAAAATTAAATTTTCTTCTTTAACAAATTTCTTTTTTCTATGGTTTTTTTCCTTATTTTCATTTTCAAAATTGAAATTTATAAAAAGCAATGATTAAAAAGTCTTTTGTAATACATAATAGTAAATAAATTTTAATATACAAATATATGTCTATCAATTTTGTGCAAAGAACATTTTCATTTCAAGTAAATTCGGTTCAAGGTATACTTTAACCCACTAACTAGACTAAAGTATTGTCCCCAAATATCCTTTTTATAATTGCCATAAAATTTTTTCGTTATTAAATCACAAAAAAAATAAGATTTTTCGAAATATTATTAAACCCAAAAAGAGTTATACAATAATTTCTAATATCCTTTTTTTTGTCTACATTTTAAAAGAATATAATTTTAACAACATTCAAATAATAATTCATCCCAATAATTTTCATTTCTTATATTTATAAAAAAAAAATATTTACAAAAAAAATTTCTTATTAAATTTAAAAATATATATTTAAAAAAAGTATATTTATTCTTAAATAATTCTAAATTTCTTCACACAAAAAAGAACATAAATTCTGTTAAATTTAACATTTTTATATAAAAAAAATTTAATTAATTATTGTTATAAACACCTGTGAAATTTTTTATCTATTATAATATTTCTATTTGATAAAATCAATTTTAATAATTATTTATTTTAAATATATAATAAAAAAAAATCTTTAATTATATTTTATTTACATTTTAAATAAATTAATATAAATAAAAAATAGAATAATTAAATTAAAACATTTTTATTAAATATTTATACATAAATATATATATATATATATATATATATATAATAAAATAGTTAGTTGATTTTGTGATGTGTGAAAAATTGAAAATTAAAGTGCGCGCGTAACAGAAAATATACTGAAAAATGTAATTGAAAATTAAGAAGAAAAAAAAAATGAAAATAAATTAAAAAAAAAAAAAGAATAATAAATTTAAATTATTTAAGAAAATTTATTAAAACTAAAAAAAAATTTATATAAAATTAAATAAAAATTTAATTACAAAGAAGAAGAAAAAATTGTAGTAGTAAATAATAAAATTTAAAAAGAAAAATAAAAAATGTACTGTGTATTTAATATTTAAAATGTTTCGAAATTTATATTTTGTTTTTTTACGAAAAAATAAATAAATCTAAATTTAAATAATAAAAATAAATTATATAATAAATTAAATTAAATTTAAAAAAATATATATATATAATTAATTATAGTATATGGAAAAAAAATGAAATAAATGTGGAAAGAAAAATGAGATGAAAATTCATCTGAAATAGAATTATTAAAAATTAAATTTTCTTGTTGTTTCATTTGAATTTCAAAGGAGACAAGGCTGGTCCATTTTTCTACAATCTACAGAATCAGTTATATGAAGTTTATCTCTATATTAATTCATGCGAATCGGTTAAAAATTATTGTATACTTAAAGTAAGTTAATTATGAGTAATGCAGGAAATTTTTCTGATCAACATGCCTATAAAACATTGCATGTATCCTTTTTGTTACATGGATTATACAATGAGCTGTAGCTGGTTCGCACCGGTTCTATAGAATCGATTATTAAATTTTATAATAGTTAATCGAACCGGTTGTTATTTCGGAATCAATTAAATTTCAAATTAATTTTGAGGTATGTACTTCAAAAAATATAATATCGATGTATAGTATTTTTCTGTTAATGATAAAAGTAACTATGAGATGAGTATGGCAATACTCATTACCATCTATACGTATACTATTTGAAAATGTAGGTATTTTAATTACCTTTAATTCAAGACAGTATTATACCGATGTATGCTGTAGTTAACATTCATATAATAATTCATTCCTTTTCATTTAACTATTTTTTGTTTTATAAGTAATTAGCATATTTTTAGGTGTTGTTTTATTTAGAGATTAAATGCGGTTTCGAAATTTACTTGCAGATGGCACTGTTAAACCGTTAAAATGTAAACCACAACTACAAAATTTTTAAACCACAAATTTTTTTACAATAACAATCGAAAGTTATTTGCTAAGGAAACACTTTTTTGAAGTTTTCAAAGATTCTTATTTATTTGACATTGACATAGCCATATACATTTTTTAAATGGTGACTGACTGACTGATAGTTTGATTTCTTCCCGGATTGGTTAAGTTGAGAATGTTTGTGATTTTCAATTTGAACTGAGCTAATACTTTTTTAGTAATTGGAAGAATATAGTCTCTAAAAATAATTTATGAAGTTTTAATAAAAATATGTCAATTTCCATAATAAAATGGTAAATGTTATGAAAGGAGTTATCGTTGAATGGTAATTATTATTTTTATTATTTATATTTTACATTCTATTTAATAATAGCTTCTTCTAAATAATCAAAATCTTCTGGTATTTTAAAGTTTTTATCCAAATCTTTGTCAAGCATTCCAAATTTATTTTTACACCAAGTTTTTACAGTAAATACATTATCAGTCCATCTATTCGCTGCTTCAAATACTAACTAGAAAATTCATATATTTATAAAGATTTCAAAAGAAAACGCTTATAAGTTTACCTTTGATTCTTGAATTTTATATTTTGCAGTTTCAGGATCTAAATTTTTATTATTATCCACTTCCAATTCTAAATCAGTTTTTCGTTTTTTCAAAATAACAATTTCATTTTGAATTTCTTCAATTTTACCAAGATCATTTTGTTTGGATTCTTCAAATCCAATAAGTTCTTCTAATGCTGCTAATTTTGTATCTGCATTATTTATTTTATGTTTGATGTCATCAAATTTTCGTTTTAAATCTTTCAGCGTTTTCCTGTATCAACACAATTAATTGGTTTATTAAATAAAAATTTGTAATTGTAGAATTCTTGTTATTACCCTGGAAATGACCAAAAATATATTGAACTACCAATTTTTGATGTTTCTACTAAACCATCATCAACAAGTTCCTGTAAAATCGTTTTAACTGATTGTAATATAATTCCTTTTGATTTTGGTGCAATTTTTTCTAAATCTTTCAACTGGAAAACTTCAAGAGTTTCATGGAAAATTTCCAACATTTTTAATTTCTTCTCTGACACTGATAATCCTTTCTTTTTAGACATTTTTTGTCTATAACTAATTAGAAATTTGTAATTAAAATATAAATTTCTTTATTAAATTTTAGCGATCCTGCTATGAAACAATTCCTATTACATTTAGACGAAACATTAGCACTTGGGAAAAAATTTATTATTCAAGATTTAGATGAAAGTCATTTATTTATATCAACAGATATTGTCGAAACATTACAAGCACGTGTTGATGATTTAATGGATAAAATCAGTTTTCCATTACACGAAAAAGAAGCATAAATTTTCTATTTTTTTTACATACATAAACAATTAAAATTAACTTTAAAAATTATCTTTAAATAAAATGGCTGGCCGTGAATCTCATCGTATTAAAGATGCTGAAAAGAAACGAGTACTTGATGAAGCTGCACGTCGTAGACGTGTCCGTAAAGCATTAGAAGCATTAGAACAAGATAATTTTCACGAAGATCCACATGCTGATTTAGTAATGTCAAAAAAAGTACCAAAATTTCAAGATAATTTAGAAACAAGTCGTACAAAGAAATCAACAAAACGTAAAGGTTCTGAATATTATCGGGCTAAATTTCGTAAGAATTTTACACAATTATTAGAAGAAGAGAAACAATTTCGTCCTGAGCCACCGAATTATTTTAGTGCACAAGCACCACAATCAAAACGACCACCACGTCATTTTTGTGCTGTTTGTGGTAGCTTTTCAAATTATACATGTACAGCATGTGGAACTAGATATTGTTGTATTCGATGTTTGGGCACACATCAAGATACGAGATGTCTTAAATGGACGGCGTGAAAAATGTTAATTTTAAATTAATTATTAAGTATTTTATATTTAAGGATTTTTACTTCTATAATTGTAAAATTCATTAATGAATATTAAATTAGATATACATATAAATAATTATTTCAATTCTATTTTCTAATATTAATTTCACATTAATTATTTATTTACCTTTTTTATCAAAGAATTGGCAGCATGAAATCAAAATAGAACTGTCAGCTTCTTTAATTTACCCTCCGCACAAAGTTAATGAAATTCACGAACGTTTAAAAAGTTGAATTTAGTTGATTATTTTTCGAATACTCTGCACATTAGATGCAGAATATAGCTCAAGTCCATTATTGTCGGTAAATTGAGTCAATTCGAGCTTTTCCCATACAAAATTAAATCATTGTTGTATATTTACTACTGTATTCGTTGAGGAGTTTTTCACTATTTATTTATACTCGTCAATCAATAAGGACATATTACATTTTGAAAATTTAGCACTTAACAATCCTTCATCGACAATACTAAAAAAAATATTTTGGTGCTCTCAAAAATTTAGAACGAAATTTTGGTAGAGGGTAGAGCGAAAATTCTGTTGGTGTTTTTTTTGGTGTACATACAATACAAAAATTTCTATACTGTCTGTACTATTCTGAATATCTTCCAGTCAAGAAGGCTGAAGATAGAAGTAATCAATTTTTTTTAATAAAAAAATTATAATTTTGAAGTATCCGGTAAAAAAAAATTAATTATATAAATAATAATTTAATATTTTGTGATTTTTTTTATTTTTATCAAGAAGAATTAATTCAAGAACTAAAAAAGGGAACTATATATAAATAATGGCGTCCATTAGATTGCTTCAAAGCAAGGTAAGTTGTCCGAGAGAAGTCCTTGAAGGATAAACTAAAATTTACGTTTTTTAATTCAATTTTTTTCTTCCCCAATAACTGGAAATTATTGTTTACTATAAATATTACGTAAAGTTAAAAATTTTATGAATTAATTTCAATTTGAATAGTTTCTTTATTATTAATTTAAATCTTTTCAGTATTTTTTTTTTAATTTATAACCTAAATTTTTTTCTAGAATTGTTATCTAACCACTTTTTTCATAGTGGTGTTGTAATTCGGGTCAAAATTTTTACTTAAAAAAAATATAAAAAGAATTTGTTGTAAAAATTACAATAAGATATTTTAGTTAATTTGGGTATATATAAAGGATCTAAAAATAAACTAAAGGAAAATTTTTTACCTTATGATTTCAGAAAGTGTTTGTAAATTCTGCTATTTTGGCAATTTTATCTTTTGCCAAATCATGAAATTTGACTTGATTAATAATGAAATAATTAAGAGCATTAATTTACCTTCCTAAAATTATTGATTTTTTTTTGTCAATTTTCATCAATTTTCTAATTTCTATTTATATTTTAATTTTATAGCTTCTTCATCAAGCAACTGGCCGTTATGCAATTGATATTTTTTCAAGAAATTTCCATGCATCATGTGCTGTTGCTGCTAAAGTGGCATTATCAAATTTTGATTGTGATATTTATATGCCATATCAAAAATTAAATGAAACATTAGCTTGTGTTAAAGAGCGTTTAAAAAGACCATTAACATTATCCGAAAAAGTTTTATATTCTCATATAGATGATCCAGCAAATCAACCAATTGAACGTGGTGTATCATATTTACGTTTACGGCCAGATCGTGTTGCTATGCAAGATGCTACAGCCCAAATGGCATTATTACAATTTATATCATCTGGTTTACCAAAAGTTGCTGTACCATCAACAGTACATTGTGATCATTTAATTGAAGCACAAATTGGTGGTGTAAAAGATTTAGCAAGAGCAAAAGATTTAAATGCTGAGGTATATAAATTTTTGGCATCAGCATGTGCTAAATATGGTTTAGGTTTTTGGAAACCAGGTAGTGGTATTATCCATCAAATTATATTGGAGAATTATGCTTTTCCTGGTTTATTAATGATTGGTACTGATTCGCATACACCAAATGGTGGTGGATTAGGTGGTTTATGTATTGGTGTTGGTGGTGCTGATGCTGTTGATGTAATGGCTGATATACCATGGGAATTAAAATGTCCAGAAGTTATTGGTGTTTGTTTAACTGGTAAAATTTCTGGTTGGACATCACCAAAAGATGTTATATTAAAAGTTGCTGATATTTTAACGGTAAAAGGTGGTACTGGTGCTATTATTGAATATCATGGACCTGGAGTTGATTCAATTTCATGTACTGGTATGGCAACTATTTGTAATATGGGTGCTGAAATTGGTGCTACAACATCACTATTTCCATATAATAAGCGTATGGAAGATTATCTAAACGTAAGTTATTTTTTAAACTACAAAAAACAACTATTAAATTTCTATCTTACAAGAAAAAATCAAAAAAATTCCAAATAATATTTGCAGGTAACTAATCGTAAAGATATTGCTGCATTAGCTACAGCGAATAAAAATTTATTACAAGCTGATCCAGGTTGTGATTATGATCAAGTAATTGTAATTGATTTAGATACATTGGAACCACATGTAAATGGTCCATTTACACCAGATTTAGCACATCCAATTAGTAAATTAGGTGAAAATTCAAAGAAAAATGGTTATCCAATGGATATTAAAGTTGGTCTAATTGGTTCATGTACAAATTCATCATATGAGGATATGGGACGTTGTGCTAGTATTGCTAAAGATGCTATGGCACATGGTTTAAAATCAAAAATACCATTTAATGTTACACCTGGTTCAGAACAAGTACGGGCAACAATTGAACGTGATGGTATATCAAAAACATTAGATACATTTGGTGGTACTGTATTAGCAAATGCATGTGGCCCATGTATTGGTCAATGGGATCGTAAAGATGTTAAAAAAGGTGAAAAAAATACAATTGTTACATCATATAATCGTAATTTTACTGGACGTAATGATGCTAATCCAGCAACACATTGTTTTGTCACAAGGTGAGTTCAAATAGAAAGTTTTTTATACATTTTTATTAGATAGAATAAAAAATTTATTATATTTCTTCTTTGTTGCATAAGTTCGGAAATTTTTAATTAATTTTTTTTTTATAAAAACAACAAAATAATTTATAAATAGAATTTGAATTTTGTGGGCGAAGTGGGGATGTTTATACCCAACAACAATTTAAAAAAAAAATTGTTTTCTTCTTTTTTATCTCACGAATTTTATTTACGTTGTCAATAAACAAAAATGTCTTGATAAAAGATGTTGTGTGTGAGTTGAAATATCTCTCGCTCGGTTAAAAAATTCCAAATATTTTAAAGTGCGAATTAAAATGCAAATAAATGGAAATTTGATTAAAGATTAATTTATAAATTTAATTACATATTTTAAAGAAAAAATAATATCATTTGTTAATAATTATCATTTTCAATCAAATTTTTACAAATGTATACGTGAATTTATTACCATAATTTTTTGTCAAATTTCTAACTTCGCAATTGTTGAAATTAGGTAATTTTATAAATATTAATCATATTTGAAAATAAAGAGATTATATTTTTATTTACTTTGCACAATTATATTTCGAAAATTTGTTTTGTGAATATATTTACAAAAAAAAAATATAAAGCTTTTTTTCCATAATATATTTGTGATTTTTCTACTTATAATTACGATCAAATTTGATTCTATTTAAAAAACAAACTCTTAAATGATTGTTGGTAAATAATGAATTAACAAGTATTTTTATTTTTTCAATAACTTAATTTGTTATTTCAGTTCAAGTGTAAATTGTATAAAATAAACTATTTAAAATTGTATAAGTATTTATTTACATTTTATAATAACAGCTGAGTAAATTCTAGTATTATTTTTTTATAATGGAAATTTTGGTCTTTTTATATATTAACTCGATTAAAACTAAAATTACAAAATAAGTTTTATTAATTAGTAAAATAAAACATTAAAAAAAAGGTTAATTAATCAATTTGTAATGTCAAATCTTCTGATTATCTAAATAAATTAAGAAAGAAGAATTATAATTAAATTAATATTTTCATGTTTTAGTTAATTAGAATAGAAGCAAAAAATTATTAATTTTTATAGACATAATAAAAGCAAATTTATTTTAAAATAATAATTAAGAAAAAAATGGAACACAGGTTATCAATTTTAGAGTAGAATTAAATTAATTGTGATATGATAACATATATATTTAAAATTTATTTTGAAATATTAAAAATGTTTCTTATCAAAAATCCGTTTTCCCAACCAGCGTCTCTTTATAATTTAGTGATTAGTATTTTTTCTGTAACCTTAAGTGGCAGACAAACATTTTAATTACGATTACAATAAATTCATAATTTTGTATGACTAATTAGAAAAAATTTTGTTTTTTTTTAGTCCCGAAATGGTAACAGCTTTATCAATTGCTGGTCGTCTTGATTTCAATCCATTAAAAGATGAATTAACTGGTAAAGATGGTAAAAAATTCAAATTAAAATCACCATTTGGTGATGAATTACCATCAAAAGGATTTGATCCTGGTATGGATACATATGAAGCACCACCAAAAGTAAAAAAATATACAAAAAAATTGATTTAAATTTTTTATTTAATAATTTTTTTTTTTTATAGGATGGATCAAAATTAAAAGTTGATGTTGATCCAAAAAGTAATCGTCTCCAAATTTTACAACCATTTGATGTATGGGATGGTAAAGATTTAACTGATATGACAGTTTTAATTAAAGTTAAAGGTAAATGTACAACTGATCATATATCAGCTGCTGGACCATGGTTAAAATTCCGTGGTCATTTAGATAATATATCAAATAATATGTTTATTGGTGCAACAAATATTGAAAATAATGAAATGAATAAAATTAAAAACCAATTAACTGGTGAATGGGGTGGTGTACCAGATGTTGCTAGAAATTATAAAGCAAAAGGTGTTAAATGGGTAGCTGTTGGTGATGAAAATTATGGTGAAGGTTCATCTAGGGAACATGCTGCATTAGAACCACGTCATTTAGGTGGTAGGGCAATTATTGTTAAATCATTTGCCCGTATTCATGAAACAAATTTGAAAAAACAAGGTTTATTACCATTGACATTTGATAATGCAGCTGATTATGATAAGGTAAAATATAATTTTAATTTAAAAAAAAATTTTTTAATTAAAACTTGATAATGTTTTTTTTTTTCAGATCCAACCAACTGATAAAATTTCATTATTAAATCTTAAAGCAATTGCACCAGGTAAACCAATTGATTGTGAAATAAAACATGCTGATGGTAAAGTAGATAAAATTAAATTAAATCATACATTAAATGATTTACAAATTGGTTGGTTCAAAGCTGGTAGTGCATTAAATCGTATGAAACAAATTGCAGCTGGAAAGTAAAAAAAAACCAAAAACCAAAAACAAAATATTATTTTTGATGATCTTTTAAAAGAATAAAAGATAAAAACATTTATACACAAAACAATATTCGAAAGAAAAATTAAAATTGTATTTAAGTAATGATTGTCAAATTATAAATTATTAACGATAAAAAAAAAAATTCTATTTTTTTTTTAAATTTAATTTAATTTTTCCTCTTTTTTCTCTTTATTTTATTTTCAGTTTAAAATAATTTAAAAAAAAAAATAATGTTTTATCTTGTCTGACGATAATATTTATCCAATTTTGTAAATAATTTTAATATTATTGATTTTAAAAATGAAAAAAAAAACGAATTTTTTTTTAAACTTTTTTTTTTTGTTTTAACTTGTCATTTTAATTAATTTTCTTTTATTTCGTATTTTTTTTTTATTAATTTGTAATTTGCTATTGCAAAAATAATAATTTTGATTAAAAAAAAAACGTAATATATAATTATGTAGTTGACTTTTATTGTTGTCTTTTTTTTGATAGTATTAAATAAAAACTAAAAATATAAAAACGAAAACGAAAAAAAAAATGTTTTTTTAAAAATGTTTTGATTAATTTTCTTATTTAGTTTTGGAATCAAAATGAATTATAAACAATTTTAAGCTTAAAAGATTACATTTAAAAAAAAACAAATATTGTAATAGGACAATAAAAATATTTAAAATAGAAAAAAAAGTTAAATTAATTAGAAAAAAAAAACAGAAATATAATTTATTTTTTTTTGGCAGTTTAAATATTTTTGAATAGTTTTTTTGATTACCAAATTAATTGTAATGGAATTTGTGATCAAAAAAATTAATTATAGCATTAATTTGACAAATTTTACTTAAATTAAATTGAAAATAATTTCAATTTCACTTCTCAGTCAATTTTTCATTTATTAATGAAAATAGAATTTGTTGAAAAGAATTAATATGTTCATCCTTTATAAAGTGAAAACTGTCGAATATAAAGTGAATAAAATTTGAATTTTAGAATCAAATCAAATGAATCATTCGAAATTGTTTCATTTTTTTAATCAAATTACCGAGTCACCATACTAAAATAGAGAAATTTCAGTTGTTGATAATGATAATGATAAATTTGTCAGCTCAAACAAATTAAAAGAAATGATTATTGTCAATTGTTATAAAATTTGTTTATTCACATAAAATCTATATAATTAAAAAGTCATTTTTCTCTAGTATAAAATTTAAAACAATTTCTATTTTTTACATTTCAAATAAAATTAAACATCAATTATTTTAAAAATAAAATTACAAAAAAAAATTTACACAAAAAAATTAAATAAAACTGTCAAGATTCTTAATATATATATTATTCTAATCAGTAGTTGTATAGTCAAAATATAATTTATAATAATGTATTGTTATCCATGGATTTGCAATTAATCCAGATATTGATATTCTATTATCTGGATTTAATGTTAACATTCTTTCGCATATTGTTTTAATTGGTTCATCATATTGAAGATTATCAGAATTGACAAATTCTAATTTACTAAATAATAATATCATATTTAATTGTTCTAATGTACGGCAATGACAAAATGGATTATGAAATGTACATAATTCATATAATATACATCCTAATGACCATACATCAGAACGAAAATCACTATTACGACCACGTAATATTTCTGGTGCAATATATAGTGGTGTACCTAATGCACATATTGTTTCAGTTAATACATCAATATGAATAAATGATATACCAAAATCAGCTATTTTTGGTCTACCATAATTATCAATTAATACATTTTCTGGTTTTAAATCACGATGTACAACACCACGTATATGTAAATATTCTAATCCCAATAATATATCACAAAATATTTTACGTATATCAATTTCATGAAATAAAATTTTACCACGTTTATCAATTAATTGTCGTAATGTACCACCATTAGCATATTCCATAACAATATTAACAGTATTTTTATAAAAATAATATTCAATAAATTTTATTATTCTTGGATGTTTTAATTGTGATATTATATATATTTCACCACGTATCATTTTCATTTCAGATGTATGTGCATTTTTAATTTCAATTTGTTTAACACAAACCAATTGATTATTTTCAGATTTTAATCGTCGGCATAATATTACAGAACCAAAACCACCTTTACCAATTAATTTTATTGGTTGATAATTTGAATTACCCGAATTCATATTATTAAATATTTGTAATTTTTTATATATACCAAAAAAATAATAATGAACAAAAATTAATAGAGTAATTGTCATTTGGGCGCGATTAGAATTATATTTGTGTTATTATTAATAGTTGCGAAATGATAATTACTTTCGAGATAATTGTTTTTAATCCAGTTTTACTTTTTATTATAAATTATAAATAATTAACGGATTTTTTATTATAATTTTTAAAAATTATGCTTTCCAATTTAATATTTAGCTAGTACAAAATTTTATTAAAGTTACTTAGTAAGGATGCAAACCTTTTAAGATAATTGTATTTCAACTGATTTAGGCGACATCTGTTTGTTAGTTATAGATATTAATATAGGCGACATCTGTTTGTTAGTTATTATAGTTACTTAGTAAGGGTACAAACCTTTTAAAAACTTGTATTTCAATTGATTTAGGCGGCATCTGTTTGTTAGTAATAGTTAGTTATTGAGGCGACATCTGTTTGGTAGTTATTATAGTTACTTAGTAAGGATACAAACAACCCGAAAATTGTATTTCAAATTTCAATTGAAAAAAAACATATTTCTAACTTTTTCAATCACAATGTAGATGGAATTAGTTTGATTGCAAAATTGTATATTTTCACTGCAAATTTGTGGCGCCTAAAGAAAATTGTAAAAATGATTATAAATTTTTTGTAGTTTGTCCATTAATTAACAGGTGGAGCTAATTGAGTTTTATAGTTTGTCCATTTATTGACAGGTGGAGTTAATTGATTAGTCGTTATTTATTATTATTATAATAAAGAAGGAACCGGAAGTGAAATTTATTATCGTTGATGGGTAAATAGCTCAATTGACTTTTTCCTAACTAAAAATGAAAATTTAAATAATTAGAATAAATTAATGCGGCAATTTCTGTCAAATTGTGAAATATATTTATTAAATTAAATTTACCTAATTGATCAATTTTCGTAATTTGATTTAATTGATAATAAAATAAGCTTTATATACAACTTCTTTCTTATTACTAAAATAAATCATCTTTTTTTCCATTTTAAATTTCTACAAAATTATTAACAATAACAACGGAAAACTTTTCCTATATCTATTTATTACTCCATTAAGCAAACATGCATCTAATCTATAATAAAAATAATTAACCATCGTCCAAAAAAAAAAAATCAGAAAAATCTCCAAAATTGAAAAAAAAATTTATAAGTACACCTGGTCTAAAAAAATCATCATGTCAAGGAAGCAATTTTTTTTCCACAAACAAAAAAACACGAAAAAGAGATCAACTTTAAAAAAAAAATTTCCAAATTCTTTCTTGTAATTTTCTATATCCATGAAAATCGAATCTCATCCGCAATTAGAAATCTAAACATTATAGAAAGAAAACAAAATATTAAAATTTTTGTTGTCCAAAAATAAAAAAGATCAAAGCGCATTACCAATAATAAAAAAAGTGCTTTACAAAAAAACCTTCACCCGCTTGGTAGCACATGGTATACAACTTAGACACGAGCTCCCCAAAATGCATTATACAAGTATATAACATTATATAAATGACATCTTCCGCTCCACACAGTTGGATATTTCTTATACATTTCCCACAGATGGGTTGGTAAAAGGGGTTGGGGGAGGCACACATATAGATAATTATATACAAAAATATTTATTTCAATCTAAATAGTAAAAGAAAAAAAAAACGCAAAACAACTGTTCACACATCCCGGAAGCAAATATTTTCTAAAATTAACAAAAATGAAAGAAAAGAAAAAAAAACCAAATGAACTAAATTTTTTTCTTCTCTTTTTCATTATTTTAATGATGAAAAAAAAAAAAAATGTGAAGAAATTTTAATTTAAGGAGAAATAAAAAATTTTCTTTAAATCCATTCATAAAAAGCTAGATACAAAAATATATGAAATTTTAAGTGCCAAGAAATATTTTTGTGTCCCTTAATGTTTTATACCTCTGAACGGATTTAATATTTTTTTTATACTAATTTACAAGCCCACGTTTTGAAATAAGAAAATATATTATACATAGTACACGTTAATAACAAGTGAACTATATATAATACTCAGGATGTTTAATAATTTAATGATTCTATAGAGCATAGTTCCAATAAAAATAACCAAAGGTATGAGGCATTTATATATAAACGATGAAATTTATTGCAAATTTAATGTGATTTTTTTTGGTAAGTGAATTAAATAGAATAAAAAATTTTAATTGCTTTTAATGGTGATATGGTATACAATCTAAATCGAGAAATTGGTTGGGAGAATATTGCCAATACACACACAAGGATTTATAGTAGGGTCATAATTATATAATTTTTGTCTGATCAGGATAAAAATAGATTTCAATTTCGATATATTTAATTACATAATTAAATCTTTAGAATATCCTTAATTCAGCAGCTGAAAATGAATTAATAATCTGCTCTGCAGGTCATCTAAAAAATATATATAAAACTTTCAAAAAATCAAATATGAAAATGTTAACCAACAAAACATTTTCCAATTTACTCTGAAGTACTTTTCTTTTTGAATTTACTAAATGGGTTCTTGCATATCATCCGAAAAAAAATAAATTGATGAATGAATCGGTCAAGTTAATTGAATAAAAGTGGAGGTGGCAAAAGTGATTTTTGTCTGGGCTAAAACGTATCCAATTTTTTTTTTTGCAAATTAATACTTTTCTATACGAATTATCTATGCTATGAGATTGTCTTCTAAATCGGAAGAGATACCATAAACTAAAATTTGTTTGTTATTTTCATAGATTTTAGGGTTTATTACTTAACACTCTACTAAATAGATATAAGCTTTTTTGATAGTCATTCATAACATCAACACACCAGCAATAAGGCGTCATCTAAAAAAAAAATGTTTATGTATCACTGAAAATATTTGCAAAAAAAAATTAAAATTATTTCTGTTTTTCCGATTTTCCTATATGCATAGTTTTTTCTTTTCTATTTTGTTAATGGACGTGTGGAATTCATAGTCACACAAATTCCACCCCATCAAAGTTTTAGTAATGTAATAGCAGCTGATATAATAGCAAAAAAAAAAAGGAAAAAATAGAAAATTTTATGGATGTATGATACAGAGATAGAGAATGGAGTATGGTAAAATAGAAATTGAGGATGTCTAGCACCAGGTTGGCGCCAATCGATCAAGATATAGATTAAAAAATATATATATAAATGTAGCTTACCCATATAGAATATAATATAGAAAATAGAAAGGAAGGATAAAATAATAAAAATCACTGCGACATTAAAAATGGTTTTTCATACTCTGCTGAGAGGTTGGAAAAATATAAATTTAGACATTTAAAAAAAGATTGTAAATTTATTAGATAGATAGGAAGGAAAATTTGGGATGCAATAATATTATAATGTTGTGATAATTTTTTAGCTTAAATATATATTTTGGGGTGAAATTAAGAAAAAGTATAATGAAGAAGGTAAGAAAATATAAATTTCATTTTGAAACATTTTATGCGCTCGGTTGATTAAATTTGGATAGAAAGGATAATAAAATATTTAAAGTTCACAACTGTGTACCAAATGTAAGAAAAGATATTGAATATTAAGAATATTACAATAGTAAATTGAAATTTTTGAAAGGTTAATAGAGATTTTATTATAGAAATTGAATATATATATTTGGGATTGGGATGATGTAGAAATTTTGAATTTGATATTATAAATCTGCTTTATTAAAAGGTTATAATAAAGTATACACTGTCTGTTGATGGAAAATCTTCTATGGATCTGGAGAAACATAACGCTAACTAATATGGTGATAGAGACTCGACTGCGGTTGCAATACGGCAAATTTTATTGAAAAATCAAATAACTATTTTCTCCCAGTTAAAAGGATATTGAGGAGTACAAAGAGAATTTATGGGTCCCGGAACATTTCCTTAATAGGAATGTGTCTAAAATAGTTCTTCAAATTAATTTTCCCTTAATTGCGGTTTCCCAAATTTCCAATACTTTTCGAATTTTTCGGCAAATTTCCATAACTTTTCGAACTTTTCGGCAAATAGTAGATCAATAGAAAAATAAAAAGTTTACCTAGGAAACTCTACTTTTATTAAATATCTTAAATATAAATAATTAATATTAAAAAAGGATGAAAGAGGCAAAGAATAATAGTTCAGTTATAAGAGAAATTTTAATTACTTCTACAATCACATATAATAAAGAATCCTTTTTGTCATTACTAACAAATTTATAGTCATTTGAAACCACAAAACTAAAGTATGTCTACTAAACCTTAAGAATCTTAAGGATACTCTTTACATTTGGAAATATTGTTTAAGATTTTAAGGATACCATTAAAAATTTCCTTGTTTCAGTTAATTAAATTAAATCATTTCCAATAATATTTAAGAAAATTTCTGAAAATTCCCAATCTAATTTGTCTATTGAATGAATAATTTTTTTTCCAAGTTTTTCCAAAGTTTCTGAACATTTCCTTCTATATAAAATTATTATCCACTTTTTTCCACAAATAACTAAGTGCCTAAGTACATATATTTTTTTTATGCAGTAATACAGGAATAAAAAGCACAGATGTTTAGCTCCACAATTACGATTCTATGTTTAATTAATAGAAAATTTCAAATAACTTAAAAATTTTAATGTTTTATATTTTTGTGGGGGTACGCAAAAAACAAATTTTCTTTTATTTTCTTTAAGAAATTTATTTAACAAATAAAATATATCTAATTTATTTTCAATGAAAATTAAGTGAGAAAATATTTAAGATAAAATAAAAACCAAAATCAAATTAATAAATAATTTCTACTAACAAATGGAAAATGAAAATTAAAATTTCAAAAAAATTATAATTTTCCAGGTCATTCACAATTTTACTATTTAGATAAATCTAATTTATAATAATTTTTTATTTCATTTTTTCATTTTTAAAATGAAATTTTTACTCGCATTTTTTGAAATAAGCTAAATTTTCTATTAAGAAACATTTTTCTTTTTTTTTCTATCTGGCGGCAATTCGAAATAATAAAACATCTGGGCCGATAAAAATGTGAAACAAAAATCTTTTTAAAAGTGATTTTTAATGTTTGTCGTTATAATAGCATAAAACAAAAATTTAAGAATAATGTCGCGACGCCATCCGCAAATCTTTAGTTGGATAAATTAACTCGAAATAAAAAAAAAAACAAAATTTGAAATATTTATTTTTTGTGAAAGATTAAAAGCAACAAGATTTCTTCTATAGCTAAACCAAAATTATTTAAGGAATTATATAGTAAAGAAATTATCTAAAAAAGAATTCTTTGGCATTCCCCATCATTGTGTTCATAGAGAAATATGTATAGGTACTAACTAAAATCATTCAAAGATTACATGGTAAAAAATAATTTTCTGGTATAATGGTTTTTAAGACAGAAAAAATAGACAAAATAACAAATAATGTAAATATTTTTTTTTATTATTATTTTATGCAACAAAGTCACCATCATAATCGCCTGCCGTCTATTAAATTGCCATAAGATTTGTTGTCTTAGTCTAATAGTCCGATATTAAATTTAATATTAATAAAGATTAGAATCTAATATTATTTAATGGAGGATAATTTAAGGGGAAAACATTCAAAGTCTTTTTTTAACAATGTATATAATTTAAGATGTTAATGGCCTAGGATTGCCGGTTTGGCCCATATTCATATAATAAAAATAGGATAGAAAATTTTGGGAGATTTTATCTTAAAAAAAAAGCGGAATTTCTTGTGGCAAAATGTTATGGTTATGAGGTGAATAAAAGGATATGTATACAATAATTATTTCGATATACAACTTCAATCAATCAATCAATTGATTTTCAGTGACTTTTCAAAATTGAAAAAGAATTTCATTTACCAAAATCAATTATAAAATTAAAGTATACCTGAAATTAAGCTGTGATTGCAATATATTTTTAATTTACAAATGGACTAAATTATCTAATCAAACACGAGTTCATTGATAATCTAGATATCGAATTGTCTAGATATCGTATTAAATTGATGGTATATGTATAGACAAAATATGGACACTAAACCATATCAGGTATATAAATAAAACATTCTAGCTTATTATTGCTGAAACTATGAACTAAAAATTGAATTTAAGACAATACTGACCGGAATTGACATAAAATTATTCTGTGATTAACTAAAACTATATTTCCTAGGTTTATCGATCACAACCAGAACCTTAAATCGATACTATACATTAACATATTGCGTCGAGTTGATTAAATTGCCCAATTAGTGTATACTAATACGAGGTATATCTCTTAATTTAAATATTTTAATAGGTCAAGAACGTTCTCCACATAACTTACATAAATATAAACAGAATTCATGATAATTAATCATCAAATTATAATGCTCTTGGCTCTTAATCTATATACCAGGCACACACTAAATATCAAAATCATTTGTTTACATACAAAAAAAAACAATAATCTTTTTATTATTGTCGACAAATTTAGCTTAATTTCATCTTATTTTCTTTTCAAACTTTTCTAATTTTAATGGATCTAAAAAAGAATATGTTTTTTTTTTTGTATCACAAAAAAATCTTAAAAATTCTATGGTCTGGGTAATATTAAGTTATCCTGAACGCCATCAGAGCTACTAAAAGCAGTTAGCAGAAAAATGATATTGTTTTTCTTTGTATACATATAAAATATATAAAAAAGTATATTATAGAAACAGAAAGCATCAGGTCAGACTGTTTAGAGACACATAAATAAATAAATTTAACATTCAAGTTGTGGAAAATTGAAATATTTAAAATGTTGGAAAAAAAAATTAGTAAGACAAATTATAGAACGAAAGATTCATTTAAAATTAATTCAGCAAAAGCTGAAAATTTTAGCAATTTAAACAATTCTTAAAGTACAAATTTTGCAATAAATTTAATTATTCAGAAACTTAAAAGGGTTATAAAAAATATATTTTTGTTGAAATTATAATCTTACTCATTTTTTTTAAGTAATTCAGTTGGTCCAATTCTAGTCTTCTATCTAGACATTAATTTCATCTAGAATTCCCAACAGAAAAGCAGAAATTTTTTCAATAAAACAAATTTTACAATACTAGAGTATATATCATCTCTTTTTTTCGTGTTGGTTGAAAATGAAAAAAATTAATTAATTCTATGTTATGTGCTAGGGAATTGGGGGAATTAGATAGATGGGTTAAAGTATATTGTGTAATGAGTGGGTGTGAAATAAGAAAAAACTATACAAAATATCATTTTGGCGCCCATCATATGTAATTGAAATTGACACTCATACAAATTATATATTGTAAATTTGAATTAGATTGTTTTAAAAACACAAGAAAAAAAAATTCCTCTAAATCAAAAATATTTTGATTTGTAAACACACCAACATAAAAATAATAATAATAAAAGAAAATTTAATTTTATAAATTCATTTAAGTTTAATGATTGAGATTTTCAATGGATTTCGTAAATATATGTGAAAATGTTGTAATTTTTTTCGTGTAAAGTGGAATTTTACAGAGAATTTATTATTATTATTTTTTTTTTTAGTTTTTGAAATTAAAATGAATAAAATACCAAAGCAGCTTCCGATGTTCATTTATTTTATTTGATATTTTAGTATAGAACATTTTGGCATCTTGATAATTATTTTATTACCAATTTATAATTGAGGATGACCTCTATAATATCTGAGAGATTTATTACAAAATTTATGTTGGCACTTAAAAAAAGAAGATAATTTTTGGTTTTTATTGAATTTATGTTTTGAAATTCTGAATTTATCAATAAATTTTTAATTTAAAATTAAGTTCTAGGGGGTAACAGCTCTCTGAGTAGTGAGTACATTAATTAAATTTGACTATGATATTAAAAAGGCACTATCGCCAGCGTTATACATATTTGATGTCAAGATCTAGGATTCCATTCTGATTCAAGTCTAAAGAATAGGAAATAAGACCTTTAGTAAACATTAATTTTACTATCAGAAAATTGATTAAACAGAAAATTGATCTTTGCTAGACATTATAGGTGATGAATTACCTTTTGCACGAAATATTTTGGTTAATAGTTCTTTGTTCTTCAGAAATTTTTCTCGAAATTTAGTATTCTTTCTCGAACTATCAAAATTGATCTTAATTTAATGTTAAAATTGATGACTAAAAAATTCTATATTGCAAAATAATCTATTAACTTTTGATTTATAAAATGAATATTTTGCAATCATTTTCTATGAAAAACTTTTCGAATAATTTTTTTTGCCAAATTAATTTAATTTAAACAATCAATACAAAAGAATTTCTCAATTATTAGGTTATTCTTAAATTAATTGGCAATCTTTAATACTTTATTTCAACACTGTATTAAAGGCGCCATACCAAACATTTCTGACCTAAAAAAAAAAATTCGACATGGTAATTTTTATTATCATTTTTTTGAATGTTCAGTTAAATTCTCTTGTGACACTGATACTTTTCAGTATTATAAAAATTCAATAAAAAAAGAAGATTCATTTCATGCCAATATACTTTAATATATAGTTTTTTTTTTTGTGTCCAACCCAGATCATCCCTTGATCACTTTCATTGGGAATGATCAAAGATCAATTTTTGCCGACTGGCAGTGATTTTAAATTTTTTATATGTAATTTGTTATTTTTTTTGGCAATCATAATAAAAAAAAAATCAAATTAATTGAAGAAAAAAAAATATAATTTTTTTTTATCAGAAAAAATCTCATACACTTGACTGACCTAAAAGTGTCAAATTCTTCAATTGTGACTACAAAAAATTTGAGTTAAAAAAAAATTTATATAAAATTAAATAAAATTTAAGCAAAAAAAAATTATAATAAAGCAGTTTCAATTTCAAGAATTAAATTTTATTTAGCTATATAGTGTCATTGATGCTTACTGACTGCTCTTCACATAAAGCAAGTATTTTGGGTATTAACGAAAAAATTAACGTACAATTGTAAGTAATATGCGGTTAAATGGGATAAATTGTGTTTTGAAGTACCTTAAAAACCTATTCCATAATTCAATTTTAGGGCAATAAGTAACTATTGACCTCTTGATCAATTTCAGATAACTTAAATTTGCAGAATTGTACCTAAAATGTTGTTCTGAGCTGAGGTATAAAATAGTGAAATTTCTGGAAATCATTTGGAAATTAAATTCCACTGTTATTAAAATGAATTTTAAAGCTTAGATCACTGCTCATTTTTCTGTATTCTTTAAGAAAATTCCTGTAGATGACAACAGGACATCATAGATTATTTAAATTCATAGATAATAGATTATTTCAATTTAAGAATCTTAAGGGCCACAGAAATATGAAACTACGAATTTTTTAGCTAATTTTAATCCTCATTTAAATAAGAATTTTCCTATTTTAAAAACCAGATATCGAATACAATTTAATCTTTAAAAAGCTGTCATATAAAATGTACAAGACTACAATCGGAATTCCTTATCCAAAAGATAATTTATCCTATAAAAAACAACAATTTTCAAAATATTTCTGTTTCTTTTCAAAATACTAATAAAATTTTCTAATCAATAGAAATCAAATTTATATTTAAACAAATCAAAATTCTGAAAATTTTCTCACCTTTATGTATATACAACATTAAAAAAAATATCCTTTTTAAGGATTATACAAAGTAAAAATATTCTCATACTTTCACCATTTTTTCTATCTATTTTTTATTATTGTAATGAAATAAATTAGAATCCAATAAATTTCGATAATTTTAATTCAATTTATAAAAGAAGAAATAATATCAAAATTTATTTTTTTCTATATAATCTCGGATAAAGGATTTCTTTATTTCACCTTGTAATCAATTTGACATTTATTAGAAGTTATTATATCAAAGAAAAAAACATATTTTTTCTAATAAAAAAAGGTAAATAATAAATACCAATTTTCTATAAGAAAAAAAAACAGGTAATCCCCTGCCAAAAGAAACCTGATTCCACACCAACGAAAAAAAAAACAAAATAGACCATGACCCCTAAAACATTTAACTTATACCATCATAAATTTATTTATTTTTCCTTAGACTACAACACCTTCTCAAGGATATTAGAAAAAAAAATTGATATAAGTTAAATGATCCGCGATCAGGTGATTTTTATAAATGATGCAATTCAAAATATCACCTGTAGGGCAAATTATATTTATATACACAAGAAAATTACCCCAGGTAAATTTCTCCGGAAACTTCTGGTTTCTAATGAATGTTATTTAGAGAGTTGTGTACGTATTTCTGTATAAATCATCATTTTAATAATGTATTCGAATCCTTTTTATACACACACGACGGTCTCCGTGATACTATAAAACTTGTGTTTATTGATACATAAAGAGTGAATCATAATCCCGAAAATAGACTGTAATTACTTTTAAATTTTCGATAAAATATCGACTCTCAGATGTTAAATTCTGTTTTTTTTTTCTTTATTAGTTTTGTTTTACACCTGCAGGCCAGAAGGATCAAATTTTTATTGTTAAAAAAAATTTGATGCCGCTTGCAGGTTATCTAAAAAAAAAATTAATTTTTGATAAGAATTTTTGTCTTGGTTTTATTTATTTTTTTGCGTATGGCTTTCATTGAATTTAGTTTTGGGTTGATACCAAAAAAATATTGTTTTGTGGTGGAACTTAATTAGTATTTCAATTATTTTTTTTAGGGAATGAAATACAGAGAGCCGCGCACAGGTAAAATGGGAATTTCTTAATTAATGTTCAATGGTTTTTCGTTTTGTTAATGTTCAATTAATAAAATGGATTGTAATAAATTTTTGGAATATATAGAGAAAATCTTGTAAATGCAAGTTAGTTTAATTAAGTCGAATTTGAAAAAAAGGTAATTAAAATTTATGATCAAACTTTTTCATAAATTTTCAATACCAAAGAATGATACCATTAAAAATTTCTGTAGAGGATCGATCCCAGAGGAAAAACGATGATAATTCCTACAGAAGGAAATTGTGCAGTGGCAGATGAAAAAGTATTTGATCAGAATTGAAAGACAAAGATGTTCATAAAAGTCAATTACATATATGAAAATATGACAGGTATCTAATTGCTATAGTATATTTGTAAATATGGTTGAGTATCCATGACATATTAGTAAAATAAAATTTATAACAAAATAAACTGAAGAATCAACGATGTGTATACCATGGACATGTAGAATTTTCAACACAAATGTTAATAAATCAAATATATTTTTGCCATAACATTGTCCAAAATTGGAAGCAATAATATATTAAAATTAAAATATTAAATAATTATAATTTAGTCATACATTAATCAGATATTTATTAATTCATCATTTCTTAAAGATATCAAAAAACGCTTTTACTTACCAATAATAAATACGAAACACGTTCCAAAATAATTAAAAAAAAAAATGGAAATATTACCTTGGATTTTGTACAAAACTATTTACACTTTTCAAATATGAATTATGTATATTATTTAATCGAATAATAAATATAATATAAAAATAACGCGCCATAATTATAAAAATAACTTTTCAAAAAGTTGACATGATCAAGTCAAAAAATAATAAATAATAAATTAAATTGATTATTTTTGATATTGATGGTATATGAAATATATAACAAACAAATAATTTATAAATGGCGCTAATAATTTCATAAAGAAGTTGTCAATTTGAATTGAGTGACTCTGGTTTGGAAATTTCAAAATAGGTAAAATAAAAATTTTGATTAAAGTTTATAGTAAAAAAGAAATTGTCCAGAATTTTTGTGATTAGTTTCGAAAATTGGTGAATGATAATTGCATATGGAAATGAATACAGAATTTATTTAAGTTATATGATTAAATTAATTAATTAAAATTAGTAATAGAAATTTACGATATAGTATAATAGCAAATATACCAGAAGAAATGATTTGATACTAACAAAGATGATTACTTTAGGCCCAAATTTTATAAAATGTCTGTTAGATATAAAGTGAAGAAACGCTAAAATTTATAATATCTTCTTAATCTTTCCTTTTGCTAAATAGGCAACTAATAACAAGTTTTTAACTAGAATTTTGTTATTCAAATAATCATTTACCATCCGAAGAAATTATATTAATTAAAATTAATTATAATTTTTATAAAAATATCCTTTTTTTTCCTGAATCAGTAAATTAAAAGAAATTTTTCCGACTAACAAAACATAAATTGTTTTTCAATTTTTGCGGCATAATTTCATTATGAATATAATAAAAAAAATTATATTATATAAATCAAAATGATGAAATTCCAGATTTTATACATAATACTTAATATAAAATTTAGTAATTTTCATAACTTGATGACTCTGGACATTATGAATAACTACTTTAAATTCATAAACATATGTTTGCAATAAAAATGTGTCCATTGAACAAAATTCCAATCATCCAAAAACAAGTAAAAATTGTTTCTTTTTGGTGTTATAAAAGCATCGGCAACATTTATCGTTGCAGAAAATTCTTCTTCTGAGATTTTTTTTTTTTCATATGGAATTTTTGATTACACAAAGCATAAATATTATGAAGAAAAAAAAAATTAATTGAAAATTCATGATTTTCATTTTAAAGCGCATTGAAAAAAATAAATAAAAATATTTTTGTTTACATTTTTGTAATAAATAATAAATTCATTTTTATATCATATCTTTTTAATATACAACTTTTAGTTTACTCTCTTTCTCTGCCTATGAAAAATTTTTACCTGTCGTCCTATAAATGAGCGGTTATTACGCGGCGGCCGGTGGTTATCAAATAAATTATATTTTACAGAATATTTTTTTTTTTTAAGATAATATACAGAAGAAGAAAAAAAGATACAGGAGATTCTTAACTTGTCAATCTTTCTTGTTAATCAAAATTTTTACAATGTACATAAATGTGATTGCAAATTGATATTATTTTTTTTTTTAGAATATGTTATAAACATATAAATTTATGTTTAACAATAATTATTTATATAATTTTTTTTTATGATTTTTGATTAGATAATGAATTTTGTTAGTTAAATATTTTTAATGTAAAAGTTTTTTTAGTTTTAATTGAAAATTAGAGAAATTTTTTAAAAATGTTTAAAATATTTTTGTTATTTAATTAAAATTTGATGGGAAATTTGTTTCAGTGATTTCAAAATTTTGATAAAAATTGTGGAAAATTTTGAATCGTCGAAAATCCTTAACTTATAATATAATATTTTGACTTTTCATAGTCATTTAGTATAGGTAACATTTTAAGCTTAGATGTAGTCAATTAATTATCGACACATCACCATTAGTGAACTAGGACAGAGAATAAAGTGAATATTGAAGCATATCTGCATCTTTCAAAATTGAAGAGCTAAGTAAATTTTGTATCCTTACATACATTGTCATTCCTTTCAGAATTTACTTAACAGACGATTTAATTTATAAAGAATTTCAATTAATTAATACCAAAATCAGTCAACATCATATTAAAAATTATCCTTCTCAATTCACTTGTTCATTTAATTACAGAATTTTCGAAATTTTTCTTATAAATATATTTATGTAAATTTCCTCAGAATATAATCAATTTTTAAATATATTTTCAAAATCATCAAACTAATTAAAAAATAATCTTCTTTGATTTGCTCCACTATTTAATTTATTGCCAGTTACTTAATATTTTTTGGGGGAAATCTTTCTGCTCCAACTACCAAAATGGCAAAAACTATCACATAAAAATCATTTTATGTTTAAAAAAAAAAGAAAACTTTTTAAACTAATTATAAAAATGTTGCCCTCTGGGTATAAACTTTTAAAGAAAAACCATATTATTTTTACATCATAAAAAAAAATTGTGATTATAAAACGTAACAAATCTTCAAAAAGGACCAACAAAAATTAATATTAAAATTCCCAATGGGGAGTAATTTATCTGAAAAATATTTCAGAAACAGAAAAAAAACAATAAACGGAACGATCTAATCGAAAAGGTGGAAGATCACTAACTTTTTTTTTTATTTATTTATTTTTGTGGGTCCCCAGAATTTTAGACTTTTTCTACATTAAATAAAAAAAAAATTACCTTTTTGATTATAACACAAAAAAAAACTGATGTTGAGACACCTGAACCTGAAAAAAAATGATTTTCTTTTTCCTGTAAAATAATAATTTTGTTGATGGACCAGTTTTTTAAGTCGAACCTGTCAAAAGATAAATTGTATAAGGGATTTTGATTCCTGGGGAACAGAATACGAACAAAAAAAAATGAAACAGTGAATTTTTTTAGTTATAAATTGTAAAGGAACCAATCTGATAATAATAATTTTAAAGATCTTCCCAATCATTTTTATCTGTTGGTATATAAGAAAAATTCTTCTGGTATTTAAGAACTACTGATACCGGTAAAAGAATTTATGTTCAAAAGAACAGGTGTGCATTTGATTCTTCTTTTTTTTTTTTTAAATAAAGATTGTGATGGTTCAAATTTTATCTGTTAACAATAAAATTATCTCTTGATAGAGATAAGGTCAAAGATTTTATTGCAGATTATATGTGAAATTTTGTTAAATTGAATCATTATTAGTTAAAAAATGGTCAGAAATTTTAATGTAAAAAAGAAATTGCCTACTAATATTAAAGATTTGCTGAGATTATTAAATGAATGGACAGAAAGGCAGTTAATTTGACAGAAAATAAGTTTAATTGAAAATAGATTTTTTATCTCATAAGAGCTGTGCAGATTAGAAGCATGAAGTTTCACGATAATTTCAAAGATCATATTCTTAACAGTTTATCTAGTCTCATATTCAGACTACCTAACTGATATAATGTAACGTGATAATTTTTGCATTTGCGCAGGATTGGCACAAAGGTTAAGTATAGGTGAACCAGTTTATTCATTGTTTCTTCAGTCAATTTTCAGCCCTGGTTTATTCCCTTAAAGATTAAATTTTTATAGTACCACAATTAGGAATTTTCAAAATGTTTCACAACCACTTATTAAGCAAGATTGGTCTATCTATAGGAAGTCTCGATAGCATTTTGTATTAATATTATCACCAAACTATTTAACCGTCTCTAATTACGGAAAGTGTCGCTGTTAACATATTTATTTATAATTAATCGGCAAAAAAACTTCATTTACTATGTTTTCGTAATTATGCTAACTACATAAAGTTGATTAAACAAAAATTATTATCTATATCTATGTGTAACTGCATCACATCATAAAATATTTACAATACTTTATATCTTATTTATATGATAAGCAAAGTAATGTGTACATTCAACAAAAAAATTTTTTAATATTATGTTGTTACACTATGTGCCCCCATAAATTTTATCATCTCATCTCAGGTTACCCACAAATATTTTCATCTATACAAAAAAAAAAACAATTTTGGTTTTTTATTACAATAAAGAAGAAGATTTTTTTTAAAGATACAATTAAAAGGTGGAAAACAGAACTGAAACACGCGGTTTTTTTCAGTATTTTTTTTCCACATTGTTGATTTTTATATTATACCAAAAAAAAAAAACCTTATAGAGTCAAGGTGATAACTACTGGGTATTAAGTATATTTGGCTAACTGGTTTTTTGAGGATATTTAATCCGATTATATACCAAAACAACAACATAAAAACAAAATTGAATGAATGAATGGAGGATTGTTATTTTTATGGAATGCTAAAGAATTTATCAATTTTTTTTTAATGCAAGAAATAATTTTTTTTTTGTGTTTGAAAAAAAATTGCATGAACACGACAAAAATAAGAGTGGAATGTTTCTGCTGGACATAGTTAATGTTTGGAATTATATATGCTATAAAATTGATAATATTATAAATAATGTTATTAATAAAATATTTTTGAAAGCCAGAAATTAAATTTTATATTTAAATAAAATTTTAATTAAGGATATTCAGGATCCTAAGGATGTATAGTAGTATTTGGAATGATATGCTAGTATATGATTCTATTTTTTATTATAGTTTCAATTATTCAAGTTTCTGTTCTTCTTGAATTATAATACGTGCGATGCGACAGTGCCAGAACTGGTTCTACTTAAGTCTATGTCTATGAGGTATCCCCTCTTAATTTATAATTTATCTATATTATATAAATTATATATTGATAAATTTCCTACATAAATCTGAATTATAATAAAATCAATTTGACTACATGATCAGATGGAACTTGTTGAATCAGAAACGACAGGGATCAAAGAAATTCTTAAATTACTTCAAAATCTTAATTATCCCTAAGGAATTTGATTGAAATTGCTGGTCAATGTTAATATATAAGCATAGTGGTGAATTTATTAAAAGAGCACCAAAATTAATAATTATTTCTGTAACTAAGAATCATTTTGTCTCAACTAATTTCTACAATATTCGGATACCAGATTTCCCTTTTAAAGATTAATATTCAACAGATTTGTAAAAATTTTGATCCTTTTCTACAGATTATATAAATTAATATTAGAATTATAGCAATTGTGATATTAGAAAGAAATATAGTGTATCATTTTCAGATTTAGGATTAAATATGTTGGTCAAAATAGTAAATAATTAAGATTTCTGCAAAAAGTTATTCTCTTTGTAACTAAACCGAAAAACGCCTTTAGAATATAGATTATCATTTTATTACTAACACCAACTACAGAAAACATCTTGTCATAATTATTGTTTAAATATCCTAAACTGTACTTCAATTTTATATTATGAACCAAAGTTTACCAGCATTTTAGATCACATCATTAAATTATACTTAAAGAAAATCACTTTTTGCAAACTCAGAGACTCCAAAAAATTTATTGATTGGTAATTTAAGTAAAGTACATTTAAAGAATATTTTTCTCCTATATAGAAAATCACCACTCTTCCTTTGAGTATATTAATTGAATTTCATTTTTATTAATAAACTTTATTTAAAAAAAAAAAACTTAAAAGATATTTTTCTCCTGTATAATAAATCCATTCATCATTTTCTTATATTAATTCTTTTTAATATTTTATAGATAAAATTAATGATGCATTGACATTTAATGTTACTATTATTATAAATGCTACTTATAATTTTCCATTTATTCCGAAATATATTTTCTTTATATACGAGTATAGTTAATAATTCTCTCATGCCATTTAGTCGCCAGACATTTTTCGTTTTGTTATGTCATAGAGACGAAAGAATATAATGTATAAAAGGACATTTTTTGTTTGTAGATTGTAGAAATCAACTCCTAAATGACAGTATATTAAAAACAATTGGCTTTTTAGTTTACCAAAATAAATGCAAGTAAGTAAATGCGTCCCAATGGAAATTTATTATTAATTTTTTTAGAACTTGTTATTAAAACTTTATTTCTATAATATTCTAAACCAACGTCAAAGAGACTTAAAAAAAAGTCAATTTTTCGTGATCTTAACCTAAAAAACAAAAAATTCAGTTCTTCTTAAAAGTCATTTTGATATGAAATGATATTTTTTTTTTAATGAAATTCTCGTTTTAATAAATTAGTTTTTTTGTTGTTTTTTTTTTATTATTATTTATTATTTTTTTTTGAGAATTTCTTAAAGTTTTTGAATTGTGCAAAATTGCAATATTATATATACAATCCAGAGACAATGCGAAGAATCGATCAGAGATTCCATAACAATTTTTATTATTGAATCTCATAGGAGGCATAACATAAATATTTGTTGTATATTAAAAATTATAATCAATATTTAGTATAGTTTTTTTTTTATATTTTTATTTGTATCTTTCGGTAACTTCTTTATTTTTTTCCCAAAGAATATAAATTTTTTATTTTCACAAAAATTTTATATAATGCGAAATTTTGTATAAAAAAAAAATTGAATTGACATTTTACATACATACTACTCGTATTATATATATTTAACGAAAAACATTCCATTTGGTATATAAGAAATTCATAATAAAAAATATGTTGAGAAACATAAAACAACAAAATTATGTATGAAATAGTAACGAGATACAATCATGTCTACATGTGTCGCAATCAAAAATGATATTATTTATATAATTTTTCTGTTATTGTTGTAACATTTATGATGGACAGAAATGAAGAAAAGTAGTAACTTTGTGTGTGATGTTTAATGTTCAAAATTATAAAAAGTTCTGTAATAAAAAGGAATCATATTTGTATATGTATAGTTTTTATTTCTAATTTTATTTACATAATTTAATTTATGTTTTACAATATTTATTTATGTTTTTCTTGCGTTGATATCAAAGAAATATTTTAGATACAAAAATTTGAGATATTGCAGTAATAAAACAAATTGAAATTTAGTTATTAATAATAAAAATTAACTTCGATTTTATTTTGTAACAATTAAGGACCTTTTTAGTCTTAAGTATTTTTATATGGATGAATTATTTAGTGAGAAATTACTGTTCAAGTTGTTCTGTGAGTCCAAAAATTTAAATTTACCTGGAAAAATTTGATATAACATAATGGTTCGAATGAGCGTGATAGTGCCAGTGGAATTAGGTTGTCCCATTATTGATGAAGCATGTGAGAAAGGTGAAATTCAATACAATTTCTGAGCAATTAAAGAAGAAAAAGTTTATTTATAAAAGTTTTCACCCTATAATTAAATTATTAAGCCAAATAGGTCTCTGGGTCGCAATTTTAACATTATAACCTCAGTGCAAACAGATTTTTAATTTCAGATTTGATTAATGAAGTCAAATAATTAAAATTTCAACAATTTCATATCACAATGAATTTAATATTAAAGTATAAAATTCAGCTTAAAAAAAAAAAGAGTAAAGAATATAACAACTAAAATATTTCCAAATGACATTGAATAAAAATTTTGATGTCTCTGAACTTGAAAGTTTTTAAATCGATATTTTTATGATATCTTTTTTTTTCTAAAAATTTGATTATTAATTGAAAAATGTAATATTTTTTATTATTATGATTATTAAATAAGAACGACGATCAAAATGAATCGACGACAGAAAGGCCAAAAGGTTAACAAAAGGAATTTTTATAAAATGATCAATGACATTTTTTTTTTACTCCCTACATTAAAAATTTATGATATTTTATGTTACAGATAAAATTTAAAGATTCTTTCAGTTTTTGAAAGTATTAATGGAATTTCTAATTTATAGAAAAATTATAGCTTTATGAAGTTAAAAGCTGAAATTAGCACAGTAGACCTAGAAATAAGTAGTAGCCAAAATTAAATGTGCTAATGTCAGGCCGGTGTACTGTTCACTGTTTTGGAGGAATTTTTGTGACAAATAGAGAAACAGATGGACAGACACTAAGATTTCAGATTTATATAGTATTGAGGACAATTTATCCTTTTCTAAGGATAACTTAAGGAGCAGAATAGAATATGTATAGTTGTCGTTGTCTATATTGCAATATACATAGTAAATTTTACGAAATATCAAATATTGTCTAACCGGAGTGGCAACAAACGTGATGCACGAGACATCCAAGTGATCTCAATATTTGAAATTCCTCCGCTTAATACTTTGCGTTTAAATTTTTACCAACGAATTTTTAAAGAAATTTAATTATACCAAAAAAAAAAATTGATAATTTTATTCTACCAAAAGATATTCATTAATTTAATATTCTGATCTTTTCCCTGTCAAAATATTTTCATAAAGATCAATTAAAAAATTCATCATCAAAATTAAAAATCACACAAATATGACAAAATTATTCTCTACAGCAATCGTCCAAAACATATTTCAATCTAGATCATAAGCAAAAAAAATTCTGTAATCATTTTGTACCCAAAATGAACCAAAAAACCAGACATAACTTCCAGTACAAATGAAATTTAATATTATTATAAATAAAAAAACTGATTTTTATTAAAAAAAAAATATATATATTTCTGCTTTTTACAAAAACGAAAGAAAAATTAATGTTGGCGTATTATATCAGCTTACTTACAAAAAAAAATTATAAAATCCCAAAAAAAAATATAAAAACTTGCAATAATTAAAATGCTTTTTGTGCTGACGGAGCTTAAAACAGATTCACAGAATCATCATCAAACCATCAAAAAACTTATATTATGTATAGCAGCCACTCTCTGAATTCTTAATGATCAGAAAAAATTAAAAATTCAATATTTTTTTTTTTTTTGAAAATGCGGAGAGGCGCAAAAGATGCTACTACAGAAAAAAAACAACAAAGTATTCACTGCACTTTTATAGTTAAAATGTTTGTTGTATAGAGTCAGTCGCCCAATGAAAAAAAAAATGTAGCTAATTTGGTAACTTAATGGTCTTCCAATCAAAAGTAATTAATAATATCAGAGTAAAAAAAAATTCTTTATTTTATTTTATGATTTTGTTTGGTTCACAAAACTTTTATAATTATTGCGATTTTATGGTATACAAAGAAATCTTCTTATGAATCCTTTTTAAAAAATAGCGATTGGTGTCAATCAGAGAATGGTTCACTAAATGGCACGTTTTATTGATGACAACATGGTCAGACATTATACATATATGAACTAAACATTAAATAATCATAAATCAAATTATTAATTAATAATTCCAAATATTTTATTATTCAATATATTTTTTTGTGTGTATTCTTTTCGGTGTTGGGCTGGTATATTAATAATTTTTTTTGTTGTGAAAATTGATTTACCACAATTAAAATGTTTAAAATAGGGAGACAAAGTGTAAGTGTTTACGAAAAAAAAGGTTTCCTATTGTGTTTGGTATGTGAAGAATTGGCATATTTTAGCTTAAATTAACTTTTAAATACACACATAGCTAATTATGAAATTAATAATTTAATAATTTATTATTATTAGTTTTTCTGGACGTGTTGACATGTTATTTTTGTATGAAATTGATATTCTCTTTAGGTTTTGTGTAGAATTCTTTTTAATTAAGATTTCAGAATAAATATTTTAAGGTGATTTTTAAAAATTAATACATTTTTTTTAATATAGGATCACCATAAATGGAGATTGTAAATTTATTTAATTACTTGTGAAGTTTAATATATCCTTTTTTTGTAGGTAATTTTAACTGTTGGAAATTTGGAAGTAATTTTAATAATAATGATACTTGATAATCAAAGTAATCAGAATTTAGAAAATTAGTACCTATTTTAGTCAAATTTTTTGGTAAATATAAATAGTGAAGCCGAAATTTTTGGGATTCACTTAATCTTAAATTCCGCCTAAGCACACGTACTTACTTATTTATAGAAAACGGTGGATTTACTTGCTGAATTTGGGAAATATGATTATAATTACCTGGGTATTTTCATAAATTTTGACTTACCTTACCATACAGTATTTTTTACTTATGATATGAATGAAAATTACTATCCCAAAAAATATATAAATTAAAAAATATTATATATCAATTAAAAAACTAATTAATTTATATTAGGCATGAAAAATTAATGTTGTATCATTGAATCCATAACAATCGATTTCTCAAAAACTATGTAGAAATATTCAAATTGTTTGTACACGTGCTATTACCTAATTAATAATAATTATTATTATTATTTTATATTAATATACAAAGTTGTTATTTATAATTTCCTGTAACAAATCTACAAAATTTCTATAATTTAATTAGAAAAATTACATAATACAAGATGTTGTTATAATATTCTATTTACTTATAGAAATTCAAAATTCTCATAAAATATCAAAAGTCTTTATTATAAATATATACAAAATTTATTAAGTCCGGTTAATTAATAATTTCTATAATTCCCAGTCGAAAAAAAAAATTAAATAATTTATACTTAAATCCAAAAATTATGCATAAAATGTTTTTTTTATTATTATTATTATTTTTTCTATTGATACCAGTTTTTATTTTCTCACAAATTTCTAAGTTTTTTGTTGTTTTTAAGATCTTCATTCTTTTTTTAATATGCAAATAAAATATATAATTTCTAGACGCCGTACCAAAATCAAAACCGAAACATATTATCATTATTTTTATGATTTCTATAATAAAAACACAAAAAAAAACCAATTAATTTGCATAAATTTAAAAGCAAAAAATTAAATAAATAAAAATAAAATTTATCGATTTAACAAATTCAAGTTCAAGGAATTTTTTAGAATTTAAAATCATAAATCATTTAATATTTGCAATATTTTCAGTTATAATAATAAAAATGCAAGAATTAAAATTTATGCTATAATAACTTCATTTTTAATTGATTTATGATTCCAGTGTTAAAATGGTCATAGAAAAACGGTTAACCAGTGTTAGCTTAGGTCATATACAATTTTAATGTTAAATGTTTTATATAGATAGAATTAAATATTTAATAGCTAAGGTTGAACATTAAACACTTTTTGCATGAATTATAAATAAATTTATAAAGTTTTTGGTAAAGTCTTACTCTGTTTATGATTATCATGAACTAAAATAAAAGAATTAATTAGTTGGTTTCGTTAAAAATGAGATTTCGAGTGTTATGCTGAACTTTCAACAGGAAGAAATACCCAAATTAATTACTAGTTAGTTATTTAGGTACTTAAAAATAAAATCCACTGAGATGTCTAGTGCCAGTTTTTGTCTAATACATATATCTAAGCCTTTATTAAATTCTACGATTTTCATTTGTCAGACCTTCTACCATTTCCTACAAATCGACAACAAATAAAAGCCTAATTTAGACTGCTTCTTACTCATCATAATATTAAGTGACTTTATACCTAATATTTGTTCTCATCTAAAGAATTGATCTACTTTTACTGCTTAATTGCTTATAATTGGCAAAAATTGTGCCACTATATAATGTCTAGTCTTATAAAAATAAATTTATTATCATAAATTTAAATTTCTACAATATTCAAATGTAAATTAGGATATAAACACTTAAAATTATTATTTAAACAAGAAAAAAACATTTATTTTTCTATCATTTAATTAAGATATCGAAATATGTATTATAAATTGTCGAAGCTTGATTATAAACTAAACATATGTTTATAAAATATTAAGTTTATTTTATTTTCAAAACAAAACAACAACAAAAAAACATATATGTATATACAACCTGTTTGCATAATATATATAGTTATTTTCTGTTTACTTTAACAGAGGATCTTTTAACATATCAATGAACACAAAATTATTATTATGATCCAAAAGCAATATACATAAAATTTCATTTTGCTAAACCACCTGAATATTTAGAAATTTTGTATGTATACATTATATATATTATTATTGTCAGTATGGTATATAAAACGTTAATATATTTAAATTTTACCTCTATGGATTTGAACAGGTGACATTTATAGTGGTTAAATTAATAGACAAACATCGTATTTGCACTTGTTTTATACCCAGACACAAAGATTAGTACTTCCTTTTTATTTACATTATTTACTATATAAATTTATGTATGTTGCCACATTATTGATTAATTTCATATTTTCTATTATTTATCTTTCATAATAAATTTGTCAGTGTGTGGTATGGTAAACTAAATTCTATTTTCTAAATTGGGAATTAACCATGTCTCTCTAATAATATTGTTGACCAAGCATTTTAAATTATACACTTGGAAATATTTATGTTATTGCTATGAAAATTGTTCTTAATTATCTATCAGTTTATTTGAGAGATAATTTAATTTTTTTTAAGCTAAGCATTAAACTTGTAACTTGTGTTTTAGAAAATAAGCCCAAGAAAATAGTAAATAAATTTCTTTGCATTTCTATATTTCGAAATAAATAAAATATTTTGAATTTATCGAAAATCAAATATGAAAAATGACTAATTTAATTTTGAAATTTTGATAAATGATTAAAAAATTCTGAAAAATGATTAAAAAAATTCTGACAAATAATTTGATTTGAAGAATGATTCATTTAATTAGAAAATGGTATATACTCACTTTCGGTTTTAAATTGTTTCAATTAATTTAATTTTTTTCTTATAACTAATTTTATTTAATTGTGATTCATAAAATATTAAATAAATCGTTCTTCGACATCCTTTAAAAATAATCCTTTCAGTATCAGACGTTCGGGAATTACTCATTTCAAAGAATTATAATATCAAATTGTCAATATTTACAAATCAGATGAAGCAGAAATGGACTTGTTTAGCCAATTCTTCTGCAATAAATTTGCATGACTATTGAAAAGGATGTTTATATAATTATTTTAATCCTTGAATTTAGTTTCTACCGAAAATTGAATTGTAAATTGAATGTATATTTATATGGCGCAAGGATTATAGTAATTATTTAGATTTATGTAAATAAATGTACCTACATTTTGATTGTGTAACGTAAATGAATAATGATGAAAAATTATAATCCAATTTACGTGATCTAAAATATTTTAGAGATTATTTTGTAAATAGCTTAAATAAACATTAAATGGCATACCATTTAATTATAAATAGAATAAAAATAACCATAATTATGAATTCGAAATTTACGTAGCATAGAATGTCCTTAATAATTTTATGCATTTTAACAATTATGCTTTTATAATGTCATAAATAGTTGCATAATGAAAAAAAATATGTGTATTGATTGATAATAATTTTAGATTTAGATGAAAATTTATATATATTTTTTTTTTAAATTAAAAGTTTATATTTTAAATGACGATTTAAAATTATAATTTTTCACGAAAAGTTTAGAACTGATAAAAATCTTATCAGTTTTCAAATTAAAAGAAAATTGTGAAGCAAATTTAATTATATAAATTTATTTATATTAAAAACAACATAAAATTAAAATATACAACTAGGTCAGTTTTGTATATTATTTTAAATTAAATTATTAATTTTTAATATATATTTTTTATAATTTATTGTATAAAAATATTTTTAATCAAATCTTTGTTTGCATATATATTTAACACACTATTTACAATAATTCACTTTCTACAATTTTTATGTTATCAACTGATAAATACAATAGAAAATGATGCAAATTTTTGTTATTATTACATTAGGTATAATAATTAAATTAATGATAATAATTTTAGAAAGATTAATGAATTAATTAAATCAATAATCAATCTAGAAATATTAATTATAAACATTTTGCTGAAATTACTTAAAAAATTATATTATATTATATCATACAATGGCGTGATAGTCCAAATGTCATCATTGACATCCTTTTTTGTAAAAGATGTTCTTATTGACAATAATATTCTGTTGCAATTTGGACAAATTTAATGTGATTGTGAATTCTAAACGAAAAGTTTATTTAGGAGTGAAGAAATTGTAAATTAAATAGGAAAATGGCATTGAAAATGATTATATTCTGAAAAGGATTTTACCAAAATTATTACTATTTTAAGCTGACAAAGTATGAATCGAATAAGAATGATACATATCCTAGAGTTATTGGTAAACTTATTACAATCAGTAGTTTTAAAAGATTTCGTCTTCGACGATATACTTCAACGTTTAAATTATTTCAAATTAATTGTTTCCATAATTTATAACTATAAATTGAATTATAAAATTTTCAGATCAAATATTCGTCATTTTTCAAATTCAAAATGATCTTTTTATAATTCAAATTCGATTCATTTAACAAACTAAATACGAAACCTTTCAAAAAAAAACTTAATTTAATTTTTAAAATGATAAATTTGACTTCAAAAAGGAGAAATTATATCTCTGGTAAAATACTAAAATAACCAATTTAAATTGTTCAAAGCCTAATTTAACCCGACAATGTCATATTTAATATAAACTATTCAATTAGTATTGGGTGATATTTGTACTGCGAAGTTTTTCATTTATTTCATTTCTATTTATCTTTTTATAAAATTTTAATTTACTTCAATTTTAATTATATGCTTTAGTAAAATCTAACAACTTTGTATATATATTACTATATAATTTTATAATTGACTTTTAACTTATATAATTAATTAATTAATTGTAAAAACAAAAAAAACAAACGTTTCTCTAGAAAAACGTTTGTAATTTCACGTATATAAAATTTTGTAAACAAGAAATCCCACGTGAATTAATTTGTTTTTTTAGTTTTATAATTTTATAATTTCTCTCCATTATTAAAATAAAAAAATTCTACTAATTTTATGAATATTACATAGCTTTATAATTATTATAAATATATATAGAAATTGAGATTTATTGATATAACTCAATTACTTATTTAATAATAATAATAATATTATATAGTTACATCTGGACATTGAAAAAATCTGATGCAATTAAAACTAGAAATTTCATTATAGCCGAGATGGCATAAATTTTAAAACTTGTCCTGTTGAACTTATAAAAATTAATAAATATTTTTTTTTTATGATGATGACAGTGTGCGGGTTGGAAGCGGTTTTTTTTTGTCTATATAATATATACAATTATTTACATTACATATTTACAAAATCTAATTAAATATGCAGTCAAAATATATATATAAATGGAAATTTATATAAATGTATAATTCGATTTGTAATAAAGTGAACTAAATTGAATGGAATTTTTCTATAATAAAAAACATTAAAAAAAAATATATTGTAATATGCTAATTAATTAAAAATATATTTAAACAATATTAAATTATTCAATATTTATTCATAAATAATTATTTTTTTTTTTTTGTTATAATCTTTTTTTCGTATTCGATAAAATAACTTTGATCGGAAATTGAGATTTGAATTAGTAAATTTTTATTTTATATTTGATTGACAGAATAGAATTTAGAATTTCAATTTATTTAATTTTTATAAATATTTTATAGGTGGTACTAAAAGTTTATATTAAATTATTTTATTTATATATGTAAATAATTGGAATATTTTTTTTTCATCATTCTTCATTTATATATTATACATATTTATAATTATCTATTAAAATTAAATTACTAAATTGTGGTATATATAGAATTTGTGGAAAATTACAATTTCTCTTAAAATATTTAATTAGTTTTTTAAATATTAGTCAAAATGATTATAAAACGTCTCTGTTATTATTCTGTAAAATATAAAGCAGCAATTAAATTTAGACTATAAGAAGTTGATATAATTTTTGTTGTAATTACAAAATTCTTTTATATATAGAATTGGTAAGCCAAATTAGTCCTTTTATGTTTCATAGTAGTCTCTTTAGAAACCAAATGAGCCTTTTTGTAAATCATAATTCATAATCTGTTTAATTCTTCTTCTCTATTGTCCCAACAGCCTGATATGCGCTTATAGGCTTTACCTTGTAGAGATTTTTCCGACATTCTGTTGTAATTTTTTAATTATTAAATTTTAACATAAATTAAGGACATGAATTTTATCTACAAAAGCTAATTTGACTTGAAAAAAGACAAATTTGACTTGCCCAAAGATGAATTTAAAGAATATGATTTACAAAAATTCAAATTTCATTTCGAAAAATACTAATTTGAAATGTAAAAAAATTAATTTGGCTTGCCAATGCTATAATCAAAAATATAATTTATGTAAGACAAATTAGTTAAGAAACTATATAAACAATTTTAAATTTCAAAATTTATAATAAATATTTAGAAATAGAAAATTTTATTTACCATCATAAATTTCAAATATATAACAAAATTTTTAAAAATTATGCACGCGTCTTATGCCAATTTATTTTTGAATGGAAAATTGCAAAGGAAATTGAAAATTTTAAGACCAATTTGTTAAAAAGATAATTTTTTTCCCCATCTTATTTGATCTTTTTTATTCATAATGTATATATAAATTTTATATTTGAAATTTCAATCAACATACAAATTTATATGAGTTCATCTATTTTAAACAATTTTCATTCAAAAATTATCTTATATAATTTTTCTACCTACAATTTGTGCAATAAACTAAAAAAAAAACCAGATGGATAATTTTTGTAATGTGTCTAGAAATCATAAATATACATAATAATCATAAATTTTCAATAAATTTTATAATTTTTCTATTCAACATTTTATATATAAATGAATTTTTCTTACAGAGAAGAAAAATATTTTATTCGTTTTGAATAAAATGATGAACTTGAATGTAGTTTTATGTTATATACAAATGTGTATACTAATTGTAATTGTAATTTTATTACAAATAAGTATAAATAAATTATTTATTTTATATAATTTATAGCATATTTTTTTAGCATATTTTTTAGCTATATTATACGCTTTTAATTTTCTCAATTTGTGGAAATCAATTGATACTGAAGATGATTTGTATCTTTAATTTCATGGTATAATAAATTTAAGCAGTAGGTTAAGCAATTTATTAATTTTATGTGAAAAATTTGGGTATTTTACATAAGATCCTAAATTAGCTAATGTGGGACAATTTTATCCTATAAATTCATATAATGAAATAATCATTAATTCCTATTTCATCTGTTTATTATTCCCATTTTGCTTGTAAAAGTTGGAGATGAACATACTTGGAATTATGGCGTACAAATGTAGCCATTTTGAAACTTAATATGAAAGGAAAACTACTACTTATTCCTGGTTCTAAATTCTAATATAGTTCAAATTTAGTCTAACTCATGTCCTGAAATACGATTTCTTTCCTCGATTCATTCATTTGTAGACTCAGCAGAGAAATCGCTATATACGGTTGATAAAATCTCTGCAATTCAAATTCTTTTTTCATATAGAATTTCTTCAATCTTTAAAATATTTGAAATTTCCGAGATTATTCAATAATAAATTTGCGCTCTAAACAAACCCGTATATATTTTTGTAATCTTATTAATTCAATTTTTTTTCCATTATTACATACATATTTTAATTTAGTTTTGATAATGTGTATTTAGTGCTAATTTTATAGCAATTTTGAATGCCAACATAGCATTAAGTTAGCAATAAAGTGCGTTGCTTGGATTACAAATGAGCCTTCATATAATTTTATAAAGTATAAATTATTTTGAATGGTTCACCGGCTGTGCTATTTTATGTATATTTATGTGTACAATTTTTATATATTTATATTTATTTTATTATTTTATGATCATTGCATAAAAAGTTCATTGAGTTGAAAGCAAAATAAAAATTATTATAGGAAAAACAAAATCATATATTAATAAAATAATTATTAATAATTTAGAATTTTTTATTTTTTATTTTGGTATATTAAAAATGATTTGTAAATGTTTAATTATTTGTTGTGAATTTATACATGTTGTAATGTAATCAATAATTATCTTGTTTTATATTTATTAATACAATTTTGTGTCATATATAATTAGATGTTTCCAAAATGATTTGAAAATTTATAACATTATCTATTCAAAGATGATTTAGTTTTATATACCAAAAATTAAAGAATTTAATCTCCATTTTCATAATCTAGAAAAGTTAATATTATGATTGAATCTGTTTAATTATTAAATTGTTATATAATTGAAGGAAATTAATTCGAATTGCAAAAAGATGTAAAATAATGACGAATATGATTTACAAAAATGCTAATTTGGATTAATTTGTCTTCACAATGTTATATATCTTAAAATTGTTGGATTTAAGAGCTATTAGAAGATGGCTTCTTATTTTTCTCTGGAAAAATTTCCCAAATTAACGAAAAATTATTAATAAATTTACTTAAAAAATTGAAACTGATTTAAAAAATTTGAAATTTCCTTCTATATACAAAAAATTATAATAATTTCAATTTCAAAAATTATATATTAATTTTAAGTTTTTGTCATTTGAGTGCGATTATTCATACCATTTTGTGTGTTGGAACATTTTTATTTGAATTCTTAGAATGGTCATTGGAATTCAATCTTGTTTTTCTTTATTATATATAAATAATTAGTGCAAAAACAGTATTTTTAAAAAACAAACAATATGATATTTATGCGTTGCACTAAAAATGCAAGACAATATTTTAGAATTCATCAAGATAAAAAATTTTAAAACAGGAAAATTGTTCGAACCAATTCTGGTATATAAAAATATTTTTACCAGAAATAAACTTTTGAATAAAATATTTTTGTGATCAATTACACGTTTTCATTTTTTTTTTTTTGTATTTTTCACTGTAATTTTTATTCCTTGAATTCTAAAATAAACTTAAATATGTGTACGCGTTACAAAAGACCAATTTGGTAAATCTGTAACAAAGATCATTATCAAAAAATCTGTCCGCACCAAAAATGTAAAAATGTTGAATTAATTTTTCCTCTTTTTTTTTAATAAACTTTTGGTGTCATCCAATTGTAAGAAGGCAAAAAAAATTTGTAATTTTATTTAGTTTCCGTGGTTTAAAAATGATTAGTAAATTCTGGAGAAAAATATAAAGGACATAGAATTTAGCAGGCTGTAAGAAAATTAAAGAACTTACAAATTGGTAAAAGTCCACGTATCTCTTCTTTGACTCAACGGAACGATGTGAGTCTACGCCTACCACTTATAGGTTTTCCTGACAATCTACTGCAAAAATTATGGAAAATTGTCCGGAAACTTTTATGTGCCTCTGTGAAATTATACTTAAATTATAACTAAATCATTGAATTACTTGTATCGTGTCACAAATGGTATGAAAACTGGTGAAAAGTAACCTGTGTCGAAAGATATCAATCTGATTATAAAATTTATTTATATTTTGGAGTATAAAATGGAAATTATTTTGTTTTATAAAAATCATAAGAAAAAGAAACAAAATGCATTTTAAAATGCATTAACTTTTTTTTTTGATAAAAGAAAAGATGACTACAATAAATTACCTTTTACCATTTTTAGTTTTTTATTTGATTTTTTACCGAAAATTCAACTGAAAAACATATAAAATCTTAGCGCCTTTTTCGTGTTTTTATATATAAATTGAATGAACCCGGGAATTTAGAGCACTTCCATTAAAACTATAGGAAACGTTTTTTGTTTATTTGTATATAAAAGTGATTGTTAAAATAATTTTTGCACAAATGCATTTAGAATTTTATATTTGCAGTTAAGAAAAATGGAATTTTAATAATTAAGATAAGAATAAAAAAGGATATTTATGCTTTGAAAGCAAAGTGTATAGTAAGTATTTTGAGGTTTGACAATAATCACATAGTTATTCCAATATAGATGTTGTAATAAATCACATTTTTTGCCCTACACAAAAATATTTATATTTCCTGTACTAGACAAACATTTGTTCCTCCAATTTATCAACATAAATTTAATTTTTCCATTCCACTTATTAAAAAAGAAACCAATACAAAATACATGGAAATATTTTTGATATTATCATAGTACAAAAATTAATGTTTTAATTATAAAATTACGTCAAAGTTGAAGGTCACTAGGTTCACTTTAAACAATAATTATCACATAAAACCTGACGTATAATAACCTGTTAATCATAAATTTTATAATTTATTATAGATTACGTCAAATAATAAATTGTAATATTTCCTATACGGAAATGTAACAAAAAAAAAAATTATAATTAACAGGTGTGTGTGCACGTACAGTGAAAGGTTCAAACCAATAATTTCATACCAACGAACAATAATAATAATAGTAACAACAACAACAAAAACATGTTGAGGAATGATTTTACTATTATTGCAACAGATTTATTTCTAGTTTATACTTTTCAATTAATTTATTTAATCTATTAAAGATTAATAATTCTTAGACAAAAAAATATATCAATTTTATCTTAGAATATTTTAATTGTTAATATAAACAAACAAATTCTCTTAATTGGTAATTTAAAATATAGCGTAAATTATTATTATTATATGAGACAAGTACATTAAAAAAAAAATTATCATAAAAATTTACTATAAAAAAAAAATTGTACATATAAATCAAAATGATGTAATTTCATTCTGTGATTGCATTATACAAAAATTAGGCCTGTTTTTTTTTTTTTTAATTTATACATTCATATCGATAATTTAGTAAATTTTGTAATTGTAACATAAATATATAATTAATTAATTTATAAATTTTCAACAAAAGAAATGTTGTCACCTTTAGGCGTAATTAGTATCAAATAGGTTTTTAAATATGGCAATGTTAGAAAAATGTTTTCATAATTTATAGTAGGTATACACTTGTGTCTCTAAATGTGAACTGGTATGATTATCATATATCTATCTTTAATACACTGTTGTCTACACAAATTGATAATTATTATAATTTAAAATATGTGGAAGATAAAAAAAATGTCATCTTTAAAAACATTGAAATTTTAAAAAATCTTAAATTTCGTTGATAAAACTTCGAAATAGAAAATATTATTGTGTAGCTGTTGAATTATGGAATAATATGATCATTGATATCCATCAAAATTACAATAATATATTATTATTATTTATCACGTATAATTAATATAATTCGATTTATTTAAAAAAAATAAGTGCAACTCAAGAAATGGCGTTCTACAAACTCTGAACAATTTAAATGCTATGGTTAATATAAAATCCATTTATCATTTAATTTAAATTAAATACCAATTAACTTCCATAACTATACATTTAATTATTCTATACAATCTAATAATTATTGAAATTATTCTTTTGATTGACATTTTTTTCTCGTGTATTTCCATTATTGTAGAAGAAAAAACATAGAATTAATAATATTTGATAAATAATTTTAATTCTATAATTCATTTTCTTTTAAATACAATTCGCACATGTGTTAACTCTATATTTATACATATATTTTATTATTATTAACACCTGTCAAAGTTATTTCTTATTTATTTTGTTTTGTATTTTTTCTCTCTCTAGAAAAAAATTTGCATATAAATTTTAAAGTTTCCTTGAATTAAGGTCACATATGGTCTATTATAGTGAATTTTTTTTTTATTGAGTCATAGATTGAAATATTTATAAATAAAAATTTCCAAGTTTTATAATTATTTAAGAAGAATATTAATTGAAAATGATTAAATGCAATAATTAATTAATTAGTTGTTTTTTTGTGTAAGATTGAAAAGCAATGTATTTACAAATAAAATATGATGGCGACATCTCTCAGAATAATAATTTTGAATTAAAATGTGACAAATATAAAAGTAAATTTCAATCTGAGAGAATAATTGTTAAAGAAAATGTAGAAGTAGAGTAAACTTTGATAAAAAACAATTATTATTGAAAAACTAATCAATTTTAATTGATTCTATTTTCCATATCTTCGGTGGTCTTGCTGGAATTTTGTATTAATTATAAAGTTCATTATGGATTTTTGCATACCATTTTGTTTTGTATATTTAATTATATTAAACATTAATAATGTACGAACCGAACATATATGATAAATATTCTGCTCATTGTCATTAGGAATATTCGTTACGTATTTATGATTACATCTGATCAAAGTTTAATGTTTCTACTAATTAAATACATTTGAGAGAGCAATAAATTATTTTAATAAATTCATTTAATAAAGTAAGACAATTGTGTAGTTACAATCGCAGATAATTTAATATTAATAAATAAAAAAGTCAATTTACATTATCTGGAATAGTAATTTCCTATTTGTTGATTGTCTAATGTATATTATGTGTGGCAGAGTGACATGTTGAAATTATTTGTTTTACTATAATAATATTTACAAGTTTTTAATAATAATATTTACACCAATATTATAATCCCTAAAATTTATGATAAATTTTATAAATTGAATTTGTAAATTGAATTTTAAGTATAATTTATACTATTATTGGTTCTAGTTCTAAGACATTCTTGCAGGTAAAAATTGGTCTTTTAACAAAACAAATTTTTACACATTTTACAAAGATTCGCGTTAAAGAGAACTATAATTTAAAATATTTGACTATTCAGTCAATTTTCAACGATTTATAAATTAAATATAATATTTAAATGAAGATTTTTGTAATTAAAATAATTATAAAATTGAAATAAATATTTTAATTTAAATTTATTTACTAAATGCACTTAAAAAATTTACCAAACAATTAAAATTGATTTCCTATATAAAATTAAACAATCTAAATCATTTCAACTACTTAATCAAATATAAATTTTAAACACGAAGCACTTATATATTTCTTGATTATAATTAAGTATATACTAAGGTAAAATTGACTATTACGAATAAAGAGTGTACTTGAAAACATCATAAACAAATATTACAATTAAAATATTGTTTTTCTTATAATATAATCTATAAATAAATTTGTTTATAATGTTAAAGATATAAATACAAAATTTAATATACTAAATACTATATAAATTTTATTACTATGCCCTCTGGTACAGGTGGACTCGGCTAAATTCTTATCTAATAAAATTTAATGATATATAAAATATGATTGTAGACCATGAAGGTATTTTCTTTACTTTTTTGTTATTTTGTTTTGATAGAAAAAATATTTGATAATAATTTATTAGATAGCAAAAAAAAAATAAAAAAAAGTTGAGTAATGACATATTCGCAACTCATACTTACTTTTATCATTAATAGAAAAATACTATAAATGCTGGCTAAGCCACTGGGTATGTACTACGAGTATCGCATAGACACGTATACTATTTTAAATTAAAGGTAATTAAAATACCTCCATTTTCATATAGTATACGTATAGATGGTAATGAGCATTGCCATACTCAACACATACTTACCTTTATCATTAATAGAAAATTACTACATTATTGAACAAAGTCAGCAGTAAAAGTTAATCAATTATCTACTTTAAATAAAAATATTAAGCATATTACAGCATACTCAATTTAATACTTCAACAAAATTTACTGAAATTATTATTTAAACATATAAATTTTATGTTTTTCTTCTTCCTACTTTTTTTTATATTTTAGATTGCAATGACATTCAAACAAAATAATTTATATTTCCATAATATACCCAATAACAGCAACTACATAAATAAGAAAGGTAAACGACTGATAAAAATTTATTTGACACCATCCAATAACATCAATATTTTGTTTAATTTAATTTTTATAGTATAGTAGCATAGCATATAAAGACAATATAGTATACAAAGACAAAATTTTTGTATAAATATAATTTTATCATTAAAATTCTGAAGATAAAAAAATAAAGCATAAATTAAATTAAATTATTTTCATAATTATTTAAATATTGACAAACAAAAACTTTTTAAAATTATTGAAATAAACTTGAAAATTAAGTTTCATTTAGAGATTATAGAATCTTTAACAAAGTTTTATATATATAAAATACTTTAAAAGTAATATTCACAAATGAAATGATCATTAATTTAAATATAGAAAAATGTTAAATAACTTAACGATATCCCATTATAAAGTGATTATCTAATTAATTATATTTCCCAGTCATATTTTTTTATGAATGAACTATAATCATATAATTTTTATATAATAATAATAGAATGATGATACAATTATTATCTACATTTATAATTGCAATAAAATTACTATTTATATCTTCATTTTTTAATGACACTAATTTGTTATTTTGCACATGAGGTCGTTTAATTACGAAAACTATTTTAACAAGTTATATAGCCAGCTACCTTGTGATTAGTAATTGATGATCGTTTTGTTGTTTTTTTTTTAAATTTTCTTTAAAAATTTCAAATATTTTCTGTTATTGATGATTATTTTAATTTCAATATTAATTGATCAATTTTGTATACTATTAAATTTTTTTTTTTAATACTTACTATTACACTATAATAATTTCAATTAGAAGAGTTAAATGATAAGCAATAAATGGTTGATTAATAGTAATTTATATATTTCTTGGTTGAATAATTCAATGTGTCGCGACTTTCGAAAATTAATATAGGTCCCTAATTATATAAAAGAGTGTTGATACAAGAGAATAGCAAGTTTTAAGTTTTAGCAACAGTACTAAGAAATGTAAAAATTGTTATTGAAAAATATAGAACTAAAATTATTCATTCTAGAGAGGATAATATACTAATTGTAAACAGTGGTAAATAATCTTAGCAAGTAAAAATTTTATTGAATGAAACAAGATTTTTGGATTCAGAAATAATTGAAAGTTATCAGAGAAATTAATAATCAGAAAAATCATCAATGGAACTACAAATGGTTCAAGTAAAAACCAGATATATTTCATATTTCAATTTCTCCATATATGATTTATATTTTCATGACTCTCTCTATTTGGTTGAAATAATATAGCCACGTATTACCAAAAATGAAAAGTTTTTTTTAAAGAAATATTAAATAAAAGTCCTTAAAAGCTTTTAATATTATTGCAGAAAAACTGCAAATGAGATTATAATTTGTAAAAATTGAATTTCAATTTTGGTATATAAAACTTAAAACAAACTTTTATGACACATATTTTTTGGTAACATTTTATTGTCTTTAATTTTATTGAATTATTTGAAGCAAAATTTATAGATTCATATATTTTCGAAAAAGATACAAATATTGCATAATTTTTGGTTCTCTATTCTATTATATATCTAATCTATTTATATTCAAATTAACGTTAAGAAAAATATTCATTGTATTTTAAAATATAAAATAATATTGAATCAATTTTCTGATATTAAAAACAATGTAGTAGCTCCCAAATTTCCGAAAGTTATCTTTCAATAATCGACAGAACATAAGTCTTAACATCATTGTATTCTAATTTTTCCACACAACAAAAAAAAATCCCTTGAAGCAATTATTACGAATTATATTTGGAAATGCTCAAAAAAATCATCCAAAGCAGAACTTAATAATCATTATTCAATCATTATAATATTATGTATTATATAAAAATCATTGTTTCATTTCAAATCGTTTATTATATACCCACCAGCATGTGAAAAATAATATAATATTTATAAAAATCGCCAAATTTTGGGTGAAATAAAAAACAGCTTTGATAAACGATCTCGACGCTATCAAATTTTGATAAAATTGTAGTAAATTTTAATGTGCGCAAAAGCATATTAAAAAAAATCTTTAAAAAAAAAAGAAGAATAATTTGTATTCTGGTTGCATAGCGCCGACGCCGCTACTGCCACAATTTAATAAAACATTTTCAAGAAATTTGATTTTTATCTCGAATTTTTTTTTTTTTTTTGGTGGGTTGAGTAAGGAACAAAAAGCTTGGAAAAATATTATCCTTAAATTTCGTTGCTTATTAAAATCTAAAGACACATGTAAGTTTTAAATATTCTTTGAGAGAGGTATAAGAAATTCAACAGGTTATAAACCAATTTCTGTTGTTTTATAAGAATGAAGATCCGGTCCATACTGTCATTTTAATTTTCCAGTTTGCCGAGTAAATCTATATCTTTTCAATGGAATTTGATCTGTTTTTTTTTCGGTGTTTGTTAATGTAATTTTATATACTAAAAGTTGTTAGTTAAATTTAAGACAATATAAATTTTTTAGGTATAAGAAATTGTTTAAGGTTTAAAGTTAAAAAAAAAACAGCAGCAGTTTCTTTTTTTAAGTATCAAAATTTTTGTCGTACTTTAATTTATTATGATTTGAAATTCGAGTAAAATATTGAAATTAAAACAGAGAACCCATTTAAAAACAAAAAAAATATTGGTCTGTTGTAGGATTAATTTCAATTAATATATAACAGATTTGGTCGTTGGTCCTCTCACATTTAGAATAGAATGATTATTGAATGGAATTAAACTGAAAGTTATAGAAAAATAAAATTTTCATAAATTTGGTCTATTTTCCAAAGTTATCTGATCCATGCTTCAAAATTAATTAAAATAAAATAAATCCTAATAATATCATCGCAGATTAATTAATAACAAAATTAAGATTCCAGTTATGTCTTATTGTGTAACTAGTTAGGATACAAGTTATTTGTATACAATCTTCAGTTTTAAAGTTTTCTGAGGCTTCAATAATTGAAAATGATCAAATTATTATTTGGCAGTAGTTCAATACCAAGGAGATTATTTATTTCAATAGGACTATGCCTTTTAATCTACAGTTTAGATGGACAAATTAAAATATAGATCTATTAGATGTTTTGCGAAAACGAACTCTTCCAATTAATATTTTAGTCTCCCTCTTTTGAAGGACTAAGACAGTTTAATTATAAAAAAATGAGTAAAAATATTAAACCCTACAAAAATAATACTGAATTTTTACATTTTAAATTTACCTCACTCATCTGGGCTAAATCTACATTCCTTATATATACATATTATAATTTTTTTTTTGGTAACCAGAGCCTTTTCCATTTGGTTTGTGTATTTTTATGTCGCTCACGGGCTATTTATACTTTATATCCATTAACTTTTCCATTAAACTAAATATTTATTTATATTTTTAACATGACCTAATCATCTTCTTCTCTGTTTTCTTAATTTTTGTTTTATTAATTCTTTTTTTACGAACATTCAGAAAAATATTAAGTGACCTACGGCATATTACGTCAATTGATCCAATATTCTTACTGCAATATACAGCAGCAGCTTCATCACTTTTTAAAAATTTACATAAGGAAAAAAAAAATCGCATAAATTTTAAATAATTTTAAAAATTATTTTGTGTAGAGAGAAATTTTATGTATTCGATGTTTAATTTACAACATATAAATATGAGGCAAAGGTTTTCTATATTTTTAACCAACATTCTCTGGTTTTTTTTTTGCTATAACTTGGGCAAATTTTTGAACCACTGAACCACTGTAAAATTTCAATTTTATAAAGTTTAAATTTACTTTTTTTTACTTACATAAATTTTATATAATTCCCAAAAACAATTTACATAAAAATGTTAAGATCATCAATTAAAATGTAAATTGGAAAAATAATAATGTAACATTGAAAAATTCGAGAAAAATTCTTTGAAAATTTTATTTATAAACAGTTTAAGAAAAATTAAAAATATATTTTTTTTTCAAAATTTAATATTTTTGTTTACAATATTCAAAAAAAGAAAAAATTTGAAAAATAACACAAAAAATTCTATTCACCTGACTAAACTATACTAAAATAATTTCTATAATTTTGTTGTGAGTGAAGTGTGTGGGGTGGTAGATTGTTTATCGTATCATCATCATCTTCAAAAAAAAAATTAATAGGCCATTGCGCGTTTTTTTTTTTGTTGAATGTTATTTGTTTGTCTGACTGACTGCCACCTGTGCACGAGCTGCTGACCACGTAATTTATTTCTAATAAACATGTGAGATTAATTTACAAAGAATTATATTTTTTTTATTTTCGTTTGGTTGTGGTTTTATTTTTGTACGATACTATACAGTAAAATATTAAATATCGTCAAATTGAAATTATAATGTTTTTTTAGCACCTTTCAAAAAATGTATTAAAAATTTTGAAGAGTGTGCTTCACCTGTACACTTAGTTGTTAACAATTTATTGCTAATTATCAAATTGATCATATGAATTTTATGTTTAAACAATTTGTAGTAGAGGTAAAATTTGATGAAAAAGAATTATGATTATTTTTTATAGTTTTTGAATTACATATTTGACCATATTTCGGTTTAATTAATGTTTATCTAATTAACGTTTATCTAATTAACGTTCTAGTAACAGTATATCGAATGTATACAGACAGGGAATTTTCTCGTAAGTATGGTAGCTCATTTGTAGTACTGCCGTTGAACTCTTCCACACATAAATTATTTAATTTACATTGTGACTTAAATATATTTAATTTTGTTATCAAATCTTATTAACATTTTGGCAAACACATAAACCATGACGTCATTCAGATATAACTGAAAAAAGACCCATTAACAGATCACTGGCCTTTTAGTCGGTAGTCTGTAAAGGGTTAATAATATTGAATAATTTTGGTAGTTTGAGGCTGGTAGAAAATGGTATCTGATGGGGATAAGTGGTATTAGACTGGTATTATACATACTAATACGATAGTCGATCTGGATAGTAATTCAAATAGTTTGGTTATTTTAATAACTCTAAGTTTGCAGTTAAAAGCTCAACTTAATTGAATATTTCTTGTATGTCTCAGGAAAATATTGTGTATACTCCATTAATACTTAAAAATTTCAATTAAAAAAATTTCTCTCTAGAATACTAAATAAAATTGACTAATGAATTCTTTGCGTTCAATTTTCCTTACATTTTTTTTTTATCTCAAATTATTAAATTTTACCTATATTTTTCAGTTGCTAATTCCATAAAAATAAATTCCTATATAATTATAAAAATGATTAGGAAATTTTCGTGATTTTTCACAGATGTAAAAACAAAAATTTAATTTAAAATTCATATCAGGAAATTTATATAAATTTATTATCAATAAAATTCAAATTTCAAGAATTACTTTTATATTTTTCCTGAAAAAAGAATTTATATTTTCCTAAAATTGTTGTTGACAGATTATTTTCGACAAATTTTGTTAAATTGAAAATATATTTTGCACTAAACGAAAAATTCTTAGTCTTCTCCCACGCAAGTGTGTGTACCAATAGTCGATGGAATATCATCATGATTTGATGCTTTTCAATGCAAATTAAATAAAATTAAATTAAATTATGTTATAGTCTTAATAAATTTATTAATAGTACACTTACATATTAGTTTAATTATGCTGAATGAGTTAAAAATAAACTTAATAGAATGATTTATTTGATTAGATGTTTAAATTAAAAGAAGAAACAGAAGCAAAAAAAAAAACATTTAAAATTTTAAATTTAGAAGAGATTTGTTTTTTTTTCTTCTTCTTAAATTTTAAATTTCAAAAATACAAAGAACAAATTATTTGTGAAAATGTCGAATATCAAGGTTAATAATATCCAGAAATTCAATTTTTAGATGGAAATTTATTAATTCTGGACATAAAATAATTTCAAATTAATTTCGTCATAATTTTAATTATTTTATAAAAATTGGAATTAAATTAAATGTTAAATTGATGAAAAGTATTTTAATCGGTTTTTAGCCTCATAAAGATAATTCAAGGTACAATTTAGACAATCTCAATCTCTAACTGATGATAAATTGATATTACATATTAAATGATTAAATGATCCGAGATTTAAAGTAATAATAAGTTAATTTCATACCAACAATTGCAATATTGGATCTCTATTTAATAATATTCAAATGACCACTATTTTGCGGTTCAATATTCTTCAAAGAAGTCCTTCCCCAAATGATTAAAGGATTAGTTATAAAATAAACCACATAACCATAATCTTATTTGAGATTTTATTCTACTAATATAAATGCAAAGGCTATAATAATTTTAAATTTTCTCTGTGACGAATCCTTTGTCTATAATTTCTCTGGTGTCTGGTAGCTTAATTAATTGGAGAAGGTCAGAATATTTTTACCTATATAATATAAATTTCTTCAAACAAATTATTGTAAAATTTATTTAATTATCTTATTAGCTCCTTCTAACTCAATTAGATATAAGATCATCTCATAAATAATTATTATTAAATTATGAATCATCAAAATTATGGACCATAAAAATCATTCTGAAAATAACATCAAACATTAAATTAAAAAAAAAACATTTTTGAATTTTTTTTGGTTCATTATATCATTTTTTTATTTTTATTATGGCATCAAATTTAACCATAATTTTATTTATATATATATCTATTTTTTTCTTATAGTTTTCTTTTTTTAACATATAATTTTCAACTCAGCTACATACAAATATTCTTTCCTTTTTTTTTAGTTTTACAATAATTTTATGGCACTTTTTACAAATTATGAGATTTCAATTTTTTTTAATGTAATTTACAATAATATTCCTTTTAATTAATATTAATTTTATTTTATTTTTGAAACAGTCAATTTTTTTTTTAAATTATTTAAATTTTTATATTTTTCAAAATTTAAATTTAAATATTTTTCTTCTTATTTTTTTTTTTTTGTAGAAAAATTATTGTCGTTTTAAATTATGGCAAATATATTTCTTCTTTTTTAAATGGTATATAATTAATTTATTGTCGTTAAAATTTATGGCAAAGATTTCCTATTCAATATTTATTTATATATAATTTTCTTTTTAAATTTTCAATAATAATTTTCCACAAAATTTCTTATTAATTTTTAATTTGTACTCTAAAAATTTTGCTGTATTTTTTTATCTGTGCGCAAAAAAAAAAAAGTTTTAAATATTTTTTTTAAAAAAAAAAAACTATAATAAAAAATTTCGAATTTTCTTTTTAATAGAGACACATTTCTCTTTTACTTTTAATCATTATAAATGTAAATTAACAAAACAACATAAAACATGAAAACATAAAAAAATATAGAATAAACCGAAAAATAAAATATCAAATTTTTTTTTTTTTTTAATAAATTTTTTATATCGAAAAATACAGTCAAGCACCCAAAAAATTTTTAATTTTTATTTTATCAAAAAAAAATTTCAAATAAATTTTCAAAATATTTTATTTGATTCACAATTATACAAATAGAAAAATGGCAATAAGACAACGAAGTGATTCACAACAAGTTATGCACTCATTTTTTTCTTCTCTATATTATACAATTCACAAAATTTAATTGCCTTCGCAACAAACAAGCAAATAACACCAATTCACACGCTTCTCTGACAAATACTACAGTCTCTCTGGTCTCTTATAGGCTATAAGTTTTTTTGACATTATTTCTTTAACATAAATTTGTTTTATTCATCCTTTTTTTTACGAATTTTACCTTCAGTCTGTATTGTTTTTGTTACCATTTCAATACATGATGCAATTGATGGTTCACTTTGATCTTCACTATAATCATAACCAGCCATTCGACTTAAACTTAATATATAGGAACATGCCACCCTTAGTACAGATAATTTTGATAATTTTTGTGTATTTGAATATGCAGGCACTGATTTTCTTAATGTATCATATGCAGCTGAAATTGTATGTACTCTTGTACGTTCACGGGCATTCGCTTCAATTCGCCGTTCACGTGTCATATTTTTATAATTACGTTGTTGTGGACGTTGTTGCTGTTGTGATGATGACGATGAACCATTTATACTTAATGAACCAACACCATCATTCATACTACATGTATCGGATTCTGGTACTGATTCGATTGTATAATTAAAATCATTTGTTGATTCATTTAAATTTATATTATGACTATCATTTGTTTTATCTTTTAATTGAATCACTGATGTTGAACCACCATTATCATTTAATAATTTTTTTGTTCTTGTATCTAATTTATTGTTATCACTTGATTTGAGATCAGAATTTGCTGTTGGTGTTGTTGATTTTGTTAAATTTTTCACTTTTATTGAATTATTAATACTAGTAGTTGATTTTTGTTTTTTATGATTCAGAACTTTTGTAGTAGTATTTATTGTTGTTGATTTACTACTATGGTTCACACTATTATTATTATTATTATTATTGCTTGTTAATGATGATGTTTTTTTAGCAATTAATGCTAATGGTTCATCTTGTATATTATCTAAATTACGATGTAATGTTGTTACACCAGGATGACGTATTAATATTTCAGCAGGATTTGGCATTAATTCATGTGGTAATTCATCATTATTATTATTATTACTATTATTACTTAAAGATGAATCATTTAATTGACTTTTATCCCATGGACGATATAAATGATTATCATGTGTTGTTATTGAATCTGATTTTGTAATTGTTGTATGATGATTATGATTTATATATTCACCATCTGATGTATAACGAATACGTTTTTTTAATGGACCAGTTTCTTCTCTACCACATATAACACGTGATGGTTCAGTACTTTTACGTTTATTACGTGTAAAACTAATTGGTGTTACTTTAACTTCAACTGAATCTTCTGAGGCATCTGTTGGTGAATTTGGTTGTTCTAAATGACATCTTTGCTCATGATGATGATGATGATGATGATGATTATGGTTATGATCAATTGATAAATCATCTTCACCACCTTCAGAACTACCTGAACAAAAACCAGCATCACGATCACTTGGATTCGGTGATCCTGAAATTACAACAATAAAAAAAAATTATTATTCATTTAATTTGTTTAATGATAAAAATTAATTTAAAAAAAAAAACAAAAATTTAAATTGATTAAAAATAAATTAAAGAAAAATTGACAATTTTATTGATTTTTATGTTGAATCAATGCGATCTCTGGCGCAGATGTCAATGAATAAATTCCAATCCAACTCAAAAATTCCAGTTTTGATTGAAAAAGAATTCAAAAAATAAATTAAATGAATTGAATTAAGTGAATATTAATTTTTCGTATTAAATGACCATTATTAATAATCCAAAAAATCAACTTTTTTTTTGTAACCATGATCACCTTTAAATTTTTTTTTGTATATATACTTATGATCACGTTTTTTAAGAATTTGCGCATTGATCTCTTCATAAAATTGTGTTTTTTTTCAGTTAATTTGGATTAAAAAAATTCAGTTTTTTTGGGAAAACTGACTGACTTTGAATCACTTTAAATCTACAAAAAAACAAAAAAATTAAATTAAATAAAATTCGCAAGCTATAAAAAAAAATGGAAAGGTGTACGAAATGATCGCGTACAGCACACCTTTTTTTCGCGGGTAACAGAAAAATACAAAATTATGGTGTTTTTTATGTATTATAATCACGACGACGACTATAAAAAAAAACACAAAAATAATTTAAGTGTACATTGAAAATGGTTTTTATTGATTGCTGCTGATCGGTTCGGTATTTCTTGGCCTTTCAGGATTTTATAATAAGCTTTTTATTTAATCCGCCTACATTGGAATTTTATTTCTTTTTGGGGTGAGAAGAAATGAAGATTATTAAAAGAATTTTTATTTTTTTTTTTAAATTTTATTAATTTATAATTTTGCAGGTGATCTCTCTGATCATTTATATTTTGTATGGTTTATTTTTGGAAATTTTCTGTTGCTTTCATATTCATACGTGTATATCAGCGGGAGAATTTTCGGGGAACCTGAGAAATAACAAATTTACATAAAAATGAAATGAATTTGCGTAATTAAAAAAAGAAGAAAAGATGAAATTTTAATAATTTTTTTTTGGGTATTTAATGGAACTGGTTTATTCAAATAACTAAAATATATTATAGTGTCAAATGATTTAAAAGAATTGTTAATTAGTTTGTTAAGGAATGTTTTAAAATGAACCGAAAATTTTAATGTTCTTTTAATTGGATTGAACTATAAATGGTAAAATATGATTAAAAATCGAATAAAAATTGTTAAATTTCATATTTTCGGCAATTTTTTATTAATTATATATTTTTATAATTAAAAAGTTGCAATTTTGTTGCCAATAAAAGTTGCAATTTTTAATTATTAGTATATTAAAAAGTTTGTGGTTCATTTTGCATATTAAATCAGAACACGTTCTACATTTAATTGTTAATTTGTCAATATGGAATCATTTAATAATTGAGAAGAATTGAAAATAGTAATTATATTATATAAGTAGCAAAAATGAACCATCCGATCTATTATTTCGGATATAATTGAAATTTACGCTTTCACTTTATCAATTTGTTCTACAAATTTTTGCCTTAGATAAAATAGAACAAAAATTGCCTTCAATTCTCAATAATTTTGTCGTGGTTTCAATATTTTTACAAAGAATCTCTTAAAAAACATAAAATCTATTTAAATTTTATACAGAATATTATTATCAAATCCTGATGAAAGTCAAGAGTAGAAGTACTAATTTAAATAAATCAAAAAAAAATTCTGTATATTGAATAATCAGCGACAAGTGAACCGACAAAAGTAGAAATTTTTTTTTTTCATTTTTTTTTTTTATTTTTTACGCGATTCTAAAAATATACTTAAAAAAATATATTTTATTAGTGGCACAACAGGTGATCATTTTTTATGATTCATCTAAAAAAATCTGTGAAATTCTAGATGTGTTTTTGGAGTAATAAAAATATAATTTATTATACAAAAAAAAATATTCTTGTTTTAATTTTTGTTTTTTATTTTTTTTTGGTTAAACTAGAAATTTAAGTATAGATTTTTATGTCTTCCGTGTTTTTACGAAAGATTTTAGAGATTAGTTCAGTAAATTTTAGATTGGAAACGTAAAAAAAAATAAAATTATATTTGAAGGTGGATGAAATTTGATAACACGAATCATCAAAATTGCGTTATTCTTTATAGTTAATATTTCCATAAATTGACAGATTTTAGATTTTTAAAAGTTGAAATTTACAAATTTGTACGTGAATCAATCTTTTTATGTTACTGGCAAAATTGTTACTAAATTCCTAGAAAATTATTTAACAGGTGGTTCATTATTAATTCTGTAAGACTAAAATACCATTCTAAGCAAAAGCAATTGTCGACCTACAGATATGTCTTTGAAATCATTGACAGATATGATCTGTAATGAACCATTTGACAATATACTGTAGCTAACTCTAATTTGTCAAATTCTTTCGAATACTACAGACAAAGCTGAATATTTTAAGCACAAAAACTATCACAGATGAATCGCATTTCTTTAAAAAAAAAAAAACAGATGAATCGCATTTCTTTAAAAAAAAAAAAAACATTTTCAAATGGAAACTATATATTTTCTGACCTAAAAACTTTTTATGAACCAACATTGTGATCTGACTTTACAAACTTTTCGAACCTAAAATTTATCTCTGCTTCTTTTTGTTTTATTAATTCCTTAATTGGACATACGAAATAATAATAAACACCATTAACCTATCATCGAGACAAAATGTTATGATGAAATTTACAATGTTAATGCAAATTTAGGATGTCTTTTAACCATAAAATTTATGTATACCTATAAAAAAAAAGGTGATAGATGATTTTATTGTTTAAATTGAAAATATTTATAATTGCGTGTATCGCTTAACATACAATTTGGTTATAATAAATTATGTTGTGGTTCAATTTTAAATTTCATAATAATTTATTGCTATATTGACTCGTGACTGTCGCGCCATAAATGTATTCATTTTATTTTAATTTCTTTTATTTTTTTTGGATCAATTCATAAATCTCCGATATAACACAAAAGTCATACATATATGTATATGTTTAATTTTCCTTTTTATTACTTTTGTATTTTTGTTGTGGGGGGAATAGAAACATAAACAAAACATTATTTAAGTGCAATAAAAAATTATTTCAATTTTCGAAATTATATAAACACAAAAAAAGCAAAAATTCAAAAAAGAGCCGAAAAATGTTTTGTTAAGCTAAAACAGGTGATACCAAATACAGAAAAGATTAAATGGTCTTTACATTTTTGTTTTTTTGGCGGTACTATTATTATTATTATTGGTTTTATTTGACTACTGTAGGTTAATTTTGTGGTTATAAATTTTGTTTTTGGATGAAACTTTTCATGTGAAAATATAAAAAAACAGATTACCTAATTTTTTAATTATTTATTTATCCCGGAGACAGGAAATATTAAAAAAAAAACTGAACATTATTATAAAATTTTCAAGTGTGGGATTTATAATTATTATATTTTTTTATATTGGTTTATAAATTTGATTATTTGTTAGAAATTATTATTATTATTATTATTATACGTTGTTTTATTTATTTGGTATTTCCTTTCATTTTAATTAGAAAACACAAAAAAAAATTAAAAAAATTAATTAATAAACAGGAAATTATAATTATATTAAAATTTTGGTAAAAAATATAAAATAAAATAATGTCATTCTTCAATTTTTGATTATGGAACAACAAGGTCTATGTGGAATAATCGTATAATTAACTAAAATACTATATAAATTTCCATTTAAGGTAGAGTAATACAAATAATAATACTCTGTTGTCAATAATAGAAGCTTTTTTCTAGTTGTAACTTTCCAAAATATAAACCAGATTGGCAAAAATTTAAGTAAATAATTTGCCTTGTAATTTTTTTTTTGGGGGAATTTTCATCCTTTTTATAATTTATTTAAACATTTTTTTACATAAATTTTTGTACAAATTTATGAATTTCAAATTCTAATAGCCTGAATAGAAAGTATATAGTACATAGTTGACACTGTTCACATGTCAAATCGACATGACATAAAATGAAAATTTTGATAAAACTTCGTTTAGTAGAATTATAAAAAAAATATAATCGAAGGACAGACATCAAGGATACAACAACACTGTACTTCTCTGATAACTGTGAAAATATGTATACAGTGTGGCGACAAAACTACACGCATTCTGTTCAACTCTTTAGACATTAATGAATTTTCTTATAAAAAAAAACGTAAAAATATTTAAAAATATTTTCTTTGAAATAAATTAAAATTTTATTATTTTATTTTATTTTTTTTTAATATAATTTCCATTTATTTTCCATCTAACTTTTATTTTTCCTATTATGTATATTATTTATTTTTTTTTTTAAATTATCGGCTCCTCTTTTTATACCCAGAAATAGTCGCGATTTTAAAATTTTTATTTTTTATTTATTTCATTCTGAATTTTCATTCTTTTGTTCTTCAATTTTCTTGAAAATTGAGAATTATACCCGCGCACACATGATAAGAAATCTTTCACTGAAATAATTTTTACACAAAAAAAAACTAACCGCTTTTAATAGCCAATATCCCAAGGGAGCATAAAAACATTAAATAATAAAAAAAAAGAATCTATAAAAATTCATGATTTCACAAAAAAAAAACCTTCAAAGAAAAATTATCCGAAATAAAAAAGTTTAGGTCATCTCTCTGTTAGGCTTAGATTGAAAGCAACTTCCATTTTTGACCATCAAGGCAACAAAAACAAACCTTCATTTTAAGATCTTTATCATTTTTTTTAGCGCATATCACGTTTTAAAGTTTCCAATTCTTTTTAGGTAAAATTATTATTTTTTTTTTTAGTATCCGCGCACTAAAAAGATTAAAATCTCTAAGGAGCCACAATTCCTTTTTTGTATTACTGGGAGTAGCACCAGCATAAAAACAAAAAAAAATTGGAAAAGAACAATGAAATTCAAAAAAAAAAAACGAAAAATTGGTTAAAAAAAGGTTCGCGCGCAGCACATATGGGCAATATTTTTGGTTGAACCAAGTAAGATAAGAGTGGCAAAAGAGTTTTGTGTCCCAGATTTTTATTTATTGTATAGGATCTACAGAAAATTATACAAAAACAAAAGGGAAGGTTACTTCAGAGACGAAACATAAAGGTAAATCATTAAAAAAATAATAATAATAATCTGGTTCACGTGAACTTGATGACATTTTCGTTTTATCTTTTCTTAAATTTTTTTTTGTTTTTGTATTTTTGGTTTATTGTGTGTTTAACCTGAAATTTTGTGTCCTTTCTCATCAGCGTTTTGGGATTACTTCCAGTAATAAATAAGAAACAAGATTTTTTGTTAAATTGAAAACAAAAAAAAAACGCGTTTATTAAACCGTGATGATTTTGTCGGACCAAAAATGAACCAAACAATATTTTTTTTTTTTTTTGGTTTTTTAAGTATGTGTGATTTTTCTTCTTTCACAGGTTTTGTCTTTAAAAAGTTTGGTTTGGTTTGGTACTTAAAATCTCAGGTGGCCAAGAATAAATTTGTGATCATTTCTAACCATACATGGTTACAATTTTTTACTGAAACTTTGAAAATCTCTTATTTTCTTTTGTTGTTTTGTTTTTTTTTTTTAATTCGTGTTAAGAATTTTGTTCATTTTGCCGGCGCACAAAATGGTTAATTTCATTTTTTTTTCTGTGATATTTAAACATTTTTCACAGTTTTATTACCTGGCGTCTTTCACAGATGATTTTTTTTTATATTTATTAAATTTATGAAAGAACAAAAAAAACCACTTTTGTTTTATAATATTAATTTTTATATAAAGAAGAAATTAGTGGTTAATTTTTGTGTGGGAAATTTAATGGTAAATATAAATGGTTTTTGCTTTTGGTTTTGTTTGTTGTTTCATTAGATTTTTGGTTATTTTTAAAGTTATAAAAAGGATAGAAGTTTGGGTCAGATATTAAGGATGATAGACATTAAGGTCCAACTATCACTATTTGGAGAAACTATATAAATATACTAGGACTAGAAGATTCCAAGTGTAATTAGAATTATGGTGTGAAAATTAGAACCTATTGACTTCTTGATACCAGCAGCAGAATTTATAGTCTGATGCAATAAGAAACAAGTCAATATTTCAAACTTGATAATTGAAATGGAGTAACAATAATGATCTCAATTAGAATATTTACAAAATTCTTATAATGAAAAAATGATCTTAATTTAATCGAAATTAGAAAAAAAAACTATCAAACACTTGGAAAAATAAATTAATCAACAAATTTACTTATACAGTCAATTTTTTTTAGCAAAATTTTTGGAAAATGTTATCAAATTTTTAATGTTGTACATTAGCTTAAATTTATTTACAAGAATTAATAGACCAATACTGATTTAATGATTGCATCAAATTCTCTTATCAAAAATGTTAATTAGCCAATGAAATTTGCAAGTCAATTTTGTAAGACATAAAATCAATTTTCTATCTTACAAAATATATGTCACGCAGATAACAATCAAATTTACTAAGTATATTAATTTTCAATTATAAATTTACAAAATTTATAGCTCGGCACAAATTATATTTTAATTATTGGATAAACTTGTTAGACGAAATTTTATTTTTGACATCATATAATTAATTTCTAATTTTCTAGCTGCAAGATATCATAATTTATTTATATACAAAATTTAATCGTATAAAATAATTATATCATAATATTTAAAAAGACGTTTTCACCACCCCAAACATAATTTTCTTATTTATCTAATGTACATATTCTTCTTATGGTTACCAATATTTTTCTATTATCAATAAAACTATAGATAAAAAAAAATTCGATGTTTAGGACAACTTAATATCATAAAAATACTGGATCAATGAATCAATTTAATGATATATGATCACCATCGGCTAGAAATTGAAACAAAAAAAAAATTTCGAATAAATTATTTTCGATTATATATCGTTTAAGTTTCAAGTGGAAATTTTCATCATTATTTTTACTGGTCTACTAAATTATCAAATGATCTTGGACAAGTTATAATTATTTATCTATATACTTTTAATATTTTCACTTTTTCTATATGGATGTGGTTCACTATTATAATAATATCGAAAATTGATTAAACATAAAAATTCAGTAGCTTAGGCGACATAAAAAAAAAAATTATCAATTATAATTTTGTTATAGGCTTTTCAAAAAAAAAACGTGACTTAAGCTCATTATTATTCAAAAAAAAATTTCTAGTCTAGCAGAAATATTTATTTGCATATATTATCTAAGATCTAGTGTTACATGCTTTTAGCCAGCAACCCCCCAAAGCTAATAAAACACACTCTCTATGTACCCAATTTATTTATCGCATAAAAATTTAAATAAACATTTTATTTTATTTTTTATTGATTGGTGGGTTTTCGGTTTAAACATTATTTTTATACACAATTATTTATAAAATTGTTGATTGATTAAGTAATTATTACTAAAAAACTATATACTATTTTATTACTATGTAAAATTATGTTTTGGCACACTTTTAATTGACTATTTTTTTTCCATGTGCAACAAGAAATTCATTTAATTTTATAATTTTTGATGGTAAAGCTGTGGTAAAGAGAATATAGGAAGTTGTAATTTTTAAATAATATTGTTTTTTTTTTTGTGATTAAATTATCTTTGAAAAGTGTTTGTACATGACTTGAAGGCATAAATTTTTATTGAAAATATTTAAATTTTAAATTTTAACTATATAACATAAAAATAATTTATTTACTATAGTTAAAAATGTTAAAATTATAATTGGTATATTAAATATTTAGTGATAGATTTTTTATTGTAAATCATAATTTTCTAATATAGAAAATATTTAAAATTTTAAATATAGGTACGCTAGTATTTGATTATAAATTAATTAATTTTCGTGTTCAGTTACATTTATATAGTAACTTTTCCTCTACTAAATTTTGTTAACCAATTTTTGGATAAATCAAACAGTATTTTAATTTGATAAATTACTAGAAATTTCATAGTTGCTATACTAATTAAATGCTATATACCTTTTCAAAAAAATATTTAAAACAAATAAAATCATTTTAAGTTAGAGACTCTCTTAAAAATTTAAATAACTTATTATATTATTTCCTGGTCTAGAAAGTTTTCGCTTTAACTAAAAATAAGTAAAAAAAACTATATTTACATTATTATTATTATTATTTTTCTATGTAGATATAAAATTTCTAATTTAATTTAATAGTTTTACATTAAAAATGATTTTCTTTAACTGATAATTTAATAGTCTAAATAGCAAATAAGTATATGCAAAATAGGAAAGCAACTAAGTAACAAAATTTTATTACTTTAACAAATTATCTAAAAGCAGTAAAGTAAATGAAGTAATAAAATCTGCCCACAATATTTCCAACAAAATTTAATTTTATTATAAAAAATTGCGAAAAAATTTCATAATAAAAAAAAAATTAATAAAAATTTTAAATAAAAAAAAAATTAATTTAAATTGACATCATAAAAAAAAATAAACTTTTATATATTGATTTTAGCTTATTTTAATTACGATTATTAAAAAGCTGTTAAAATATTAAATTTAAAATTATTGGTTAATATTTTTAAGTATTACATTTTTTTTGGGGACGAACCAGGTGACCTCTTTTTCTATATAAATCAGTTGAAAGTCTGTTGAAGTCATCAAAAATGAATTGAAAAATTTAGAGTTGAATTTTTAGAAAAAAAAAACATAAAAACATAATTTATATAAATTAAATTATATACCATAAAAATATGTTCTAACAAATTTTAATTATTTGTTGTAAAAATATTTCTTCTTTTTCATTTTTGTAATGGTAAAACATTAAATTTTTGATTTAATATTATATAAATAAAATTAATTTATTCAATTATTTTTTAATATATAATAATATAAAGTTTATTTTTGTTTATGTACAAATGGCGCCATTAAAAATAAAATGTCATGCAAGGCACCATAAAAACGCCATGCGCCATTTTTAATTGGATAAATTATTGAATATTTTATTTACACACAGGTTACACCAAAAAACATTATTGTGTATATTTTTGTTATGTTTGTCCTAATAAGATACATTTATAAATATTATACATTAATTTCGTTAATTCTCGATATGGTGAAAAATTTTAACCTAAAACCGAGTATAAAGAAAAATTTGCTTATAATTTTGGGGTGGCCAATAAAATTTAATTAAATTCACAAAAAAAAAAATTAAATAAATATTATAATAAATTAGCATTTAAAATTTTGTCACAAAGAATTATGATAATGATTAATTTGTGTCTAAATATAAATGATGAATTTGTTGATTGAAAAATTTCAAATTTTTTTAATTCAATTTAAGGGGTGCATTATATTAAATAGATTTTAAATTAAAGGAGCATCGCAAATAGTCCAAATAAACACAAACTTTCATATTTCCAAAACCAATTCGACATTTAGTTGATAATTTATTTGGTCAGTCAAGTAAAAATACATTGAAAATTCTAACGACAGTAATTTAACTTACAAATGATTTTTACAAATAAATTTTACTGAGTTTATAGTAACATTCCCCTCAATTACAATTGAAAAGCAAAAAATTCCATCAAACATTTTTTTTTTTTTAAATATTAATTATGTAATTATTCAATTTAGTAATTAAAAATTCATATTAAATTTTTGTATAATTTGTACTCAAGTCGCATATATGCTTCTTTAATATACCTTTAAAAATTTGTTGTTTGTTTGGAAAATTTTATATACTTATAAAAGAAGTTTCAAATTTCTTGTTAAACATTTGTTCAAAACAACACCAAAAAAACAAAAATCTATAAATGAAATTTTTGTTATTCATTTACATTAACATAAATATTTATGTAATTTCTTTATTTATATATGTATATACAATCTAAATAATTGGACATAAAACAAAAACAAAAAAATTTTTGGTATACAATTAAAAACCTGCAGGCAAAAATTGAAAAACAAAAATGCATAATTTAATCACTATATAATTAACAAAAAGATGATGACATATCAGTGTAAAATTACAAACATTAATTTTTATGTAAATTTAATTTTTTATAAAGTTATGCATTCACATTTTTTTTAGATAGAAAAATTATACAATTTTTATTCCTTTTTTTTATCTGAATTAAATATAAATATAATTAGAGTTAATAAGAAATTAGATCAATAATAATTTATAGCTCAGATACAAGCAGCAAGCACAACATTTGTCATTTAACCATTTTTTTTTTTTGAAAAATTAGTAAAATTTGAATAAATTTACAATAAATTCTTTTGATATAAATAATTTAGAAAAATTCTATTGTAAAACGCCTGCATTTCTACATAAATATTACATTATGTATATTTAATTAAGATTGTATACGACTTTATGCTGGGTGTAACTTTTGTAGCAGAGTAATAAATAACATAAAAAATTATGCTAATAAATTTTAATACATTTCTAGTCACATATATCATAAATCCTTCAAAGCTTAACAAACAAAATATTTTTATGACAATATTTTTTATTAAAGGTTACAAGAATCAGAAAATAATAATTTATAATAATTAATTCATTATTTTTTTATGTAATTTAATATCCTCCGTGATGATTTGTAAAATGCGGCTAATAAATAATGTAGTTAATAATAATAATATTAAAACAAATTAAGAAACTAAAATAATAATAAGTCAGGTAGTTAAGTTCATTTAAAAAGTTAGTTTTATGGTAAAATATATTTTTATTTCTTTTTAAGTGTTATGCTAATTATTGTAATTAATTTTTTGTTATATGAATATATAATTATGCTTCCGGATAATTTATGCCTTTAAGGTAAAGTATAGTCTAATAAATATATATAATATATTTTGAAATAGTTATATTAAGGTGTGTTTAATTTACCTATATAAATATATACTCTGAATGAGTTAAATTAATTATTTAGAATTATTTGTGTTAAATTATAAAGTAGACATGATTAATTTAAGATTTAATTTAATCTTACTATTTGATTAATAAGTAATAAATAAATAATTACAATTATTAGATATAGTAACAAATAATAATATTCCAAAGTACATATTACAAATGATTCCACAAGAATAATGATTACCAACCCAGCCACAGAGCAACCACAAGCCAATCAATAAATGTAACGTGCAACATGCAACAATGTATATATACAAAATACAACACCTTGAATAATTACTAATCAACATGTTGCACTGTATAAACCTAAATTGTTGCAAATTGAAGTTTTATGAGGGATAATTAAATTAAAATTGTTTTGATAAGCAAATCGCGGTTATTATTACAAAAATTTCGTTTTTGGTCTATTAGTTTTTGAAAATATGAAATTATTATATAATAAAATAATTAATAAATGTGCAGCATCACGCACCAAAAATCCATAAATTATTATTAAACAAAATTTGTTTGAAATATTAATTGTGACGTCAAAAGTCTTGACAAATTTGTGTCATTTTATAATTTAATAATTTCTCAAAATTTAAATAAATTTGTCAAAACAACGAAATTAAATAATATATATTAAATTTGAAGATATGAAGAATTTTTGAAGATAGAAATTATAATTTAATTCAAAACAAAAATTTTTTGGCAACAAATATTTTTAATTTGTCATTTAAATTTTTTTAATATTAAAGGATATTTTTCTATATTTTAAATCCAGACGACAATTTCGAATGAAATCCAATTATAGTACGACATTATTAAGTCATCCTAAAATTGCATCCATAATTTTTTCCTTATTTTGATTGAAACTAAAATGCATTCACAAAAATGACATAAGTAAAATTTTTAGTAGCATAATTTAATTTATGGCGAGAAAATTGTACAAACTGACATTTTTATTATTTAATCTTTTTTTAATTATTAACTGTTATTAATCGAACGAATCAAATTTATTATAATTTCCGCACCTGCAGATATAATTTTTTAATTTATTATTGAAATAAATTCAATTAATTATACTGGACAAAGATGAATAATTAATATATCAAATAATAAAATTATCATTTTTACAACAACAAAAAAATCATATAACTTTATAGATAAGTAATTCGAAAACCTCAAAGTATCAGTAGAAATTATATTTGCATCTCATGTAAAATTTATATATAATTTCAATTTATATGCTAAAGGTTATTTTCCATTTGTATAAATAAAAAAAAATTAATAATAGAGCACAAAAATATGACAAATCCTCTATTAAACCCCCGACAGCAATTACAATTGAATAAATAATAATTAAAAAAATAATATATTTATGTAGTTAATTTATGTAGCAATATGTATATGATTTTTTTAAATATATAAAAGACCAATAATTATTATTGCACATAAATTTACATTATAAAAATTTGTGTTGCAAGGGTAAAAAAGAATTAAAATATTTAAAATTAATTTCATTTTTGCTACAATTTATAAAAAGAATGCTTTGAGGTGCTGAAAATTATTTATTAAATGTATAGACAATTTTAATACTCATATAGTGTAATTTTATATTTTGTAATTTATATTATATTTTATTTAATTAGCTTTACATAGTTTATGGGCGCCAAATTGTAAATAAGTATACATTAATATGAGTATATAAAATTTATTTGAATTTTCCTATCTCTTTCGATTAAATTGAAAAAAAAATTTATGAGGAAGTTATGTAATAAATAAATTATTTATAAAATTAATTTTAATTTATTTAGTTTAACATTGTAAATTAAAAGAATTTATTAATATTTAATTTAATTTAAAAAAAAAGTTTCATTAATTTTTCATAAAGCAAAAAAAAATATTTGTGTAATATAGTCGCGAGATGTTAATATGAAAGAATGTGTACCAATTTTGATTAAAATTCGTTATGAAATTGGTTCAACATTAAATTGAAATTGAAAATCGTTATGAAATTTGTTCATAATTAAATTTATACCCTGTCGCGTTAAAAAAGATATCATAACTTTAACAATTAACCAAAATTTTATATTAATTTGCAACTCACAAATTTTAAAAATCAACAAATTCTTATTAAATGATCCATAAATTCTCCCACTAAATTAATAAATATTAGTTCATTTACTGAAAAATCAGGGTCAAAACTTTGTAATTATAGAAAATACATTTAATAAAAAAAACCAAAACAGCTGCCGTATAGCTTAACAAAAAAAAAAGTATTAAATTTAATAATCTGTGCTAGATTAATATTAAACTATTTCATTTAAATCCAAACTCATGAATTAATTCATAAATTATATATTATATATTTTCTAAAATTTATGATAATCGAATTCAAAATATTAAAATAAAACCTGTCAATATTATTTATCATAAAGACACCGACAGCCGCCGCTGCTGCTGCTGTTATTATTATATTTTAGAAGTAACACATATCAAAAGAGTGACACATAAATATTTTATATTTAACATAATTACATTATTTATTTATAATTTTTTTCAATTTTTGCATAAAATCCTCACTTTTATAAATAAAAAAAAAATAATAAAATTAAATTTAAAAAAGTTTTATAAAATCTGTTTTAGATTTTGGTTTTTTTTTTGCATATTATGGAAAAGTTTCAAATTTCATAAATTTTGATTTCTTGAAATTTATATAATTTTACTTGGTATTTTATATACTATACCTTTCAGAAATACTAATTATACTTAAAACAGTTTAAAAAAACAAAACAATTTTCAATTTTTGCCAGACTTTAATTTATCAGAAAACTTTTAAAATATAATATTTCTATTTTTTATTTTTTGCAAGTGTTAATTTTCCTCCTTCTGATAACAAACCACAACATAATACAAAAAAATAAATATGTTTTTCAAAATATTCAAAAAAAAAAAAAAATTAATTAAAAAATCTTGGCGCTTTTTAAAGAAAGATTATACAAAAAAAAATGTGTTCAAAATGTTTTATGTCATAATTGTAATTTAATACCGCAAATAATCAACATAAAAATTATGTTTGCACAACAGAAAAAAAAAAGTGAAAACTTTATTATAACATATCACATATATAAATAGGATATTATACTTAAATTTTATTTTTTTTACAGAGGTGTCACGTGACCGGAGATTTTGATTATTATATAGTTGAAAGAAATTTGACTCTATAAAGAAACTGGAACTAAATAGAATATTATGCATTCCAAACATAAAAAAAATCTACTTGGTAATAAGATTGCTTTCAATTTCTGTAATTTTGGGACCAGTATAAATTTTAACTGTCACTTTGTCATATAAATTTGCCATTCTCTGATAATCCTCGGCCCCCTGGAGGGACAACATATATATAAGTCTAAAAATCTTATGCATTGCATATTTCGAATTTAAAATTAAAATTACAATATTTTTATGACATTTATGTAATAAGTAAATTATACACAAAAATAATATCTTTACTGTCAAATATCTCGAGCTCGACCTAAATGCTATCCAACTCCATTGCATCCCATTACATCTACAGTCACTCCACAATCGGAAAGGATCTCTGTTATTGAAATCCAAACACTATAAAGATAAAACGGTCTAAATTCATGAATCTTCCATTATAATATTTATTTATGTTGCCACCGCAAATTTTCATTTTCATAAAACATTAAATTTTTTTTTTCTTTATTGTTATATTCATAAAAAAACAAAATATTTTCGTATTGTAATAATATTTATCAATAAAATTCCTTAAATAATTCACAAAAAAAAAAAAAATCTGTCTATTAAATTACCACAAAACAGGAACCAATGTCTGGGCTGCCTACAGTCATGATTATATTATGTATTAATGTATTAATGTATATACATATATATGACTTTTAGGGAACGCGGGAGACTTTATTGCAGATACAATATTTTTTTTGTGTATATATTTATTATTTTCTTATTGACATTTTGGGGTCAAATTACGCGCCTTCTTTTCATGTATTTATTATATTCTTTTTGTAAATCAGCCTAAATAAATAAAATGAGAGTCTCGGACAATCAAATAAATAAATAATACACACAACATTCACGATGAAATTCGGTAGAATCATCAACAAAATATAATTGAATTAAATATATTTTCGCTTATCTTTTTGTGTTCAGATTTTTTTTTTTTTTAATATAAATTTTAATGTTGTAATTGAAACCGTGATATTCAAAATTGTAATATTTTTGATTTAAATCTAAAAAAAGAAAAGAAGCAAAAATTTCTTCATTTTGATTAATTTATTTAAAATGTTTTGTATATTTCAGAATTCATTCAATTAATTTTCTAAGTTATATAAAATAATGATTCAATTAGGTCAAATGATTGTCTGTGATAAGTTTGGGTAGATTATATATGAAAGGTAAATTTTTCATTCTCAAGTACTTTATATCTTACAAGTAGTTGGGAAAATCATATAAATTATAAATTTTGTCGTTTTAGAATTGGTAATAATCTGGTGGTAAAAGTTTTTAAGTACAATTACTCTTTATACTTAATTTCATCGATAAGAGTTGATAGAAGTAATTTGAGCTACTTGAACTTGCGAATTACTAATGGAAATTGATTGATCATTAATTAATTTATGGCTAAAATTTAAACTTTTTATAAGTAAGGTAAAAGTATACTCTTTAATATTAGTTGATAATAATTGGAAGAAGATGCAAATTGTAAATGACAAGCTACTCATCAATTCACGAATAATTGAGGATGAAATTAATTCGAATGTACACGAGCGGGATATAAGCTATAAAATTGATAGCATTTTTCAATTGGTCGACTTGTAGCTAGAAGATTTATGGTTCTTACTCGGTAATTATATTATCAACTTGTATCCCGAATTCAGGATTATCTAATTATATGCATTTTCAAGTATACTTGTTAGTAATAAATATTCATAAATATGAAAATTAATTTTCAAATGATTTACATACACAAAAATTCAAATAATTTTTGAATGACTGCAAATGGAAAATGGAATGTAGGTGGTAATTTTTTAGTAAAACAATTTTACCAATTTATTTACAACTCTACAAGAAAATCAATTTACAATTATATCTACAAATTTTTTATTTCAAATTTTTAACTGCAAAAACTAGAAAATTAACTTCCAACTCCAACTGATTCATACAACATAAAAAAAAAAATTAATTGACATAAAATAATATTCTTTTCTATATGGTATATAAATCTTCATACAAATATGGATGCAATTATGTACGTTATTCATTTCTCTGAACAGTTAATAACATAAATCATTTGATATAAATCTAGAGAGATGTATTAATAATAATTGCTGTTATTATATATATTTGTAATGTTTTTTTTTTTATGTTTTGTGATTTACTTTATTTTTCTCTTATGAGGAAAAGCTGGCGCCAATTTAATAGAAAATAAGAAAAATTTATTTTTGATTTGTATATGTAATTAATTTTTTTTTTATTTTTATTATTATCGGGGTGAGGTGACCCTAAAATAATAATAATTTTTTTTATTACAATTTATTAATATATGATTACTAGAGTAAAGTAGAAGATAAAAATTCATAACTAATTTTATTGACACCTTTTAAATAGAAAGGCACAACAAATTTTGTTTGTTTTTAGTTGTTGCAAAATAATAATTTTATATGGTGCCACCTTGCATAATCAATAAACACTTTTATAACCAAAAATATTATATTGCAGAAATGGACGCACCTTAATCTTATATAAATGCTTTTAGCACCACTATTGATGCGCATATTTAATGCAAATTTTTTAATATTTGATTCACCTCTGGATCACAGTGTAATATGTAATTTACTTTTTATATATAGAGTGTTGCACTATATAATTTGATAATTTGCCGAAATATTTTTTTGTCTTTTAAAAATTTATGTTAAACAAATTTGAAGGAGAAGAAAATTGTGTTGAGTTTGAAAATTCTGTTAAAGGACCGTGAAAAAATGTTCAATTAAAATTCAATTTTTTTTTTCAATCATATTATATAAAATATAAATTACATGTCTAGCGCCACTTCAATTAATTTTTTTATGTTTCCATGACTAGTTTTACAGTGTCGACAAATTTTTTCTTGGCAATTTTTGATTTATTTCCATAACAATTGTAGCGAAAGAAAGAGATATGTTATAGGATCAGTGAAATGATTCATGAAAAACTGTGTTTTTACAACTGATCGTTTCATATTTTATCACCATATTTTCATTTGGGATTGAAGTATAAGATACAAAATGAGAAAAATGTCAAATTAAAATGTTGACAATGTAAAAACACTCAAAATTTTTAATAGAATCATTTGAAGTTATACATTTAATATTTATTTATACAATCAATATCAAGTAATTTAGTTAATTTCTAAGTTATTTGTTTTATTGTCGCCTAATGCCAGACATATTCGCAAGGGAATTCCATCTTTCTTGCGCGCATCGATAAAGAAAATCTCTTGCTATAAATTGGAATATTAAATCTATTATTGTTGAGATTGCACAGCAAAAAAAAAATTATTATAAATTTATTGAATTGCAAACTATTAAAATTAATAGAATATAATTTTTCTATAAGTATATTATTAAATTAAACTGAAATCGTCTTGTGGTTCATTATAAATTTATCTTTTTGTCTGGCAAAATGACAAGTTCGGCGACATCAACTAAAAACCAAAAAGATATCACAGAATATAAAAAATATCAAATTTGGACATAAAAATTTATTGGAAACGCAATTTTCCAGATATTTAACTTTAAATAAAATTTAATTTATATTATACTTTACGCACAAATTATACAAAATGGTGGTTCAACTGATCTTGCAGCTAAAATGATTTATAGTTTATGTGTGAGTCATTAATCAATTTTTACCTTTTAATAAATTTTTAATTCTTGATAATTTCTTGTTATATGCTTTAAAAAAAAAATATTTTGCTATATTTTAATTACCGCAGTGTCTGATGTTAATGAAATCTTGATTTTACCATAACTTTTTTTATTTCTCAAAATTGTATTTAACATTTTTTTACTGGCTTGTTGTTTTTTATGTATATTTTTTTGCGTTTTGGTAGTTTCTATTTGCAATAAACCTTTTTCCTCATATAGATATAATTTACAACCTTGATATTTTTGAAATTCATTGCTTCTTTAAATCATTGGATAAGGAGAAATAAACATTAATGATTCTTTTTTTTCAAAAGTGATTCGCATAAAATAAGTAAAATAATTAACATTGCGATTTGAATTACGCGGACAAATGTATAAAAAAAAAACAAAATTAGTTGTTGTGTAGGATCTTAACTGAGTGAGTGTGTACAGAAAACAGGGTTGTATTTCAGTTTTTCGATTTTAGGTTAAAGTAAAACATTAATTTAAATAATGATCTAAAAATTTTTAAATATTGAATTAACCTTGAAAAATGTTACTCATTTACAATCAAATTTCAATTTTTAATGGATTTTGACCAATGACCAATAATTTCAATTTTTTATCATAAACTATATTTTAATAATTGAATAATTAATTTGAATCCTGTAATCGAATTAAATCCAAAAACTATGAAATATTTCCAAATTTAATTTAAATCAAATCAATGCTCTAACTGGAATAATGAAATTACTTAAATTTTGAAACGAATATAATGAGGGCTCCAGACACTCACCAGTTTGGAATACTCCACTGTGCGTATAGAGTAGAAAAAACTACAGAAAAATTCACCTTCTTTCAGAAAAAATGTGATAATGACTTAATCAGAGCACTTGTTGATACTATAATTTAATATGTTCGTTTAATGAACCAACAGAAAACTGAAAATTGTCTGGTAACAAAAAATTTTTTTTTGTTAAAAGGACATCACCAAAAATAGTCTGATCATGTTTTTATATCTATAAAAATATAATGTGCTGGCAAAATGTAATTTGATTAAAAGGATTTTTCCACATAGTATATCAAACAAAATAATATAAAAAATATAATTAATATTCATATCGAAAACAAAAATGCTTAGCGTTGAACGTGTAAAAAAAACTCACCGTGTATCATCATTTCTGATTTTCTTTACTTATATTTTTATTTTTGTATAAATTTAAATAAACATTTTTAAACAGAAGCAATTAATTGATTGCAAATATTATTCATTATGTTTTATAGAGGATTTTTAACATTTTTTTTGTAAGTAATATCAGAAAAAAATGGGAACACAATTTAAAGAAATAATAATTTTTTATTGGCGCCATTTAAATTAAATAAATTCACAAAATTGAAAATGTGAAAATTGTCAACATATAATTTTCAAAAAAAAAAAAATAATCTTTAATAAAATTAATAGAAACATTTTTAAATTCATATTTTTATCTTGAACATTTAATTTTCTTGAAAAGTGTCTAATGAAAAACGACAGTGGCGTCAGTAAAAATTAAAGTGTTTTTTCTAAATAGACTTTTTTTTATAAAGTCATTTAACAGTCAATCAAAAATTGATTTATTTTAGATAAAATTTTAATGAAGAGAAGATGGAATTTATTTGCAGTTTACTTGATTATCTACACTTCAATGTTTACTTTTATCAAATTAAGGTTTAAACGACCTTGAGATTCCCAATTTTACATTCACTAAAAATATTATTAAGTGGCAATGAAAAAAATTCTAGAAGAGTTTATGAAAAAGTTATATGATAAAGAAATTGAAAATCAAGAAGTACAAAATCAGATTTAACTGGCAGTCCATTAAAAAGCCTTCAAACAATAAAAATTCAAGAATTATTTTGACATTTATAATTAGTCAAAATAAAATTTTGTCAGTCCCCTTAAAAATTCATTATACATTTTACAAAAACACTTATATGAACTATGACTCATAAGAAACGAATTAAATAAGTCAAAAACTATGCAGTAATTTTACCAATGTATTTTTTTACCACCCACAATACTTATACGTCCACAAATATCCTCTCCATGACATTTATACATTTTGTTCTGATCCTTATCGTCCAGAAAAATAAAAACAAAAATAAAAGTTCTCAGCATAAGGAAAATTATGAACAAATAAAATAACCGAAAAGAAAAATATCCTTACAACAAAAAATAATTCTATTTTTCTTCAATAAATTTCATCCCAAAAAAAAAACACAAACAAACAGAAAAATAAAAATAATATTTTAAGTACAAAACAAAATCAAAATCCTTAAAAGGATATTTATCTCTAAACTGACAGCAAAATAACAACAATAACAAAATATCCTTTTAAGTTTCATAATATACAATTTTTTTTATAGAAAATAGTTTTGTGTTCTGTTCTGGTAAAAGTTAACCATTTTTTTTATTTTTCTTGTGGATAAACACAATAACAGAAATTTGAAAATTGTTATGCGGATATTTCTTCCGAATTCAAGGAAAGCAAAAAACAAAAAATTGAATTACCCAAAAAAAAAAAATAATCAAAAACAATATCTATAAAAAAAAATAACATAATTTTCTGCAAGAAATAAAAAAGATACTTAGATACCAAAAAATAAAAAAACCATAAAGATATTCGATAGAAACAGAAACACAAAACAACAAAAAACAATCTCCAGAATGAAAAAAAAGTTCTTAATCGGACAGATGGCGCCAAAGAAATTATTAACCCACACCACCACCCAATTTGTTAAGGACGGAAATGAGGCAGAAGTGAGTGGGTCGGGGGGAGAAGGTAATTTAGAATGAAAAAAAAATAAGAAAAATAATAAATAAATAAAAATAAAGAAGCAAAAAAGTTTACTTTTATTTTGGAATTTCTTGTTGTTTTGTGTCAGTGACAGTGAGAAGTTTTCTTGTTTTTTTTTTAGTCGGCTACAATTTTTTTTTTTGTGTTTATTTTCCCAGATAAATTTCATAGATACATTTTTTTTTATGTATGTTGAGCAAGAGAGCATAAAAGAAATTTAGTTTTTATTATTGTCGTCTGGTGAAGATTTTTGTCATTTTGAACCAAAAAAAAAACCAAATCTCGGTTTAGTTTTTTGTATAATCAATTTAAATTATTGTTTGTCGTTATTTATGAATGAATAATTTTAACAACATAAAGACTATTATTACATATGTTTTATGTAAAATATTTGAAAATTATTATAAAATGACTAAATAAGTATTTAAATTTGTCAAAAAGTTAATGATTTTGAAGTGATGATATTTTGAATGCCATTAATTTTACATTTAATTTTAAAATGACAAATTTTGGAGAAGAAATTTTTTTTGAAATTTAAATTAAATTTAAATTAATTTTTGATTTATTTATTAATTTATTAGTTTAAATAGATTATTTTAAATTAAATTTACTAATTGGTCCATTCGTCTCGTGGTGGAAATTATCACATTTGTTTTATAGAGACTTGGAAACCTTGAGTAACCATAAAGAAATTGCAGTCATTAATAAAACTTAAATGATCAAAAAAGATCAAAAATAAAAATTTAAAATATTCCATTAAATTTTAATTCAATTTAACAAAAATCTATAATTCAATGTAAACTATATTTTTTTATAATGTCGTTTCCTCAGCTAATTTTATTGTTTCCTTAATTTGGACATAAATAACAATTAAAAACAGCTCAAAATTTCCAAAAAACCAAATATTTAATATACATTTCAGTTTAATATCATTTCCTTTTCTTTTACTAAAACCACAATCTATTCAATTCGAAATATTTCCCTCCTACATAATTAACACCCAACAAACTGATAAAAACCATAAAAATCGTAACATAAATCAAAATTGTACTTCCTACATCATCCTTTTTCCTCCTATACATAAAAAATTTTAATTGTTCATCACATAATAGCATAAAAAAACATAAATTATTTATTATTAATTTATTCCCCCCGAAAGTTTTTAAAATTTATTACAAATAATTAATTTATTCATTTGCTTATATAAAAAAAATCAAAATTATCCGTAAATGAACAACAAAACTTTAAAAATCATTAATACCAAAGTCATAATATCATCATCATCATCATTTAAACATTATCTGTTATGATTAAAAATGGAAAATTTTTACACTATTATAAAGGTAAATATAAATTAGAATACAAAAAGCTTATAAAAAGCTTGTAAAAACCACAAAAAAAAAATATACTATTTTAAAATTTATAAATTTTGTTTTTATTACTAATTTTTATCACAAAATTAAAATATTTTTTTAATTAAATTATTATATTAAGATAGAAATTTTATTTACTCTTTCACTAAAAATTCAGAAAAATTTTGTGTTATTTACTTCTGTGGTTTTGTATTAAGATAAAGAGAGCATAACAACAAAAACAGGTGTAAATTATGATAATTTTTTATGAAGTATATGACACCAACCGACGGTCTGTCACGTCTGTCTACAAAAAAAAAATTATTCAACAGATAATAAATTGGAAATTTTATAATCCGTAAAATTATAATTAAATGTTGTCAGAGCAATTTTTTTGATTAATTAAATTTAATTATTAAATTATTTTAAAAAATTTCACTAAATATAAATAAATAAATTTTCTTGATATTTTGAATTTTTAAATGTCGAACAGGAAAAAATTAGTGATTAATTGTTTGAAGGACTAAAAGAGACAATGAAATTTCACAATTTTATAAGAACAAATGTTCAAGTGGTAATTTCTAGAGTCAACAAATTAAAATTAATTTTTTTTGACTATGAAAACTAAGAGACATTTTGATTTAAGTAAAAATGTCATTGAAATGAAAAATACTTTTCATAATTTCTGTTTAATTTCAAATGAAATTATATTTCAAAAATAATTTACTTATATAAAATTTATGCATGAATCATTGAACAAAATTGAATTTCAAATTAAGTTGGAAAAGATTTTTTATAGAATTTTTTTATTTTGCTATAAAACTTTTTCAAAGTTTGAATTATTTTCTACAACAAATAAAAAACGAAACTTGTAAAATTTCATGTGACTATACAAAAATACTTTTATATAAAGTAAGTAAATTTATTTTTTAATTCAATATTTACATTTCTCTCTAAGCTTTTGTTGTTGTTATTAAAAAAAAAAAAGATGATTATTCATTAACAAGTAAAACACCATCTGTTAATCTATTATAAAATTATTTATAATTTTTAAAATTCTATAAAAACACCTGTGCAAAAAACAAAAATGGAAATAATAATTTAATAAATTAATGAGATTATAACAAAATTTATTAAAATATTAATAAATTTAAGAGAAAAAAAAATTAAATTCAATTAAACAAAAAATTGAAAAATTTAAAATTTATATTTTCATTATTTTAAATTTTTAATATTTGGATGGAATTAAGAAATGATAAATAAGATAAATTGGAAATTTTGAAATTTTGATTGATTGATTAGTGAAATTTTGGGAGAAAATTTATAGATAAGAATTTATGGTAAGGACACAATGAAAAAAAAAATAGTAGACAGTTTTTAGATGTTCAAATTTGTAATTATGATTCATTATCAAATTAATAAGTAAACAATGTTTTAGGAGAAATACTTACGGTAAGTTGTAAGCAGCCAATTAGGATAATTAGGTTGATGATATTTTTAAATAATATTTCAAGAAAAAGGTCAAATGAGATTTTGAATTGCTTAACATTCCATTGTATTCGAACCATTTACCTAAAAACCGATAAATGAAAGTCCAGAATTCATAAATATTTGAAAAAGTCACCTCACAGATTCAAGCATTTACTAAACTAATTAGTAAATCTTTGACCTTATGACTTATGATCTCTTTGACCTTATGATCTAATGTCCAACATTTATAAAATTATTTTATATCATTAAACTATCACTGATAATAGTATAGTGGACCATCAAGGTAATATCGCGTGCAACCTTGGCCTTACTTACTGATAATCAATTCATATTAACTTAATTATAATATGATCTGATTCATTAATCATAATTGCACCAATTCAATGTCCAAATCATCAATTAGTTATAATGTCAATATATTAGTTAATTTTGTACAAAATTGGCTGTAAAAACTATTTAGATCCTAAATTCTACAAATTTGATGAAATCCTTGGTGAAATAAACTAAAAACTTAATATTAAATCTACAAAAATTTTCATAACTGTCATTCACCGTCATTCCAAATTTCATCTTTCATAAAGTTTCTTTCTTTCTATTTCAAAAAAATTTTATTGTGGATGACACATATATTTTTTTGCTTCTATTTAGTGGTTCATAAATTTATTCGGTGTTATAAATTTCAAAATTATTAATTTATCAAAAAAAAAATTATGAGTTATTTTGTGTGATTTAGCGGCACATATAACAAAAAACAAACAAATTTATGCTTTAATATATTCAACATAAATTTCAGCCAAACGAAAAACAAAAATTAGTTAATTAATTTTTTTGACAACTAAATTTAAAAAAAGTTCGGACTTTTTTTTTTGTATCGTTGACCTATGAAGACCTCTTAATGGGTCACAAAAAAAAATTGCTCAATGGTTAAACACAATTTTTTTTTTCTGCTAAGTTTTGTTTTTATTGAATTTTATTTGGATAACAAAAAAAAAGTATTTGGGACTTGGGTGGAATTAATAAATAATTAATAATTTTTAGTGGTTCAGTTTTTTTTTTTTGGTTTTGCGCTGGTTTTATTGTATGTAAATTAAATTGCTGATAATATATTTGTTTAAAAAAAAAGTTGACAAATTTATTAATTGTCAAAAAAGCATAAAAAAACCAATTTTTAAATATAATAAATTGATTTTTTTTGGGGACAGATGCACAATGCGTTGGTTGCGGTAATCTGATATATCCATAAATGAAATAAATACGCGACATTTACACATTTTATAATATTTTTGTTTAAATTAAAACCACAAAAAGAATAACAATTTAATTTTTTTTTATTTATGAAAAAATCTTTCGAATTTCGGTAATTGTAAATTGAATAAATTTTATTTAGATTTTCACAAGGACTCCTTTTTTCATGTTAATTAAAAATATAGAAATCTTTGTCTGATATTTATGTTTTATATATGAAATTAATGATTGAATTATCTATTTTCAGAATCTGTATTATTGTATCTTAAAAATTGAGGAAATTAGAGCATCGAGAAGGTGAATCCTTGTTCGTATACTTTTTTTCCAGTTTTTTTGCTATAACTTGAGCAAATTAAAAGATATTTGGGATTGGTTTGGATATTTTTATTATAATTAAAATTCCCCGTCCATTTCGGAAAAAAATCGAAATTTTCCAATATCAGACAAATTTGGTATCTATCGACGCGAAACTATCCAAACAAAATTGAAATTTTTTTTAATTTGTCCAAGTTAAATTAATTATTTCGTTAAACATTTCGAAAGACATAATTAATAAATTTTACTAAAATTTATGAATTTCAAACTAACGACTTTCAACTATCCTAATTATGACCCAATGGTCCAAATAATGAATCAATGATGCAAAATTTTGAAATAGAAATCATTAATGACTAAGTACTAAAAATTACAAAAATGCACCGCAATATATGAACCAATGGTGGTCCAAAAAAAATGAATCGTTGGCAAAAAATAAGAAAATTAATGAATAAATTTTTCGACGACTATCGATTTTTTTTTGTATGAAATTTAAATACCGGCTATTTTTAAGTTCATCATTAATTCAATTTTTTTTTTGAAAGTTCAAAATTATCAATAAATTCAATAAAATTCGGAAATAATTTCAAATAATTCTTACCTTTTAATATGATCGCCGATAAATCCGTAGCACTTAATTTACTATATAAATTTTCTGTCGACATTATTTTTCTTTTTTGCTTTTTCAATTTGTATATCCTTTTTTTTATACTTTATACAATTTCGTTTATATTTCTCAAAAATGTTATTGTCCTTCGTCAAATTTATCGCCCAGTTTATATTTATAATCCAAAACAAAATGTTATTAAATTAAAAATCACAAAAAAATTTCTAATAATTTTTTTTTTTCAAAAAATTGTTTTAACAAATAACAAAAATCTTGTTAAATTCAAATTCACTTTTCATCCTATGTACGTCAAAAAAACGTATCTTCAATTACTAACTTTTTTTTAAATCACCCAAAAAAATTTCACTTAATTTTATATTTCTTTTTTAATTAATTTTTCCAATTTTATTTAAATTTTTTTTTTCAAATAATTTAAAAAATTATTTATTGTATGCACATTCAAGTACGTAAACTGTTTTAAATTTAATTCCGTTTTTTAAAGCCCGGATTAAATTATAATTTTTCTTTTAAATATTTTATAAAAAAAACTTTAATGACACAATAATTTTTTTTTTCTTCTATAAATTTAATTTAATTTATATTTTTGCAACCAAATAAAATGAAAAATAAAAAAAAAATCATAAAAGATACTCAAAACACGTTAAAAAACTTTATCTTAAAGATACAAAAAAAAAAAAATATTTGAAATTTTCTTTTTTTTTTATATTAAAAAAATATTTATAATTCCTCTGGTGGTATGCATTAAAAACGTCCGTCACTGACTAAAGTTGAAATGTGACTGAATAACAAATAGTGTAGTGTTCTATAGTGAAATTGAACAGCTTTTTTTTTTAGTAATACGAAGACGAGGGCCAAATACAAAAATACATAAACATGATTTTTACTAAAGAGGCAATCATAAAATAAAATAAAATAAAAAAAAAAATTTTTTAAAATAAAAACAAAATTATTTTAATATTAAATTTATTTCTCTCCCTTGTGGCCCTTCTCTCTATATCATAAAAACATAAAATTCGAAACAATAAAAACACATGCTATTTTGTTGAACTGGTGTCGTAAAGTTAGTATCGGCCGAATAGAACCAGGAGGAGGATGAATCGTCTTTGTATTATTTTATTATTATCGTTCGTTATTTTGGTGCCGGTTTATTTTTATATAAATATAAACCGAAATGAGAGATTCTCACCGGAATTTTTGGTGCAAAAAGAGAGTTTTGTATTTTGTATTATCGTTCCATTATAGTTTTTAGCTTCATGGTTCATAATAGCTACATATATGGCTATATCATACAGAACAGATGTAAAATTTATAAATTTATTTCAGCATAGACTCTGAAGCCTTTTCAAAAATTAATACATACTGAAAAAGTCAAGTAGTTTTTATATGGCTTCGCTTAAGTGTGAGAAATAAACAAATATTTAACTTTCTACATTATACTTTTTATACTATATAGTAATATAGTATCAGATAGAGGGTCATTAGTAATAGCGCAGACGCACTTGTTGCCATTCTGATCTTCTCTCATGTTACTCAATTTTTTTTTTCAGTAATATTTCTCGATGAGGTTTATCGACTTTCTGAGTATATTCGGTAAACTACTGTGAAAAATAAATATAAATACATCTCTAAATTTCTGTCTTCCACACTTCCACTATAGGCTATTTTATACAAAGTGAGAGAAATAATATTCAAAATTTGACTATACCAATTTTGTATACCAAGAAAAGATGATATTTTTTCCCCGTGGGTGGAAAAAAAAAATTGAAATTACAAGTGGCGCTTATTATTAATATATATTTTTTTTCATGCTACACACAAGATAGAATTTTTATGCTATACATATATTTTTTTGTTTTAATGCTCTGTACTGTGGAGTGTGCTAGTGCATACGGTCATTTAATGTAGTGCTGATGGGATTTTGATGCTTTTTAAGTTATATATATTATATTTGCTTTGGTTTTTATTATTATTATTTAAAAGAAGGGGAAAGAAAATTACAATTTTCATAGATTTGAACATAATTATTATTGAAGTATGACTTTTGACAAAGTAGTTTTATTTTTGTTTTGTTTTTTTAGATATTTTCGAATGTTTCAGATTATCCTGAATACAATTTCTTAGTTAATGATGATTCAGGAATAAATTTATAAATTAAGATTTACTTATATATAGACTTTTGTTCATTTTAATAATATTGGCACCATCTTGCACTAAACACCACCCTCCTAAATAAATACTATATAACGAACAAGTTCAATGAAAGATTATTCCTTTATTTTTTAGTGGTTATTATAATCATGCCATCAACACGTACTTTCCTACATTTCATCCTTTGATAATGTGTTGTTTTTTTTTTGTTTTGCAAAAAATATAACAAATTTATGTTTAGTCGCGTGTACGAATAACAAAATAATATTGTCTTATTAGAAAATTTTGTTGAATATTCTATACTCTACAGAATAGACAATATGTTCGTGAATGGAGTATCACTTATACCCTATTTTAAGTATATACCGTGTTTCCAAAATCTAAAACTAAAACTACAATAAATTTAATAGAAACATGAAATAAAATAATGAAAATACTTAATAGAAGAAATAATATAAACAATCATTGTGTATAGACACAAAGTATCGAAATGTATAGCTGAAAAATAATGTAAATTAAGATGAAGCAAACACCCCAACTTTTTTTGAATAATGCTCATTCTTAATCTTTTTTTTTTGCGTAAAGGATAAAATATGATTTTGTGTGTACATACAAATTGGCAGTTTTATTTCTGCTTTTGTACAAAAAGAAATGAGAAATCCATCAGCAACAGAAACAACAAACAACGAAGAAAAAAGTTGGCCGTCATCTGGATAGTCTGGCTCCAAATATTGTTGTTTGTTTGTTTTTTTCTGTTATGGGTGCAATTTAGTAAAGTGGTTGGTCTCATTGACGACATTAGATGATAAAAGAGATATTATATAAATTTCTGGTGTGGTTATGGGCTAAAAAATTTTCTATGTTGTGTACATAATACACATAGAATAAATTTATGTAAATTGTATATAAAATTTGGTAAAATGTTTCAGGGAAAAATATATAAGTTTAAATGTGTTGTTGAGAAATATTTAGAATGCGGCTATCATAAAAATGCAATTTTTAAGATACAAGAAATAATAATCAAAATTTTTTTTGTATATATACAATATGCCAAATAGTAATGAAACATATCTCATGTGTAGACACATCATATACAGGTACATTTGGACAAATGGTTATGTATATGATTTATATAGAAATTCGAGGGAAAATGTATTATAAATTTTGGTTTCATGTTGCAAGGATCAAATAAAGTAGGACCTTAAATTCTATTATTATAAAGTTTTAATGAGCCATTTTGTATTTTTTTTAAAGAAAGTTTGATGAAATTATTTGAACTTTTTAGGGAAAAATATTTTAATAGTATGTAATTTTAATTTTTTGAAATTTTATTGTCGTTTCAAATTTGTTACAATTTATTTATTCGCTCAATACCTTAAGTAATAGAAATTAATAATAATATTAATCACCTAAATAAATGCTCATTAATGTCTCTTTTTCCAACAATTCCAAAGAAATTAGGGTAAAATTTAACTAATTATTAATTCATATTAAATTTCATAAATTAATAAACTTAACCAGAGATCCCCCAAAATCTCTGAAAATCTAAGAAATTTCAGTATTTTTATTCATATCAAATTTATAACAATCATTTTAAGTTAATATCTTCTCATTAATATCAAAATGTTAATATCTCTACTATCTAATAAATAATATGGAGAAAAGAGAAGAAATTATGTGCTGAAACCGAATCCGACTAAAGTCAGTATCAAAAAGAATTATTATAATTTACTTATATTATTATTATTATAATCATACTTCAAATATTCTCCATGCATACAAACCTTATACGTATATACCAAAAATTTGTATCTCAATTTATACCATCATGTATACCAACTAATACAATAAAAAAAAAACATTCGAGAAATACAAAAATATTAAAAATTTCTGTTTCAATGCAATTTTCATGATATCCTGTTCAAATATTGAGAATATATATTTTTTTTTTCTTGCAACATTATTCAAGTTTCCCAAAATTTTCACAAAAGAAATTTTAGAAATACTTTTTGGATTTTTGAAATTTAAACATATAAAAAAAAAATTGTTAAATTTTTTTGTCCTTCAAATTAAAAAAAAAAGGGTTAAAAATAAAAAAGGATTATTCAATTTTTTTTTTTGTACATTTTCTGAACTTTTTCTGTCGAAACTTTTATAACAAAAAATATTTTATTCTACACAGTTTTTTTTTTCAATTTTTACAAATTATTTTTTGTATAAATTTTCCTCTGTTTATAAAGAAAATTTTATAATTTTTTTTTTTAAATTTTTCTTTCATCATTAAATGAACAAAAATTAAAAGAAAATTTTCTGATTTTTTCAGTTTTTCTAAATTTTTTTTTTTCAACTCAACTTAAAAGAGAATTATATTTCGCTAAAGGTAAAAAATTATAAATTTTGAAATTATTTTTGTTAAAAAATTTACGAATTTGCGAAAAGTTAAAAAAAAATTATAAACAAATTTTCCATAAAAAATTCTATTTAACTTTTTTTATCTGTTTTTTTTTTCAATAATTTTATAAAATTTATTTAAAAGTTTTGTTAAGTATTTAATTTGAAATATATAAATACATAATAATATTACGAAAATATTATTTCTAGCAAATAATTAAATTCTATATTTATTTATTTATTAGCCAACAAAATATAACCAGCTGTTAATCTAAGAAAAATATATATGTATAAATACAAAAATTATGTTATTATTATTATGGAGAATTTATGTTATTGAATTTGAAAGAAATAAAAACACCTGTGTAAGAACAGATCTCTATTTATTATTGTTATTGAAAATGTGTACAAATATTATTCAGAGAGAGAGAATTATATATTAAATATATAAATGATTCAGGTAAAATATGAAAATAAGCTAGAAAAATTTGAAATTTTATATTTGATTAATATGTTTTTTTATTTTTTTTGGTTACATAAATAAAATGTTTAGTTTTTTTTTTGTTTTCATTGAATTTTTTAAGTTTTATTTTATTTTGTATATATACAAAAAAAATAATATGTGAATAAACCCAGGCGTTTGAAATAAATATGGTATATATAAATTTTTAATCAAACAACAATATCTTTGGTCAATAAAATGATTAATGAATTTATATTTATTTGATGTATGGTTTACATAAAGACACATTTTATATGTATCAGAAATTTATTGAATAATATATATTTTTCCAAGTATACAAGATTTAATTTTTGCTATAATTTTCAATAAATTATATATTATTGAATTATGATGGGAACAGATTTTTTTTTTGTATACCAGTGAGGAACAAAAATCATATTTATTTTGTTATATAAATTTGAATTAGTAGTAGAAAAAAAAGGTTAATGATTGTGAATGATTTTTGTATAAAGTGTTAATTTGTTATCTCAAATTTATTAGCTACAACATTTCGGGAATAAAGCTTATCTCTTGGAGATTTTTCTGACAAAACTTTACTGCGAAAAAGTTGATAAATAGTTTAATTTTCAACAAAAAAAAATGCTGTCAAATTTCCTTGAGTTGCAAGAATACTGAGATAGTAGAAATAAATTTGAAATATTACTTTAAGTTGAATTACGAATTAGAGAAGTGTTCTAAGTTAGCTAATTTTGACTTTAATGATTAAAAGTTATATTTAATGTCAACTCCAACATAAATCTCAATTTTATGTCAACTTTATTATCAATAATTGTAATTATTTTAATAAATATCTTCATTTTTCCAACTCCATCATTTACATTAAGTTATAAACCCACTCAATAAACACTACCATCGATTTAAACTTCAAGTCATATGGTGGCATATCATTTAAATTACTATATATACTACTTCCTAATTATTACAAATATCTAATTGTTTCACACTTTCCTGACTTCCTCACATCCTAAAAATTCCATTTTATCTCTAACTAATTACCATAATATACGCACCAAAATATTATTCTATCATTAAACTATCTCTAAAATATGAAAAACTCCATATAATTCCTATAAATTCCAACAAAAAAAAAAAAAAATCAGAAAATTATGTTTTCTTAAGAATTTATGAGAACGACAAAATATTTTCCAAAAATATTTTTTTTTTTCCATTTCGTATTTACATTTTTGTTTCCAAAAAATTGATTATATACCACACTTCAAAAATATTTCTGACATCTCATAAAGAATATATATATATGGTGTTTCCTTAAATACTCATTATAAAAATTTTAACCCCAAACATTTTTTTTATTTAAATATAAGTTCTTTGATCTCACATCTCCCAAAAAAACAAAAAAACCAAAAATTTCTAATGAATTTTGATTAAAAACCTCCATAAGATATAAACAAAAATTTTATATCTATACTCATATGACACCGGAAAACCCTGTTAACAATAATATATACCACACATTTATAACAAACTAAAAAACAAATGCCATTTGCAAAAACACAAACGTTCCTCTACAGATCCAAAAAGAGAAAAAAAAATACAGAATGTACCATAATTTCTCACTTCTACTTGCCTGTTACACATATACTTCCACCATAAATTTTAGCCCCAAAAAAAATGTTATAATATTAATAATAATCTCATTTTATATTAAATTTGAAAATAATCACATTACATTTATCACAAAAAAAAAAAGCGATCCCATTTTCTGGTATATATAGACATCCAATACGTTAACGTAGTATACTGACAAAATTCCAAAACTCAAAAAAAAAAAAAAAAATTAAATAATATTTTCTTGATGAAAGACAAACCGGAAATTGTATTATGCACGACGGTATATCATCATCATCAGCTGACATACATCAGAAATTTCATTAAAACAAGAAGAACTATAATAATAAAATTCAATCCGTTTCTTTGACTATATAGAAAAAGAAACGTATCTGTACGTATATAATGACTTTCTTTGTGTACAATTTGGTGCAACCAACAAGAAGTAAACAGAAACACAATTATGGATATTGAAAATTTACAAAATGTCCAGATAAAATAACCAAGCCAAGAGCAATCACAGAAGTACAATTTTTTCTATGTTTTGAAAAAAAAAATATTTATAATTGAATACGCATCAAAGTCAAGTGGATATTATATACGCTACTTTTTAGGCTATTATTTTTTTGCTATGTGCCATATGTACAAATGATTATCATCATCATCGCTCTGGGATATATAACTATATAATATATTATGAATTTACATAAAATATGTAGAAATATTTGAGAACATGTTAAATCTTGTATTTTATGTTTTTTTTTTTTATTTCTTGCAAAATTTCAAAAGTATTTATTGTCATCTGGAGGACATATACTGGTATATATGTATATATTTCGTATGGTTGGTATACAACCACATAGTATCTACTATTTCAATTTGAAGAAAAATATATATTTTTGTTTGTAGGCATTTTGTTTTTAAAAAAAAATAAAAATGATTTGCATTGAATTGAAAATTGGTAAATTTTTCTGTGCTAGCTACTAATTGGAAACAAGTTACGAAAATATTATATATAAAATTATATTTGATGGATGCCAATAATGTGATTACTGATTACATAAATTTATATATTATGGAAAAGTATAAATGTACATATACAAATTTAATTTAATTGGACAAGAGAGAAGGCTAGTGATTTGCATCTGAATATAGAAAATTTATAATCAAAATAGATTGAAGTTAGAAAAGAGCCAATTAATATTTTATTTTCTCATTGTTTATTATTAAAAATTTTTGTATCTGACAAACTAAAACTATCATCTTAATGAGAATAATCAGATAAATGCATTTCCAAATATATTAGGGAATTAAATGAAGTCATAGATTTACTACTTAAAAACTTTAAGGAAATAAAGTTTTCCCATCGATTCTGAGTAGCAATATCACGTCTACCATTATCCTACTGAATATTTAGCTTCACAATCTCCAGGATTGAACTTAAATCTAACTTTAGATGCATCTATTTTTTCCCTTTTCATGATCATGACACTTTTATATCCAAGACGTTGAATGTAATATTAATATTTAAAAGTATTAGAGATAAAATAAATTGGGCAGTTCAGCTTTATGATAATTTTATATTAAATCTTCATTGAAGTTACAAGAGTAATGAAAGACAATTGTTAGACCAAAAATATTTGCTATCACTTGAATCGTTTGTTTCAATCAATTTAAACAGAAAAACTTATAAAAATTTCAACATAATTTTTTTCAGTTTTAAAACTATAAAGTTCACAATAAAATTATACCCATAATGACCTTATGTCTATAGCGAAATATTCTTTACACAAAAAACTAAAATAAAACTATTTTTAAGAATATAAAATCTATACAAAAAAAAAAAATAGACAGAACACTCTTAAAGCCTAGTCAACACTTTCAAACTCATTATACAATACTTTAACATCTTGAACCCACGCATCTTTTATATCCGCCAGTTGTTAAATTATAGAGATTTTTTGCCTCCTTATTTATAATCTACAATAATATTAAAACTATAAATTGATAAAACTGGAAAATCAAAATCAAATCCATGCGATGATTAAGAATAACATATACCAAAGAAACATAGAAAGGAAAAGTGCCACAAACATTTATTACTTTAACAGACAAAACTGAATTATAATCCCCACAAAATTTTATTAAAAACTATAAAATGCAAACGAATAAAGAATATTTTTTTTTGTATATACCACGGTTCAAGTTCCCTAAAGGTGCTAGCAAAAGGTCTCTGATGTGGAGCTAACAAAATAAAAATAAAAACATAAATAAACAAAAGTTCAATGCAACAACAGAAAAAAAAAACAACAAGCTATCCACAAGAACAGATCAGTATCTTTTATTATGTGGAACTTCTTATGCCATGGATATATATATAAAAAAACACGTCCTCTAATTTCCTCTTTTTCTCGAGATTTAATTTATAACAAAAACAACACGATATATAATAATTTTTTTTTCCGACTTATATACCATGTTATATTGCTGACTAGATGGCTGGGCTGATACTTATAGATATGAAGGAAAAAAAAATACATACAATTCTTACCATTTCAAATGTACATATAATATAATAATTCAATATTCCACCATGTATGCATAATATAATATAACATTTATGCCCCCGTGCGTAGGCTGATTTAAAAGGCGCCAGTTGTGTCATATTTTCTTTTATTTTCTCTTAACTGGCCTGCCATGGTATTACAAACAGCAGATATGTACATAAGATATTTTTTTTAATAAGTATTTCTGACTGTGTATATGTTGCTGTGCCTTAAATAATCCTCATTCATCCTTTTTTTTTTTTTTTGGTTTGTTTTCGTTTTGCAGCTCCAAAATTGGCATTGCAGAAAAATAAATATGTGGGAAATTTTTATTGGCACAAAAAAATAAATTAAAATTGATTATTATATATTATTTTTGGGTGGGGGGGAAATTGAAAATTTAATATAAGTTTTATTATTTTATAGAAAATTTTATTATTATCCGGTACGTCCTACAGAGAGTATATCTTTGAAGTTTAAATGGGTCAAGTATAATGGGTAAATGTCAATGGTACTCTAAAGTAATCTTTAAATATTATTATAGAGGCAGAGCGATGATCCCAGAGCGATGATAATATCATAATGTAATAAGAAAATGTATAATAGAAAAAGAATTTTCTGCAATATTATCCAAAGGAAATCAAAAATAGCTTAATCAATGGTATGGTAATAAAAGTTAAATACCACGTCAAAGTTAAATATATAAAATTAATGTTCTGAGAATGAGTTGAGTTGATTATAATTTCATTATTTAAGATATTATTAATCTCAATTTGATAATCCAAATACAGAAGGATTTTCTATAATCAAGAAATGTATCGGAATGTTAATATCCTTTCCATAGATGTCTCATTCAACAACCCAAAATGATTAGGACATTCGATTTGACTATAAAGCTCCAGCCAAATCTAGTCAATGAAAAAGCTGGTATTAATGCAATTTGGCAGGCTGCTAAAAATGAACACAACATAGCTGAAAATTTGCTCCACCAAAAGTGCTTAAAAAGAGGAAAAGAATTGTCTCTCGCCTTTGTCAACTAGGCTGGATAAAATCAATAACTTATAGCTGCTAGATAATCACAATTGAATGATGTTAGTTTATAACAATTACATAATTATCTCAAAATTATATCTTATTTGCATTAAATGTAACTGAATGTAACAAATTACTAACCAAGAAAAAACTATGCCAATCACACTATAAAACATTGCACAAAACTTAAAATTTATGTTAATTTCTTATTTAATTAATAATACTTCTTTTTTTGCACCTGTTTTTTTTTTTAACTTATTACTGGAACTAATGACTTTATAAGCGCATAAAAAAGCCAACTGTTGGTTTTTTTTATATATATGAACACGACACAAAAATTATAATTCAGGTAGTTTATATATTTTTTTCTTTATCCCCTAATAAAATAAAAATACGTGCTTGATCAAGCAAAACTTTTATGTTAACCTAAATCAATCAAGTTTAAATTTTTTGTTATTTGATATTTTTCATTTGTATGTAATGAAATTTAATACTGGAAAAATAATAAAATTTACAGATTTACAAAAATAAATTAATAAAACTCTCTTAACAAATGCACACCTTAAATTGGAATAGGTGTGTTTATGTATATACAATTTGATTTTTTTTTAATAAAGGGAAAAAGGTCCTTAAACATAATGTTATATATTTTGGTATCAATTTCAAATAAAGCACTTGCCAAAAATTAACTTTTTTTTTTAAGACACCAGAAGCCAAAAATTTTATAAGAGTTAAAAGTATTAAATTTCATAAAATAAAAATCAAAGTTTGGATTTTTGTTTCTGTAAAAAAATTTTGGCAAAACAAAAATGGTTTTATGTTGAAATAGTTTTTGAGTTCCCATTAATATTTAATCGCAATTCCTTCAGTATAGATGAGATCAAAGTAAAATTTCCAGGATTTGTAAGAAATTTATATAGGATCTTCGCGGGAAAAGTAAAATTTAAGATGATCAACGATTTTAAATTTTTGCTGTGCATTACAAAGTTTTATCCTGTTTAGTACTATCGCGGTAGAACTGTATAAGTGTAAGACTTAAGTATTTTTATATATATAGAAGAAGCTTGACTTTAGATCATAATGTAAATTTTCAACTTCAATTTATTTTCTTTAATTCTTTTTTTTTGCAAAAAAATCATAAAAAGCAATCGGAAATATTTAAAAAAAAAATTATAAAATTTAACGTTTACAAATTTTTTAATTATAATTTGACTTTTATTAAGTTAAAATATAAACATTTAAAAAAATATTTTTTTTATAAAACCTATAATAAAACTTTTTTTTTTGGTAATTAATTAAAATGTATTTTTCCGCCCATTGCGAAAATGAGAAAAAAGAACCCTCACTTCTTGAGATAATTAGAGGAAATGCCGAAACTGATGCAAAAACAATTAAAGATTATCGTAAAAAAATAATTTTCGAATTTTATCTTTATAAAATAATTATAATATAAATTTCATTTTTTTAGTTCACAATGATGGAAGTTTTGAATTTTATAAACATATTATTGCAAGTACATTAAAAGTTTTTCAAGATGGTATTCATAAATTAAAATTTGCATTAGTTTTACCATATTTAATTGAGGAACAATGTGAATTAGAACATTATTTATCAAGTGATTTATTAAAACAAATTAATACATATTGTGAAAAATTATATTTAACAAAATTAATTGAAAGAAATGATACTGAAATGATTGTAAGTATTTATGTAATATGATTTGCTTAGTGTAGTATAATTAGTTTTTCACGTTTAGCATTTTCTTTCAACCTTTGTGTATAACTTTTTTTATCGTACAATAAAGATTAATATTAAAAACAAATAAAAATCTTGTTGTGATTGGTGTCTTTGATTTAGAAATTGATTGGAGACAAAAATATAATGTTGCAAGAAAATGTTGAAAGTGAAAAGTACACTAAAAGATGCAATATGTAAATTTTTATTCATTTCGTTTAACTATAAATTGATATTACATCTAAATCAAGTTGTTAATTAAATTTCACCTTTTTTTAGAATAATGGTATACAAACAATTAATTTAGATTTTCAAATTTTACAAGCTGTTGAAATTCTACAAAATAATCCAAATCTTAGTGCTAATTTAGATATATATTTAAAATATATATCAAATATTGGTAAACGTATATTGAATTCAATTTATATTATTGAACAAGTAGCTGCAACTAGATTATGGGTAGCTGTATTATCAATTGAAACAAATGAAAATTCAGTTTTACCACAAAATCTGGAAAATGCAAATACAAAAAAGTTTTCTGGTAATAAAATTTTATAAAATTTAAATTTTTAATTTTCAAAAGATAAAAATTCGTCAATTTTTCCAATTGCAAAAAAAATCATTTTGCAAATAAATTTTGGTTAAAATCATTTTTAAATTTGGAAAAAGGTTGAATTTGAACTGAAAATATGAGTAAATAATAATTAAATTACTCTTTCATTTAAGCACTAATACTTCAAATGCAAGAAAATGAAGATAGTCTTAAAAAACAAATAGAAATGAAAAGAGATTTAGTTCAAGCATATAATTTAGAATTAATTCGTCAAAAGAAACAATTAAATTTAAAGAAACATAAAACAGCGTAAGTTTAAAATTTTCATTTTAAATCATTTACGTCCAAATCCAAATTAGATTTCCTTTGCCAAATATATTTAATACTTTTCATAGTCCAATGTGTCCTTTCCCAGAATAAATTCGTTCTTTTTAAAAGGTTCGTCTTTATTTTGGGAAGTTTTGCAAAAAGTCAAATTTGTTAAAAGACCTGAATATGATTTAAGGACTCTTGACTCTTGACTCTTGACAAAACTAAAATTATAAAATCATTTATAGAATCCATGCACAAACACAAATTGAAGAAATTTGTAGTAAACATGAATCTACTCGTTTAAAACTTGAAGAAGAAGTTGCCGAAATCAAAACTATGTATGAAACATATCAATTATCAAATATTGAAACTGATAGAAAGCTTCGAGACAGAAAGTATATAAATAAATAAATCTAAAAATTAATTACTTATTACAAAAATTACTTATTATTATTTTATTTTTCAATAATAGAAAACGTTTTTTAATCCAATTACAAGCATGGATTAAAAAATATGAAGATGATGTAACTAAAAAAGTTAGAGAACATTATAGAATTGAAGAAAAAATAATTGATGCAAGAAGAGATCTTGCAATATTTATGATAACATTTCATGTACAAGAAAAAGATTATTTACATATATGGAGGAAAAAAGAAGCTGAAAAAGAATTATCATTAAGGAAACGTATTAAAAGTTATCAAAAGAATCGTGCAGCTAGAACAATACAAAGATATTGGAGATTGCTTCTTGACAAGAAAAAGAAAAAACGTGGTAGAAGAGGATAATAATAATAATAGCTATATTTTCTTTATTATTATATATCAAAATAAATTTGGAAAATTCTAGAAAAATAATAATTCTTATTTGATTCAATAAATTTTAAATGATTTTATTTGGAAATGCTTTAATTTTTTGGATTTTTTTCGTAATTATATAAAATTTCATTTTCTTTGCTATTCGTAATTTTATTAAGCATCATCGATGGAACTAATTTTAGTTAGATTAATGTAGAAATAACGAAAAACGGCCAAATGAAAATCTTGACAAATTAAAATTTCGTAAATTTATCTACATTTAAAAAAAATGAAAAGTATTTCATCAAAATCCTTTGAATATTTCTCTATTATCATAAATAAAACTTAAATATTAAGTCGGAAAAGGACTATCATTCCAAATGAAATACTACCATTCAAAAAAAAAATCAATTTAATAAACGACAAGTTAAAATATAAATAAACAATTCTATAGCCTAATATAAAACATAGCAACATAACAAATTTCTATAGAAACATCAAAACTGAATTTATTAAAATTTCCAAATAGAATTTATTAATTAATCAATTTTTAGCTAAAAGATTTAATTCTTATTTAATCCTTATTTAATTATATATTTTTTTATTATCGAAAATGGAACAAGAAAGAGTTACAAAATCTGGTGATGAAGGAAAATACAATACACAATGTGACCTATTAGCTACTTATCAACAAATTCAAGATGATGATGAAAAATCATTAAGAGGTAGAGACAACTTTTTTCATTACTTTGTTTAATAAGAATTATGTTTCTAATTTTTAATTCACAGATTCAACTGATTATGATACCATAGATAATCAAAATATTATTCAACGTATTCTTAATGTCCTTGATGATGGTATTGAAAAAATTAAATATACTTTAATAATGCCATATTTATTAGAAAATCCATGTGAATTAGAAAAATATTTATCAGATTATGATTTGAAGAGATTGTATAAATATTCTGAAGCATATTATGAAAATGAAAAATTAATGCAGAATCAAGTAAGTAAACCGAAATAAGAGTGAAGTAATTTAGACAAATAGTAAGTAATTTTTATTTCCTGTGGTAACCATGATAATATGTTAAGTATAATTCGAAACGGAAATCAATATCTCTCTAATTTAATCTACGATTTAAATTGGTGCCCTTTTATATCCACTTGACACTAAACAAATGTGAGAGTAATTTAATTGAAGTTGAAGCTACTTTTACGACAGTTAAGATCATTTAGCACAAAATTGTCTCACAATGATTGTGAGATATTGTGAGATTAAACATAATTATCAGATAATTATTTATATAAAATTTACCTGATGAAACTTGTGACTAGCATTTCATAACAAATTGGTGGCTTAAATTGTCTCGAAACAGAAGGAAACAATGAATCTATGGTCCCCAAAATTCAAAAAATTATTATTAATAATTCTATTTAATATTTTCAGACTGAAATAAGAATACTACCAATAGAAATTAGCTATCAAATATCACAAGCTATTGATATTATTTATTCAAATCAAAATATACGTGATAATTTACCAAATTATTTAAATAATATTCCAATGCATAAAAAAACAATTATACAAGCATTAGAAGATAATCGTAAAAATGCTGAAAAACGTTTAAAAAGATCAGCTGTAACTGAAATAGCTACTGAACGTTTAATACATCATATTTTTCATAATAATGAACGATTAAGTAAACAAGTTAAAGGTAAAAAAATTATAAATAATTTTTTGTCAAATTTGATTACAAAAATTTATTTTGAAATTGAAGAACAAGAAGCTTTACTTGCTAAAAAGGAAATTAATACCAAATGGAATATAGCATCGAAACAAAGTGTTGTACAAAAATATCAAGAAGATTTGGCATTTAAAAAATGGGAGAATAGTATTAAAGTAAAGAAAATGGTGTAAGTATAAAAATGTTTAATATACATTTAAAATTGTAGTCGAAGCTCAAGAATGGACTATTTTTTTTTTGCTGATGATATTTTCAGTGTTCGAGCAAATGATGAAATGGATAAAATTTGTACTGAATATGAGAAAGAAGAGATACAATTAACAAAACAAGTTGAAGAATTGAATGCAATTTATAATAGTATTTTAAATGAAACTACACAAAAAGAAAAGCATCTTAGAAGAAAAAAGTAATTTTTGTTGATTTCAAATCATTTTGGAAAACTAAATTTTATTTAACAATTTTCTATATTTTTATATAGAAACGTTTATATTGATCAATTACAGAAGTTAATTAAAAAATTTGATGAAGATATTTTAGCTAAAATTAGTAAACATGAAAAACTTATTGAAGAAAAATTAAAAGAAGAAAAGAAAACAAATGAATTTATGACTCAATTTTATGTACAAGAAGCAAAATATCAAACATTATATAATACAATGTTAGAGGAGAAACATCGTGCACAACGTGAAAAAATGTTAATGTTTATGATGAATCGAGCAGCTAGAACAATACAAAGATATTGGCGACAATTTGTTAAAGCTAGAAAAAAGAAACGTGGTAAGGGTAAAGGTAAAGGAAGAGGAAAGAAGAAATAAATTATATTAATTTATTTGATATTAATAAATAATACATATTATTATTTTTTTGTAATATTAGTTTGGTAATATTTAAATATATTTAATAAATTATTTCAAAAATAAACATTAATATACAAAATTTATGAATTTTAATTTAATTTAATTAAAAATTAGTGTAAAAATTTGAATAGAAAAGAATCAGTGAAAATTAAAGGCGAAATTATTAACATGCGAGTTTATAGTAAAAGGAATGGTAATATTGCTACTTATGAGTGCTTGCGAGCGAGTAATAAACTTAGTTAGACAATAAACGTGCTTAGTCTTGGTATAGTTAACTAATTTAGCCATCTAACGAATTTTGGTGTTCTGCAGAGGCACATATAGAACTTATTTCAAAAACTTGCGAGTAGATCGAACTTCTTAGTTGTACAAATAGATCGAAATATTGTTTCTACTCCGATTTTTAAAGCCTAGCATTATAATTTGTAGAAAAACGAACGTTACCAACCGCAAAAATATACAAACTATAAAAAACGCAATTAACGGCGCTTTAAAGCAACACCTTTTTTAATGTCCTTTTTTTGAACATCCATCAACCACTAATAATAGAACAAAGCATCTGTCCGAGCCACAACAACAACAGCAAAAACACCTGAATCACTTTTGCCAAACAAAAAAAAAACTAAACTGAACCAGCGGATCTTATTTATTAGGTAGAATTATTTAAAAGAAGAAGATTAATAGAAGAAGAACAGGTGCTCTCATCAGCTCTGATGTAAGTTATAAATATAATGTTAGAAAATTTGATAATCGGATTTAATTTAATATGCGAAAAGATCATTTTAGAAATAATTGTATATATCCTTTTTGTTTTTTGAATGCCCCTAAAATTATGGTCTACAAAAAAAAAAATATACCTGAACAGAAAACTTTTAAGGTTCATTCTGATGGGTTATCGCAGTAATTTTGCCAAATCGTGTTTTAGTATTTTTATTTAGGAATTTTGTTTACGATATTGAACAGAAAATTCAATATTTTTTTATGACTTAACTCAAAAAGAATTTCATTTCTTTATTTTTGTATATTTGAAAAATTCTTAAAGATTAACTTGTACAGGATGTCGATATATATTTAGAAGATAAGAAAATGATTTGAAATTTATTTCTGAAATTCTTGTATGTTAAAACAATTTTAAAGTCAAAATTATAGTAGTTAGCATGGAAGAAGGAGAGTATAGAAAATTCAACGACAATTGATTCAAACTTAATATTGATTCAGCTGTTTGAAATTTTCCTTATTATATTTCATCGTATTATTTCGGTACAAAACAAAAATACAATTTATAAATAATTTCATTTTTTTGTTTGTCTTAACACTAAGTAGATAAAAAATTACAACGAGTATTTCTAATAAAACCATAATTAATTTACTTTATTGATTCATTTATTACCCCAACATTGTGTTTAAGGAAATATGTATATATATATAATTATATTTGTTTTTTGAAAAGATGTACAATGTCTATATAAATTCGATCTAGGGAACTTAAATCCGAAAATAGACAAGTAAAAAATATTGAATGTTTCAGTGAAAGTTATGTGTGGTAAGAATTTTCATATTTTATAGATTTAGAATTAATTTTTTATGTTGTTGGTATTTTCATAAATACAAAAATGTATTGAAAATGATGAAATGATTTAAGTATTTAACCATAAATGAATCAACAATTATTAACACTTTCATGGACACCAAATAAGCCACGTTATTTAGTTAATGCAGTTCAGTATCCTATGTAATTGCAGTAAGTGTTCACTAAAAAGGCTGCTATAATTAACTTTTCGACCAACCAGAGCTAAATTTCATAGTAAATTTAATTTAAGGAGGAATTTGAAAATGTCCTTTAATCAAAGGTTCATATAAATTACTCTTCCCTCGGCTTAAACGGCCTTCTATAATGACTTAATCTTTCAAATGACGACCATAAAATATGTAGAAAAATTTTATAACTATATACGCATACAACCCAATAATATAATAGAATTTCTTACTCTAATATCCTTTTTAAGTAACTACCATAAAATGAAAGTTAATGTTATTAAGTTCCACTCCTTAAACATATTGTCCTTCTAATTTTATCTGAACAAATAGCGAAACAACAGGTAAAATGAAAAAAAATCACATTCCAATATTCTGTATATCCTTTTTTACCATTTTTGGAAATACCCAAAATATTTTATTCATAAAATTTTTTTTTGACTATACATATATACAAACAATTTCAAGTCATATCATAAAAATTCTTTCCAAATTGTCATAAAATATAATTTCGTAGAAATAATTAGCCAATAAGTCATGTCACAGACACTCGAAATCCAAAAAAAAATCAAAAGAAGAACAACAACAACAACAACAGTGATAAACCTTCTCGTCTAGCCAAGGATTAAACAAATAAAAAGGATATTTTTATATTTGTCATATGCAAAAATCATACGACATTCCAGGTAAGATTATAATTTTCCATTTCAAAAATTTTTCAATTTTTCAATTTGGCCAAATATTTTTTCCCTTTTTTTCATCAATTACACGTTTTAAATTTTATTAATTAACAAAAATGAAATTTATCCCAAAAGCTGTAAGAAGTGTAATTTTCAAAAGATTTAACAAACTTGAACAGAAATTCTTTCGATTGCAGCAACAGAGAACAAAAAAAAAAATAAAATGAAATCCAAAGAAGATTATAATGTACAATCTTTTTGCTCCATTCCCATTCTCGCATTTCACTCTGTAATATAAAAGGAATTTTTCCGCAGCACCTTTTATTGCCACAAAAATAATTGCTGTTGTCTCCCCAATATTAAATTTTATGAAAATTGTTTGCAATGATGGTTTACAATTTTGTTACCATTTTTGGGCAAACATACAATTGTGTATATATAAATACAACTTATTATATGGTAAGTTAAAATCTGAAATTGGACATTTTTTTTTTCTCTTCTGGTTGTTGTTTGGTCTTGTTTTTAACGCAAACAAAACAAGCTATACAACACCCATTAAAACTGTCACAATAGTTATTTTCAAGTCATTTTTATCCAATGACCAAGAGATACGCGCGTTGGATGAAATAAAATGCAGACGTTCTATTTAATTATTTGTATATATGGTATAGTAAAAAAAGAAGGAACCTTGGAATAACAACAAAAAAAAAATATTAAATAAGACCATGTCCAGAAGCAGAAATTCTGTCATTTTGGCCATGATTATTTTATATGTTTTTCATATTCTTTTTTTTAGGATTCATTTTTGTTTGGTTCACGTTGGAAAGATTCCTTAAAAAATATATTTTAAATGTGATAATAATAATATAACAACTGGCGGCTGTGGCTGTGTCCAACTAAATTAAATTTGATGTTCTATCAGTGACTTAGAAAATCAATCAAAGCTTGCCAAAAAATACAGAAATTATTGCAATGAGACAAAATTTTACAAATTCAACAGTTGCTCCTTTAAATCCTATCTCAAGCCTACAAAATTATTGTCCGAATTTGAATTATAATCAAATTCTGTGATAAAATTTTTGTATTACTGCGAAATATTTATGTTCTTCTTTACAAAACATTGGAAACTAAACTTGTTTTTTCTTTCATTTCTGTCCTGGGATTTAAACACAAAAAAAAAATGAAAAAAAAAAAACAAATATCATATTGTAAAAGAATTCTTTTTAGCACTGACTTGGGCCGACCAAATGGCGTCACCATGTGTCCACACATAGTTTAAACCAGACGACATTACAAAACTATATATATGTGCAACATACTCGTGTGTGTATTTATAAAACGCGCGACCGACATAGAGAATAATTGGACAAAACATAAATCCCCTTACACGCTTTGGAATTATGTATAAAATTTGCGTGATTTTCGTGTAATTCCTTTAATACTTTTACTCACACAAGAACCACACTGCATAATATCAAATCTTTTAATCACAATAATATAACAAAAATCGACATTCACAAGAAAAAAATATTTCTGTTTTATCACAGATAAATACAAAAAATTCTGGTTAAAATATTTTTCCTTGTTATTTTGTAGTGCCATAAGAGAACATCACATTTTTGTGGACATGAATCTAATCACACTTATCTAACAGTGGATACAATTTTTCCATATGTGCAGAAAATTAAACAAAACAAAAGTGACATATACAAATGTTGCTCTTTTTATCCTTCTTTTAATTGTAGAATTTTTATAAATATGGTATAGAAAGGATATGGTAACTAATATAGGTGGGATGCAAAATATATAAGAAGAGTTTGAAAAGTCGTTGATGTGTGATGCATTAAAACGGTAGGACAATAATAAGAAATTTATGCGAGTTGTGGAAATTTTGGATATTTAGTAGAAAAAGGATGAATTATTAGACAAGGTTGATTCGTATTATTTCCTGCAGATGTTTTGAATAAAATATAAAAATTCAATTGATTTATTATTCAAGGACATTGACACTATTTGAAATTTCATTGAATTTATATGTGGAAATTATTTGTTCCAAAATATTGGATCAGTTTGATATTCATTCGACATGAAACAAGAATTTCAATAATTTTCAAATTTTCATACTTAACTACTTAATGAAAAAGGATATCATCAAATATTTATTGTAGAAAAATAATGAATGAATCCGTAAAATACTTTTCATTCTTCGATAATATAACTCAACATTTTATGACAAAAATTATTATCATTTTCACAATTAAATTACAATTTTGACGTTACTATTATAGTTATATTCTTCTTATGTCAAATTCTTATTTTTTATATAATTCCAAAATAAAAAAATTCAAATTAAAAATAACTTATAAGACCAAATAAAAAAAGGTTCCCTGGAACTCCTTACACAATTTCTATCTCTAAGTATATATTCTATGAAAAGATTAACATCAAAAACATTCAAACAAACGAAAAAATTAAGCCGAAACAATACCAAATTTTGTATATGTAATAAACAAAATATCGTTTCACGTCATTACTCAATTTCCAAACCATAGTCCGTCATCATGATACGAAATTTATTATTAGTAGTATATGTAATACTAATTTGAAAAAAAGAAGTAAATTTTCTTATTTAATATTAAAATTCATTGTTAGAGAAGAGAACGTCATTATTGTACAAATATAAAAATTGCACGTGACACATTTTTAATCCTTCAAAGCAAATATATAACATAAAAAATATTTTTGAATATAATTTTTAAATTCCATATAACGACCAATCGAACATCCTTTATTCCTATTGCATCAAATTATGAAGCTTTTTTTAGAGAGAATTGCGATTTTTGTATATAAAAACAATTTTTTGCTAAAAAAAATCAATCCTACACTGTAACACGGAGGGAGATTTTCTTTTTTTTTTAATAATAATTGTTTAGTAACTAAACCACATGGAAAATTTCATAATTTCCTTCTGTTGGATGGGTGTAGATTTTTATTGTTTCAACATTTGTTTTACGTTTTCTTTCTTTTTTCCTTTTTGTTCAATTTTATATTTAATAAGAAATTTTACGACAATGAAATTGGAAAAAAAAAATTCTTATTATTATTTTTATGTTGCATACAGACTGACACGTGACACATGTGACTATCATAATAGGATAATAACTGTATGACGTCACAAATTTAAAATTATGAAAGAAAACGTAATTTATTTTTATTATTTTTTTATAAAGTGTACATACGTATACAGATTATTGTCATAATCCAAATATATTCGGTAATATATAATGTACGTATAAAGAATAAATTTTTCACTGGATAATAATAAAAAGGAGTATTGTTATTACAGAAAAAATTTATACATTTGCATGAGTAAATTTAAATTTTATGATTGTAAAATCTGGTAAACCAAATGACTATCAATGAATTAAATAATTGTGTACAAATAATGTTCAGAGCAGTCTTTCAATATATCCTTTCAATTACGAAACTATTTATATTCCGTTGTTTGAATGTCTTGTGTGTGGGCAGCCAATGATTGCTTTTTAAAGAATATCATTTACGAAAGTAGAACTCTATATTCATGATTCGCCAAGGTCCACTTATAACTAATCGAAGTAAAATATAATTACAGTTGGTCTAAGGACCTTCCCCATTTTCCTTGTAAGCGCCATATAGTCAATCTTCACTGATATCCTTTACAAATTCGAATATGCCACAAGTTCACTGCAACCCATAAGTGCTTCAGTCCCATCCTTCTATTATCCATTTTACCCCTCAATCTACAATTCAAATTGTATACATAAATTTTGTACACTGTATTCAATTAATTAGAATAAAATCATTTTTCATAAATTAATATGTAAAACTTTTTAATGGATGTTACAACTACATCAAAACACATTCAGTCATAAATTACATTTATAAAATTTTAATTCTCTTATGATAAAATTCATCATCATATACATAAATATGCCAACTGTGTGTACACTCTTGCTCCTTTCTCTGTTGGAAATCATCTAACTTACAATAATTCCAACACAAAAATTATAGTTCAATCAACATAAAATTCATTTAAACACACGACCACGTCATCTTAAATTTGAGGGTTGAATACATAGTATATATTTTTTTTAAATTAAGAATGAACAACATAAAATTCTCATACTTTCATCATTCAACCAACAAAAAAAAAACAAATGAACAAGGGATCTTTTAATAAAATATCAGCCATTAATACGCTTAGCTAAACATTAATTTCCCTGCATGATGTATCCAAAAAAAAAAAAAAACGTTTTAAATTTGCAGAATTAAAAAATCTCAAATTCTAACAAAATTTTTGATTCTATAATTTACCCTTGCATATTTTGAAGGGTTAATATTCATATAATAACAATTTTTTAGGGTGTCTGATATTCAGAAAAAATATGTATAATAAAAAATTAACAATTTTTGCTGACAAGATAAACTTCTGATGTTGACGAGATCTACTACTCACTACTATACCCGGCGACATTGAATGATGCGTTCTAATTTCAATTTTTCTTAACAGCATCAAAAAATTATCAGGTGCAGATGATGCCGCCATATATTTTTCTTTCAACATACTATTTCGCATCCAACATATCACGTGCCTTTATCCTTTTATTATATTATATGGATTTAACGAGATATTTATGTCATGGTAACACTAATTTGATGGATTTTATACTGGCACTATAATTTCTAACTATAAGGTATGAGTTATAAAGAGAAATATGTTATTAGAATGAGTAAAATAGGGGGTTGTAATTGTGTAATAATTCTAAGGATTTGATTCGCATCCTAACCAAGGGGACAACAATTCTAGTATATATCCTGAAAGTTTTTTTTTTCAATTAAGGAAGAAGATGAGCACGTAAATACTTCTTTTTTTTTAGTCCATCAGACTATGATTTGGGGGAGTTTTAAATATAATAATTAATTTATGATTTTTTTTTCTCATAAATATATTACATCGCGACAAGAAAAATGAACAGATGTGCTTCCTTAAAGATTTGATGTATTTTCTCTCTCTTTTTGGGTACATTTACTATGGTAGCTAATTTAATTTCATATAAAAAAAAAGATTGTACATTAAATGATTTTTCTTTTCGGTTTTTGGTTTGATAAATTGTTAAATACTTTAAGTCAAATATAATGTATATCGTAGCTATATGTAGAGTGTGTAGATAGAATGATGATGATGATGATGTTTTTGTTAGCTTAAGGGTTTTTTTCTGTCTGTACAGATGTGGAAATTTCTTTCTTTTTCCAAAAAAAAAAAGTTAATTTAAGCAAATTGATGGGGAAGCAAAATTAAAAACTGTTTTTTATCTATATTTTGATTACATTTTATTTTAAAATAATGTTGGAAAAAAGGGTGGAATATTATGGGAAAAATTTTGTAGATTAATTTCCATAAAAAATGCACAATATTTTTTCATCTCTTGAATAATTGAAAATTATTCAAAAATATTTTGATTGATTCATTTATAATGACATATTTTTCAATATATAAATAATTTTTTAGTTTATGTATTTTTAAGATCATATTTTAAGATGAATTTCTTTAAAATTAAGAAAAATATTAGATAAAGAAAATAGGGAGAAATGTGGTTGTTTGGCTCGATTAAGGATCTGGACTTATTTAGTATCAGTTTGTATAAGCCTATTGGTCTAATGTGAGTAAAACTTTTAATAAAAAATTATAATATTTAAGTTTGAAATATATAAGTTTGATTGATGGCATCCCTAACCCCAGTTACTGTAACAATTTCACCAATTATACAATTTATAATTTACTCCAGTCAATAATGTAAACAAGATTTAAGCGATATCAAGGCTAACTACCTATTAACCTATTAACCAATTTTTTGATGCACAATTACTGGTATACCGAAATGAAATGAAATTTGGTAATTAGGAGAGTACAATTAAGACTTAATTACATCACACTATGATATTGCAATATCCTTAAGATAAATAAGTAAATGTATCCTTTATTAATTACATTACTCAAGCAGACTCCTCAATTTTGGTAAAACAGAATTGATAAATTAGTAATGCACAACTTGTGATCACAAATACAATTTAAAAATAAATTAACAAAATTAATTTATATACGAAATTTTCCTTCAAATTTTGATTATTCGACCTTAATGTTTGACTCTTTTAATTTCATTCTGTTGTTGTCGATCCATGAAAATATTCTACTTAATAATTATAATCCCCCAGAACAAATTAACCAATTTTTACAAGATGTTAAAAGCCTAATACATAATATTTTCCCGCATATGATTAACATAAAAAAAAATATATAATATAGTAATTATTTTCAATGAAGCAATTTACAAAGTTTTTCATAATTTTTTTGTTTTTTTTTTTATAAATCATAAATTTTTCTTACACAGAGAGATTCAGACAAATCTTTTAATAATTTCTTTGGCACTTAAGCGTCACATAACAATTTACCCGATGAAAGTATCCGAACATTCTATATACATATATATTATGTACGACTCCTCCATAATATTGAAATAATATATTATGTACATATGTATAGAATGCAGAAAATTCTTCCTTAAAAAAAAACCATATGTGTTTAACTATGTACGTACATTATCCATTATCAAGAAGATTTAATATAAAACCAACAAGACGAACGCAATTTTTTTTTTCTTTTTGGTTTTTTCTTTGGTTTAAATATGAAACACACGCATCAGTGTTCAAAATATTAAGTGGTCTTGTTTTTGTATGGCCTATCAACATTTAACAACATATGTTCAACACTTAAAAAATTGATCTTAACCAACAACAAGAAATAGAATAAGAATATATATACAAACATACATAAATGTAGAGAATTCTTAAAAAGGGATTGATTATGCTACTTGAAAAGTTGATTGTTCTTTACTTTATTTTATATACCATATCCAAACAAAAATGGAATTTTCCAAGTATTTTAATGTTTTTGCTTATTTAAAGTTTTTTTTTTTTTGTTTTTTAGAAGAAGAAAAAGAAAAGGCCAACTCAAGGCTGTTTTCTTTATAGTTCAATCTGGAAATACATAAAATATAATAAAAGATCATAAATGTTGTTTTTATATGTAAAGACCTCCTTAGAGTTTGTGGCAAATCAAAAATAAACGATCTTGTATAATTGCTAAAATTGATAATTGAAAAATTATACAAATTTTTAATGAAATTTGTTTTACAAGTGAAAATTAATATTCATCATTTTTTTTTATAAATATTTTCAGATAAATAAATTTCATTTTAAAATTGTTAATATTTTTTTTAATAATATTTCAGTATGAAATTAACATTTTCTATAATTTGAGAGCGTTATGTTTTACAGACAAATTACAGTTTTATGGACACATTAAAGATTAATATATTAATAATAGACATAAATTAGACAATTTTAAAACGTTGGTAAAGTATTCACAATTCAATTATCCTAATCCTAACTAAGATTGATCAAAAACCAAAATTTAACAGTCCTGTCCTTAAAACATCTAATTTTTTAATGTTGATTGAATTTATGCAAAAAAAAAAAAAAACAGCATAAAAATTATAATAAACTAAAATTCTTAAGCATAATCAGCATTAACAAAAAGTTCAAATTAGGATTAACTTTTATATCTTGATTTCAAAATTCTTACAATTTTACTGACATATTGCGGGTGATTATCACAAATATGTTTTTACTTCATTTCTGATTGTATCCAGTGTCGCTTTATGAATTACAAGTAGCCTCACATAACATACAAATAATGGGATACATTTCTGTTTCCTGAATTTCACATGGTGGATCGTAATTAAGGCATAGCATATTTGGTAACAAAACGATGTCAGTACACTTTTCAATTTACTTAACCTCCTCACAAAAATTCTTTGAGTGACAGGGTGATCCATTTCCCTTACATAATATTTAGCATTGTTGAATATCTTTAATTTTACTAAGACGCCTGATTAGCCCTAGGCCATGACATTTGAAATTATCACTAAAGCCTTGTATACAAATCGAAAAACAAAAAACCATTTCTCGCAGCAATTAAACACAAAATGGAATAATAAAATTTTATTTTTGTCTACAATACATTTCTAAAATAATTAATGTTGATCCCCTCAAAAAAATTAATTTTTTTTAACCATTTTCCTACCGCACTAATTATACCAATTTTTTTTTATAATGTATAAATATGTTTGTTTTATTAAGCATTTTATTTATGATCTTAAATAGCAATTGACTAAGAAGAAACAGAGATTTTAGTTTTTTTTATTTTATTTAGAAATTTTTAATCGCTCACTTAACAGATGTTTTCCGTTCTAAATTTTTTATTTTTCCGGGCACAGAAATTTCTATATACACAAAAAAATCTTTTGCACAAGAAAAACAAAATTATTATTATAGTAGATATATGAAATTATTAATGTTATGCAATTATATAAAAATTGTTTTGATTTTGGATTAAAAAAAAAACAACATTTTTCTGAACGAATGTTGAGCGTTTTTGTTGGTATATATAAAATTTTAAAGAAGGAAAAAACACACACATTTTTTTATCGATGACTAAATTAATCCGACTAAGTATTTTTTTTTGTTGGAAATTTTGTAAATTATGTTCAACAAAATGAATCATAGTTTTTTTTGTATCTAGGATTTATTATATTATGTTCTGTACATATTTATTAATTGTAATTTAATTCCGGTCAGATGGTTTTAATCAGTAATGATGTATTTATTATTATTCATAATTCAAAGTAAAAAAGAAAAAATACGATAAACAAACCCCGGGTTTGTCAAAAGCACATTTCCTCAAAATCGCCTCATGTAGAACTATGAGCTATTCTAAAACAATGGGAATTTCTATACGTGAATAGTATTTTTTAGTAGCATTTTCAATGTACAGTTTTAGTAGTAAATATTGTGCAGTTTTAGTAGTATTTTCAATGTACTATACATAGGAAAGATAAAAAAATGATATGGTAAATATAGGTAAAAAATGTGTCCCTGTTCGATTTTATTAATTTTTTCCTTCCAAGTTTATTATTCCAACAAAATACATATATATAAACTTATCATTTAAGGTTTCCCTAATTTTGCTTTTAATTGAACATATAATGTGATATGAAATAATATCCAATATTCCATTTATATAGCTCCTAAAAATATGCAAAATATTCGTTTTTTGCAAAATTTTATATGATTGTGCATTTTGATTAATTATTAGTGTGAGGCAAATGACTATAATTTATTAATTAATGCACTTTAAAGAAATATGATTCTCGAAAGTTTTCTCATTATTTGTTTTTAAAAATATTGCGCGGTTATAATTATACAAGTAAATTAAAAATGTAATTTTTTGAATTTCGAAGGGCCACAACGGAAAGGGGAGGGGAGATACGGATACAATTTCTTCAGGGACTCTAGTTATTTTTTAGATATCTCTTTGGTACATAAATTTCAGCCTTCCATAATAAGCAGTTTGGGAAATACAGGGTGTTAAAAAAACTAAAAAAAGGTGTATGAAGATAACGGTATTTTTATACATCAAAAAATTAAATTTTAAAAAATTTTTTAATTTCACAATTAAGATAAAAGATTTTCCTATCTTATGGCTTTTACAGACCTCAAAAATTTTTATTGCTTTAAAAGTTATTAGATGTTCAATATGGGCAATTTTCGAATTTGAAGGGGGAATAACTCAGAGGGGAAAAGAGATAGAAGAAAATTTTGTTCTACTGGACCTATTATTTTATTACTATCTATCTATGGTTAAAATTTTAATACTCTATCTTAATAGATGTAGAAGTTTGTGTAAACGGACGGACGGACAGACGGACAGACGGACAGACGGACAGACGGACAGACGGACAGACGGACAGACAGAGTGAAACTAATATACACATTTCTTCCAATTTGGTTGGAAATGTGCTAAAAATTAAATTCAATTTTTGGTTTTTTTAAGAGGCAAATATTAATATACACATAGAAAAAAATGGGTGGTAAAATTATGCGGAAAATTATCTGCGATTACTGGTTGGTGTGTCATTTTAAAATCCTATATTGCAAATTTTCAGATAAAATCATTACAAGATTTGGTAAAATGTGTTTTACAACACAGAAAATTTGAGCTACAAATTTAATTTTTTCGAATTACTTGTGGTTCAAACTTGGAATTACTTGTGGTTCAAATAATATTCAGAAATACATAAGTAAATATTCAATTTTAAAAAGTAATTAATATAAGAATTTTTCACTCACCTTAATTATATTATCCAAAATAATTTCATTAAAAAAAATTCAAATATTTTCAATACATCCTTGTAATTGTGAAACAATTTTAAATCCTTATAATACTTTGTCAAATATTTACCCAACTGAAATAATAAGCAAATAAAAAAAAAAAAAACAATTTAAAATCTATCAAAATAATTTTTAATAAATGCAAGTTTTAAAATTAAATAAATAAATAAATAATATTTAAATATTTATTTAATACTCTAAAAACAATAAATTTAACATTCAATTAAAATTTAAAATACATAAATAAATATATATTTCACAAAAAAACTAAAAAGTTTTAAGAAAAACTTCATTTAGTTAAAACAATATATCCTTTTCGTTTCCTAATAAAATGTCTCAAGGGTATTAAATCATTTAATGAACCTACAAATCCACCCTTATTTGAATATTATATACAGTATAATATATTATGAGTAAAAAAACAAAAATAAACATTTGTTTGCATCTTATAAGAAGAAAATTTTCATCCCTTAACCATTAAAAAAAAAAGGATATATAGTAAAAAATAAACAAGAGACAATCGACTGCTAAAATAACATTTAACATTTAAAGAGGATCAAATATTATTATGTAACTGGCAAAATATAATACATATATACAAATTTACAACCCCACAAATATTATTTCAACCCAGATGTGATTCACATCGTTTTATATTTCAACAAGGACTTTTTTCACACAACTTCACTATACAAAAAGGACATTTTTTTTACAATTTATACCACCAAAAAGATTTTATATAAAATTTTAGCAGAAACAAATTTATATACAATCAAAAATTTTACATATGTAGTAGCGCAAATTTAACTAAATTATTTCCATATATCCTTTTTGTTTCACTTTACATATATACTATAAAACTTTGGTTTTGTATTTTATAAATTTAGTTTTTCATAGTTGAATGATAAAATTTAATATCCTTGTTGAAAATATGTTCGCCCAGGTTTTATCAATGACCACATATTGTGTGGGTATGTTAGTATATTTATATTGAAAAGGATATATGTATATAAAGTTATATGTTATATATACAATTTCTTATCGTCCTGTGGTCGGTGGTATCATTAAATTAGTCATGCTTGCAAAAATATAAAAATGAAAATAGACCATAAACACGTATATATATTAATTCGTATGAAAAGGATATATGTAGTATACTATTTTAGCATGTGATGTCGTACCCTGCTGAATAGTATTTTGCGCGCCAAAAATATATAGAAAAAAATAATAGGTATATGTATATATACTGGCGACATTTAACAATGTTAAAAAAAATATATATTAAAAAGGAGTGCACAAGTGTTCATTTTCATCCTTTTACGTATAAATGGTATATAAATGAAAAATTAAGGGTGAGTTGGAAATATACAAATTGAATTCTTTGGTAGAGAAAATAAATAATAATAACAAGTGTATATACAATTATTTTTTGAAATATTTTTGAAGTGTTGGAAGGACACGCGAAAGGACTTGAATTTTACAGAAAAGTTAGTAAATACATATCCTTCTTTTGAAAAACAAGAAATAAATTTAGTTTTCAGAATTTTTTTATTAGTCAAAATTAATCATTTTTATCCAAAAAGGACGAATTAATAGGACAAATCTTCTTAATTCGATTTTTATTAGCTAATTCGATCATCATTCATACTTTTTTCACAAATATTTCTATCACAAAACCACAGACTTCCCAAAATCCCCTTACAAAATATAATCAACCCCACATACTATTTAGAAATTTCGATATCCTTAATTCAAATCCTTTGTCAAAATACATAAAAATATTGCAAAAAAAATAAAATATTTGCACAAATAATAATTTCTTTTATATCCTGTGACCAGCTGTGCCAAGTTACAATCTACTTTTATATACATATACATATACATATATCTACTAAATTGAATAACAAATATCCTTCTGAATAATCCTGACGATTCTAGGATGAAAAATATTAACAGAAAAACAAATATCAATAATAAATGTTTTTTTTTTTTGGCTAACACTCAAAATGAAAACCACTTGACAACGACTTTTTATGTTTTTTGTACAATCTCCCTAAAATGTCCTCCTCACAAATATTACAATCCTTGCAGCATTCTGAAATGCTATAAACTTTAATTGGATTCCCATTTTCTCAAAAACTTTCTTACCGAAAACAAAAATTACGTGAAAGGAAAATAAAAAACAGTTGTTTTTGTATATACATCACCGCATCGTGTATCGTCATCATCTTCTGTCAATACACTTAAGTGCAATTTTTTTTATATTTTGTTTTTTTTTTTTCGAAAAAGGATATTATTAGGGATATTATTATTTTAACAATATTTGATGTATTAGTAGAGATATATTCCCGTTCATAATTATGTGTATCTAACAACCTTTCATTCTGTTTGGGAGGTTTTTTTTCATTAATTTTTATTTCCTTATTAGATACAGAAGAGAATATTGAAGTTGCACCTGCTAACCGTTACTACGACAACAGGTCCGTTGAGGATTAATTAAAATATTGTAACAATTTTATTTTATTTTATTTTTATTTTTGTGTAATTTGATTTAATATGAAAATGTTACAAATTATATTTTGAGATTATTTGGTATTTGGTTACGAAAGGACATTTTTTTAGCCCTTTTCTTTTAAATAAAAAAAGTTTTTGGAGCAATAAAAATTTGGTTATAAATTCAGGATTATGTCATCAAAATGAGTTTAATAAAGAAATATTAGTTGGGAATGATATTTTATCAAGGGAATTAAATAAAATTTGAGATCCTTAAAGGAAGGATTGCAGAAAAAGTATGAGTTAAAAAGATTTATTTCAAATCCAAAATGATTTATTTTTGTATTTCTGGAGTTACAATCACCTTTTGCATATATAGTAAATTTATTCTAATACGGTACAGAATATTCTAGCCAAGAGAAGGAAATAGAAATATTTCATAGGAAAAGATTATTTTGCAATTGAGCTTTTATGGAAAATATTCCTTAGAAATGTTACTGAGAAATTAATCAGTTGGAGTTAGTGGATGAGAACGGTTTTAATAAGATTAATATTGTCTTTTCATATTTTATACGTTTACTGCTCTTCTGATGGGTTACAGTATGGTAAGCTAGTTTAGGCAGGTCGAATTAGTAATATAGATATGTTCTCCTTTTTCGGAAATTAAATTTTCGCAACCGGGCAATTAAATGCAATTAATTAAAGATTTAATTTTCATACATTATATGAAAAGTTATCGAAATTTCAATCAATATCAGATGGTGCAAAAGTACTTTTTATCTATACAACAGAGGAAAAGAACCTCATATTTCTTCTTTAAATCTGATCATTACTCATTACAACTCCCCAAATCACTTGCAAAATTAAATTCAATATTCAATTATCAATCAATTGTAAATGAAACAGTCACGATTCCTCGAATCTGTAATGTCATGTTTCTTATAAAACTAATAACATATGAATCTGTACTATCAAATAAATTGGCACTACCCTAAATTATAATACCATAATAATTAATCAGTGTAATTTTTGACACATATAAAAATTATTATGAATATTAATTTAAACAAAAATCTATTTTACTACAAAACAATCTGAATTTATTATGTAAACATTTATATTTTTTATCATTATTAAAATGAACTCATTGGAAAATATTATGTATATTATTTTTGTTTCTACATATTAGAATATCTACTAAGAAAAATATTTATTATTTTACTTTATATATACAAATAATAAATAGCAACTGTTTGGGTCACACTTGATTCGTATTAATAAAATAATAATAATAATAATAAAAAATATAAGGGACCAAATGTTTTCCACTTAAATTACAAATATATTTATTTTTTTGTTTAAATTTACAAATGAAAACAAATCATTTAAAAAATATTTATGGAGATTTTGTTTTTTTTTTTAATATAAATTTTAAAACCCTTAAAAACATTTGTTTTCTAGAGAAATAAATTATATAAGATTAAAAAGTATTTATACACCGCGGATGCAATTAAAATAATATACACAGATTTAAGAATAAAACATTTTTTATTTTTATGTAATTATAGTTTTGTTTGAAATTTCAATTTTTATTAATTTGATATTACAAAAAACAATAAATTTGTTTTATTGTAATTTCTATTGTAATTAGTAAAGATTTTGTAATTTTATACATCAACCAGACGCCAATTTATTTATGGTATTAAAAGAGATAGTATAAATTTTTATGGGGAAAAACACATCTGATTTTCGTGGAATAAAAATTTTAATTTAAAAAAAAAAAAATTGGAGAAATTATAATTTGTAATTTGTTTATATACAAATTTTCGAATGATAGAATATTCATCGATATTATATGTTTTTAAAGAACCAGAAATAGATTCATATATTCATATGATTCAATTATCATTTTGAACCAGACTTTATTGATGAAGACGGAATCCTCTTTCACTCATTATGTATATGTATAATTTAGACTTACATAGGCGTTAAAAATTCGAATTAAATTTCAATTAATTTAAAATATATAGTATTTCATTTATGTCATTTTCGAAATATATATAGTTTATATATTAGCAAAATTATGGAAGTGAATCAGTAACAAATGTAAAAAGAAAGCCTATAGGATCAAAATATGGACATATAAGATATACCTATACCAAATTTTTCTATATTGGAGAATTTCGATTTAAAATTGCGAATCGACATTCTCCAATATAATATGTAAATTTGGTGTCTAAGGATTTTTTTACATTTCCTATTTTTACTCGTATAATAATAATTCAATTAAATGTAAATTTCAAATAATTAAAATTTTTACTTTTTTCTTTATACCGACCAATGTTAGACCGTACTTTAGATATTTCGAATATACCAATGATTTTTCCCAAGTCTGAAAGGGTTAACCAAATTCCACTTAATCAAAATTAATTCCCAATTCAGATTTAATCCTTCTTTCAGATACAATCTTGTTACAACATTAATTCTTGTTTTTCTTTTCAGATTAATTTTCCAAAAAACTTGCCGACATTTCACTTTACATATTATTAAAATTCTTTAATTTTTTTGCTTTCATTTATGTTATTGTCCATAAATTGTTGTCCATATATTTTCAAAATCGAATTCTCTTCAATAATTGTGTTTTTGTTTTATTATTATTATAAATTCTATATACCATCACGTCTTAAGATTATCTTTAACTTTTAGAGACCTCCACCAGATTATTACTTATATACATTTATATCAAAACCAAAAACTTCAAATGAACCAAATATAATTTGGTTATACTCTTCTCTTCATAAAAAATATTTATGATTTTTTACCATCATTTTTTTATGGTGTTATCTTTAAATATTTTTCGTTTGCTTGCCCAGTTGTTCAGATTTTAAGTATATATACATTTTATTGATGAAAATCTTTGAGACCCGAACACCAGGTGAGATTTAAAAACGTGCTTTAATATTACATTATATAGAAAAAAAATGGAGAAGTACGCGATCTTATAAGTTATTTAAAGAAAAAAGTTCATTTTAAAATAAATAAATAAAAAAAATTGATATAACAAGAAGATTTGTGAACCATTAAAATACAAATTTTTGTGTATTGTAGGTAGATTCAATATAAACCATCAAGGTAATAATAATTTCCATAGGATTGTAAAGTCAGACAGGTAATTCCTTATTGTGGTGAGAGAATAACACACAATTGTAATCAATTTTTCAAGTGCTACGCGGATAACGAAACAATGACAACAACGAAAATAAAAAAAAAATATTTTTAAATAAATAAATTTTATATTCGTATAAAAATTTATATAAATAATAATCGTGTCGCCATATTATATATATTTTATTATGAATATTTGTCTGAAGATTTTTCATGCTTTTATAAAAAAAAATTATTTATTTATTATTATATATTTCTTTTTCCGAAAATAATAAGGAAAATTGAAATAAGAAAAATTGAATTAAATTTTTTGATAGAAAATTGATTTATAAAAAAAAATAACTATAAAGAATAAATTATTCGATGAAGTCAACAATTTTTATTGGTTTTGATTAATTTTTGCTTGCATTTATTATATAGTTAATCTATTATTGTGTCTGAAGTATTTTGTGTAGGTAAATGACTATTATTTGTTGTGGCGTTCCATTTAGACGAGATAAGTATGTACTCGAACATACATAAACGAGTAACATAAGTTTCTTCTGAAAATATTCTTAAGAAACGTAAGGAGTAAAGGATCTGTGTTCACAGTCACGACTAAATAGAAGCTTACATATATTATGAACTTGGAGTGCATACACATTTCATTATTGCATCAATTCTAGTCAAGTCTCTTGAAAACTGATTGCATATCTAGTTTTAAATATCCGTACGTTGTCATATCAGTAAGAAACTCCATAATCTTCTCGTAATTATTCTGATAGGAATATTTTAAATATAAACCAATCTAAGATTTGTCCTTTCCTACACAGTTTTATTATTTAAAAGTTATGCAGAATTACAAAAAATTTTGATAACTTAATCAAGAAAGTTATCTAACTCAACAGTTGCACCCATATTACATATATTTTCATATTATAAACAGCGACTATATACTATCAAATATTAATATTTATAATCCTTTTGACAGTAAATCGGATATTGTTAATATTTTTTTTAAAAAAATTACGAATATCCCGAAGGATTTATAATAAATCTGATTAATTATATTTTCTTAACATTTTATTGTTCATTTAATATTTCACATTCTTCATCGCACAAAATTCCAATAATTTATTTTGCTCACCTCCCGTTTATAAAGTTCAACAATTCTTTTACCTCTAAACTTGCTGAATATTTTCTATAAACGAAAAAAAAAAGACATTAACCTGCCAAAGGCTGTGTGTGAAAATGGTACATAACATTATAATTCTTCTTTTTTTTCCTCATTTCACATCTAAAATGCAATTTTTATCATCGTCTGGTTCAAGATTCGTTCCACAAATCAATTTCCACTTTTCAAAACCTTTTTATTTCCAATTTTGTTGTTATTTTTTATTTTATTTGTTTGTTGATTTCTTTGAATCTCACTCAATACTATCCCAGATGCTATAAAAGAAGATAAACAGAAATATTTTGTACCATAACGCCCCCTGTGGGTAGCTGGCGCCAATATTAACCAACACCTTTTTGTTTTTGTTGGTATTATATAAATAAAATTATTAAAATATTATACGAAGCCGAAAGTAAAGTATTGTTTCCCATTAACACCAAGATTAAAAATATAACAAACAAAATTTCAATTCCAAAAAAAAAAATCACTAATCCATTTTATTCGTTATTTCGGTTCTGTGATTTGAATCAGGGTGTGTGACGTCGTCGTCGTCGTCAGTCAATTTTTATCAAAACTAATTTCTTTATTTTTAGGTGATTGCGCGGCGTTTAAAAAGTTTTTGTTTTTTTTTTTGGTTAAAAAGAATTTCATCAATTTTTGTTTTTTGTTGATAAGAAGGTCATTTTTTTTTATTTTTAGAATTTCTTCACTGAAAAAATATCTTAAGGTTTGCTTATAAATGACTGGACGGAACTAAATTAATCTTAATTGTTAATGTTGTATATACCAGGTAAAATGTTGTGTGAGAATAAATTTATAATTTTCTTAAAGCAAATCATCAAAAACATTTTCAAATATTCATTTTCTGGTTGTTTTTTTTAAAGTATTAGATGCGGTTTTTGGATGAAGAAAAGATCCTAGTTTTATTATTAATTAGATTTCATTAATTATTTTCCATGTGAAGATAGAATTTTAATATTATTTATATACAAAAAAAAGTTTATATGAGTTGAAGAACCTTATCAATAAGATAAATTATGATTATATATGCACTTTATAATAAATTGTGGTTATGTATATATAAATTTTTGTCAGATGATGTATTACTTAGATATTAGTTTATATAGTGAAGAACAATGGATATAAATTTTTCCATTAAAATGAATTTGTACAATGAAGAGATTATAATCAAGAAATTCAAATTGTTTAACTAACGAACATTGAAGGGTTTTTTTTATAGATGTAGTCATAAAAGAACATGGATTAATTATTATATAGATATAAGTTTTCAAAGAAAGTAACACAAATATTTTCGGGGTGGGGGAGCACAAATATAATTGAAGAATTTAAATATTTACCATTACTCCGACAGTAATTTTGCTAGAATAAGTTTAATTTAGACAAAATATTGAGCTTAGCACAATGCACTATATCCAATAATGATGAGAAAATTAGGGTCTTCAGAGAAGGTAAAATATAAAATATATCTTTGGCATTGCCAGCATTAACGAAGCTGCGAATTATAAGCAGAGTACAAAGAAGAAACTGCCAGTTTCAACCTTTATATAATGACTAGGACGATTACTGCTTCTTAGTAGTAGAATTATAGAAAGAAAGATTTTGATATTTATAGTTCCAACAATGAAAAAACACAAAAAACCTCAAAACAAATCAAATACAATTGTACATATATAAATAAATATCATCCGAATTTCAAAAAACTGTTGTATTTCAGGTTAATTTCATAATAACAACTCAAAAAGCAATAGATCAATTTCGTAACTTTTTATAATCCTTAAAGCACTAAAAAAAAAACTTGTGTAATCTATAGCAATTAGTAATTTTGTGTCCATTTTCTAAATATATAAAAAAAAAACTAATTCATTTCTCATTTCTTCAAATCTATTGTATACTAGTGTCAATTTAAAGAGCAATAATACACCATCAAATCTTCAATTTAATAATAGATTATTTTTCTGCATTGAAAAAAGAAATGATGAGTTGACAATAATAATATATTATGTTCTTTTTGCGTAAAAGGAACAATTTATGACTTGATCATGAACAATATAGAAATTTTCTCCTCTTTATATATTTCTATTTTTGCCAAAATATAGAACCAATCTATGGTCTTGCCTGGATGCATTCAACTCAGCTTAAAAAATTTTACCAAAAAAAAAAAGGACGACACACTCAGCACAATTGCCAAAAAAAACACTTTGGTATATAAAGCAACGATGAAGAACAAAATTTAATACAAAAAAAAACAATCACAGCATGAATCGAACTTGTTCGATAATTTAAAGTTCACAGCAGGTGAGCCAATATATAGAATATATTCGGTAGAGTGTAAACGAGCTGGGAATTAATGTTTATTATATTGTGCCCACTTATCCGCAAAATAAAAACACTAAAAATAAAATGATGATCATTTTTTGTTAGTGTTATTTATTTTTTAATTTAAGAAGAGATTGATTTTTTTTTTTTCATTTTAAGACGACCGACGATGATTTGCCACATTTTTGTTGTTGTCTGTATGTAAAGAAATTAAAAGTATGTTTTTCATATGGTAATAGTATGGACCATAAAGAAGAACTGATTCAATACTCTGATTAATATATTTTGTTATTGAAGAAGATTATAATCTTTTAAGATATTTTGTAAAAATAATTTAAAATTTTGACTTGAAATTAATAAAAGTAAAAATTCGGAAATGTTTTAAGGATAATTTATGGTTTTATTTATAGAATGTGTAAATGAATGCACAACAGCTTCCAGAAAATGGAACTTAATTTTAATAACAGATTATTGATTTTACAACGTTTTAGAAGGTTAATCTACTGAAACATTTTTTGAAGGAATTCTTTTAATACTTTAATTTTTGCAAATTAAACTAAATTGAACGAAGTATTAAATCTTATTTTGGAAATTATTGATTTGATGACTAAACAAGTATAGATGTAAAAGGCTTACATTGCTTTTAAATGAAAAATTATGTTAGTGAAAAATGTTAGCGTTATTAATATAAGTAGTAATGGTACAAGAATTATGTAACTAATGAAATAGTTTCTCATATACGACAAATTGTTATACCTAAAAAATTTAAATGCAAATCATACACTGGTACACTGTTTTTTTTTTTTCTTCTATTTCGCTCACTAATAATTTCATCTTTATTTATGCCTCCAGGCAATCTGGATTAAAATACCTTTAAGATTATATTCTATAACAAAAAATCTCCACAATATTTCGCCTTCACCTGCAATTTATTATAATCTAAAACAATCGAATTTTTATCACCACCTGCAAAACAACAAAAAAGATTGATTCATCATCCCTAAATATTTCTTCTTATTATTTTTTTTGTTACTATCAAATTTCTAAGGAATCTCTGGATAAAAATAAATACCATCCTTGAATACCGTTATATACTTTTACCCAGAAATAACAGTGCAATAAAAACAGTTTTCATATTTTCTATAAAAAAAAAAATATTAAAAAAATATTTTTAAAATTTAAATCATCCCACAATTCGTGTCTAAAACAACTAATATACCAAAAAGTTTCGGCAATTCCATGCCTGAGGCTAAGAATTTAGATACCAAAAATTACCCAAAAATGTTCAAAAAAAATCAAAACGAAACGCTATTTTTAAGTGAATATAATTTGTAAGGTCAATATAAGCGCAACAAAACTATTCGAAATCTTGTTTCCAATTCGTTTTCTATAGAAGCCATCAATTAAGTTGTAGACCGCAGTATATGCGAAGATTGTGGTAAGAATATTTTTTTTGATAGTTTTTATTTACCCATAGTTTTGAGGGCGGTAATTTAGTAAATCTTTTTAAATAAACGATGTTTTAAAATATCTTTGATTCTAATTTTTTTTTTAATCTGAAATTTGATATACCTTACATTTTTTGGTAGGTGGATATTAATTGGGATATTAAATTTTTGAAAATATATGTGGCAAAGTTTAAGTTTGTTTATTAGTTTTTTATTAGACATTGATGGGAGCTTGATGTATATTTTTTTTATAATTTGTACATTGTCTGGCGGTTAATTATAGAAAAATTCAATACCAGGAGGCAAAAATATGAAATCAGCTACTGTTTTACAAAAAAAAAAATCATCAAAATTTTCGTTAATTTGTTAAAGTTTTTTTTTCTTCATATAAAAATGAAATTAGTAATTCATTTTTTTTTTATATAATAAGCTATTAAAATAATTAAGTAATATAGAAATTTGGTTTTTTTCTAATTTAAAATATTTTTTAGTGAAGAAGCGTTTTTTAATATTTCTTTTCGAATTTTGATTCTTGTAGAATTTGGATTAGAATTTTAGAGTTAAAAAGTAGCACAATCTATAAATTTATTTTTAGTGAGAAATGAAATATAGAAAAATGTTTTACATTTAATTTTTTTTTGGGAAATTAAAGATCGCGCTTAAAAAATGCAAAAATGTTCAATATTTATTTAAAATTCTATCTAAAAATGTACTTTAACCATAACTTAAATTCTATGAGAGGGATCAAAAGGGGGCCACCATTAGCATAGTTTCATATTCCTTGCTAGTACCACACAAGGAAAACACTTATGGTTAGAATAAACTAGTGTTACAACTGATTCTACACATTATACTTACGTAATATCCAGTCGGTCGACACTGAGTCAAACGTGAGTGGACAAAGACCTAAAAAGTGACCAGTCAATTTTCTCACTGATAATTTACAACGACAAAAAATTAAATAATTAAATTTAAATCTCTATAAATAAATTCTACTTTTCTTTTGTTCATAAAAAATAGGACAGAAAACTGAATTCCGTTTTTTAATGAAATCCTTAAAAAATTTAAACTATAAAATACCAAAAATCTATTTCCTTAAATTGCCAATCTGTTGACCATCTGGGAAAACAATAAATAAAATCATTTAAATTTTTGCTATCACATAAAAAAAATACAATACAAAAAAAAAATAATTTAACCCAATTCCTGGAAGGATATTTTTTTTCCTTCTATATTTCATTGCATCACTGATGCACATCTTTTTTGTTTTTTGTTTTTTTTTGCTTTTGTAGTCGATTCAGAACAAAATTTCTTATAAATATTTTAGAGTCACATTGCATTTTAACAATTCCCAAAAAATGAATTTCAAAATGAAAAATTATACATATTTTTTTTTACAATTTAAAAAGAGTGAATTTTGCCAAATGGTCTTTTCAAACAAACAAACAAAAAATCGTTTAAAAATTAAACTAAAAAAATTTGAAAAAGAAATCAAAAGATTTCCAAATAAGTTCTTTTAAGTAGTTATCATAATGTGAAACGATAGCATAACATTTCTTTTGATAATGATACCAAGTAAGTATATAAGAAACTCTTCGAGAATAGAGTCACAGAGTCAGCAAAAATTACGCAATATTTGTCACAGATGTGTTGTGAAATGTAACAAAATGTATATATATAAAATGCTTTTTGTGCCTTTTACTTATTTTCGGAGATGTGTTAAAGTAATCCCACCAGACACATTTGGTATCATCGTGTTAAATGTATAATATTTTTATTCAGTTCATTTAACATATTTAAAAGGAATATATTTGTGAAGGCAAAGCAAAAATCATATGAAAACTATATAAAAAAGGATATATATGTACATATACAATAATATAAAAAGGAACTAAAAAAATATATAAAAATAAAATTATTATTGAAGATATTTTTTTGGCAAAGAAAGGATAAGTCATAACTGATAGTTAAATATAAGTACTATAGAAAATAAGGACAACATATGGACGGATTTTTTTTATTATTAAAATATACGAGTATTTATGTTATCAATATTAAAATCTAATTTATTATTGAGTAGATTCAGGATATTGATATTAGTAATAATATGATAAGTAATGTTTAGGATAATATTAAAGGATATTCTAATTACAAAATAGACTTGTTATTTAAAGGGTATAATTTACTCTACAAATTTATTGCATATTATTTTAACATGCCTATTAATATTAATTAGTCAAAGTCAACATAGTTCCAACATGTCAATGCATATTTACCAAAAATGAGTTCATACTCTAATAATATATAGAAAATGATAAAAGTTACATTTCTCCTTCGTGGTGCTACAGCAGTTGGCCTGGCTCTGTCGATCTTAGAGTCACACTTTTGCTAAAATAAATTTAAGAAGATTCTTTAAAAGATAGCATTTGCATTGCTAAAACTATATACTCTTCTCTAAAATGAATCTCTTAAGGAGTTAAGTAGGTGAATACTATTGGAACGTATGTTAACTGTCAACAGCTACATTCAGGAAACATGCACAATATTTCCTCTTTTTCAGTGTCGATGTTTGAAGATGAATTAATATTTCTCCAAATCAAGCAATTAATAACTTACCTTCACTCTTCACCATTAAACTATGTATTTGTTAATTTACCATTTTAACTAATTTATTATACAGAGTAATAATTACAGTATAGTTGGCCTTATTGATATTTAGTTTACTATCAATATTTTGAATATGAAGTAATCTTAACAACAATAAACTACTTAGCTTGTAAATGAACCTGAACCTCGTTTCTTTCTATACAACTACAAATTTTACATCCTTAAAATCATCTACAAAAAACTCTACTCATTTCTAATGAATTAAAATAATTTTTATTACGAAATTACATTACAGCAAACTGATTTGCTAAAACTATAAATTCAAACTATAACCAGAGTGACAATTTACATTATATCTAAAAAAAATGTTTTTACATTAGTGATAAAAAATTAATAGAATTTTTTTTGCAAACAGATAGATAGATATAAAAAGGAACTAATATTACCAATGCCAAATAAAAAATAAAACGATGTATAAACAGGATAATAAAATATTTTATTATTTGTTATATTATGTTGTGAACGAACACCTACGATGATTCTGGCGCCAGAACTCTATCCTCATTATCATAATTTATTATTTATATTCACAGTCAGTGGAAATATATTCAATGTTTATTAGGTTCTAACAACAAAATACAAAAAATTGTTAAAGAAAAACAAAAAAAAAAAATCCGGTATTGTGAAAAACATTATTAAAAAAAATATAGTAGAGTTAGACTCGTGTGCAGGTTAACAGCAAACACAAAAATGAAAAAAAAAAAATACTTAAAAGTAAAGTACAAGTTGGTTGTTTTTTGACATTATTCTTATTATTATTTTTTTGGTATCATTAAACCATTTTCAATGTATATGGTACCCCAAAACATTGTAAACAAAAGGAATAAAACCTTTCCATCAGACAGCAGGAAGGGAAAAATATAAAAATTACTTTGCAAAAAAAATGTAAGAGAAAAAATGATAAATGGTAAATAAAGTAATATAGAATTCAGATTGGTAAATGGTTAAAAAAAATATTGCAAAAATAATATTGTTATATGGGCGACATAAGAAAGAGGAAATACTTTTTGATTCAGAAGTCTGTTCCAAGCGCCAGACAAAGGATCTACATTATATTTGGTATTGTGTTGAAATTGTTAGAGTAAAGGCGATACAGACATTTTTCTTGGAATCTTCATGTTGATTGGTTGGTTAAATGGGAGATAGATGTAGCACTTCGTAAGGAGGCAATGAGAGCGTTCTAATAATGTAACAGTTGCGGGCACATCTATTAACATAAAACCATATTAACATATATTATTGTCTTTCCTATGTTTGTTGTACGGTGTAATTACAGAACTCCAAAATGATAAATGGTCGGTGATATAAAGGATGCTCCAAGAACTTGTCTAACTTCCTAGCCTGCAAGAGATTGCTTAAATTTATAAAATTTGTGGCACTCCTTGACCAAGCAGCATGTCACCGATATAATCTTTAAAGAACCTCATCTTCTTATGGCCCAATTCAAAACAAATTAGTGCAATTAATTTTTCTTACAGTTTTACATTAATGTACATAATAAAAAAAATATTCCAATTTCTTTAATTTTATCCTGAAAATAACTTAAATAGGCAAAATTCCAATTACTATTCAAAAAAGCTAAACGACATAATGTATGTATGTAGGTATTCCAAAAGACATTACATAAAAAGATAATATAATTGTTAAAAGATAAACTTATATTTTTAGACAAGTAGCGACTGTCTGACTATTTCCTATTTCTCCACATGCTATTCAATATATTTATAGGTATCCTTGACCCAATGCTCTATCTAAATGAATTGCATTTACAATGAATCGCCAGGAAGTTATTTTCTTTTTCTTCTTATTTTTAAAGAAAAAAAAGATAAACCATTCTATTGTAGACAACAAAAAAATAAGGACATAAATTTTAGTCATTCTTACAAAATGATATACAATATCATTACGGTCCGTTAAATACTTGAAATATCCTTTAGTGACTAATCGATAAGCATGCATTACGCATTCCAAACTATTATATACATTCACTGAGTCATCAAATTGAAAATAATATTGTTCTACTTTTATGCACTTTATATTACAAAAAGAGGATAAGGCCGGGTCCTGTAATATCAGAAATATAAAATTAATAAATAGAAGAAAATTTCTGTTCGTTTAACGCATGCACTTGTTTGTTGTTGTTTTGTATTTATATTTAAGGATTAATATGTAACGTGGTAAATTTAAGGGATGTAATTTTTACTATTTCGTATATTGTAGACATTTGTATTTGTGGGTATATTTAGTTTTTATGGAAAATTTTAAAAAGGCAATTCTATACTTAATGGCACACATGTGCATAATGTGTACAACAACGTGTGCGGTGTTAATCAACATAAAATTTGTATTGAATTTTCATTTATTATTATTGTAATTACTACATGAAATTATTGAATATTATTTACGTACAGGAATTAATTTAAATAAAGTTTATCTGTAAATTTTGTACTAATTTCATTTAAGGATTCATTATTTAACATATGTGAAACCGAGCACTTATATTTCAATTAGGAAAGTGAGTCCTTTTGATAGTTGCGATACAATTTTTTTGGAAATTGTTGAAGGAGTAAGGAAAGAAGTATACAATGTAAGATAAAGCTTCAACACGAAATGAAAAAAAATGTTATCTTAGTATAATTTATATCTGTTTTTGTGCGGACTGTAAAAAAAAATTTTTGATTTGTAATAATTCCTTGTTTGGAACTTCTTCAATTGATTAACTCCAAGAAAGGATTGGGTAATCATCTCTACTACTTTTATTAAATTCCAATTTCCTCCATTAAAAATTTAAATTTGTATCATTTAAATTGTATTTTCCAGGTTGTTATAATTTGCGCAAGAAAATTTAATTATTTAAATAAAAAAAATTAATTTAATTACCCTTAATTGTAATTTTTATAAACACAATTTTTCTTTATATAATTCAACCATTTAAAAATATTAAATATTTTAATACATAGTCTGCAATGCGTAATATAACAAATTTCATTTAAATTAAATTATATTAATCGAAATATATTTAATAAAAACCAAAAATTCCGAATAAACGAATCCACTTAAATAAATTAATTAATTACATTTTTGGCTTTAACTTTTTTTCTTTGCCAAAAAAAAATATATATACATATCTCATTCATTGAATTCTTTTGACAATCATCTGGCAATGAAATTCATTTACATTTTTTTTTTCTTTTTGGAAAACATTTAATCTTTAATGTGATCTTTCACCTGACATGATCATAAATTATATTACCGACTGAATTTATATATACATATATAGTTTTATATATTTCATTTTGGAATTATAATGTGGTTATTTTTTCTGGTGAACTGAAATGTGGACATGTTCGTCAACACTTTGTTACTATATAGTTATGTATTATAGTGTTTGTTAAAAATGCGTTTTAATCGCTTAACATTGATCTGAATGCATATATAATTATCTTCATTGGACCGTTGCTAAATGGTAACCAAAAAGTGTATCTGAATAATTTGAATGAAAAAAAAATTAAATATACATAAGTATATATGAGAAATTCACCTGATCCCAACACATTACCAAAAAAAAACATTTTTTATTGGGATGTCCATAAGTTTTTTTGTTTGTGGAAAAAGTGCGGTAATAAATGTTACATCAGCTGCACATATTATGAGCGTTTAATATTAAAATTAATAGTTATAACAGTAGATGTTCGATTTGTAGAATAATGATTAAGTATTTTAGTACATTGGTTAGTCGAACCAAATTAAATCACTTTCACTGCTGAACTGGTTTCAATGAGATCAATATAAAGACAATCTTGAAAGGTGATTTTTTTTCAATAGAAAATAGTAGTCTGTTGAACTTGAATTACTTTCCATTTCATTAGACCTAATAAGCAACTTTAAACTTCTCAATAGATGTGTCCATAAAAGGATCAATTACATCACTTAGGATATTATGAGGCGTTGAGAAGCAAAGTGGTCTAACCCCAAAAATGACGTTTAGAGATAAATTGAATTTAATATTTTAAATTTGCTGAAATTGGTCTATGGAAAAATGTTAATTTGCTGTGAATCCTTGGTAGAAATATTAAAATGTTCGCCTAAAAATATGTTTTCATAAATTTATGCTCAATATGAACATAATGACAAATAAAACTCAAAATCTGGATTTTGTGGGTTGGACCACTTTGCTTCTCAACGCCTCATTTATACCAATCCTCATTATTATAATTCGAATTTCCAAAATTAATTCTGCCAACCATATGGATTTTTCTTCTCAAGTTCCGGAATTAAATGAGCAACAAATTTAATATTGGGTTCTTTGGTAACTAATTTGTATTTTAAAACTAGCAATATATCATTTTCGTGTCATGGAATGAATAATTATAATAATCTAACTTCTAAATCCATTGATAGAATGTTGACTAATTAGTTACTAATTGGCAAAAAAATTGGGATCATATTTTTTTCTTTTCGTGACTGAACTGTTAAAAATCATCCACCAAATTTAACCAAAGAAAAAATGACCAGACGATGACGAAATCAACTATTAAATATTTAATTTTTTTATGAATTGATATTATGTATCAAAAATGTTATATTAAAAGATTATACACAAATTTAAAGGACATGTGCTTTTTAACCTCGAGCAAAAATTTTTATAAATAATTTTTCTTCATTTTTTTATTATTGCCAAAGAATGAGGAAGCATAACATTATATATTTTTCTTTATTATTTAATTATTTTCAAAAAAAAAAAATATAAATTAATTTATGTTTTATATTCCGTTACAGGTATGCAATAATTGTAAAGGTGTTTTACACATCTTAGACACTATTTAAAGGATACATGGAATACCAGAGAGAGAACATATGAGGCGTTAAAATGAATATTATTAAATTCAAAAAAATGTTAATTTGTGATACAAAAATGTTAATTGTATATTTAAATTGATTTTTATTTTAGGTTAAATGGCAAAATTGAGGATTTTACGATTTTAAATTTTAATAATAAAGATTTTAAAAAGAATTTTATCATATTTATTTTTTGATGATGCAAGCATAAATTTTGTATTTAAAAGGGCTATATGTAGGGTTAATGGTCAATTAACGAAATAACAAAGTAGAATTTACTTGTGTAACCTGGTAAACCATTATGTATAAAAAATATGAATATTTATGTTTTTTAATTAGGTTATGTTGTGGTTTCAGCACATTAAGTATAATGTAATAATTTTCATGTACTTTAATGTAATTTTCATATACTATTATCCATTTGATATTCCATCATCCAGTTTCCTTCTTTTTGATATTCCATTATTCAGTTTAGATAAAAAAGTTGGTAAATACAAAACGCGATAAATATGCTTCTGTCATATTGGATCTCAATCTTATAATTTTCCTCATTTCTTACTTGAATTCTGACTTAAATTCCTCCTTACTTGACATTTTAATTGAAATATGTACAAAAATTTTTTTGATATTAATTTCATTTCAACTGTCGGCATTATTCTCTTTGTGGCATACAAGCGACAAATTATCAATTATATCAATTTTTATTTTTGTCTTTCCCCAATATCCTTTTTTTTTTAAATATTCCATCTGTTCAACAACAACGATTCACTTAAACTATATATATATTTCATTCATATATATTTTTAAATCCTTTAACATATCAATTTCCTTGTATAATTTATTAAATTTTAAGTATAGATCATTTGATATTGAAACCAAAACCAAAAACAAAAAAAAACTACACTAAATTGAATTTTGAATGAACACATGTATTTTTAAAATATATAATATATTAATTTCCCTAAAATAATATTCAAGTATATATTTATCCCTTCTTTAAAATAATCCAAATTAGAAAACATTTTTCAAAATTTAACAAATATACAAAAAAAAAATTTTTTTAAATTATATTTAATTTATTTTTAAATATAGAAGATTTCCAAGGCATTAACCACACACAAAAAAAAAAGGAAAAAAAAAAAGATTTGTTGTCAAAAAACCAACATGGAATAAAAAAACAACCCCCGCCTAATTGCGGATGTTTTCTGTGTTTACCACATGGTTATTATAACTATTATATAGGAAAATTTATATTCTTAAAGGATATTTTAAGTTTTTTTTGTTTGGGAGGATATTGAGATAGTTTTTTTTTTATCTAAATTTAAAGTCAACAAGAAATTTTAAACAACAATTTTTTCTATAAATAGGAAATGTAATATTAGATTAAAATAGAAATTGATAAAACAATTAAATTACTATATACGCAATGTCGCAATTTTCGAATTACACTCTCGTATACAATTTAAATATAAATACTAACTCCTTGAAAATTTTATGATTTCCCACATTTTAAAAGAAGAATTCACCTTGGGGGTGTTAAAAAAAAATAATATTTAAACAGCATAACTAAAAATTCTAATTTAAATAGTGTTTTCTTTAGAATTTTCGCATAATTAAATTCAAAGATTTAAAAAAAGGAAACATGAAAGAAATTAAAGTATAATTATAGAATTGTAGAGTAAGAGAGAGATAAGAGTAATTTTTGTATACACCAAGAATTGTTAATAAGAAGGATCAGCAGAGTCTTGTTTAAGTAAATAGTGTAATGACTTCTGTAAGAACAACTAATATAAATTAATAGTAAATTAGTTTTACTTGGTTCCATAGCACACTAAAATATTTCGCGAAAATATTTATTAAGTAGAATAAATAAAATATGATCAATAATTCATTCTCGTCAACATTGATAAACAAATCCTTTATGACATAGTTTGATTTATCTACAACTGTCGATCGATAAAGCTTCTTCCCCGAAGTCAGGCTATCATTGAGTGGATGTAACATCGACTCTAACATGAAATTTGGGGCAATAATGTATGATATAATCAAATTATTTGATTATATCTGACAAATAGTATACCATTAATCTAATATAATTGAAAATATGATTCTAGAAGCCAAAAATATATTAAAGGCTCTATGTCTATAAAAAATCATTCTCATACAATTCTCATTATTACTATTCATATATATGTTTAATATAATTTTTTCCTATACATACCTTGATTTTTGCCTCAAGTTTTCCTCATGTTAACTTGAAATAATTTCATTTAATCTTTATCTATACACAATTTTTATCTTCTTCACAGTTTTATAATTTGAAAATCCTTCATATGAAAAAAAACAATTCGCCATCGTGACAGCCTCAGGATTAAGCAAAAAAAAAAAACAGTCTACATAATGAATCTCAGCAGAATTTATTTGGTATATATAGTCCATTCCTGAAAAGAAATTCACAATATATTAAATTCAACAACAAAAAGTATATGAGGTTTGGTTAGTTAAAATATAAAAGAATCATAAAATGCAAATCCTTTACTTAAACTCCTCTATGTATAACAAAAGGATTTAAATATTATATAATTTTTTAATCATACATTTAAAAATTATCTTATATATTTGGAAACCGAAAACTTTTTGATATCTCTTTGAATATTTTAATTTGTGCCCCGAAAACAAAACTATATATATACAAAAAGAAGGAACAAAATTAGCACGCGATTTTTTATGATAAATTTATTTTCAAAAATCTTTATATATTAAATTAGATGCATTTTCTGTTAAGATAATTTGATTTTATTAATCAAAAAATTTATCCGAAACGTAACATTCCAGAAGCACTTTCCCACACTCATCTATATACATATATACATTTTAACCACAGAGAAGAAGTAGAGGAAAAATCCTAAGGCTGTTCACTAATAATAATAAAAAAAACTATGTAGCATTATATTATTACGCCCCATCCTTTATTAGCCTAATAAAAGTATTGTAAAGAATTATTTTACATAGATAAAATATGACCTGTCAATATTCACAAAGACGTCCTTATTCATTTTTTTTTTTTTTTTTTTGGTTACCAAATTTTTTATGTCCGAGCTTCTGGTGATTTTTTTTAATAATATTTTAGTCATGTCTCATTGATGTAATTTAGGTAATTTCAGATTTATAACAACAGATTTAACATATTATAATAAGCATTTTAAAATATATACTTTTAATTTAAAAATTATGGTGATTAAAAAAAAAAGGATGCATAGAATTTTTAGTTCCACAACAATTTTATATTTGCATAAAAATGCGTATATCAAAATTGACGTATTTATTCAATGCTGATTTAACACGATAATGCAATTATGTTAATTCTTTTATTAGTATTTCAAATTAAAGTCACTATTATAAGTGTAAGAAAAATTGGATACGATTGAAGATAATAAAAGAATAGTATGTTTGCAATAAGGATAATCATGAGATACATGAAACAGTGAGATAAAAGATGCATATTAATTAAATGACCACGCAAAATTTGAAAATGATGGACATTAAACTCTTTAAATATAACAAATCTTATAGAAAATTTGAAGTTAAAATTTCATCCTTTTTGATTGACTGTAAAGTGTTTTAATGAGATAATACAGAAAGTATATATGTATATCAATCGATTGTATATAAACATCAGAAAAGGCTACAACACAATCAGTTTTTGATTTATATTTGTGAATAATTGTCGGAAAATGTGATTGATATTCGCCGGAAAATTTTTGACCCTGTCTATTTTATGTCAACCCGATTATTTAATAGAATTTTTAAATTACTGAAAGAATTAATAACTATTACTTTGTTACAAATCTAAATTTTCATTTTGAAAATAATTGATAGAAATTTATGCTTATAAAATCAATAAAGTCATCAAAAAATTTACAATTTATCATTAAATTTCAAATATAAATATTTCTTTAAATAAAATCTATACACACAAAAATGCTTTAAATTTCTATAATGTAATAATTCTTTATAAAATTTTCTTAAACAGAAAATTTCATAGAATTTATTTTTTTTTATGTAATCATTCAATTAAACACGTTTCAGTTACATCTGTAAAATAAAATATCATAATAATAAAAAAAAGAAAAAGAGAGAAAAAAAATAAACCAGCAAAAATAAAATAATTTCATTTTATAGTATTTCCTTTTTGATAATTTGTTTTTTTTTTTCTTTTTACAATACCACAGACAATCGTTAACATAACCAGACGTTTCTATAGCACGTGTCTGCAAACAATTTAGTCAGGTGGGAATTCCATATGTTTAAAATATATAAATAAATAAAAAAACAACAAACCAGCAGAATTTAGGTCTATATAAAAGTAAATAAATGTGTGTATATATATTTGAAATTGTCCTTAATACCTACTGCTCCACTTTATTTATCATCCCTACATTAAAAGGATATGTATAGTAATATTTATGGTATATGTTTTTGTATATTTAACTAGTTCTTTATAGTCACCCCTATATTTTTTTGGTAATATAATTTTAACCAAAACGCGAATAAAAAAAATTTAGTTATTTATAATACCAGAATCAACCACAGACCAAAGTTAAGGATAATTATCAAAATTTCTGCATTTTCATTCACAGATGATTTTTAGACCAACTTTGTTATAAATTAAAATTGTGAAGAGGATAGCCACCTGTATATCGGATGTTATAAATATAATCTAAATTTGTTTGGCAAAACTATCGTTAAATTTGATCATTCGAAAATGTATGATTATATAATAAATTACACCTGCTGGATAGTGTTGAGATAGTAGAGTTTAATTAATGTTTTACATACAGTATCTGTTAATAATTTTAGGTAATTTTTTTTAGATATTCTTAAGTTCTTGGTGTCATAAAGTAATAATTTAGTCTGATAATTATGATTTTAATTCAATAATTAAAAAGCATATATGAATTTCACCATATATGCATCAGAACACTAAAGGGAGCAAGAAAATAGTATATCTCTGGTGAAATTAAAGAAAGGCCAAGAAATATAGTTAAGGAGATCACAAATAGAAGACGGTGGGTAATCTTAATAATAAAAATTTCTATGTTTGTCAGGGAAAAATTAATTCCAGAATCCAGAATGATTCATATTGGAGAAAACTGGTGCATTTTTGGCATGATTACAACGATAATATAATAATAAAAGTCAAGTAATTTCTGACTGTCAAAACAGAAGAGAAATTATCACTTTTAATTGTATCAATTTTGGAAATAGGTTAAAATTGTCCCAATGTTTCATAATTAATTAATAAAAAATATTGATAGGCTACTTATTTTTTTTGTTAGGTGGCCAAGATGTAATTTATATACTAATTACAGTAGTTAATTAAAATTTTACAGTAACATATTGCAGTAATGGGCAGAAAATTACTAGTACAAATATACACTACACTGTAACTTTTAATCAATATATTACACTGTAATTCTGAAAAGTAATAATACGTATACTCAATCACCAAAGAATCATTTAAATTTAAAATAAAAACACCCAAATAACATCACTATATGGTTCTAGGATAATTAACAAAAATAGAATTTAAATAAATTCCACCCACATTAATCCAAATAACCCCATATATTCAATAAGAGATCAGGAATGTTAAAGTAATATTGTCAAGCCTCCAAAATAAAAAAAAGTACATAATGTAATTTTATACAAAAATAGATAAATTTACAATCCTACATGAAAATTACTAATAAATTACAATGATTTTTTTTTTATGTGTCTCTCATTCAAAAATAGAAATTTCACAGATAAAATTATATCCAATAAAGATTTCAAGTAAAAGATTCTTCAAGCTATACTACAATCTTACCATAGAGTAAAAAATAATCATTTCCTCAATTTTAAGCAAAAATAAAATTATAAATGATTAGTAATGAATATTTCTTATTCTTTCTTGTCTCGAGTTCATTTCTGAACCAAAAAAAAAAAAATAAACTTCGATATTATGATGACTTTTTTCCCCCAACAAAGAAACCCTCATTTCTATAGAGGTGTCATCTGAATTCGATCATAAATTCAATGTTTTTATATAATATTTGATTGAAATTGTTATTGTGTGCAAACTTAAAATATGTCCAGCTAGCTGAGTGCGTTAAGGAATTGTCATTGTCTACAAAAGCTTATGGACTAATAATAATGAGGTAGAACGATTGGGGGTTAATTATATAAAGATATCAAGTATAATAATCAGAATTTTTTGGCAAATATTCGACAATTATAGTGAAATTCTTCACTTAGCAAAATTACCGAGACCAATTTAAATATCATTTTAACAAAAACAAGATTTTATTCTGACAGTCAAGAATTGGTGAGCGCAAATAAATTTATTTTGATGGACATAATAAATTTTTATGAATTTTCATTAAAAAAAATATATTTACTTTTCTTATAATATTAATTTTAATTTTTCAACAAAATAAAGAAAAATATTTATAAATTAATTATATATTTTAAATATATATTTTCTTTCATATTTTATTTGGTAATAATTTAGATTCCGTAAAATTTAGTGTGATATTCGAACATCCTACTGCAAGGACACATTTCCCATACTAAACTTTATCTACCACGTAGCAATAATTACTTAATTTTTTCTGATACTATATATTTTTAGAATAGCAAGAAAATCTAGCTTTTTCTCATACGTTCTTCTCTTTTCCTGCCCGCTGCTTTGGTAATCAAATGAGTAATATTTTCGGTAGTTCATAGAAAAAGGACACATAAATATATTCTTCATCAATCGTAAATCAATTGGTAATGGACTAATACAATGTGTTGGCGTATTGGAATTATCCTTGTGTGAAAAATCTGGAAAATAAATTATACAATCATTGTCGACCGGATATTAAAGAATTGCTTTGGAACCAACTGTACATTCCAAATTTCTACAAAAATTAATTATGATAAAAAATTATTGTAATTCCCAACCGCCAGAATCTACATTAAATTTATAATATCTCTAATAGAATATAATTATGTTTTTTTCAAATTACTCAACCTAAATAATTAAATCTACTATCATACGGTCCCCATATTTTGATTGTAAAAAAATTTGTATAAAAATTAAAATTTTTGTCTTCTTTATGATGTAAAAACACCCAATAAAGTCTGCTCGAAAAATGACGTCAACATTAACATATTAAGATTGTGACAGATGGTGCGAGCTTATATATTATTATGGTATATGAAATTCTATTGTGCGGGGGTTTATAAACGTTTTTAATTTAATTGGGTCCACAATAAGGATCAAGAACTTTTCAAAATAATAAAAAAAAAAAAGTAGAAGAAAATGAAAATTATTATAGCTATAAGCAAGATTATTATTTTTTTTTGTGGGTGTTATAAATAAATTCAATAATATATTTTTATTTTTATTCTGTTAGCACTCATGTTAATTTTTTCCTTCTGTCTGGGTACACACACAAAACACCAACAACAACAAAATGAAAAATTATTAATTTTTCATTTATATATTTTCAGATTTTCGGATATAATAATACTCACAAATTACTTTTCAGCTGACAATTTTTATATTTTCAACTTTTATAATTGCTAGCCCACAGAGAGGTGAATTTTTTTTATGAAAATTTAATTTTTTGAAAATATTATGTACAATTTAAAATGACATGAAAAATTATGATATTGATGGAATGACCTAATTGGTTGCAATCATCTTCTATTTTATCATACAATATTTCTTTTACAGTGGTTCCTATACATGAGTGGAAAATGAGAGTTTTGAACTTCAAGGATTTTGTTTTTTTTTTTTTTTTTGCAAAACAAAAATTTAAGATTCTTTGTTTTTGAAAAAAAAAAAAAATAATATTTGGTTTTTAAACATTTTTATAAATCAGACTTTAATATTGTTTATGATTTCTGTCTTTCTTATTAAATGGTTTATGTTATATACTTATAATTTTTTTTCAGAAATTTAAATTAAATTTAAATTAAAAATAATTTAAGAAATTTTTTTGTTGTTGAAACAAACACAAATTATTTATTATAATGGTAGTGAACTGAAAAATTAAATATATATTTATATTTATTTTAAATTATATAAATGCATAATTATTTTTCATTATGTTCTATTTTGAAACATAAATTTAAGAAAAAAAAACAAAAATATATTTAAATTTTTAAATTTGTCATAATTTTTAAAATTTAAATAAAAATTTTTTAGATTATAAATTTATTATTTATATAATTTATTTAATTTAAAGAATGACTACAATGTATTAAATATTTTGAGGCAAATATCAGTCAATTCTGTGGTATAAGATTTGAACCGAATGTGTTGGTAAATAACTAAAGATAGACACTTATGGAATGAAGCTGAGGATTGAACATATGTTTGGCAAACTAAAAGTTGGTTTCAACATTTTCCGATTGACGATAATTTGACATTGAGCGGAATTCTCTTGTTCTCATTAAGAACGTAAGGAAAATATAATAATTTCTTGTCAACATTCCTAAAGGATATTGATAAACAATATCGTCTCCTATAAGATTAGAAATTATAAATCTATATTTTCTCAAAATTTGATTTATATACCAAATTCTTTATACTTATTTCAAATTAAGCCTCTGACCTCATAAATGCCAAAAGATTTACGCAATAAAAATAATTAACCTTGAACAAAGATAATTAATTATTCATATTATTGCTTAATTTTACCCCCAGACTGCAATTAATTATAAATTTTTTTTAATGTACTTTTATACATATATTTATTGTAGGTGGACATTTTATGGACAGGTCAACACATTTGTTTACCAAATTAATTTAAAATATGTCAAACAAATTAAAAAAAATATATATATCAAATATTTTCTCATATTTTGTAAAAAAAAAAAAAACATCCTTAAAAATGCAGTCAACATAATCTTTCATACTTTGTGTCTATACAAGACCACAAGAATTAAACGTTTTCTTAACATAACCAAAATAAAAATGTTGTTGATTATTGTAATTACAACGATTTTTTTAAAATCATGTTCAAATTGTCTAGCAATTGGTTTAAAAAGCAAAATTAAACTCTGAATAAATTTTAATTTATGACTTTGAAATGAAAATGAATTCGTTTAAAAATAATAAATTAAATCATATATTTCCTTTTTCTTCGATTTGAAATTTAAATTTCTGCGTGAAGTATAACAGAGCAAATTAATCTTGAAAAAGACATAAAGATTAATTAATTTAAATGAAATTTTATAATAATATACTTGCAAAATTTATACCAGAAAAAAAAGATTAATTGTACATAAATCATTTTCATGTAAGAAAAAATATGATCAAAGAAAATTTATTAATTTTACAAAATATAAATTTTTAATTTGGTCAAAATATTTCATTTAATTGGAGAGTCTATTAATTTTTAAATAATATTATTTTTTATGAATAATTAATATTTATTTACTTAATTTAATTATTAATTAACTATTAACAGATAATTTATATCAGGGACAACACGCAATTTGTGTCACTGTTTCACCAGAAGAACTGGAGCAATATTTGTACTTTACAGAAAACGAAAAAATTGCTAAATAGAATATTAGAAATCTTTTTGAATTGTATAAAATTTTCAAGCTCCAAAATCGAACATACATTCATTGAAATGAAATACACAAGACGCAAGTTTAAGACGCTTACCGGGTTTACCGGGTTACTCTATATAACATTAACTTTGAAAAAAATTATAATTTTGGTCATCCTTTTGAAATATTACATGATTCATTTATTTAAAACTAAGAATTTGGTATCACAAATCAAAATGAAAGTATGACAGAAGCAAATTATTTCATTTATGATTAAAATTTACATCATTTTAATAAATTTTAACAGCCAAAAAACACTTTAATATACTTTAATCTTCATCATCTGTCTTAACTAAATGAAAGGTGCTTGTATATAATTCTGCTGTGTGACATGGTCACATTAATTTTAATATTACATTTAACATAAAAATTGGAATTTCTTTAAGGTACAACAAGGAAAAAATTTAATTACAGTCAGAAAGAATACACCAAAAATTTTTGATGTACACAAAAAAAAAAGCTTGTAAGGCTAATAAAATAGAAATTTAAAATTCTTGGCTTAATATTCATAATAAGCTGTGAAACTCTTGTATCAGTTTTTAGCTTTATTATATTAAAAAAATATTATAAGTAATAAATTTTTATTACCACTAAAATTTTTCTTCTTTGGTTTCCTTCATGTCTGAACAAAAAACCGCAACGACAATTTTTCTTTCATACAATTTTAATATCCTTTTAGAATGTCCTTTAGAATTGACTCTTAACTATAATAAGAGTGTGTAAAAAAGGCGCATTTTTTTTATATAGAATCAATAACCAATTTCGAAAGACACAAAAAAAAATATGATAGGTGACGTGTGTATAAAAAAATGAAAGGTGTTTCGACGTCTGCTTTTATAGGTGATGTGATGTCCTTAATTTGAAATTGTGTGCGCTCGCGCTATTTAAAAATTTTTCGTCTAAGTCAAAATGCAGAAAACCGCACTGATAAAATTAATGTATAAGATCATAAATTTTTGTAACGATTATAAAAAAATTTACAGATGTTTTCATCATCTTGCCAAAAAAAAAAACTTATATCATTTTCTTGGAAAAATATGCATATATGTATAAATATAGTAATTCATATATAAAATTTGATAATAGTATATCCTGTATTCAAAATTAAGGACATATGGACGAAAGACCAAAAAAGAGAAAATACGAGTGATCAATAAGACTAATTTGTTGAGTTGCATTTCAATTCGAATTCATCAGATTTAGACACTGTAGCGTCATAACTATTTATGAATATAAATCAGTTAAATCTTACTTATGGTATGCAAAATAATATGTCTAGGGAGTAATATAACATTTCAAGGTTTTCAGGATATATTAAATTCCCAATTTTAGTCAACTTTTAAGCTTCAAACATATAATTTAAACCAACTATAATCTTCTAATTTTGCCAATTATAAATTGTAAAAAACAGCAATAGTTTTGAAATATTTCTTTCAAAATTATTAACCATAGATTTTTAAACGCTTACAATAAAATAGTTTATTATTAATTATGAAATATTACAATCGGAAATTATGATAATTTATGTAAGACTCTACACATTAATTGAATTATGTTCACATGGGCCAACATTTAAAATCGTTAAAATACTTTTACGAAAACATATTTTCTTATTTAATATAACCATAAAAAAAAAAGAGGGTATAAAATTAATGTAAGAATAGATACAGACAAGCAGGTTGCCACAGGTTGAACTTGTTCTCACTAATAATTAAATTTTTTTATTTTTCTTATTCAGGTGCACCTTTGAAAATAACAAATTTTTTTATGAACACCAAGTGTCATGTTCTTAAGCCTGCACAGTAGAAAAGGAACAGAGAAGAAAAAAAAATACAAATGTGCCAAAAATATGTCTTGTGGCTATGTCGACATCATTCACTGATCATTATAATTATATTAATTTTTGTTTGGCCCATATAAATATGCGCTTATAATTTAAATGAATTTATAAATTTACAATTTAATTTTCCACCCTATTCTACGTATATACCGTGAACCACCACCAGTCACAATTTATGTTAACAGAGAAACAGAGACTTGCAAGATTATCAAATTCATTGAAAAATCGATTTAATTTTTATTTTCAATTAAGTAGTAATATAAAAATAAATTGATGGTAATTTAAGTGAATTAACCAAACAATAATTGGTTAATAAATATTTAAACCACTGGACATTTCGAAAATTTATTTTACTTTTTGAAAAATGTTTAAAATTATTGCAATAAATAAGGACAAACCATAAATATATTTTTAATAAAATATTTTTGAATTCACCTTGCATGAAAGGGATATGAATTTCTTTGATATTTTAACTGTCATTATCATCATTTTGTTTATTCTGTGAGGAATCATTTTTTTGTATATACAACTTAACATTCAAATAATTTGAGTTAAAAATTAGGTTTAATTGCATTTAGAGGAAAGATTATTTTACTATACGAAAAATGGGTTAGTTGTGATTATATTCATTAAAAATATACAAGGACCTGATTATGCCCGTATTTATCATTAAAATTGTATCAATTTTTAAACTGTTTCAACCACATTTCTTCCTAAGATGAAAGAAGGATTGAAGGCCATAAGAATAAAAGTGACTTTATCATAAAATGCTCAGCTGTTTCATTCCTGGTGTTGACAAAAATTTACATAATAAATAGTATTCATTACAAATGATTACTACATTTAAGAAATTTTAGTAATTTTATTAATTATAACAAATTTCACAGCAGTTTAAAACAGGTGAAATTTCTAATTAATTTTGATACCACTAAAAAAAATTATTGGGATGTAACCACTTTACTTTCTATAAAAAATTTATAAAATATCTAAATTTAGGATGTCATTTAACTCTTCTTCCATCAGAAATTTTATGTATACATATAAATGAAATACTTATAAAGCAATTTTCCTAAATTATCTAAAAACCAAGGCACTGACAAAAAAATTATTAAATACACACGAGATAGTTAAAAATGCCAACAGCAGATGGAAAGTCAAATTCATTGTGTCATATCAACAGGAAAAAGGAAAACAAGGGAATAATCTTTGTATATACATTATAAATAAATGTGCTATCAGTTGATTATATCCTGAAGAAATTTAACTTTATATACAATCATATGGGAATTTTGGAACGGAAGGAAGGAAGTAGGTGAATAAAAAAACATATGTTTTTATAAAAAGTAAATGTCACGAGTCAAAAAAACAGAAGTGTAAGGGAAAAAAATTTACATTTATTCTTGTGTATTCAAGACACCTTGTAAATTATTCCCCTTTTGTTAAAAAACACTTTAATTCTCGAAGAATGCGCAAACAGTTCATTCTTGATTTAAAAAAACGATAAAAAAATCAAAGGGATAAAATTTATTTAAATCAAAACCGGAAGGATATACAACACGACTGATGTTTTGGGTTAATTTTTTTATAATGTTAATTGAATTAGTTCAAAAATTAGTAAATTGCATTTGAATATAGGGACATTTTTCAATATTTGTAGTAAATTTTTGAGAAATAAAAAATGGGTTCATTAGTGCATATCTGATGATCGCCTGTGTATCATTTGCTTCTAGAAGGACGATATATGTATATATTGAAATGAGGAAAAGCAAAATTGTCATCAGTGGACATTTTTATTTTACTATACAAATTCTAAACTATTGAATACTAAAGACACACTCTAATACTTTATTTAATAAACAAAATTAAAATATTCTTCTATATTTATTAAAGAACATGAACATCCTGTATTTCGGGAGCTATTAATCACCAAACTTTTCACCACAAATATACAAAACACACAATAACGACCTTAATGACCGAAAAATTCCACATCTTCTAAAATAACCTATAACAGATTATCCTATGCCCTCACAAAAATTTCATTTTAAAAAAAATTTTGTACATATAAATTTTCCCCAATTTGACATTTTCATTTTTGGAATCTTATATTAGAAAAAAAAAGAGGAAAGAAAATGTTTTCCCTCAAACAGAAAGAAAAAAAATGAAAATTGTTTCTGACAAACAACAACAGAAAAAAAGTCAAAAGTTAAAGTCCCCATCGTCAAAAAAATTGTTTTTTTTTTGCTCTGAACGAATTATGTGCTTCACAATAAATTAGCTAAAATGTCAGCTGAAATATTGTTGAAATTCTATTTTATTTTTATGTAAAATAATTATTTTTAGTTTTGAAAATATAAATTTTGGTATAATTGTGCGGGTGGGTGAAATATATTTTTGGTGTTTTTTAGAAATTATTTTTAAACAAATTGTATGTCGTTTTTTTTAACAACCAAGAGCAACAAACAGTCAAAACAGTCTGTAAATTTATTGACTATAAGAATTATCTTCGAAATTATATACTTATTTTTAAATTTCAAATATCATTCAATAAATCATTAGTAATTTAATTTAATTAATTGGGGGTTTTAATTAAATTATTCAAAGACATATTTCTACTGACAAAATTGCTAATGAAGAAATTTCTACTGGCGCGGAATTAAATTAATTGTTTCAGATACAAATTCTTAATTATAAATTTTATGAAATCGTTCTTCTTCTTCTGACTAGAAAAACTTTCTGACTGTTTCGAGTCTGCAGCAAAGTCATTCCTAATTGTGCTAAACAACAACTAATTTAATATCATCAATTAATAAATATTTCATGGCAATCATTTAAAGTATTTACTGCCAAACACCCTAGAATAATTATATAATCTTTCGTACTTTTCTATGCCAATGTTAAGGTGTGATATCAAATGAGTCTTTAAACCGATTAGCTAACTATGTTAGCCAAATTTAATATATATAGAAGCAATGATTTCTTTAGCAACTTTCTACCTTTATATCAGTATCAGTTTCCCAACAAGCCCACTATAATTCCCACATAAATCCATTCTAATATTCTTATTTATATATTTTCACTCTATTCAAAATGTTTTCCATTTTTTTTTTTATAAAATCAAAATTTGATATCTAATATTTACCACTGCCAGACTTCTATAATCTAAAATTTTACAACAGAGAAAAGTATGAAACCATGTAGGTGGGCATTTGACATCATCACCAACCAAGTGTAAAATCATATACATCACTGTTAGTGAATATGCTATAAGTCCAAGACATTTGATTTAGCAATAATAATTATATTTTTTTTGGGATTTTTGAAAAATGTATAAATTACAAATTAAAATATAGTGTGTTTTCATTTAAAACACACAATAACTAATTTTTGTCTAATTTTCTAATGATTAAATTTTTCATTTTCCTTGTTATTATTATAGAAAATTCTTTCTTAATTCTAAGATATTTTCTTTTTTTTAAAGAAGAAAATATATTTGTTTTTGCACATTTTTCAAAAAAAAAAATAAAAAAAAAATATATTTATATAAATTACTAAAATAAATCTAAGCTTTTTAATGGGACAGATTATTTTTCTTTTTGTGGTTCAAATATGTGGAAGGAAGGCATAAATTTTGAAGCATAAAAAAAAACTGATTTTTTATGACATAATTTGGAAAATATTTATATACAAAAAAGAAAATATCAAATTTTTCTTTTTAATAATATTTCAAATAAATTGTTCGAAAATAGTGGACAAGAACTTAAAAATAAATTATAAATTATTTTTTGGTTTTGGTTTTGGTATATACTAATCGTGTATTTGAAATATTATGTGATTCTTAATTGTTATTAAATAGAGGCTTGTCAAAATATTAGGTTTTTCTTTATATTGTTTATTTTATATATTGGAGTAAATTAGAAATTTTGTTCTTAATTAATTTATTTTAGTAATAAATATGAATTTAATTTATTTTTATTGTAGAGGATATTTTGTGGTATATCAAATTTAATTTATAGGGGAAAAATGATTGTGCTTGGAAAAATAATAGAAGGAATATTGTGTAGTTTATAAGAAAAGAAATATTGAAATATGGAATTTAATTCAATGGATTCAACGAATTTTTTTAAGTTTTACAGTGATCAAAAGTTTACTGTACCTTTCTTAAAGGTATATATAATAATTTTGAAAAAATTACGTAGTATAAATAACAGACATATTCATTCATTATTTTCTCAATACTTTTTAATCAATCCCAACGCAATGTTCTTGATCATAATGTTAAATATTACCTAAAATTCTATTTTATTCACCAAACTCATCCTAGTACATATAGCTAGTTATATAGCTACTCCTGACCTGATGGTTATTAGTGTTATACCTCAAAGAAACATAGCTATAAAAGTTCAATTTACATCTTAAAATTAATTTGGTTATTTTTATCAAATCAACTTTTCAGAAACGCAACAGGTAATATGAACATAAGGATCAACGATATATGATGTAATATTTTTCATGGGAAATTTGATCCTTGCCTAAGACGCTACAAGGAAGAGGCAATCTACAGAAAATGGAAATGATCTAAATTTAATGGATTGTTATTTTCAAATGTCCTATTCTTCACAAATTAATTATAAAATTTGGAAAAAGTTAGAATCACAAAAGCTTTTAAAATTGCCCAATCAGATAAAATTCACTATTGGGGCGTTGGGGGTATGATAAATATTTGAAGAATATCTACTTTAATAAACTAACTTACCAAAAATATATAAATAGTATTTTCCCATTCGTTTCTGTGAACTTGAAATTTTCGATGATTTTACTTTTTTTTAATATTATCTGTAAAGAAATGAAAAGAAAATTATATTTATAAAGAAATAAGAATAAAGAAAATTGTTAATAAATTGAAAAACTACCAAAAGTTCATCCCGCTAAAATTGAGAAGTGTCAAATAAAATATTCTTGTATATTGAATTTTTCTTCCCTACCCTACCCTATCTAACCAATTACTACTCCAAATACAAAAATGTGAACACTGAACAGCTGACTATAAAAGAGACACAACAAAAAAACATATGTTCGCTCTTTCGCTCACTTTTCACATTCGAGTTCGAGTATCGAATAAGCTAAATATGTGTGCGTGAATATTTTTCAACTCTCGTTTGAATGAAGTATAATATTTTTCCTTTTTTTTATAAAATCAAATATAAAAGAAATTTCAATTTGGAATTTAACATTACGTCTATTTTATTCTGATAACCTGATATATGACGCGCGCCTTGGTACAACAGCGTGCTTCTTGCAAACAGAACAATCACCGCCATTTACAATTATGAATGAGATAACACAAAACTTGTATATTTTGTTGGTTTCTATTGAAGAAAAAAATAAGGAGGGTTGTCGGGTCGGGTCGTCGGTAGTTTTTATGGCGGCAGATAAAAAATGAATTTACTGTACAATTTAAAGTCAGTAAACGCTATAAAAATTATTACTGAAAAATATTTCAAATTGATATAATTTTTTTTAACGTTATGACACTAATTCGTCAATTTCAGTCAAATGTGCGATATTTTTAATAAGTTTACTTTAATTAAATAATTTAATTTTTTCCTAAGTTTGTTTTATGTCGATAATAAAATTTACTGCAATAATTTCAAATTAATTTAAATATTTAAGTCATTTTTTATAAGGTAAATTTGAATTGTCCACCCAACTCAAAACAACTCCAGTAACAGTTAATAACGAAAAAAACAGACGTTTTATCAGCTGGGCTGTTGAGAAGTAACTAAACAGGAAAAATATGAATTTACAGAAAAGAGAATTGGTTTTTTCATTCATTTATTATTATAGAAAACATTTGATTAAAAATTCAATCAAATAGTCAATACAAAATACCAACAGAACAAACTGTACTGTATATACATATAATTTAATGAATCAGCTGTTTTTATTATAAATTATGTCAAAATATTAATATAATTATAATACCTACATATGTATATATAAATTATGTCATCATAAAGTAAAATTTAACATTTTTACATCAATTTTTCATTAAATTTATTGACTAAATAAGTTTTGCTTAATTAATTCAAAATTAAATTAAAGGTAAGACGTAAGACAGGTAAATGTATAATATAACCAAATTATAGTTACTATACACCTACAGGGGGAAATGAAATCATTCATCACAATTTGAAAATGGAAAAGAAATTAAAAGAAAATTATATGTAAATTATTCTCAAAGCTTTACATTTCTATATACTTATGTATGTATATGTACATATAAATAGTACAAACAACATAGACTTATTTCTTAATCTTCTGTTACTGTTGGAAATAAAATTTTATAATCAAGAAGCAAACCAAAACCAACCCATATGTAGTAATGTAGATAGTACCTATTTTATTTTTCAAAAAAAAAAAGCTCATAATATGAATATTATTATTGGCGCATTGGCGGTATTTAAGAAACTTTTTGTTTTTTAAATTGCTGAACTCTTGTCAAATCTACTGACAAAGAATTTTTATTTTTCCATTTTCAATTCCAATGTAAATACCAAAAAAAAAATATTAAATTCCTTTTCTTTCCCATTTTTCTCATATCAAACTTACGAAACTAAATAATATAAAATATAAATATAACAGACGTTATCTCTTCGTTAACGTTAATAATGCAAAAATATGTACTCTTTAAATAAATTTATTAAAATTTTACATATTTTATACACATGTCATAAGATTCAAACAACTCATATTATTTATATATGTATATAATTTATATTGAAAACAAAATGTCTGAAAAATATCGGTATTTCTAAATTTGAACAGGTTGTAATAAAAAATAATTCAAAATTTATTACCAAAAACAAATATACATATATAAAATTATTCAATAAAAACAAATTCCGCCAAAATATTTGAAAAAATTCATTGAAAATTGTTTCGTACAACAACACCACACCATCATAAAGAAATTATACAAAACATAGTTTTACAATTGTGTATGTTACATTCAAAAACATTTCAGATACAAATTCGTTTTTGTTTACCCATTAAAAAAAAAAAATTAATATAAGTATTATTATTATTTAAAAAAAAAAACCCCAATAATTTCTTTCCTATTTAAATGAACGCCTGATGATTGAAATTTATTTTTCGACCAACACAAAATTTTCGAAATTCCAAAACAAAAAACAAATTTTTTATTTTTGTTGTTAAAATGTTGAGAAAGAAACAGAAAAATTTGTTGTTGTTACCACACTGTCATAATATTGTGCACCATATAGAAAAAAAATATAAAATAATTTAAACTTTCTAGATTTTATGACCGCCCGTTGATTATAACTTAGCAAAGCGGGTTTATTTTAGTTTTCTTTAGGACCTGCTTAGGACAATTTCGCTTTCGAAGAAGAGAAAAAAGAAAAATCACCTTGGCGCTTTTGTAGCAGCGTATTTTTTCTATTTAAAATTTTTTAATCAAAGCGAAACAAATCAATCCCTCTTAACTACACTACCATATCCGACTTTTTTTTTAAAGCAAAAATTTAACATTATATTATGTGGTGCTGGGTGGCGGGATACGGTAAGTCGGTTTGGTTTTGGTTATATAGAAAAATATAGCGCGAAAATATTAGCTCTCTAGCATCATTCCCAACCAACAAGATTAATTTGGCACATTTAAAAATAATATTCTTATTTTTGCATAATTTACTTATTAAAATTGATGATTACCTAGTCCGAATATCGGTAACACTGTGCAGGCCACGTTACATACCCAAACATTTATATATATTTTTTTGACATTTTACAAAAAAAAAATCAACAGCTAGAGGAGCGTTCTTCTTGTGTTTTGTTTTATTAAATTGACAGGAATTTAAACTGTGTGTAAAGCTAGCTGTTATGTAAACATGTATGTAAAACAAACAGAAACTTCATTTCCCTCCTAATTACTACCATATAAATTTTGTTCAGTGTTCATATAAACCAAGTAAAAAAAAATAGGATGTGATGATCCATTAAATTTCTATTTCATTAAAAAGTAAAGCAAATTAATTTGACAAGCACACCATATACTAACAAACGTTATCCCTTCCAATCTCAATTAATTAGTTAAAATTAAAACTCCAAACTCTACAATCAAAAATTGAAACACAAAATTCTGTTTTACCGATACTCTGTTTTTGTTGCAATACATTAAAAAAATTTACGGTCAATGTCAAGTCAATAGTGTTTACCGCGCTTACTATACTACTAACTACACTACCTACAGTTCAACAATGACTGTCTACTCTACACAACAGCATTTGTATTACAACTGCCAACCAAGTAAAATCAAAGTATATAGTAAAATTTATTTTTTTTTACTTCCTTATTATTTCTGTTTACCTGTTCATTCAATCAGAAATTTGTTTCACTTTTATTTCGTAAAATGCGAAAAAAAAAAAATTAATGAAATTGCAGACATTTTAATTGACGTTAAAAGCAACAAATAAATAAAAATAATGCTTATAAATAATAAAACATACTAAAGAATTTCTAACATTATTAAGGGCGCCTAATCCAATTCGTCCCATTGTTCCCATTTGACATTTCGTTGTCATATTTTTTTTTCCTTTGAGACTGCAATCCAAACCGAATCAACTTGAAATTTCTCTTTGATTCAGTCAGCCACAATCACAAAACACCTTCCATCCAATATAATTATTTTTTTTTCTATTTCAAACAAAAACCGATTGAATTAAAATCAAAAGTACAAGACGCTGTTGGATTAGGCGAACAGGAAAAATAACGTAAAAATATTGAAAATGTTAAAAGAAAAAATATGAAACGAAAAATAGTTTGTTATTTGTTTTCTTTTTCTCACAATAAAAATTTCTTTTGAAGTTGTTAAATAATGAAAAATGGTGACCGTATTATTGTTTACACCAAATGTTAAATTAGAAAATGGATATAGCAAAATTGGTATATTTTTTTTCAATGGTTGGAGACGAATTGTAGAGACCTAATTAGAGTATTTTTTTGGACCTAATTAGATTAAGACAACAACTTGGACCTAATTAATTAAGATAAATTTCAAGATGAGTAACTAATATAAAATATTTTATCATATAAAAATTTCATATTAGCGGAAACTAAAATCAATGATTTTTGTTGATTATTTAAAATGAGAATTTTTATATAATAATTTACTAGCTAATAATTTCTGTTAGCCTGTTATTAATAAACTCGGCAACATTGCACTAGGTAAGTGTTACAAGTAAACAAACAAAAAGCACTCGGTTCATCCGAGTGGGTTATGTTATGAAAAAAACAGTGAAGAGGAATATGTAATCATGGTGTAGTAGCTGATTCAATTTTTGCTTCAATTCTTCATTTTATAAACAGAAAACAGCAATTCATATTTTAATTTTCTTCAGTCTCTTAGTATTTCAATAAAAAAAATATATTTCTTCAACTGGTAACATAATGTAGATTATTTTATAAATATCTATCCACCCCAGCCCAGTTTAGTATAAGTCCCAAAAATCGAACATGATTACACATTTTATGTGTTTGTTGTTCCGTTGAAGACGACTTGTATTCTTGTATATTTCTTTCCATTTGGTTGTTTGTTTAATGTTCATATGTACATACATATATATTTTACTCAGCTCAGCAGAAATTAATATCGTTTTTTTACATTCACAATTATATAGTTTGTGTTTCTAAATATTATGTTTGCCTGGCTATTTAAAAAATTCCGTTTTCTTCATTTGTGGTGGGATTGTTTCTTTATTTTGTAAAAGTTCTCCCACATAATAAACAAAAAAAACCGATTGTGTCGTTAACATAATTTTAGCAGGGAGCAAAAAAGTTTCTGTTACTGAGGAAGGACAATAAAGAAAAGGAAGTCCAGTCATCAAAAGATCCGATCGATCCTTGCTTAGCTTATAAGAAAATGAAAGATTATATTTTCTTCTTCAATCATTCATTTTGAGGTGAATGAAAAAACGTTATTTTGTAACGTAACGATTTAACGAAATAACAAAAATTAAATTATAGTTATAAGTGTACAATGATTTAAATTAGAAATACATATACTATTTAACTAATATAATTATTATTATAATTGAATATTATTAATTAGTTAATCTAAACTCGTTTTATTGGTAACTTAATAATTAATTAATTTAATCTAGGTCAGGGAAAATATGTGGAAATACCACAATATTTGTGGTATAAAAATTTATATATATATTGTTTTAAGCATAACTTTAGGAGCTGATAAAAATTTATTTGAAAAGGACAACAAAATAAAATAATATTATTTATGTTCTGTTCATAATTTTAGGCGTAAAATATATTATTTTGAAAGGATAATAATTTTGGTTTACCAAGGTTTCTGTGTATTTGATGGTAACATGATGATAACAAAAATTTATTGTATAAAAGAAATTTTTTCCCAATTATTATTTGGACAGAATTCTCCAGATCATCAGGAAAATTCATGGAAATCTTTATAATAACAACGAAAGGGGACAGTCAAATTTTAGCTGGTACTGCTACTGATGTACAATATGAATATACATACTAAATGTTGTACAACTTTTTGTTGTAATCCTTATTTCACTGTTAACAAACATAAATGTTTTAACGCCGTACTTCGTGAAGATTTTTTATGTATACAATTTATTAGTGAAGAATAATATATGTAAGCATGACGAGATTATGGATTGTTAGACTCTATCCTCTAACACTAACGGTTACAGGATAGGATATAGATATAGAGACTATTCCAATACGCCAATACGAATACAGATCTGGAAAAAATAAGATATACAACTATATATACAACATGGAAATTCATAGCGAAAAAAATAGTATTTTGAATCGTTAAGATAGCAAAGTAAATTGATTTCATATATGTATATGGAGAAAATTTGTAGATATAAAAAATTAGATAGGTATACAATTTGAAAAAAAAAAGTGGGCTGAATTAAAAGATGGGAGATAAAATTTATGAAAATTTGAGTCACAAAAATAATATTACTCCCAAAATTAATGGAAAATAATATATGAATAAGACTAAAAATAACTGACCTCTTCATTTGTGGGTGATAATACTAAAATGTAATTGAGTTATTCATCTAAGATCTCTTATTTTATCACATATAAAATATAATTTTCCAAATCTAATTTTACATAAAAATTATGTTTTTTGTTTTTGTTTTTACATACAGTTGCTCACAAAAGTATCCGGCCACTTCTTTTATTCAGTAGAATTAATCTTAGACGTTAAGTTTTAAATATCAGAAAACAAATAATTATTATTTTTTAACATTATTTAGTCTTGTAATTTATAATCCAATCAGAGAAATATCAAAATTAAATATACTTCAGAAAAAATCGACAACCAAACAATTAAGTACATAATTCGGAAATGCAATTTTTCTCGAATGACGCACTATTTGGAAACTATTTGGTAACTAAACTTACTTTGGGGAAGTCCCCCGTATGCATACACACTTAGTGGCCGACTTTAGTGTCAATTGTTTTATGAGTTCGGACAGCTATGTAAGTTTTTCTGATAATTAATTCATTTTTCTAATACGTTTTTCTAGTATTATAAAGTGCATTAGTAAAGGCTTTTTATAGCCAATATTAAAAAAAATACTTAATTGAAAATGAAGTGAAAAACATTAAATATTTTGAACCAAGTAGGGTGGCCGGATACTTTTGTGAGCAACTGTAAATAAAGTGTTTATATTTTACAAAAAAAACACCAATTTCTCAGAGTTCCACCAAAAAAAAACGAACTAAAAAAATCTTTTTATATTCAACAGCTGTAAAGGATTCTCACTGAAAATCTTTCAATATAAACTAAAAAAGAAAAATACAAATCCATCGCCAACAAAATAAACACAGATATAAATTGCGAGAATAATAAAAATTTATACGCGGGCCCATCAAATGGGCTCATCATCATCATCATCATCAAAAAATACAAATATTGTCACAAGAAAAAAAAAATATTGTAAATTTTATTTATTTATTTATATTTTTTGTTGTTTTTCTGTTCATCTGATTATTTTATTTTCTTTTCATTTTCCTTAAAATTCTCAAAAAAAAAAAAAAATTATATATTATAATTTTAAATTTTGAGGTAAATTAAATTTTATGTTTTTTGTTCTTTTATTTTTCTGGTTTTGTCTCATTTTTATTTCTAATCGGTTTGTCAGAACTAAAAAGTCATTCAAATTTAAAATACTATTATAAAATTTTGTATAATATACTCAAAATTTTAAAGAATATTCTTCCCAAATATCTATTCAAAATTTAAACATAAAAGTTATTTTGAATAATTTTTAAATAATTGATACATAAGTAAAAGTGAAGAAATTTAATTTATTGAATTTAAGTGAAATTTTATTAATAATAATTTTTTCTCAAGGTAAAAAAAAAACGAAAATTAAGTGATTTTTTAATTCATTTGTTATTTTAAAATAAGAATTACTAAAATTAAGAATATTTTTTTATATAATTTTATGATCATAAATCATTTTTACATAAAAAATTTTCATTTTACATATCAATGTTTTTTTTTCGGATACAATAAACATGAAAATTAGAGACGAAAAAATAATAAAAAAAACGTTGCGTAATTTCAAGGAAAATCTTGTAAATTACGATAAATAAAATAGAAATCATTAAAAAAAAAAAAGTATATTTAAATTTATCAAAAATATTATTTCCAATTATAATTTATAATGAAAATTAAATAATTTAAAAGATTATTCATATTTTAATTATTGACATAATCAAGAAAAAAAAAAAAAACAATTTAACATAAAAATTTGAATCACAGAGGATCAGCCATAATGAAAAAAAGAAAAAAACACCTTCAGAAATTTTATATTTATTTTAATTTAAATTTCAACCAAAAATATCACACTAAAAACATTTAAATTCTCGTAAAATCTTTCTTTTTTTTTTACATAAAAGAAAGAAAATTCTCATGAGAAAATTTTCTTTGATAAAACGCATGCGCAATTTACTTTTTATACAAATATAATATACCATTATAAATAAACTCTCTTCTTTACCATTATTTATTATTATGGTCCACATAATCATGTAGAAAATTTTCGTGTTTTTCTTACAAGGTTTTTTTTTGATTTTCAAAAAAGAAATTGTGTAAGCAAAAAAAAAATTTTAAAAGAAAAACATGAAAATTTTTTTTATTATTTTTTTTTTTCAAATCCATGTTTTCGTATATTTATTTACTATTTATATATATATCATTTTTTTTTGTATACTATATTTAAATAATTTTTCATCTTTTGTAGGAGAGAGAATCATTTTTGAAATATTTATAAATAAAAATTATTATATTATTAAAAATATTTATATTATTTTTCTTTTTTTATATTTTTATCTGTGTTAATTAGTTTTTATTTTTAATTTTTAAGAAAAGAAAAAAAAAAGTCATGTTTTTTTTTCGTTTTTTCACTTTTCAAAATTATGTTTTTATATTTTTATAGGATTTAAAGTTTTTCTTTAAAAAAAAAATTAATAATAATGGAAAAATCATCCCGTCCGATAAGAAATCGTAAGCAGAGTAGGTTAGTTAACAAAAATTTAAATCTCATTAATGAGATGGAATTTGTTTTTTTGAATGAAATTGATTTTTTTTTTTGTTTTTTTGCTAACATGTGTGGTTTTTTTCGCGTAACAGGAAAACAGGATGAAATAATTTTCAATCATAAGTTTATGATATCTTTTATTTATGTTTTGCTATTTTCAATTAATTTTACACATGTCCAAATCCCCAAAGCTGAACAGTTTTATATGCCTTAATAAAAAAGTCAAATCAATAAATAAGTTTAGTCTCTTAAAACAAATATTTTGAATTAATAATTAATCAAATTTTAATTAACCAAAATAAAAAAAAATATTTCTATTATAGACGAGTTTGGCCACCAGGTGATATTCATCGTCCTGTAAAACGTTTATTTACACCAGATATTAAAAAAATGCTTAAAGATTGGTTAATTAGAAGACGTGAAAATCCATATCCAAGTCGTGATGAAAAAAAAACATTAGCATATGAAACTGGTTTAACATATACACAAATTGCAAATTGGTTTGCTAATTGGCGTAGAAAATTAAAAAATTCTGGTCGTGAACCAATTAAAAAATCATGGGGAAATTTAATTAAAAATTATAATAATAGTGCTAAAGGTAATGTTGAACAATTTAGTATTAGTTCAAGTGATAGTATTTGGATTGAACATGAAGAACAAAAACGACGTATGATGATGCGTCAAAATTCACCAAGTTATTCATCTAGTAGTTATAACGATGATAATGATAATGATGATGATAATGATAATAATAATAATGAAAATATTAAAAAATTATCGAATTATAAATATAATGGTAAACGATCTAAAAAATTATTTTATCATAATAATAATAAAAATTTAGATAATACAAAAATATCAAATAATTATTATTCAATTGATCCAGATGGTAATATTAAATATGAATATGATAAAAATGATGAAGAAGAATGGTGTAATAATATAAATAATAAATGTTATAAAATAAGTACAACAACACCAGATAATTTACAAAATTTATCAATAAATAATACTCCTAATAATCAATATAAAAATTATATAAAATTACAAGTTCCAATTAATGAAAATTGTAATAATAATGATAATAATTCATTATTAATAACAAAAAATAAATATAAACATCAAATAATGGAAAAATATTTAAGAGATACAAATAATATAACAGATTGTAATAATATAATAAATAATATAAATTATTCATCATCATTATCATCAAATAATTCATCTGGTAGTCCAGAATTATCAAAATGGGTAATAAGTGCTGCTAATTTTCAACCAAATAAAAATAATTATATTGAATGGAATCAAAGGTAAATAATTTTATTTATTCAAATAAATTATTTTTGAACTCATAATTTATTTTTGCTTTCTTTTTTTCTATAATTAGAAATAAACATGATAAAAAATATCAAAAAACTATAGATTATTCTAATAATATTTATGATACAACAATACATCAAAAAGAAGAATTAGATGCTGCTGAAGCATTAGCAAATTTAGCATGTAATTATAGACAACGTATGATGAACTGTAATATTGATGAAGAAAATTCATCTACCAACAATTTCATATAATAATTAAATTTTTATTTTACACCAACCCCTACTACCCCCTCCCGATTATATAATCAATATAAAAATAAATTACAATAATGAAAAAAAAATTAAGCATTCCTTAATGCGAATGAATATTAAAATTTTGATTGAAATTGTTCATAAAGAAATTTGTTGTTATATATGTTTTAAGCTTTAAATTCTATAAATTCTATATTGTTCTAAGTTCAAATTTTGTTAATTAATGAAAATTAAGACGAATAAAAATAAAAGACGAAATATTTTATTTTCATAAAAATTTGATTTTCTTTGTTATAGTATACGAAACCAAAAAAAAAAAAATTATGTGAGTATAAAGCGAAAATATGATTTTTATGCTATAGTAGGACTAAATTTGTTGGTATAACTTATTTAAAACTAAATGGAAATCAATAATATAAATAATAATTTATAATATTATTTTATCACTCCACTAACATTATTCACGATAGCAGAATCGGTAAGATTTTAATGTTTAAAATGTATAATAAATATATATATATATGTAATTTGTACCTGAAATTGTGTATTTTCTTTTCCTAAATATTTTCTAAACTAAATATTCCTTATTAACAAAATATCCACTATAAAGATAACTTGATACTATGTACTATTATTTGACTAATGTGTTATGGTAATTTGATAATTAATAGTGTATGGTAGGTGTTACAAAAAACTTATTTCCTTTCTTGTAGCAATATATAATATATACTTCAATTTACTCTAGTCCTGGAAGAAAAATTTAAATTAATTATAAAATTTTATTTCTACTAATTTTTTAAACAAAATATTTAATAATACAATATTAAAATTACACTTTAGTTTTGATCATCCTTATTAACAATTGGCGATGTTATATTATCATTATTATCAGTAGGTTTTTCACCACCTTCAATATTTTCATCATTTTTTACATAAACATCTAATATATTAACTAATGATTTTTGATGTGATTCTAAATTATTAACTAGCTGTACACTAGCCATATTTAATACATTAACAAATTGACTACGTATTGTTTGTAAATCTGGTAATTTTGAATATTCAATAAATTCATTACGACTCATTAATGTATTTTCAACAATACCACCAATTAATATCATTTGTGATACTTTTTTTGTTAATTTTAATAATTTATTAACTTGTTCGGTTGATGAAAATATTATACAATTATTTGCATCAAATAATGGTAAAATTTCTTCATATTTTGTATTTTCAATAGCTAATTTAATAATTTTCTGGCCATATGATTTAAGATGCATATTTTCTTTATGTAATTTAACACGTACTTTAAATATATCATCAGATGATATTGAATTAATATGAAATATACCAATCATTTTTGAATAATTTAACCAATTTAATACTTCTTTAGCAATTATTTTATTATATGGATTCTCTACAACAGGTGATGGTAATATTGATGTTATATTTAAATCTTTATATTTTTTAAAACAATTTTCATTTTTTGGTTTATCTGGATAAAATGGTTGTGTGACAGCTATAACTTTAGCACGTTCATAATGTGGTTGTTTTGGTTTTTGAATATTAATTTTACCACGATATCGTTGAAATTGTGTAATTGGTGATGATGTTTTCAAAAATACTACAAAAAAAAGGAAAAAATATTAATTAAAGTATTGATTTTATTTTTGAATATTCTATTTTATTTTTTTGTTAGGTTATGTGGAAAGTTAAAATGGTTAAAAGAAAAATTTGCTTTGCTTTGATACTTGCATTTTTGTGAAAAACGTGACATTTTTTTTACTAATTATTTTGTATTGAATTCGATATTAAATGATAATAAAATCTAATAATATAAATTAATTATTTAATTAAAACAACTAATAAGAATAAGACTAATCCATAATTATTGAATTCCGGTTTCCCACTTTTTATTTTTATTATTTTCATTTGAGTTTTAATTTTGACATTTTGAGCGAAAATATGGAATGTGTGGAATATGGGCGAAGGAACTATAAAAATATGAAATTTGTTATCTTTTTTAGTGTTGTCAGATGTATAAATTCTTTTTTGGAATTGAGTACAGATTTGGGTACAGAATGGGTACGGAATTTAGTGCATGAAGCGCATGGAATTGAGTGCCAATTGGGGTAAGGAATTGAGTGCGAAAACACACGGAATTGAGTACGAAAACGCACGGAATTGAGTGCGCATTTGGGTACAGCATTGAGTGCAAAAAGCGCACGGAATTGAGTGAACAATTTTTAACCCAATTTAGATACCGTACAATGACTAATACCACAATATGAATATCATCCCCGCCCTGCTTAGTATAAGACCAAGACCAATGGTTATTTTTCTAAAAATGCTTATTTCAGGTAGCTACCATATTTACCGTTATTTTATTTACAGTAAAAATATGAAGTAATCTCATTTCTATGTAAATGCGAATTTTCGTTCTTGGAAAAGGATATTCGCAAAACTAAAATACTATCTTGTAGGTAGAGAATTAAATGGCCTTCATTTGTTTCAAATTTTACCGTGATTAAGTTATTAGCAAAAATCTGGTTTCCGGAAAAACCTTAAAGTGCAAAAACTATTAGTCTAATTTGCTATGATGTCCTACTCGTTTTTTAATCACTTTGATGCCCCTTTCGGAAGTACATCACCCGCTAATCTATTCTTATACATTTTTATATTCATACAACAATTAATACAAATTTATTAATCCACATTAATTGTTGCTATTATGTGCTTGTGCTTCTCATTTTTTTGTCAAATTCTCCGATTGGCTCTGGTTGGATGCTGGTATATACATATATATATAAAAGAATAAAATTTTTACTTTACAGATTCTACTTAGGATATAGTTCAAAGCCGACTTAGGGTAAATATATTATAAATTTTTGTATATATATTTTTATTTTCATCAAAAAAACTATTTTTATTTTTGTGACAAAAAATAATTTTATTCTTAATTTATTTTTCTATTAATTAACATCTTAATTTTAATTAATTGAAAATTATATAATACATAATTAGTTGGAAAAAATGAATCAACAAATTATAAAATCAACTAAAAATGAGGAAATGTATTGTTGTGACGTTAAAAAACGTAATAAAATATAGATTATAAAAATAAAATGTTAAAAATAATAACATATTTCAATTTTTCAGAATTAGAAAATAATTATAAACTCTTTGAAAGCTTAGATGTTTCTCCAAAATTTGTAGTATTTCAAAAATTTGGGGCACCAGACACAGCGAAAATTACAATAACGAATACTTTCCATGTAAAATAAAATTAATTAAATTTATTATTTAATTATTTATATATATAAATATATTTTTTAGAAAATTCGAATTTTCGATATTACCTCAGATTTTCCAGATTTTCTATCATATAAGATTTTTGATTGTGATTTAAATTTAATTCCGGATATTTCAATTACATTGATCGTTTATTTACAGGCTAATAAACGATCATTGAAAGAAAATGAAAGATATTCGATTTTCTTACATTCGAAACATCCAGATATGATAATGGAAATACCGGTCTTTCGTAAATATAACTTTAACTATGAATATCCAAAGAATATTTCAAATAAAATTATATTTTATTTATTTCAGTTTTGACGGAAAAAGGCAATGCTAATGTGTGTTATCCAAAATTTATAAAAATGGCAAACACATCGCCAGGAATTCGAAGTTATTATGCTTTTCCCATCTATAATCATTACAAAGTTGGATTTTGTTATAAACTTACTTTAGCTAAACCAATGTAAAAAATTATTTTGTTAATTTCTTGGTAGAATTACGAATTATAGTTTTTTTTCCTATAGTGCCCCAAAGTATTTTAATATTCATTCAAATTGCAATTTTATAATACCGAAAAGTTGTAGAATGGTGTATTTGGAAGCATTTTCTAATAATTTTTGCTGTGTACAAACTGAATTATCAATCCGATTTGGAGATGGTGAGTAAATAGCAATTTTAATATATACATAAACTTATGTTTATGATGGTCCCCATGCGACTATAGCTAACACATTTTTGAAATTTACTATCAATATTTTTTTACTTAAATTTCTTCAAACTTAGGTATAAAATCAAAATTTACAATAAAAGTTTTATGTGAAATGAAAGAGTATATCCTTTATTGCGATGCGGTTCTCCTAAAATTTGCAGAAACTGACTTAGGCCTATATAAAGAAGAAATTGTAAAGCTTTGTAATGAGTCTAGTGTACAAGTTAAATATAAATGGTGTAGTCATGAAGGTTTTTAGAACTTAATCAAAAGTGATTGTTTTTAATTTAACATTTATTTATTATTATAGTAAAATGTAGAAAACCGGACACAGATAATTTCAATTACTTATTACCACAAATATTTGAAATTAATCCAAACGTAAGTAAATTAACTTTTGTATTATGAACTCTTAAACAAATTATTGATCTTTATGATTTTTTGTTATAGTATGGAACATTAGAACCATTTACATCAAAAAACATAATAGTTTTATTTAAACCAACTACTAAAATACCAGATGAAATAACTTTATATCCATATCAATTTAAAACGACAGCATATTTAGATTGTTCAACAAATTGGAAAAAAAGATATGGAATGAATTTATTTGGTATTGGAATTGGCTGTAATATACAAATTAATCCAAAAGAAATTAATTTAAATGATATATATATTGGACAGAAAAAATGTATAGAAATTTATGCTAAAAATTTAAGTAATTCATAAAATTTTATTAAATTTACATATTGTATTAAGATAAAAAGTGCATTTAAATATTTTGTTTTTTTATAGGTGGAATAAAAGGTAAAATTAAATTTGTTCAATTGGATGGTATGCTAGCATCAGCTTCATGTGAAATTAAACCAAAAGAATTGGAAATTGAACCAAAAGACTCCAAAATGATGTTAATAGAATATTATGCAACCAGTTTAGGATCATTTTTAGATAAACTTGAATTTAAAATAGAATGTGGTGAACCTAGAACAGTTATACTTAAGTATATATTAATTTTAGCTTTTTTTGAGCCAATAATGAACATAATAAATATTATTAGGGGTACTAGCATACCATTTGTATTAGATGTAAAGCCACAAGAATATAATCTTGGATCTGTACCAATGTGTGTAGTAAAAAGATGTTTTTTTACAATAACAAATCCATTAAATTCACCAATTGTTGTAAAATTTTTTCTTCGAGATGATGGCTTAGATCCACCATTATTTTTAAATACTAACGAAATTGAAAAATCAAAATTAGATATATTAGATTTATTATCAATATCAACGGATCATATTCGTAGTGAAGATAGTAATGATATTGATTTTCAGTCATCAGCAGTTAGCTTACAATCCTTTAAATATTGGGTATATAATTCATTTATGGAATTACAGAAAGGTCGAGGTGAATTGAATTTATGTTCAGGAAGGAGAACTAAATGTATAATCTACGACAGTATGCCGTTTAATGATTCTGATGGTGATGATGATGATGATTTATATTCAATGCGTAATGATATCTCAAATTGTGAAGACTATTCAATAGTTTTTCCTCAGGAATATATAGGTTAGTTTTAATAAAAAAAAATTATTATATACATTTTCAAAATATATATTAATAATATTATAGAAGAATCATTACCATATATGGTTAAAAATGTTGTAAACTTTCTACGAAATTCACAATATAAGAGTACACATTCGGAATATGATATTAAATTAATTGGTAGTATTTTTGATGAATTAAAATCAACTGATGTATTTCATTCATATTTAAAATCATGGAATATATTTATGGATATAAATTGGGAAGATTTACCAACAAATCCAAAAGAATTTCTTATTGAAAGACGACCAATTCATTTTGAATCAAATGAAACTAAAAAAATATTAATTTGTATTATACCAAATATATGTGGTAATTTTACAAAAAAAATTATGGCATATGCTGCACCATGTACATTTACAAATACTAAAAATGACGAACTACCAAATGAAATAAATTCTAAATTTATGTCAACAGAAATTAAAATTAATTATCATTGTGAATATCCCAAATTACATTTAAAAGCTTGTAAAATAATATTAAATGGTTATGTTGAAAAATCAATATATTTTAAATTCATATTATATAATGTAAGTGAAATAATGGGTTTTGGTATGTTTAAAGTAAAACCAAAAACAAAAGATGCTGAAGTACATATAAATCCAACAAAATTTTTAATAGCTAGTAAAGCTAAAAAAATTATACATTGTCGTGCTGATTTATTCACATCTGGTGAATATTGTTTAAGTGGTTTTATTACAGTATTAGGTACATGCAAAGATATACCATATAAAATTTATGTTAATGCAAAACCACCACATTTTTCTATTAAACCAAAGCATATAACAGCTGAACAAGATGTATTAAAATTATATACATATAAATTATTTCTTACTAATATAACACCAACAATTGGTCATTTTAATATTACATTTAAAAAACATACAAAATATTTAGATTGTTATCCATTAGGTGGTATATTAGGACCTGGACAAGCTATATTAATAATGATTAAATCATATTATTATGATCCAAATATATATGATGATGTATTAGAAATACATTTAACCCATATGGGTACAATAAATTTACCAATTAAGTTAACAATTAGCGGTTTACCAATTGAAACAATACCAAATTTACAAAATGATATTAATTATGATGAATTATTTATAACAAAACAATTAAAATTATATAAAAATATAGTAAAATTTATTAATTATGGTGAAAAAACATATAATGTAGCATTAAATCGAAATGAATCAAATATACTAGAAGTTGATAAAATTTTATTAGATTTTGAACGTAATCAATTAATATTAAAACCAAATAGTATTACAGAAATAAATTTATTAATGGGCTCTAAAAAAATATTTGAAATTATTGCCGATTTTATTATTACTTGTACATATAATAAAAATCAACGTGCTAATTTATATAAATTTAATGCAATTGTTCAATTTATTAAACCAAGAGTTAAATGGAATATTGATAAAATTAAATTATTTGTAGATCATTCAGATTATTCAAAAAGAAATAAAATTAGTGCAAAAGTTAAATTAAAAAATTTAGCTCCTATGCCAATGAAAGTTATTTTAACAGCTAGTAACCATTATTGTATGATATTGGTAGAAAAATGTTCAAATAATAGAGATAATTCAAAAAAAATAAATTGTACATTAAAGCCCCATAGTGATATTGAGTTAATAATAATTTTTGAACAAAATTCAATTTTAGATGAATATAGTAAATCGACAAACTATAATGGTACAATTCAAACTATAGCTGAAGATTATAAACAAGTAAAAATTTCTTAATTCAAGTTTCTTCATTTAATATATAAAATTAAATTATAAATTATTTAATTTCAGAAAAGTTTAGAAATTATTACAACTGTTGCATATCCTATGTTAAGAATTGTTAATCCTACACAATTTTATTTTTCTGGTGGTATTAAATTTTATGGTACATTTAATATAGCAAATGTTGGAACATTAACAAGTCATTTTGAATGGAAATTCTTACATGAAACATTTGTTCATCAAGTATATGTAAGTATAAATTATTTGTTTTCCATTAATTACAAGTATAATTAGAAAAACTTTGTTAAATAAAATTATTGCTGTATACTCATTTTGTGGGGCAGTTATTATTTTTTTTTAATTAATTATACTATACTATACTATCTCTATAAGAAAGTTTAATTTATATATATATATATATATATATATATATATATATATATATATTAACCATATTAACCATTATAGAATGAAACAGCAAAAATGCAATCACAAATAAATTTAACACAAAAAATTCTTAAGGGTGAAGTAAAACGTTTTTTACTGGAACCAATTGATATTCATAAAGAATTTCTTAAAAGCGTAGAAATAATGGAAAATTATAATATGGAAGAAGATGATGATGATGATGAATCTGTGCCAAAAAAACCTACTGTAATTGAATTACCACAATCAATTCATAAACGTAAAGCTTCGAAATTACATGATCAAAGAAATAAATCAATTAAAAATTCAATTAAAAATGCAACGGTCGTTGAGGTTGTGAAATTATTTGAACCAATTCCATCGGAACCAGTAGATGTAGATATTGATATTGAAGAAGTTTTTAATGAAATTAAATATTATTTAGATGGAACTGCACCAATAAAACAATGTAGTAAATATGATAATGTATTAAAAAATTCACTAGCTGTATTTGAAGGCGAATCGTTATTTGATTTAAATGATGGGCAAGATATAAAATCTAAAAATAGACTAGTATTATTAGATCATTATGAAGGTTCTGTACGGGGTGGAGAAAGTCTTTCCAATTATTTTTATTTCAATTGTGAACATAAAAGTAAGTTTAACTATATATTATATAGAAAATATTAGATTTTTTTTTTAAACTGATTTTATTGCTCTAAAGCGAAATTTGGTAACAAATTAACTAATTTTAACTAGTAACAAATTTTTAATGTACATATTAGCTTTAAAATATAAAATTAATATATTATAATCATTCCATTGTAAAGTTTTTCCATATTTATCAAATTTTCAAATTTATGAACTATCTTAGTAACTTGTTAAATTGTGAGTAAATGAATAACATAATATTTATGGGTCGATATAGAGTCCTTATTTTGTATATATATAATTTTAATTTAGAATAAATTAATATATTAATATATATATATATCATTTTATAGTCAAAGCGATGATGGCATCATTTGAAATAAAAATACTTGGTGGAGAAACTGAAGAATTAGATTTAATTATTTATAATACCCGGGGTACAGTAGACATATCTGATACATATATTGATTATGGTAAACAACCATGGTATAAATTATTTTATACAAATTTAACATTTGCAAACCGAAATCATGGTATTTTTGCAATAAGTATATTAACACCAGAATTAAATCCAATTAATGGTTTTATAAAAAATATTAAAAATCGTAATTTAATGTATGTATCAAAATTTCCAAAAACTATTACATTTCAAATAAGTATGGGTTTATCAGAATATTTTGAAGAATATATTGGTATTGAAGTAAATCATTCTGTACCAATATTAGTTAAATTAAATGGTAATAGTAAATTACCATGGTTATCAATATTTCATATACCAAGACCAAATATAACAAAAATTGATCGTAATGTGGAATATAAAACATTAAATTATATGTATAAATATCATTTTGTTAATATTCATTTAAAAGAAAAATGTAAATTAAATTATATAGATATTAAAAATTATATAAAATATTTAAAAAATTTTGAAAAAGAATATTTAAAAAAAAATCAAAATAGTTCATTTATAAGTTTAAATAAATTAATAATATATGAACAATATGCAGAAAATCAAAAAAATGAAATTGAAAATAATATTGAAAATAATATTGAAGAAACATCATATCCAGAAGAAAAAAAAACAATTAGAATATATACAATATTACCAGATAGTGGTATAATACAAAGCCAATTATATATTTATCCAACATATTCAGCTCAATTATTAGAAGCATATGATGAAGATTTAAAAGATTATATTATAATTGATTATCAATTGGATTATCCAACAGCATTAGATATTGAAATATTAATTCAAAAATTTATATTTATTAAAAATATATCTGATGATATAATTATTAAAGAAAAATTTAATAAAATTATTAATAAATATGTTATAAATTTTGAACCACCAAAATGTGGTATTTATTATAAAAATTTTATTGTACAACCAATACCATTTTTAGCTACAGAATATGAATTAAATTTAGGGACTATAAAATTAAATAGAAAAAATTATTATGAATTTCAATTTGTTTTTCATGGACCAGGTTCTGCAATTTTATCAGCTAGAACAGAAATATTTATACCTGGTTTACAAGTAATTATATCATTTCCACCACAAGATATTGAGTATATATATATGATATTTAATTAATTATACTAACAATTATATTAATTTATTTATTTATTTTTTTACAGATTAAATATTTTAAAAGAAAAATTTTTAGTACTTTCATCACCATATGAGGAGAACGATGAAAAATCAGAAGAATATCGTAATTTAGTTGAAAGGGAAACTTCATCTATTGCAAGTTATATGTCGATGCAGGCGTGTTGTCCTGAATGTAAAATGTGTGGTCAAATTTGTAGAACATGTCAAATAAAAGAATGTCATCCACATTCATTTGATCTAAGTCGTACATCATTAATACATCGTCGTGATATAATATTAAATCGTAGAAATGTTAATGATTATTATACAAAATTAAATCAAAGTTTTAAAGAAACTAAAAATCCATATATATTAGCTGAATTATTTCAAAAATCAAATTTAGATATAAGTCGGACATCATTAAATATGCAAATAAAATTTAAACCAACTACAAAATTTTTTAAACATAGTCAGCTATTTCATGATTATTTATTTTTAGATGTAAGAGAAGAAAAACATACATATATTTAAAAAATGGATATATAAAAATTTTTTTTAATATAAATTTATTTTCTATTTTATTATATTAGATACATTTAGGACCAACTTTTCCAATATTAATGACTGGAGAATTTATTGCGAAAACAACTGAAAAGAAATATGATAATAGAACATTATAAATAAATAATTATATATTTTTTAAGATAATTTACAATAAAATTAAAAAATTTACAAAACTATATATTTTTTCTATATTTAACATATATTTATTTCCTTCATTTAGTTAATTTCCTTCATTTAGTAAAATTAGTTAAGGAAAGATTTATTATATAAGACTAATAATTTAACTGAAGTATCTTTAAGCTATTAGTCCTGTATAATTTGAATTTCAAATAGCTAAATGATTGGTTCCTGAACCTGGCATATATATCATTAAAATTCAAAATGGACTTTTATTGAATTTCAATAATTCTAGTAGAAAAGAATATACACAATCTGAGATTTTATTTAAATTTTTACTTATGCACAAGCACGGATAGAAATTATAGTTAGGTGATGTGTAAAATAGACAATACCCTGCGCATATACATACGTGGTGTGAATTAAATATGCACCAAAAATGCGCCAATTAAAAATGCAAAAAAATCTTCCAGTAATTTTGTTTAATGTTTTCAACGATACATAAAATCCTTAACTTTATGAACGACTGACTTGCCTATGTTGTAGCAAAAAAAACTTGAAAAAAAGTCTGCAATTAGGGAGCCACCTTCCCTCTGCTCTAATGTACTAAATTTTTAAGATACAATAGAAAAAAACCATTTAGATTCTGCAAATAGAAATTTCAATCTTTAATTTCCTATATATAGAACATAAATAACTTGGGCAAATTAAAATAACTTGGGCAAATTAAAAGATTTTTCAATTTTGTTTGGATATAGTTTTGTTTTTGCCTATATTGGCCTATATTGGAGAATTTCGATTTTTTTGAAAAAACCCGCCATTTTTTGCGTACTTATCGACATTTCCTCCAATATAGGTGAATTTTGTGTCTTTGAATTTTTATTATAATAAAATTATCCAATAACCAATTCCAAATATCTTTGGTAGGCAAGGCATATCATTTACTGTTTCTAGATTCATGACTTTCGAATTTGTTTAACAAATTTCTACTTAGTTAGGAGAGGATATACTTCAAAGCCGACTTAGGGTAATTTTATTATAAATGTTTGTATATAATTTTTATTTTCATCAAAAAAACTAATTTTATTTTTGTGAAAAAAAAATTAATTTTATTCTTAATTTATTTTTCCATCAATTAACATCATTTTAATTAAATTAAATAATACAAAATAATTTGTTGGCAAAAATGAATCAACAAATTATAAAGTTAACTAAATATGAAGAAAACTATTGTTGTGCTGTTAAAAAACGTAAATAAATAAATAAATCTTTTAAAAATAAAATATTTAATAATTTTTTTTGCAGAATTAGTAAGTCATTATAATCTTTTTGAAACCATTGAAGTTTCACCAAAATTCATAGTATTTCAAAAATTTGGGGCAGCATATACAGCAAAAGTTACAATAACGAATACTTTCCATGTAAAATAAAATTAATTAAATTTATTATTTAATTATTTATATATATAAATATTTTTTTTAGAAAATTCGAATTTTCGATATTACCTCAGATTTTCCAGATTTTCTATCATATAAGATTTTTGATTGTGATTTAAATTTAATTCCGGATATTTCAATTACATTGATCGTTTATTTACACGCTAATAAACGATCATTGAAAGAAAATGAAAGATATTCGATTTTCTTACATTCGAAACATCCAGATATGATAATGGAAATACCGGTCTTTCGTAAATATAACTTTGACTATGAATATCCAAAGAATATTTCAAATAAAATTATATTTTATTTATTTCAGTTTTGACGGAAAAAGGCAATGCTAATGTGTGTTATCCAAAATTTATAAAAATGGCAAACACATCGCCAGGAATTCGAAGTTATTATGCTTTTCCCATCTATAATCATTACAAAGTTGGATTTTGTTATAAACTTACTTTAGCTAAACCAATGTAAAAAATTATTTTGTTAATTTCTTGGTAGAATTACGAATTATAGTTTTTTTTCTTATAGTGCCCCAAAGTATTTTAATATTCATTCAAATTGCAATTTTATAATACCGAAAAGTTGTAGAATGGTGTATTTAGAAGCTTTATCTGATAATTTTTGCTGTGTACAACCTGAATTATTAATCCGATTTGGAGATGGTGAGCAAATAGCATAATTATAAACGTGTCTTAATAAATTATACAGAATAAATTTTAATATACATAAACTTATATTTATGATGATCTCATGCACTAGCATAACACATTTTTGGAATTTATTATCAATATTTTTCACTTAAATTTCTTCAAACTTAGGTATAAAATCAAAATTTACAATAAAAGTTTTATGTGAAATGAAAGAGTATATCCTTTATTGCGATGCGGTTCTCCTAAAATTTGCAGAAACTGACTTAGGCCTATATAAAGAAGAAATTGTAAAGCTTTGTAATGAATCTAGTCTACAAGTTAAATATAAATGGTGTAGTCATGAAGGTTTTTAGAACTTAATCAAAAATGTTTGTTTTTAATTTAACATTTATTTATTATTATAGTAAAATGTAGAAAACCGGACACAGATAATTTCAATTACTTATTACCACAAATATTTGAAATTAATCCAAACGTAAGTAAATTAACTTTTGTATTATGAACTCTTAAACAAATTATTGATCTTTATGATTTTTTGTTATAGTATGGAACATTAGAACCATTTACATCAAAAAACATAATAGTTTTATTTAAACCAACTACTAAAATACCAGATGAAATAACTTTATATCCATATCAATTTAAAACGACAGCATATTTAGATTGTTCAACAAATTGGAAAAGAAGATATGGAATGAATTTATTTGGTATTGGAATTGGCTGTAATATACAAATTAATCCAAAAGAAATTAATTTAAATGATATATATATTGGACAGAAAAAATGTATAGAAATTTATGCTAAAAATTTAAGTAATTCATAAAATTTTATTATATTTACGTATAAAAAAAAATTAAATATTTTATATTTGTAGGTCCGATAAAAGGTAAAATTAAATTTATTGATATTGATAGTATGCCAACATCAGCAGTATGTAAAGTTCTACCAAATGAAGTAGAAATAGTACCAAAAGACTCTCAAATGATGTTAATAGAATATTATGCAACTAGTTTAGGATCTTTCTGGGATAAAGTTCAATTTAAAATAGAATGTGGTGAAACTAGAACAGTTATACTTAAGTATATATTAATTTTAGCTTTTTTTGAGCCAATAATGAACATAATAAATATTATTAGGGGTACTAGCATACCATTTATATTAGATGTAAAGCCACAAGAATATAATCTTGGATCTGTACCAATGTGTGTTCTTCAAAAATATTACATAACAATAACAAATCCATTAAATTCACCAATTGTTGTAAAACTATGTCTTCGAGATGATGGCGTTGAGCCACCATTATTTTTAAATATCCAAGAAATTGAAAAATCGAAACCGGATTTATTGGATTTGTTATCAATATCAACAGAAAAAATTCATAGTGGACCTAGTATTGAATTTAATTTTGAGTCATCAGATAGTTCATTTGGTTATTGGGTATATAACTCATACACACAATTAAAGAAAAAAGTAAATGATACGCTCAGTGATATAAGAATAAAGCAACGTGTAAAATATCATGATATAAAACCTATGAATTTTGATGATGATGATTCTATTTGTGATGCACTATCAAATTGTAATGATTATTCATTACTCCTTTCTGATGAAGATTTAGGTGAGTTTATTTTGAAATATCTCTCACATCTTTTGGTAATTTTTCAAGTATTATTATTATTATTATTATTATATTATAGACACAACATTACCATATATGATTAAAAATATTTTAAAATTTTTACGTGATTCACAATATAAAAATACACAATCGGAAAATGAAATAAAATTAATTGAAAATATTTTTAATGAATTAAAATCAACTGATGTATTTCATTCATATTTAAAATCATGGAATATATTTATGGATATAAATTGGGAAGATTTACCAACAAATCCAAAAGAATTTCTTATTGAAAGACGACCAATTCATTTTGAATCAAAAGAAACTAAAAAAGTATTAATTTGTATTATACCAAATATATGTGGTAATTTTACAAAAAAAATAATGGTATGTTCTAGACCTAAACCATGTACATTTACAAATACTGAAAATGACGAACTAACAAATGAAATAAATTGTAAATGTATGTCAACAGAAATTAAAATTAATTATCATTGTGAATATCCCAAATTACATTTAAAATCTAGTAAAATAATATTAAATGGTTATGTTGAAAAACCAATAAATTTTATATTAATATTATATAATGTAAGTGAAATAATGGGTTTTGGTATGTTTAAACTGCAACCAAAAACGAAAAATGGTGCAATACATATGAATCCAACAAAATTTTTAATAGCTAGTAAAGCTAAAAAAATTATAAATTGCCGTGCTGAATTATTCACATCTGGTGAATATTGTATAAGTGGTTTTATTACAGTATTAGGTACATGCTTTGATATACCATACAAAATTATTGTTAATTCAAAACCACCACATTTTTCTATTAAACCAAAAACTATAATAGCTGAACAAGATGTATTAAAATTATATACATATAAATTATTTCTTACTAATATAACACCAACAATTGGTCGTTTTAATATTACATTTAAAAATCGTACAAAATATTTAGATTGTTATCCATTAGGTGGTATATTAGGACCTCGTCAAGGTATATTAATAATAATTAAATCATATTATTATGATCCAAATATATATGATGATGTATTAGAAATAAATTTAACCCATATGGGTACAATAAATATACCAATTAAATTAAAAATAAAAGGTTTACCAATTGTAACAATACCAAATTTACAAAATGATATTAATTATGGTTATTTATTTACAACAACATCATTTAAATTTTATAAAAAATTAATTAAATTTATAAATTATGGTGAAATTAAATATACATTAACATTTAATCAATCTGAATGTACTATAACAAAAATAAATGATAGTGCTATTAATTTTGAAAATAATCAATTAATATTACAACCAAATAGTATTAATACTAATAAAATATTAATGGGTTCAACTAAAAAAGTAATAATTAATTCAAAATTTAATATTAATTGTTCATATAATATAAATCAACGTCAACTGTTATATAAATTTAATGCAATAATTGATTTTATTAAACCAAATGTCAAATGGAATATAAATAAAATTCATTTACATGTTGATTATACCGAATTTATGGATTTAAAAAATAAAATTAGTGCTGATGTTAAATTAATGAATCCAAATAAAATACCAATACAAGTTGATTTAACAGCTAGTAATAATTATTGTATGATATTGGTAGAAAAATGTTCAACTAAAAGAGAAAATTTAAAAAACATACAATTAACTATACAACCAGAAAATTGTATTGAATTAATAGTACTTTTTGAACAAAATTCACTTGGAACAATATTTAATAAATCAATGGATTATCATGGTCAAATTCAAACTACAGCTCAAGAATATAATCAAGTAATAAGTTTATTACAACAACAACAACAACAAAAATGATTATAAAATTTAATTATACATTATTTAATTTCAGAAAAATTTAAAAATGGTTACAAGTGTTGCATATCCTATATTACAAATTATTAACAATACACAATTTTATTTTTCTAATGGTATTAATTTTTGTGATCATTTTATTATTGCAAATCCTGCTAAATTAAAATCATATTTTCACTGGGAATTTCATACAGAATCAATTCTTTATCAATCATATGTAAGTGTTTGAGAAATTTTTATATATATAATTTTGCTCTATTAATTGGATACATTAGACTAGAGTTGAATGATTCCTCTAAACCTAACCAATAGATAAATCTAATAATTAAGAACAAAATTCACTAATCACTAACCTTACAGGCCTAATATCAAAACTTACATAGTTTTGCAAAGTTGATTAGCTAAATTATTATTTAAGTTTAGTTCTTCAAGACTTATCCATATTTGCATACATATCTCCGCTTATATAATTTTAATTTAACATATTTTAAAAATAATAATAATTTTTTTGCAACAGTTTGAATCAGAAGAAATGAAATCTCAAATAAATATAACCGAAAAAATTCTTAAGGGTGAAATAAAAAGATTATTAATTAAACCAATTGATATTGATATGGAATTTATGGAAAGTTTAGAAAATTATTATTCCGAAGATGATGATTCTTCGCCCGAATGTAATAATAATATTAGTACAAATGAAGTGGCACTAAAATTTCAACAGAAAAATATACCAAAAAGTAATATAATAAATAAAACTGAAACAATTATAAATCAAGAATCATATAAATCAAAAAATTTTTTTGATATTCATGATGAATTAAATATAAAAAATTCTGTTGATATTGATGATATTTTTGATGATATTCAACATTATTTAGATGAAACTAGACCAATAAAAAAATGCAATAGATATTATAATATGGCACCAGATTCACTAACTAAAATACAAAAAACCGACTCAATTATATTAGATAACTTAATTCAGAATGATGGTGCAATTTTAAATAATATAAATAAACCAGTTTTATTAGATCATTACGAAGGTTCTGTAGAAGGTGGCGATAGTCATTTAAATTATTTTTATTTTAATTGTGAACATAAAAGTAAGTAAAATTTATTAATTAATTTGGGTTAGGGTTAAACTAATAGTCTAAAAAAAACCCTCTTTCCAAATTCGCCCGTTATTATTAACTCACATTGGCAGGATGTATATGATATGGTTGGTTCATCAAAAAGTACCAATCATTATTGAAAATAGCTCTATTGATTTATATATTAATTTATAAATAAATTATTTATAAATAATATAATAATATATAATAATTATTTATATATTAATTTATAAATCTTTATTGATTTATATATTAATTTAATTGATCCATATATATATATATATATATATATATATATATATAATCAATCGTATATATGTAATTGAATTTAAAATTTTATAATTTAATTTTTTTCTAGTACCAACTATCTCGGCTTCATTTGAACTGCAACCAGTTGGTGGGGAAGCAAAACATTTAGAATTAATTATTTATAATACCAAAGGTAAAATTGAAATTTCCGACACATGTATTAATTATGGTAAAAAACCATGGTATAAATTATTTGATACAAATTTAACATTCGCAAACCGAAATCAGGGTATTTTTGCAATAAGTATATTAACACCAGAATTAAATCCAATTAATGGTTTTATAAAAAATATTAAAAATCATAATCTTATGTATTTATCAAGATTTCCAAAAACTGTTACATTTCAAATAAGTATAGGTTTATTGGAATATTTTGAAGAATATATTGGTATTGAAGTAAATCATTCTGTACCAGTATTAGTTAAATTAAAAGGTATTAGCAAAATACCATGGTTATCAATATTAAATATACCAAGACCAAATATAACAAAAATTGATCGTAATGTGGAATATAAAACATTAAATTATATTTGGAAAACAAATTTAGTTCAAATTAATATAACAAGAACATGTGAATTAAATGTTTTAGAAATTAAAAATTATTTAAAATATTTAAAAGATTTTGAAGTAAATTATTTAAATGAAAATCCAAAAAGTTTATATAAAAATTTAAATATATTTTCATTATATAAAGAATTTAAAGATAATGAAGAAATTGGAAATAATATTACCAATAATGTTAATCATGATTATATTAAAATTTATTCAATAATACCAGATAATGGTATAATATATAAAACATTTTATACAAAACGAATATATTCAGCAGAATTATTAAAAGATTATGATCATGATTTAAATGATTATGTTATATTAGATTATCCATTGGATTATCCAACAGCATTAGATATTGAAATATTAATTCAAAAATTTATATTTATTAAAAATATATCTGATGATATAATTATTAAAGAAAAATTTAATAAAATTGTTAATAAATATGTAGTAAATTATAAACGACCAAAATGTGGTATTTATTATAAAAATTTTATTGTACAACCAATACCATATTTAGCTACAGAATATGAATATGATCTTGGTATTATATATTTAAATAAAACAAATATTTATGAATTTCAATTGGTTTTTCATGGACCTGGTAATATAATATTATCAGCTAGACCAGAAATATTTATACCTGGTTTAGAAGTGTATTTATCATTTGCACCACATGAAATTGAGTAAGTTTATAATATATAATAATATAACAGCATATATTTAAATAGTTTTATTGTCATATAGTAATTTTATTTTTTTAACATACAGAGTTAATATATTAAAAGAACAATTTGTATTTATTTCATTACCACCTGATGAAAATGATGAAAGAGCAGAAGAATATAAGAATCTTTTTGAGAGAGAAATGTCATCATTAAGTAATATAATTAATGATGTATGCTGTGAAAATTGTAAAATGTGTGGAAAAATTTGTAGAACATGTCAAATAAAAGAATGTCATCCACATTCATTTGATCTAAGTCATACATCATTAATACATCGTCGTGATATAATATTAAATCGTAGAAATGTTAATGATTATTATACAAAATTAAATCAAAGTTTTAAAGAAGTTAAAAATCCACATATATTAGCTGAATTATTTCAAAAATCAAATTTTGAAGTATTATATGAAGATAAAGTAATAAATATTCAAATAAAATTTAAACCAACTACAAAATATTTTAAACATCATCATATATTTTATGATGGCTTATTTCTAGATGTACATATAAATATATGACACCAATTCATTACAAATAGATTTTTATAATTTATATATATATTTTTTTTTCATATTTTAGATTCATTTAGGTGCAAGTTTTACAATATTATTGCATGGAGAATTTATTTCACCAGATCAAGAATCTTTGACATCATCTCTATCAACATTACAAATAAGTGAATCAGATAACAATATAACTGTATAAAAAACAAAAATTTAAATAATTTAAGAATATTTTTAATTATATTTTTTTTTTTTAATAATTTACTAAATAATATTTAATTATATATTTTAAATAATAATTTACATTTTACAATTAATATTAAAAAATAATTATAATAATTAAATAATTTGTATTTTTTTTTTATTTAACAAAACATATTTAATTTTCTAAAGAAATAATGAAAAACGGCCAAAATACAAAAGGACATTGTAAGTGGTGGTCCTGTTGCATAAATCCAATTCCAAAGTCTGATATGACAAATTAAAAAAAAAAAGTTAATTGTTAAATAATTAAATTTAAATAAATAAAAAATTAATTTACCCATAAAGTTCATCGCTTATTTCAAATGGTTCATCTATTTTTATTTCACCACATTTAGTTATTATAACTGGCTTTAATGGCTGATCATCTGAATCAGTTTTTAACTATATAAGAGAAATAATAAAATATTTTGGTTTAATTAAAATAATTTGACTTGGGATTAAGATGCTGAAATTTGGGCAATATTGTAATATTGCAATTTATTGTAAATGTATTGTAATTATTATATATATACATATTAGTAATTTCTATATTTGGCATTTCTCAAAGATAGTTTTAACTTACATGTTCAATTATATGTACAATATCTTGGCCATCAGTAACTTTACCAAATATTGTATGCTTTCCATCTAACCATTGTGATCTTGATGTTGTTATATAAAATTGACAACCATTTGTATTTGGACCACGATTAGCCATACCTAAATATCCAGCTCTTGTATGTTCAATTGTTAAATTTTCATCATCGAAATATTTTCCATATATACTTATTGATCCGGTACCATCACCAGATACAATATCACCACCTTGTATTATAAAACGTTCGATAATACGATGAAAATGACTTCCTTTATATTTTTTACCATTAATACCATTTAAACAGATTTGTCGAAAATTTTCAACAGTTTTTGGTGCATCATTACCAAATAAACCAAATTCAATACGACCTAAATGTTTTTTATTGTGCTTAATATCCATATAAATTTTTGTTGTAGCCATATGAGTTTGACGAGAATGTACAAATGTTATAATTAATGATAAGAATATTAAATATTTTAATAGCATATCGTTTTTTTTAATTAATTAAATTAAAAATTTTAAAATAATATTTAGAATTTTTATAATTATAATTGAAAATAGAAAATTTAGTTCAACGTTCTTTAAGCGACTGACTTAATTCAAATCCGTATATATATATTATAATGTATTTGGAAAATGGAAGCCATACAATTTACTATTTAGTTATCAATAGTAAAATTAAAAATCAATAAAAGTGTTTTAAAAAAATTAATGTAATAGTTGGAACATATTACATTTAATTTAAATCAATATTTCCCATGTAATTTTTTCGGTATGATATGAAATGAAAATGCCATAAATTAAATTACATTCCCTTTAAGAAAAGCGTTACGCCGACGGCACGAAAAAGTACTTTAAATTTATTTATTTATTTATTTGTCAACAAAGTATTTACAACCTTCTTAGACCACAGAATCAAAAAAAAAAAAAAAAGAAAATAATAAAGTATATACATAATTGATTTTTTAAATTATATTAATGATTATATAATTACGTTAATATTTAATGATTTTGAACTTTTTGAACTTTTCTCTATACAAGACTCCGCCGGCGTACTACTTTTGCGAGCCGTAAACAAAAATTTTATAAAAATCGTTAAATTTTCCCCCTCAATTTATAATCAAAATTCAATACAGCACAGCTTGAAGCGCGTCCACACACACATACACTATTACCTTGTTTCCATGACGAGTTAAACTCGAGTTAGCGTACATGGAAACAGGGGTTGAGGTGGAGTTGAGTTGGAATGGAACGAATAATTGCTGGTTCCATTTAAACCCCATTTCAACTCAACTCCAAACTCCAACTAAACTCGGTACGATACATGGAAACAAGGTATAAACCTAGTTTCCATGTACAGTTGAGTTGGGTTGAGTTGAAATGGGATTGAAATGGAACCATCAATTATTCGTTCAACTCGAGTTGAACCCCATGGAAACACGAGTTGAGTTGAGTTTTCGTTGAGTTATGTCAATTACCTTGTTTCCATGACGAGTTCAACTCGAGTTGAACTCGAGTTAGCGTGCATGGAAACAGGGGTTGAGTTGAGTTGAGTTGGAATGGAACGAATAATTGATGGTTCCATTTCAACCCCATTTCAACTCAACCCAACTCAACTCTGTACATGGAAACTAGGTAATTGTATTTTGAGTTGAGTTGAGTTATGTCATTGTATTAGTAAATTTATATCTTTGTATGTGTAAATGAACAAAAAATTATTATTTTTTTAATAATAATGGCGTCAGGAAGACTTTTTTGGAGTGACGATGAAGTAAAAATTTTAATATCAGTAATGGAGGAGAAAAATATATTAAGATTAATGACATAAATTTAATTATTATGAAATAAAAAAACCTGTTTTATATCGTGTTACCAGAACTGTCCGTTCAACTCAACTCAACTCGAGTTTTTGAACGATAACTCAACTCAACTCAACTGCGTGCATGGAAACATGTACCTTGTTTCCATGACGACCCAGCAAACATGTCTTCAGTGACATACCCATGAATCACCCAAGACATGTCTTTAAGACAGACCCAAGACAGACTGCTGACATCGCCATACAAATGTCACAAGTCGTCATGCATGACATGTCTTGGGTTTGTCTTGCATGACATGTCTTGGGTGTGTCTTGCATGACATGTCTTGGGTCTGTCTTGCATGACGTGTCTTGGGTTTGTCTGGCAAGACGTGTATTATGTTTGTCCTTGTGAAAAAAAAAATCATATTATATATGAAAATCACTATTTTTTATTTAAAAACTAATAAAATACATTTCAAACTAATCAATAAAAACTTTTAACAATAATTATAAGTCAAAATATGACTGAAAAAATGTAATTAAAGAAATTCACAATTTTTTTTCCGCAAGACAAATACAATACATTACTGTCTGACACTGAATAAAAAAGATATACAAAAAATAGATTTTTTTTTAGTTTTTGTAATAGTCACCAGAGGCCTTACCATCGCATATAATGAAATATTTTATATTTCGAAAAATATTGTATACCTATCTCTTTCTTTCTAACACATTTTAAATTACCCAAGACATACTAGTGACATGTCTTGGGTCGGTCATGCAAGACAGAATTTTTGTTGGGGAGTTCAACTCGAGTTGAACTCGAGTTAGCGTGCATGGAAACAGGGGTTGAGTTGAGTTGAATGGAACGAATAATTGATGGTTCCATTTCAACCCCATTTCAACTCAACCCAACTCAACTGCGTGCATGGAAACATGGTATATCAACTACCCGGAGCCGGAAGCAAGTTTTGTTCCATATTCCACCTTTTCAATAAATTTCATTTTATTTCATACCTAGTTCCGATCAAAAACGAAAACGAATCATTAAAATTTTTACAGCGGGTGAGTTAGGATGTGTTTTTATTATTTTCGTGGCGAAAAATTAGGAAAAAATTATATATATATTTTTAAAAAAAGATAAATTATTGTAAAAAATATGCACAGGAAAAATACGTAATTAATTACCAAGAAATTATTAAATTTTAATTACATATAAACGCGATAAAATGTAGCATAAAATTTTTCATTGTAAGAAAAAAAAAAATTAATGAAGGCCACACCTACTTTCTAAAATGAACTTTTTTTCTATATTAACATAAAATTGTAATCCCAAAAAAATTTTAAAATAAGGAAAGAAATTTAAGTGATTTAAGATTAAAATAGAGAAAAACTTGCATTATTTTGCATTTGTAATTTATAAAATTTGTGTTATTTTTTAAGTAGGGAAAAAAAAGATTCTTTGGGGGAAGCCATTTATAGATTTTTCTAATTGCGCTGAGTTGGCAGTCGTCCATCTTGGTTTTTTTTTTTTAAACAAAAAATGCATGGATTTCTTCAGTTCCCAGAGAAATGAATGATCCGAGACTTTACAAATATAAATGTGGATTGTTATTAATGGTATGATTATTGTTTTAAGCTAAAAGAATGAAATATTTTTTTTGTAGTATATAAATAAAAATATAAATTTTAATTGGACTAAAACATGCTGACGACATATTTGAAATATATTTAAGTGCAGTTTTATTTTAATTTTGGTGATTTTTTTTAGTGCAGAGGAAGTAGAATTTATGGTGCCATAGGGGTGCCGAGCCGACGCTATGCAAATTCATTGCAAATGCGAGACGTCATTTCCGGTTCACGATTTGTTATTATAAATTAGTATTACCAGATAAGTAGAACTGAAGTGGCATTTTAAAATGAAATTTGCAATAGTGAAGTATGTCAAATATCATTTCGTGACATCACTGCCAATATTGTTCAAACTTGCATTTTTTTTGTAAATTGAATCAAATATTTATATTATTTTTATATTTAACTATAAACTCACTATTTCATTGAAATGCAACACCAATTTAGCTATTTCATAAATGTGGAATGCCGCGAAAATGAAACATGCAACTATTGCATTTTTCATTTTAAAATCCCAGCAAACATGTCTTCAATGACATACCCATGAATCACCCAAGACATGTCTTTAAGACAGACCCAAGACAGACTGCTGACATCGCCATACAAATGTCACAAGTCGTCATGCATGACATGTCTTGGGTTTGTCTTGCATGACATGTCTTGGGTGTGTCTTGCATGACATGTCTTGGGTCTGTCTTACATGACGTGTCTTGGGTTTGTCTGGCAAGACGTGTATTATGTTTGTCCTTGTGAAAAAAAAAATCATATTATATATGAAAATCACTATTTTTTATTTAAAAACTAATAAAATACATTTCAAACTAATCAATAAAAACTTTTAACAATAATTATAAGTCAAAATATGACTGAAAAAATTTAATTAAAGAAATTCACAATTTTTTTTCCGCAAGACAAATACAATACATTACTGTCTGACACTGAATAAAAAAGATATACAAAAAATAGAATTTTTTTTTAGTTTTTGTAATAGTCACCAGAGGCATTACCATCGCATATAATGAAATATTTTATTTCGAAAAATATTGTATACCTATCTCTTTCTTTCTAACACATTTTAAATTACCCAAGACATACTAGTGACATGTCTTGGGTCGGTCATGCAAGACAGAATTTTTGTTGGGATGCCTATTCTAAAGTTCTAATGAAAAATGCGAGTCTAGCGGAAAACCAAATTCTAAAGTTTTTACTTTTGGGTGCTCTAGAACAGTACCTTTAATGTTAGACTACGAGCTACCTAATCTTCTAATAAACGTTTTAACTGAAATTGTTCTTTTTACGATAGGTATTTATTGCGAGTATTGTACTTTTTTTTTTAATGCTTTTCTTTCATCTAATTTATCAAGGCTTCAAACCGCATATGTCATTGATGTTTCATTTTCGTTTTCACATTTTCTTTATATTTCTAGCCTTGTGCGTTTTTGTGTGTACACTTGAACAAAAATTAAATTTTCAGTGTAAACTAAACTAGGAACAGAACAACCAGCAAAGCAATAACAAAGAGAAACAATTTAATTATTTTTGGAAGACGCAATAAGTTTTTTTTAATGGCTTTACCAAATAAAATATATTTCTTGTGATTTTTTAAAGGAAAATATTAAATAGAAATAGAGAAGAAACTTTTTTTTAGGGAAATTTAATAAATAAAAAAAATATACTCGCAATTTTTTAGGAACTTTGTTTTAATAAAAAAAAATATTTAAAATAGAAAAAATTTAAGAAGTCCTTGAATTGCATAAAAATTAAAAAAATAATATTACATTTGAGGGTGAACAATTTACAATAAAATTTAAAAATGGTAATGAACATTTTAGAATAATTTAAATGATTAAAAAAAAAAACAATTTTTTCATAAGTTACGTAACAAGAACAAAATTAGGAATATCGTAATCGTTTTTTTTTAATTTGTGAAATTAAATAGCGATATTTTCCTGTGCAAAAATATAGTGAAAGAAAAATAATTACAAAAAATTGTGAAAATAAGCGAAAAAAAAAATTCAATTTCGTAAATTTTTTTCCAGAAATTTTATAAGAGGCCATTTTGTATGAGTCATCAAGTTATTTTCGGAGAAAATTTCAATTAGGTGACGTAAGACGTCAACTTTTTATTTTTTTGTGAAAGAAAAAGTAGTAGGCAGGCAGATCATTGGTCTTTGATTCTACTACAATTTTAGTTTGGAAAACAATCAATAGAGGGAGGTAATAGTCAAAATAAAAAATGGTAAGTGATAATATAAATTTTTTTTATTAAGAAAAATATTTCTCAGTTTTTTGTTTAATTATAATAAATGAATAATTTTAATTTTTTTTCCTTTAAATAGCCAAGAATTGATCCTTTGCAATTATTAACATGCCTAAATGTTTTGCTGGCCAAAAATGGTGGAGTTTTAAGTCATGCAGAAGTAGAACGTTTAGCAAAGTAAGTAAAAATTAAATTAAAATTATATTGTTTTTTTCATATAAAATAAAATTAGATTCTTTTTTTTCCACAATACATATTTTACATAGTTTAATAATTTAATTTCATTTTATTATTTATTTACAGACTAATGGGTAGATATTCAAAAAAATTGGTATCAAAATGTATTTATATACAAATATTAAAATGTACTAAAACAGATTTATTGGGTGAATTTATGAGAGTTGGTGGATGGGCATTAACTCATACATGGTTAACAGATGGTATTCGTGGTAAAAATTGGCCATTAGTACAAGAAATATTAGAATTATTATTATTATGTCCAGTTGATGTTCAACGATTAAAATCAAATTCAGCACCAAAATTAGTTAAACAATTATCAAAAGAAGGTGGAAATGAAGGTAAGTCGTTAAATTTTATTTTTGTTACATTAGAGTAGACAGTAGAGATTAAGGCAATTCTATTTTTTTTTTTTATAAAATTGTAAAACATTTGAGATAACCTTTAACTCTCAGGTTAATTTCTTATCAATTTTATTTTTAATTTAATCTCTAGCTCAAAACTACGCTAATATCTAATCGTGATCGTGTCATTTGAATAGACTGTACTGTATGTACCCTTGTACTAAATAGAATAAAAATTATCAGTTTTGACATTTCTTTAATTTTTAGTAGTTGTGTTAAAATGTGGTGAAATTATTGTTTCTATTTTTGTTCCTCGTGATTGGTCGTATATAGAGAAATTTACTAGAAAAATAAATATTTGATTAAAAAACAATTAGTCTATTTAAATTAATTATAAAATTCAAATTTCAAAATTAAGTATTTTTTTATTACAAGAAAAAATAGTGAATAATTAGAATTTATTATGAGAATTGCTGACAATCGAAAAACTCCATAGAATTATACACGTATTATATATAGTGCTTAAAAGAAAATTAATGTAATTTAAGAAAAAAAAAACTTGTTTTAAAAAGAGAAATTAAAAATACAATTTTTTTTATATTATTTTCAATTTTTTTTTTTTCATTTTTCATTTTTGAAAATATAGGAGTTAGAATATATGCAACACGTTTGGTTGAACAATGGTTAAATGTTGTTAAAAGTGAAACAAAAATGTCTACAAATGACGATACAAATTTAATTAGTTCAATAGCAATGACACCACCAACAAATACATCTACAATTACATCATCAAATTTTGGTCAAAATATAACAACAACAAAAACAATTGATTCAGATATATTATTAAATTCACCAAATACAACATTATCATCACCATCGTCATCATCATCGGCAGCACAAATAGTTAAAAATTTATTATCACCAACAGAACAACAACAACCACAAAGAAAATCATCAACTGATTCATCAGTTATGTATAAAATAATTGTTAAAGATGGTAAACAAATTTTATCAAAAATTGAAAATAGTCCAAATAATAATAATACAACAAAAGAAAATAATGTTAATTCAAATTCATCAGATGAAATGGGAACAATAGTATCTGTAGATAAAAATGATTATATAGATTCGAGTAGTAATGATATTAATATTAAATCAGAAGATATAATATCAAATAAAGAAAATGATAAGAAAAATAATGTTGAAAAAGATAATAAGGATTTATTAAAACAACAAAAATCAAAAAATAGTAATAGTAGTTCTAGTAGTAAGGATAAACATAAATCTTCCAGTAGTAGTCATAGATCTTCAAGTAAATCATCATCATCAAAAAATAGTAGTAGTAGTAGTTCTAGTAAATCAAAATCATCATCATCATCATCGCATCATCGTAATTCTACAGAGAGTAGTAAAAGTCGTGATAGTGGTGGTAAAGATAAAGAACGTACTGATAAACATAGATCATCTAGTAGCAATAGTAGTAAAACATCATCTAGTAGTAAAGATAAACATCGTGAAAAATCAATAATAAATAATAATAAGGATAAAGAAAAAGCTGATCAAGCTGAAAAAGATAAAGAAACATTATCTAAAATTATACCACCAACATTAGATAAACTTGGTAAAATACCAAAAAAATTAAATAAAGATGATACAACAATAAATAATAATAAGCAAATAACAAATCAATCTATAACAATACCATCTAAAAAAGCATCAATGTCGATTGAAATACGTAAAGATACTGATAAAGCTAAAACAGTTAAAACATATAAATCACAATTTCGTAGTCATGGTTTAACTGAAGAAGCACCACCACCACCATCTAGAAAAAATCTTAAAAAACCATCTTCATTATCATTACCAGGTACATCAATACCAAATACAACACCAACTTTAATGTCAAATAGTTTATCATTAAAACGTTCTTCACCACCACCAACAACAACAACAACAATATCTGAACCATCTTCACCAAAAGATTTAATGCCACCATCTGATAAAAAACCAAAAATTGATTTAACTAGTTTACCAACAAATGTTATAGAAAAGCCTGGTGCTATAAAATTAATTGCTCCAAAACCAAAACGTAAGTTTCTTTCAAATTCAATTAATAAAAGAATTTTTTTCTTTTATATCGTTTCAGAGAAAATTGTTTATTTTTTAAAAAGGATTTGTTCAAAAAAAGTTGATTTTTTTTATTTGTTGCAAAAGAGAAGATTCACATATTTTATATAAATAGTTGCTTTTGATTTTTTTTTTTTAATTTAAAGGAGAAACAAAAAATCAAGAGAGAAAATTAAGTTTTTTTTTTATATTATTAATAATTTTTAAAATGGAAAAAAGAAATATTTTTTAAAGTGATATTTTCCGATGGAGGAAAAAAGATATAGAAATACATTTAAAAAAGAGGGTTTGAAAATCGTATATTTGATTGTGGATTTGTTGACAGAGATGAAAACGACTACAACGACGTGTCTCTTTGAAACTGCTGGTTATCATTATAAAAGCAGAGTTTTTGATGTAAATCACAGCTGGGAAAATATTCACGAGTCGACAAAAAATTGCCATACGCACACAACAAGTATCTTTGGTTTTATCTTTGAGAAATCAACAATAAAACACACGAGACACAATTTTTTGATTAATTTGTAAATTTTTATTATTAAAAAATAAGGTTTATGAGTTAATCGTTAAAAAATAACAAAAAAAAAAAGGATTTAAAAACCAAAAATATTTTTACTAGTGATTTATAAAATACAAAAAAAAAAAAAAAACGAAAGAGAAGAAGAAATAAGTTCATTTAATAATTATTTATATTACAATATTCCTTTTGATTTATTTGATTATGAAAGGATTTTGTAGTAAAATTATATAATTAATATAAAGGACAAGTTTCTTTTTCTTAAAAATGTAGTCTAAAAAAAATATATGATGAAGGCCTAATGCGATTTTTGTGAGTGATAACAACAGGTGTGGTATACAATTTTTATTATTTATATATTTATTTAATTTAAACAAAAAAAAATTTAAATTATATTTAACTTAAGTGGTTGTGGACATTTGTTTATGTAATACGACCATTTTATTAAAAAATAATAATAATATTCTAGTTTAGTAAAAAAAAATAAGTAAAATTTAAGAAGAAAAAGAAAATATTTTGAAAATATAAAAATGAAAAAATAAAATATAATATTTTTTTCATTAAAAATAAAATTCGAAACCATATAATCTGATAAAGCACAATAGCAAAATAACTTTTTTTTGTAGTGATTATAATACGTACACGGCTATTCAAAAATTTTGGGCCAAAAGTCAGTTTCAAAAATATATATATAAAACTGAAGGAATTATTTGGAAATATTCTCGTCATGATTAGTATAATTAATTTATTATAAGAGGCTCTGATTCTAGAAACATAAAATATAGATAAAAACTCTTTTAGAGAAAAGCCAGCTCAGATATTTAGTTAACGTTCTATTATTTAATATAAAAAAAAGTTATGGTTTCTGTACAATGCCGTATTTATTTAGTCCATGTATTTCTGGCATTAGAATTTCTATGAAAATGAAGATTCGGCTATATGGCCTTTTAAATTTTATTTATACCTGTAAACAATTTTCCCCCCTTTACCCATAAATGTTGTTTTAACATTACACTATATATAGTCTGTAGTCTGTGAAGAAGTTGGTCTGTCGCACATTCTTTGTAGTCGTAATTTTACAGTGGAAGGGGGAAAAAAACCCTAAAAAATTAATGTATCAGTAATTTCAAATTTGAGTTTTAAATCTAATCGGTGAACATTATATGGTATATGCTGGTTTGGATGAATTATCTCATTTAAAATTGCGGTGTAATATTGCTTAATGTGGAAACCACACTAATGGCAAGTTGATAATAATCGTGATGCCTATTTATCCTACAATTGCCTTTGGGAATATTCCAGTTTCAAAAGAGTTTAATTGCATTATTATGTAATGAATGATAATATTTGAATCACAGAATTACTATACTGAGACACAGTTTTTGACTGATTTCATATCGGTCATTTTACCACCTGCCTGTATGTGTTTTGGTCTTAATTTTGGGTATTTTCCCACTATAGTTTAGAGAAGCATTTATGTCAAATGCAATTTTTCAATAACTATTTAAACATTTCTTATACATCCACTGTAGTTTAAAAAGGTAGCCAAATTATACAATTTATGCTTCTATATAAATAGAATAGACAATAGGGGATGTTGTGATATGCCCCCTTTTTTCCATAAATATATTCTCGAATCATTGATTTACAAAAAGATAATTTAATATTTTCTATTTCTAATCATTCTCAAACTCTAGTGTCGACAAAAATATTAATAAATTTTGGTATAAATGAAATGTCAAATAGTTTAAATTTGTAAACTTAATTTAATTTTCTCTTTTATTAAATTGAATATTCAATTAGCACTGATATATGTAATATGATTGATTACATATACAGTTGTGTTTGCCTATTTTAGTTTATAGAAACTAAAGATAATAGATTAGTTTTACAGCAAGACCTTGTACATTTTTATAATTAACATGATTATTTTTTTTCCTATTATAGAAAATGTACAAAATTGCATCTATTAAGGCCTCTGTAAAGTAATGTATTATGTGGATAGCTTGCAGCAGTACTGATTCAAGTATTTTTTTATCAGTGACGTTATCTTGATTTTCAATAAAATGTCACTTGAATCAATTCTGCACTATCTTTTTTCCCTTCTATCATGTTGCATATGTTAGTCACAAAGTGTGTAATTTCGTATATTATATAATGCCTAGACATTTTGGATAATATCTAAAAAAACAAATTTAAATTTTGATTTGTTTTGTGCATTTGATGTAATGTCGAAGACTGCAAATAGATATGGAATTATCCACTTTGCTCTCATTGTGTTTGCTTTTTATATGAATATTTCTGCAGAATTGTAACCGTGAAAATACATTATAGCTAAAACATTATTCAAATATAATTTTTTGATCGAATTTATCAAAAAACAAAAATCGTTAAATTTAAATTTATAATCGTAAGAAAAAGTTCTTATGCTACAGTGCTTCACAGTGATGGTGTGTTTTATTATTTATGTTTTAAGAAATTCCCTTCTTTTTTTAATTATAGATAATGAAAATAATTTTGATCCACATACATAAATAGTTTATATACTATATTAACATAGTAATCCTTAGATCCAAAAATTTATTACTATCTGAAGATGTGGCAGAATTTTTCTAAAAATAGTTCATCTAATACGAATGAAATACGAATTTTGTATTTTGTTCGGATTTTAACGACGACACATGTTGAAATTTTTTTTAACCAACCTAGACAATAATAATAATATAGATTTCGTTTTGAGATCAAGATTCTCGTTACACGTTAATTACCTATTATTCAAATATTAACATAAATATAATATTCAAAAATATATACACATTTTTTTTTTCAATAAAATTGAAAATTTTGAAATTTAACCGCCGGCGGATATGATTCATTAATCTATTTATGAAATTTCGATTGCATGAAGTTTTGATTCTTCTGAAAATATTTTTATTAGTCACTCGCTTTATTGTCACGATTAATTTTCTTTTGTAAATCAATAATAGTAAATCAATTATGATGGTTAATATTTATTTAATTAATTAGCATTTGTTATTCCCCTTCATTTCCACCACTTTGAGTTTAGATTGTTAATTTCAGTATATAATATCAAATGTTTTCTCACAAGAAATTTTTAAATATTAAAGTATATTTTTTTCTCAAAACTAAGGCAATGAGTCCCTTTAATTTGGATTTTAAATTGTAAATTCTTAATTAAATTAATTACGTAAATTAAATTAATATTCTGAGCTATATGTACATCAATTTCATTTTAATCTCTTGATTTCTGCAATTTTGTTCGTTTCTTGCGCAATACAGCAAATATTTTTCATGCTTTACATTGATAAAATAAAGAACGTTTTTTTTTTTAAATTTTATCACGGCGATTTTACATGTTTTGTTTTTTTTAAGTTTAATTTCATTACATATTTGTGAACCATTTTTGTCTAGAGTTTAAGTACATTTATCAAGGAAAATTAATTTTATATAATTTTAAATATTTTTTTCTATAATTTTCAGCATTTTCTACACACAAAATCAAAAGCAACTATACGCGCAACATTTAAACAAATCCTTTTTAAAAACAATTTTATTTGAACCATTAAATTTTTTACTATAATTTTAAATTTCTATCTAACCCAATATTATTTTTTTTTATATATATTTACAGCTGCTAGTTTGGTTGAAAGTGATATGTTTATGGATGCATTATTTGCTTCAGCATTACCAAAAAAAGATATTCGTAAACGTAAACGTCGTACAAGTGGTTCAAAAGAACCAGCATCACCATCTGATAGTCCAGTTACAGTTAAACCAACACCATTAAAATTCTATCAGGATACATTAGAAGAAAAAGATGATAATAATAAATTTGATAATGGTGATAAGGATATTAAGGATAAAGAAAATAATAATAAAAATGATTTATCTATAAGTGGTGGTGTTGATGATGAAGATGATGATATACCATTAAAAAAGGTAAAAGAAGATATAGAAGAGAAATGTCGACAACAGGAAAAAGATGATAGTAATGATAGGAATCAAGATAGTTGTGATGATGATCTCGAAATTTATGAACAAATTAAAAAACCACCTGGTCCTGGTTGTGGTCCAGATGGTCCACCTGGTGTTTTAATGTTACATCGTCGCCGAGGACCAAAAAAGAAACTTAAATGGCGTCCACAAGAACAATTAGAAGAAATACGATTCTTTGAATTAGATGAAACTGAACGTGTTAATGTTACAAAAACATTTACAGATATGAAACAAATGGAACGTTGTAATGAACGTGAAACATTTTTAATGAATCGTAAAGTTAGTAATGAAGATATTATGGTTGAACAAACACAATGGATGGCATTAATATTATGTGATGATGTACCAACACATCCAGATGGTAGTCAAAGTAAAGAAAAAAAAATACAATCTGAACGTGAACAAACAACATTAAAAGCATTATATTTTTCACGTGCAATGATACCAGATTCAGCATCTGAACCAGATATGGAACATTATCAAATAACTGAACCAACTGTAATACCATTAGATGATATTACTGGTAATCCAGATGCTGTTAATGATTATATGAAATATGGTTGGCCAGAACCAAAAGGTTCACCACCACGTAATTTAGATGATAATAGTAATTTAGGTAGAGGTGGTGGTGGTATTGGTTTAAACGATAATGATATGAAATTTCCAAATAATCAATTTAATCCATTTATACCATTTGGTGGTAATAATAATAATGGTATTAATCAACAAAATGGTCCATGGTCAATGGGTAATAATGGACCAAATATTGGTGGACCACAAAATGGTATACAAAATGGTGGACCAAATATATTACCACCAAATTTAATGGCTGGTCCAATTAATAATCCATTTCAAATGCCTGGTAATGTTATACCACCAAATTTATTAATGAATATAAATGGTGGTCCACAAATGAGTCCACCAGATATACAAAATAATTTAATACCACCATTTGGACAAGTTGGACCACCAAATTTTTGTCCACCAAATGGTATGATGAATGGACCAATTGGCCCATTAGTACCATCATTAATAGGTAATAATAATTTTGGTGGTCCACCAATGAATATGAATGGTATGCCAAATATGAATATGAATAATGGACCAATACGTGGTATGAATAATAATCGTAATAATAATAATAATAGTGGTGGTAATTGGAGATCTGGTGGTCAACCAAATATTCCTGGTAATAATAATAGTGGCGGTGGTGGTGGCAATAATTGGCGTGGTGGTGGTTCAGGTGGAGGTGGTGGTGGTAATCAACGTAATTGGGTACATAATAATAATCGAGGTGTTTGTAAATCATTTATGCGTGGTTTCTGTCGCAATGGTAATAAATGTAATTATATTCATCCGGGGCAAAATAATAATAATAATAATCGAATCTAAAAAAATATATAGAAAAAATTAAAATTTAAAAACGTTCCCGGTTTATGAAATATAAAATGAAAAAAAAAACCATAAGAAAATTATCTGTGATAGAAAGACTTAACTCATGTTTTTTTTTTGTATTTATAGAAAACCTCATTAATAATTTTAATGTTAATTACTTTTATATTTAAAATTAGACGATTACTTGAAAGATGTACATAAAATTAACAAAAAAAAACAATTTAAAAGAATTACCACCACCTAATTGCGAAGATGATTCAATTTAAAAAAATATCTTAAATTTTAGAGCAACACAAAAATTTTGTTTTGCATATTTAAAGAAAAGGAGAAAAATAAATATATGTATATTGACAAAAATAATTTAAGCTAGAGAAAAAAAAAAATAAATTAAATAAATAAAAAATTGAGAAAACAAATTTTAAAATAAATAAGAAACTTATTAAAGCAGAAAACTTTATTTAATTAGTTTAACGTTTAACTATATGAAATATAATTAATATTAATTCTAATTTTTTTTTTCATTAAGTTTATGTAAAGATAGTTTAAAAAAAAAAATGAAATGAAAAGTATGTTTTAATACTAATTTGCAGAAATTTTTTTTTTAATTATATAAATATTTATTTTAAAAAAAATGAAAAAGACATTTTTGACAATTTAGTTCTAAAATAAAAAACATTGCATAAAGATTAATGAAGAATTTTTTTTTTTAGTTATTTAATTACACAATTTTCTTTTAAGAATTTATGTTTTTTAAAATTTTTTTATATATATGCTTGATAATTATAGAAAATAATATAAAAAATATAAATACATTGAAATAAATAAATAAATTTAATTATAATGAAAAATGTTTTTGTATTTTTTTAAATTCATTTTAGTAGTGTAATTCTACTCCAACAGCAGTAATTTTGTTAAGGAAATGATATAGCAAATTTAATATACAAGTAAGTATAAAGAAATTTACCTAAAAACTCGATGTTTTCTTATTAGAACTAAACCATAACAATGGAATTCAGTTATGGTTATTAATTCAGATAATTTTCTGTCCCATTTTATTTTATCTCTTCCAGCTTTACGATAGTGTTTTATAGAATATTTATGATGATATAACGCTATAACATTTAGGTAGAAGGGGGATTTTTCTAACGATTGATATTGATTATATAGAATATAGATGTCAAATATTACTTTTGTGACATTTGCTAAGTATTGCGGAAACGATTTTTTTTCATATAATTTTAGATAGTTAATTTACCAAACCAAATAATTGATTTAGAGTAAGTCAAGATTACTACATTGTACATTTCCCTTTACCAATAATGGTTTATTTTATACTGAAGAATGTACCCCCATTTTACCTTATGGCAATTGCGTAAAAGAACTTATTAGGGGATAACACTGAGATTTTGCGCAAAAAAAATATTTGTTAATAAATACGTTTTTATTGTGCATGTATAAATGTAAAATTATCTATTAATTTAATTATGTAACAAATATTCGTTGGATTTGTCTATTTAACCTTTAACCTGCAGTGTTATTCTATGTATAATTTAATTAAATATTATCAATAAATAAAACTTGTTAAATTTTTTAATTTCTATACATTTAATGTTTTATTGTATATTAAGAAGATTTTACACATATATTTAAAATTTAGAATTCTAATGATACAATTTTATAATTATAATAATTTTATTTATTTAAAATAAATAAAAAATCAAATTTAAATTTATAATAAGAAATAGAATTTTCTTCTTAAATCTAATTCTGAATTTAAAAATAAATTATATTTTAACTCGTAATAGTTTAATTTGTTTTTGATCTTCTTACTTTTATCACAATTCTAAATTATATATGAGAAATTATATATTAGATAGTATTTCTTTTTTTTTGCTATACAACCATACATTATAATATTAATTATTTATTAATAGATCAATATAAGAACAAGAATATAAATAGTAAATAAAAAAAAATTAATTTAATAATTGTCATTCGTTGAGTTGTTAACTTTGAAAAGAAGCCCATAAAAAAAAAATCAAACACAATTATGTTGTATAAGCTAATTGGAAACCAAAAATCATTTAAAATATGAAAATTTTTTATCTTAATTTTGTTTAATATTATTTTCTTATAGTAAATAATTGAAAAATTAAAATTACTTATAATTAAAAATTTTGGCAAATATTTTCTTAATAATTTATTATTATATTAAAATTGTATTTTTCGTGCCAAATATTTATGAATTTTTTTCTTATTGTTGTTTTCCTTTCTCCTTTATTATTAATTGTGCATTTAATTTGTGATTTGATTTAATTTTTAAATTAAATACATTTTGATAAATATTTTTTTTCTCTGTGCAAGTTAAAATACGAATTAGGAATTTATTTATTTAAAAAATAATAATAATTTAAATAAACCAAAATTAGATGATCTTATAAAATTTGAGCCATAAAATTCATTTAAAAAAAAAAAAATTCCCTTATACATATTATAATCTCATTAATTTTCATCATTTTGATTTTCAGTCTCATTGATTTTTTCAATTAATTTATCACCACCATATTCATCAGAACTTTTATCATCATCAATTAAATTTATTTCATCAATATCTGATAAATTTTCAGCAGTATTTTCATCATCAATATTATTTATTTCTACTGTATTATTATAATTGACAATATCATTACTATTATTTAATCGATTATTTTCATCATCATAGAGATTTTCATTTGAACTAATATCACTACTACAACTGGCACCATTATTCATTCCACTATTATTACTATTATTTGTCTCATCTAAATTACGCAAATTTGTTTTAATATTATTTCTTCCTCCATATCCACAATTCGATGATGATGTTGATGCAAAATCATTAATTTTAACTTTTTTCTCTGTCATACCTTTTGGTTTAAATGTATTATTCTCTGTATTTAATTCATAATTTTTAAATGGATCCGAATATTTTGAATTAATATTTCGTTGTTTACAAACACGTTGACTAAATGTTGGACTTTCACTACGGGCACGTATTAATTGTGGTCGATTATCTGGATTTTCACGTGATCGACCAAATTCAAAACCATTTTGAAAATGTACATGTACATTTTCATAATTATTTTCATCATTTATATTCGGAGTCGGAGCGGCGGCTGTATTACCACGTCTTAAACTGCCTGGTGATTGATAATGATATTCTGATTCTCTTAAACGTGATAATGTACTTCTAAGTGGTCTACCATTTGGATCACGTCTTGGATGTAAAACAGAATTTGTTATTGGATTTATACCATTAAATCGTACCAAATCTTGTCCAATTTGATTATTATTTGATCCAACTGTATTATTATTATTATTATTTGTTGCTGCAGATGTATTAGCTGGTGATTGTGATGAATAATGACATCCATCACAATTTCTTGAAAACATAAAATTAAAATCAATTACTTTACAATCTGGTCCTTGACCCATCCATAATGGTAACCATTTGTTAACTAGAAGCCATTGCAGTGATGATTTTGAAATACGATTTAATGTGCTTGTATGTTCAGGATTTGTTGTAGCATTATTATTACTACAATTCGATGATTTATTTGATTTTGTTGTATTGGCAGTATTATTATTTGATTGTGTATTTGAATTTGTATTTGATAATTTACCATTTTTATTTTTTGGTATTGCACCAGTGCTTCGACCAGTTGAATTCATACCATTAGATGGTTGTTGCTGTTGGTGCGATTGTTGTTGTGGATGTTGCTGTACTGATGACATTGGAATACGTGAAGTTGTAGCAACATTTTGAAATGAAGCAGATGCTGTTGCATTACTGCCACCACCAGTAACACGATAAATATTACTCAATGATTGTGAATTTTCACCACCTAAACAACTGAAAAAAGACGAATTACTTGTTTTAACACAGTCCGCCGAATTTTTGGCTACGCCAGCACAATGTATACCATTTCCAAATCCATTACTACCATTATTAATTAAACCATTTTGACTACCATTATTATTACTATTATTATTATTGGCACCAGCATTTAATCTTATATGACCGACAGTACCAAAATGTGAATGACCCAATACGGCATAATGCCCACCTAAATTATAATGATCAATATTACCACATGATGAACTTAAATGCCTTTCAATACGTCCAATCCCATGACCAATTACATTTAATCTACCATAAACACGACCAGCGTTTCGATAAATTGGTTCTTCACGAATTTGTTCATATATATTTTCATAACGTGCTTGATTACTATAATTAAAATTATAATAATTTTGTGATTCAGTATCATCGAAACTACGCTGCCTGTATACACCATGACCACCAGATACAGAAGCACCAGATGTTCCAGGTATTCCGCTACCAGCTGTTAAACCATTTAATGCTGTACCGTAACGTAAACGATTTGAATGTAAATCTAATTGTAAATTATTACGTCGTATACCAATACCATTTCGTAATGGTCGTGGTACATCATAAGCTGATGAATTATTTGTACGATCATATAAATCATTACGATAACCAATATTTAAATTATTTATTCGATTTTGTTGTTGTTGTTGTGACTGAGCTTGTTGAACATGATTTTTTTGATTTTTTTGTTTTTGTATATGTGATTGTTGGGTAGGTGGACCACCACCTACTGCACCAGCACATCCACCAATATCCAAATGATTATTATTATTATTATTGTTATGATTATCAGCAGGGACGTTAGCAGGACCAGCAACAGCAGCAGCATTATTAGCTACATTTAAATTGTTTACAGCATATTGTTCAATTGATTCATAAATATTTTCATAATGAGGATTATTGGAATTATTATTGTTATTTTGTTGATGTTGTACGGCATTATTATTATCTAATCGAATAATGGCGCCAGCACCACCTTCGACAGTACCTTCAGCTTGGCTATTTTCATCATCCATTCCTCCTAAATTACCATTTGCTGTTGTTGCTTGACTATTTAAATTTAATTAAATTAATTTTTGGTATAATTAATTTAAAGTAATAATTTATATATAACATACCGTGCCACCGCACCCTGCTGTTCCATTCAAATGGGCTTATCTATCATACATACTCCAGCATAACTGCGCCCAATTGTCATGGCAGCTTGTAAAATCCTCCATGTATCAGATTCTGGACTATAAACCTTGAAAAAAAATAATAATTTCAAATTGAAAATTTATTATTATTAGTTTTATTTGATTAGTCTTACTTCAACTGATGACAAATTCGATGTACCATCATCACCACCAACTACATACAATAAACCGTCATGTGCTACAACACCAGCATTACGTCTACAATATGCCATATCAGCAACTGAATTCCATTTATTTGTTTCTGGATCATATGATTCAACAGATTTTCGTACCATTGGACCATCATGTCCACCAACTGCATATAATATATTATTTAATACACCAACACCAGCACCACTTCTACGTGCACTCATATCAGCAACACCATTCCATAAATTTTGTTCAGGATCATAACGTTCAACAGATGATAAACATTGTCTTGATGCACCATCATAACCACCAACAGCAAATAATAAACCATTAACAACACCAACACCAACTGAACTACGTCGTGTTGACATTGATGCAATATAACGCCATTCTTGGGTTTTTGGATCAAATATTTCAGCACTGCATAAACCATTTGAACCATCAAAACCACCAACAGCATAAATACAACCATTTAATACAGCAACACCTAATGTTGAACGACGTGCTTCCATACTGTTACATGTTGTCCATGAATCATTTGCTGGATCATATACATCTACAGTTCGAACACGTAATGAACCATTAAATCCGCCAACAGCATAAACTTTATCACCTAATACAGATAATCCAGCGCTAAATATAATACATTTTGTTTATTAAGTAAAATGGAATATATATAAATATCAAAATTATAAACTTACCGACATCTTCGATTTGGCATTTCAGCTGCTTGATACCATTTCTCTTCCCTTAAATCATAACATTCAACAGATCGAATTGCTTTTGGTGCTTGTCCACCAATAACTAATAATATTTTTGGTAAACCAACTGGTTTACGTGGTCTTGTTCGTGTACTTTTTGTTTCATTTGGTAATAAATGATATGTTAATGCTTCAATTATTAAATTCTTACATAATATATTTCCTTCTAATAATGGTTCTTTATCAACACGCTGTGCAATATATTCTTTTGATAAAAATGGTAAACGTACATTTTCCATTAAATTAGCAATATATTGTTCACGTACAATTGGATCATATTTAATCCATGCAATAACACATTCATATACTTGTTCTTCAGTTTTAACACAAATACGATCATTACGTATTAAATTTGTTACTTGATCATTTGGTAAATTTAAAAATTCCTCAAAATTAATTACATCACTATACAAATTAGTTTCAATAATTAGTTATATATAAATACATAGTAGAAGTATTAATTATTACCTAAAATGTTGTTCAATATATGTATCAGCATAATTAAATAAATCAACACAACCATGTATATCAGCAAATTCTCTAATACCTAAACAATTTGTAGCATCTAATTGAGTTTGTAAATAATCACAACATGCTTCACGTACATCAGTTAATTGTAATAAATTAGCAGCTGTTAATAATACTTGAACATTATCCTCATTAACTTCAACAACAGATGTATAAACATATTCAATTAATAATTCTAATGCATGATAATCAACATTTTGTAATGTAATACGATCTTGTCGTGATTCTTCAAAACTAGTAAACATTGCATAAAAATATGGACTACAACTAGCTAATACCATTTTATGTGCAGAAATTTCTAAACCATCTGCTATTAAGGTAACATCACATAAAAGATTTTGTCTTAAAAACAAAATTTAAATTATAAATTTTGTGGGAAATTTGATAATGGTTTTTTTTATATACATACTTTCTCATTTCATTCATTGTGTCAAAAGAACGTGATGTATGTTGATTATTTTTGTAGGCACCAGTTGCTAAACGATCTTTACCATTTGGTCGTTGGATATGTTTTTGTGAACTTTCATCTAATGAATTTTGACTGGCATATCGTAGAAGACAACTAGAAAATTAATTATTTATATATATTTAAATTTATAGATTTGGAAAATTATGTATTATTAATAATAAAGGTTTGATAGTTGCAATCGATGAGATTTATACATGGTTTACTTAATCTATGAAAATAATATTTGAAATTTAAATCAAATATATCATTTTCAGTGGTTTAGTAATAATATTTTGATATTCCAATTAAAGACGATGTTATTATTGTAACTTTCGATTTCAAATTGCATTATTATATACACAAATTGTCTATGCAGAATTTAGCAATGCAAAAACGCAATATTTTTTTTTAATAATTCCATTCGTCGTAAAAGTGATGCCAAAAAAATTATTTCTATTTTTAGAGATCAAGTTTAGTAGACAAATATATAAATCTCAATATAATATATAGATAATCATTTGACCTATTGGATAATATCAGCTGTTTAATTTTCTGATATACCATTTACATACCTAAAATGTAAACAAATAAAAAGCAATGAAAAATTTTCTGTTTTATTTCAAGCTATGAATTTACTTTTTCGCACAAAATGAAATTAATTAAATTATCATCATTAAGTATATACATACATATAATTCTAGAAACTAATTAGTGATATAAAAATAGGCATTTAAAAAAAGACGTAAATAAACAAGTTAATTTGGAAAGGAAAGTAAAAATAAAATAATATACGCCATATTTGTAATATTGTTGGGTGCTGCGCTTTTATATAAAATGGTTTATCTCATCTAGGTATTTTAAAACTCACCTTCCTCTTTCCATACTTCCTTCAGCAGCTGGATGTTGTGGTGGTCCACCACCATTATTATTTAGATTATTCATATTTTTTTCTTTCAGTTAATTATAGTACAATTTTTGGATGCTATTGATTACTCAATTACTGGATCAGTTAAATTTTCAACAAATGGTTTTTTTTTTGTTGTTGAGAAAAAATGTATAAGTAGCTAAGCTAGTGTAGAAAAATGTTGAGATGAAAAATATCAAAACAGAAAATTGTTTTTTATTTTTCCACAAAGAACTTTATATGTTTACATCATAAATTGTGATGAAATTTCAATAAAAACTAATTAATTTTAATATTCCACATCATTTTTTTTTTCAGATTAAAATTAATTTTATTACAGAAACCACCACTCCAAATTACAATAAAAATTCACAAATTAATAAAAGAACCAGCAACAACAACAGCCAACTACCAACCAAAAAAAACGGGTGAAATTGAAAATATTTCCTTCATTTGACATTTAACACTGTTTTTTTTTATGTTCTACAAAATGCTTTCCTTGAATATTTGACATATTTTGTTGTTGGTAAAATGGAAGGCGCCGATTTGAAAAATATTGTGACAATTTGATTGTTAACGAATAAATTTTGTTTGATGGGTATAATCGTTAAATTTTTCTTATATTTAAAATTTAAACCATTGGAAATGAAGAAAATTTATAATAAAACTAGAAAAAAAATGGAAACTATACTACAAATGTAAATTATTTAATTTAGAATAAATTAAAGAGTTAACGATTAGTTTATGAAAAATAACTATAATAGTGTTAACTGTTAAAGAAAATTGGCAATTTTGGCGCCAATTAATGTTGAACTTAAGTTGGTCGTACATGTCAGTTATTTATTTCGTACATGTCAGTTAGACCAATGTCAGTTTTTTATTTTATAATTCGTACCGTTTAGTACGAACGAATTGATATAGTGCACAGTAATATTGGATTAATGAAATAATTACAGAACATTATGTAAATAGTAAAATCAACATAAACTGCAATACACCAGGTAGGTGAATTTGTGTTATTTTATTCTTTAGAAATTTGGTGACAGCAAAAGTCGCCACTCATGAATGAGCCTCTACTGAAAATAAGTTGCTACAGTTTGTATATAACTAAAATTAAATATATTGCACGAATCTATTTCAGAAATAACTTGTAATACTATAAAAATATTTCCCACTAGAATTATTATATACAATAATAGTAAACACTAAAAATATTTTAATTGCTACTACATTTCTTTATATACATGTATATATACGGTATTTCAAATAACAAGTCGGAAATAAAAACTCGTGCACAAAAGTCGCAAAATATTATGTCTAACTATTATCTCAGAATATTTAATTAGTTTAATTATTTCTATGTAGCTACATATATATATATATAATGTATTAAAAAGCTTTAGCGCTTCCTACCTACATTATCTTTTGTATTATAGAATTGATTTTGTATAATATAAATATTATTAAAAGCTTTTGAGTATGTCTTAAAAATGATCTTTTTAGTTGAATTTGTTATTTAATCGGAATTAGTTATGATGCAATTTAAAAGAATGTTTAATATTGATTTTATCAATTATTATATATTATTATTAAGTGTTTTAATCTTTGGTAAGTCTATTTTTGTCTTTGTTCGTTAAATATAAAATTATAATTAAAAGTCAATTTGGTCATATCGCAGATAACACAAAAATTTTTGCAAACGCATATAATCAGAATTATGAAGATTCAACAAATATTCAATCATCACAATCAATTAAACCAGTCGGAGGTTATGGTCATCCAAAATTTACACCACGTTATACCGAAGAACAAATTAATTTACCAAATCCTTATTTAGTAAATGGAGGAAATCCAGAATCAAATCAAGTATAGAAATATTTTTTATAATAAAAGTTACGAGTCAAATGTAAAAATAATTGTCCATGAAAATTTTTTTTTCAAATTTTATGATGTTAATTAGTCTTTTCACAAATATTTATGTTATATAAGTATATATATCGTCGCTGCCATGCTACAGTAGTCAATAGACCATTTTTGGTGAAATTGAGTTATATATGGTTTCTTAGGTAAAACACTACGGGCTACCCGAATTTCGTGTCGTTTTTATTCTATGTACAACCGTTTTCGATATATCCAGGATGTTTTTATACTATATCCCACTTTTATGTAAATTTTATTTTGAAAGGGGATATTGAATGTTTCAACACCTGACTTTGTTACTTATAAATGAAATAAATTATATGTTTTAGATAATTAAATTTCTTGTTATATATGTAAATATTACGGTACAAAAATATCCAAATTATTAACAGAAAAAAGAATTAAATAAATATGTTATCCATAAGAAAAATGACATGCATCTTCTAGTAATTGTCGATTATCTCCGAACTATAGAAATGGTCTATTGACTACTGTAGCATGGCAGCGACGATATGCTAGTTTCATATTTGTATATTTTAGATTAATTGTGAAGGAGCAAATTGTGAGGAACCTTCATATGTTCATAATGTCGATCAGATATATCATCCTTACAATTATATTCAACAAACATTGACAAATTCTAGAAATAAAAATATTGTATATAATAATGATAATATTTTACCCTATGGTGATATTAGTAATGCTAACAGTATGATTGATAGACAACAAAATTTGATAGGACAACAATCATATCAACCAAACATAGAAGACGAAATAAATTTACCAACTTCATCATATCAAAATAATTTTTTTAACCCTAATCAACAAAGTAAATTTTCAAATATATATACATACGAATATAGTGTTAAGAATATTTCTCTTATAGTAATCCCTTTTTCTTTTGTAGATACATTTAATCAGGAACCAAATCAACAGCAACAAACATATGGTAACTATAGTGTTATTACATTAAATATATATATATATATATATATATATATATATATATTTGTATATAAAAGTGGAACAAAAGTATAAAATGTATTTAAAAACTATTATTATCTTTAAAGGTAACCAAATGGAAAATTCTAATTATAAAAATGTTGTACCGCATGTCAGTAACAACAATGTTGTCGATATTAATTTAATACTTGAACAACAAAATGAACACCTTAGAGTATTGTTACATAATATAAAACAACAACAATTAAAAATTATGCAAACTATTATGGATATACAATATTATGTTGAAACTATACCAACAAGAATTAAAGATATTGGTCAGTAAAATAAATAAAATATAGTGTAGAAAAATCAACACAAAACCTTTAATAATATATTTTTATATGATACTAAACTATATATATTCCATATCAACCTGTTAGAGAAAATTGATATATATAATATACATTATACTATGTATAAAATAGAAATAATAATAATCAATAATGGTTTAGTTTAATGATTTGTTTATATAAAGAATAAAATATTCAATATCAACAATCTGTTTGGAATGCTATGATAATATAAAATTTTGATGGTTTAATTAAAATTTGTTTTGTTTTTATTTATGTATATTAAATTGTTAAAAATTTACAAGAATTTCATAATAAAATAATATTGTATAACAGGTGAAATTCCTTATAATTTATAATCAAAATTTTTTTTTAGTAATATTTATCAAAATATTTATTTGAGGAAATTCACCAAATTCGAAAGAATAGAAGGTTAAGGAAATAAGATAAATAAATAAACCAACTAAGCAATGGAGAAAAGTTCATAGTCAAATTCTTCGAAAATGGGGAAGCTATATGGATTAAATTTTTTTTTAGACTTTTATTAAATATTTTTTTGAATTTCTTTCCTACATGGGTCAAACCGTGTCCATTATTGTAAGTTATCCATTATACCCTTGGACATACTAAAATTATGTATATTGTCATAAGAAAATTCTTTGAATTTTTAATTAAAATAAATTCTTTATACAAAAATAAATATTATATTGAAAATTTTAATTTATTAAAAACTAATTAAAATAAATTTTTTATAATATTTAAAATTATTTATCTTTTATAGATCAAAAATATTTTTTCAAATATAAATTCTCATAAGAAATAAATTTTTCCCCAAGTTTAATTAAAAATCTTTTGCTAAATAAATTATTTTATTAGATATTTTATTGTTGAGTTAAATTAATAATTATTTTATAGTCTTTAAATCAAATAGAAATTCGTTTGTTTATTTCTGTATATAAAACTAAAATAATATAATTTTTATTTTAGAAATCAAATTTAATTGAAAATCTAATTTAACTTTTATAAATTTATGAATTTTCTTTTGATTATCATTATATTTTTTTTTTTTTTTATTAATTTATGGAAAATTATATCTCAATTAAAAATCAACTTTAATAATTGGACTAGTCAAACATAAAAGTAAAATATTTTCTAAATAAAAAATAAATAATTAAATTTCAATATTGAATTAAAAGAAATATTTATACGAGTATTTATAAAATTTATTATAAAGAAAATTATATTTTATATTTAATATAAATTTGGTGTACAAGGTGAAATTCAAAAAAGGACTTTTGATTAAACATTTTATAAATTTTTTTTATCTTTAATATTTTTATTTTAGATTTAGTCTTTCAAAATCTTCATATTTTAATTCTTTCTCTTGTGCTAATTTTATATGGATTGGAACTGCTAATTTTATATGGATTGCAAAGTATAAGTTCCTCTGTATACTAGAGAAACTATTGATTGCGAATGGATTTTTGATAGTAAGTCAAATGGTTGTCAGCGATTCATCTAATTCTGCGGATTGTGCCTAGTCCTTACATTATTTTGCTATAAATTATTGTATTTATATAAAAGGTGATTCAACTTAAAACGATATCGATTCTGTCAGTTACTCATCATATTATTCTACCCACTACAGACATTCCTGCAATATTTTAAATATTTTCCAATGCAAATCATTCAGGTATTAAAACTTACATTTATAATAATGTTTGACTTTGAATTGTTTATGATTCAATTAACATTCAATTAGCACCACGAAAATTATAATAATATTGTGTCAGAGAGAGTTTTTGTAAATTGTCCCCACTAATTCATTTTTTACTAAAATACAAAACATACATAAATAATGATTCACATATTAAATATAAACATTTGACAAAACATTTTATAGAAAAATGATTAATAAACATGATTTATAAACTTTGTAACATACAATTATGAAATTTCGGTATATAATTACAAATTTATTTAAAGTTATTTTTCTGTAAATAAATATTATTTAACTATAATTATCGGAATTTTTTCTAATTATCTTCTCAATGTTTATTTCACCTTTTTTTTTAAATAAAAAAAAATATTAACTAAAAAACTTGTTCCTCAAGGACGTATAGATATGCTATTAAAAACTTTTTAATATATGTTGATATACATTTTTTTGTAATATAATTTATAATGTATCTCATAACATTCAAAACTTTACATAAATTCATTTTTTTTTCTATACTAACATTTTGTACTTTTAAGTTGAGTTTTTGTTGTTGTTTTGTTTTTATAAATTCTAAAAAAAGTTTTTTCCCTTAACATATATCTTGGAAAAAAAGGTTATATTTTTGTTTGTTTAAATTACATACCAAAAAAAGAAAAAAACAACATGTATGTATAAATCGACAAGGAAAAATATATAACAACAAATTTTTTTTTTTGTGTGTGCCAAAACAGCTCATATTTCTTTTGAAAAATAACAAAACTTTTTTTTTTAACACACTTTACGATATATTTTTCATGATGTAAATCAAAAACGATATATAACAACAAAGAAAATCATAATATAGAATATTTAAAACCCAAAGGATACAATCAATATATAGTATTTTCAGATGAAATTGGTCATTTTACAAATCAAATTAGTCCTTTTTTCAAATTGAATTGATTTTTCTCCAAAATAAAGAGAAAAAGATGGCATTAAAGGACACAGATAATTATAGGCAAGCAGACTGTCCATATATTGTCCTTGAACGGTTGAAAAGTATCCTTGAATTTTCATATAAATTTACTTATTCAATAATCGATTTTATCAAATTCACTTTTTGTGATTAAATTCCTTCTGCTTGTAAACTTATTGTTATTATTTATCCTTTTCTCAATGAAAATCATCATTTTGAGAACCTTAAATGGAATTTGAATTGTCATCATAATCAAATGGATTAATAATTCGGGAGTGGACTGTTTCAAATTGTAATACATATATCCTTTACAATGATTTTCCATCCTGTCTCTATTTAATGCTGCAGCTGCAGCTATGCAATTTGAATTGTAAAAAGTCTAATTAGAATTGTAAAAAGACAAATTTAACTCGAAAATGTTATTTTATAAAATAATATTTAGATACATTTGAACTATGAATAGATTTTTCTTTATGCATATACACACATATATGCTATAATATTTTTTTTTAATGAAAAACGAATATGTAGTATAAAGAATAACAAACATGAAAATAAATTTGCGTAGAGGAAGAAATATGGCTAAAAAAAAATTTGTATATAGGATTTTTAGAGAGGATAATCAACCTAAACAGGAAAAGCGCTTTTCAATATCATTAATCAAAATATAAAAAAAAATTATTTATATACTATACTCGTATATAGTATACATATATATAAAATTTCCACTTGTTGATAAATTATAAATCTACATAAAAAATATATATCTCTTATATATTCATAAGATATTTTTATGTTTATTATTTTGGTATATAAATTTAGTTTTTTTCTTTTGCTTGTTTTTCATTGTCTACTTTTTTTGTTTTTTTAAAGAAAAAGGATAATACAAATATAAGAAAATATAAATATTATATAACTATAAAAGAATATGTGTTGCTTTGCTTATTAATATTATAAAATAAGAGAAATAGAAATTTGATTTAGTATAAGGATATTTTTTGTTTTGTTTTCAATAATAATAATAATAATATTTCAAAACCATAATTTTTCCAATAGTTTAATTTGATTTCATTAACTTGTTGATTTAATTATTTTTAGTATTTAACAATTATTTTTGTTCTATTTTGGAAATTAAAAAACTAAATTTAATTTATCTTGTTTTTCCAATTGTTTCAAATGTCCAATGTACGCCTCTAAGCCATATCTAAATTTTATTTTATTTTTTAAATATTTTTCTATTTTATTAATGATTTTTTACCAATAAATAATTAAAGTATAACATACAAGTAAATTTTTTAATTAAATTTTATGTAAATGAGCAAATAAGTGATTAATTATGTAATTCGGTCAAATGAAATGCATGTTTTTTTATAAAACATACGGTAATATATATAAAAATATATAATCATAAATATTAAGCTTTAAAATTATATTTAGCTAGATTTGTATTTATTTAATAATAGTTTAAATATTTTATTTATAGTGCTTGGAGAACAAAAATAATGATGGACCATAAGGACATATTCCATATATGCATTAGCTGTTAATTTGCACTTAGAACATCAAAGGTAAGAATATATATTTTTTATTTTTTCATTTTATTATTATGGTAATTTAAAATATATTACAATTTCAATCATAAATTGTAACAACGGTTGAATAATTTGAATTTGTTTAATTCTGTCTCGTAATTATCATGGCCGCAGTATCAATATATGTCTAATTAGTTCGTTTTTATATGAAATTTCAGTTTTTATAATAATTTGTAATATATCTGATTCTGATTAAGTCAATTTTTGACTATCACTTATATATTTAAATAAATTTCTTTTTTTTTTTTTGTAATATTAAACAGAAAAGTTAATAAATGTCACATTCATTTCAGAAATTATTTCTTAATTTTTCTGCTAACTCATATTATAAACTAAAATTTATAATGTTAATCCAATGCAAGAATCAGCAGTTTTTTTGTTTTTCTTATTTATTATATTTATATACCACCAACAAACCTTCTCACAATTAATTAAACGAGTCGGAAGTTATTGTTATATCCCTTCAATTAATTCCACGTTTCTTACACCCTCACATTTAATTTAATCCTTATTTAGTATATACGTGAATTCATAATCAAATTCGGTATATAACAAAAGAAAAAAAATGTTAAATAAAATACAAATTTAATGTCAACGTCTTTACAGAAAAAAAAGTAAAAGAATATTAATTTGGTTCTATATACGAAAGAAAGTAAAATTTCTAGAATTATAGTGCAAAAATAATATGGAGTATAATTTATTTTGTATATTAATTTAAATAACGATTCAAAACAGAATTACAAAGCAAAAATATAATAAATATAAATTTTGTTGTATACTATATTCAAAAATATATTTATTTATACTTGAAGTAAAAGTGCAACACCTGCTAATGTCCATTTAGCTGGTTTATCTTTTGTTTTTAAATTAAATGTCCAAACATATGTTGGTCCTCTTGTTCTTGTTTTATATACAGGACATTCATACATATTTCTTAAATCCTGTTTATCCTGAGTAATTGCCTGTAATGGAAATTTTTGAAAATATACTTGTCAAATTTTTCATTCATAAATATTATATATAGCTACTATATATATATATATTTTATTACTCGAATATTTATAACTGGCATTGATGGATAAAGTTCTTTTAAACGAGATTCCATTATTATTCCTTGTTGTATATCCCATCGTGCACCCTCCATAAATATACCATGTACATAAGCTCCTTCACGTGGTGCAGTTCTAGGATATAAAAAAAAATTTAATAATACAATAATAATATTAAAATATGATAATATAAAATAGTTAGTATATAGTACGTAAAATCTTCTTTTTGTTTTTTTGTAACATCACATTGTAAACACATTTTATCTAATGGTAATTCATTTCGTCGTGCTGTACTTTGCATTATTGCAGTTAACAATGATTGTGGATTAAAAAAACCAGCTAACCAAACACATGATGGTAACTAATATAATATAAATGTAAATTTTTTTTTGTTTTAAATATTTATGTATATATGTAAGCACATATAATAAAAATGTTACTAACAACAAAATCAGTTGACCATGTTTCCAATTCTCGTAATCGTAATAATAAATCAACAAACCATGAAGTTAATCCTAATAAGGAAGGATATGCTCTTGCTGTCCAAATTGGTGGTACTTGATCTAAGAATAATGAATTTTCTAATTCTTCCATATCAGATGTTATTGTTAATTCACCCTAAATATAAAGAAAATATTTTAAAGTATAGTAAAATTTGATTTAAGGTGAAACAACAAAATGAATTAAATTCATAATTTTATGATATATAAATTAAGCTAAAATTAAATTATTATTTCATTTTATGTAGTAAGCCAAACAACAGACAAATAAATATAACTTTTATACCTTAAGTCCTAAATCAAGTTCTTTTAAACTTCTCTTCATTTCACTAGTTAAATAATTCATTCTTTCGCATTCCTGAAATGCAACAATTACATATGGTGTTCTTTCTTCAACTTTATTCATTATTTCAATCATATTAAATTCTTCTGGTAATTTTTCCATAATTTCATCAACAATTTGTTTAACTTTATCTTCTCGTGTTATTGTTGCACCACCAGATGAACCAGCATCACGTGGTTGCATCTCAAATACAGTTCGAAATATATTTTCTGAACGTGTTGTTAAAAAACCAATTTCAGCATTTGGATGTAAACCATATAAATATGGTGATTCAGATGGCATTGTGTCATCAATATATGTATGATAACCAGTATAATCGGTATTTGGTGGTGCAGGAAATCCAGGTGCTAATGGTAATTCACCATCAACTAAATCTGGTTGCATATATTCTTCTAAATATGTAATACAAAGTTTACGATCCCAATCATCAGTTATATGACCACCATACATAATTTCACCAAATAAATAACGTAAATCTTCCCATGGTACTTTTGAATTAGCTTCTAAATAATTATATAATACAGAAACGCTAATATTTAAATCACCAACATTAAATGGATAAATTTTATTCCATCCTTGTGGACCAAATTTACGACGTTCAGCAACAACAGCATGAAAATAACATAATGCAAATAATATAACTTTAAATTCAGCTTCTTTACCAGACATTTCTAATGTTTCTTGTGTAAAATTATCTAAAGCTTTGTGTAAATTAGCCATCATTCCAGTTGGTGGTTCATTTGTAATTTTTATAGAACTTTCAAGAATTCCCTAAAAAAAAATTATTAATTAGAAATTGTTATTTTGTATGTCGTCACTAATACGAATTTACTTGTGGAATAATATGTGCTGCTGCAGTAGCTGCTGGTTCAGCACTAACAAATACACGATAATCTGGATGTGAACCAACAGAATAAAATTCTAATTTTTTTTCTAATGCTGGTAACCATTGGCGTACCAAATGTATATTTTGTAATACAACCCAATCACCATGTTTAGCAGCTTGATCCATAGCAGCTTCAGCGACAATTTCTTGACCTTGACCCAAGGAAACATTATGAAAATTACCATTATCAATGGTAAAACCCATCTGTTTTCCAAGTGCTTCGACATCTTTCAATGGATTAACACCAGGAGAAAGTATAAAAAAAATCGGCGTAGACGGACTTGCTTCTTCAAATGATTTTGCAAATTCCATAGTTCGATTTTCCACGTACTTTCCACCCAATTTTTCTTCAATAAAATCTCTACAAAAAAATTAATTGAAATTTACAATTTTGAAATAAGTATTTACATTTACATATTACATAATTACATATATAGTTATAAATTATTAACTTACGCTAAAGCATATGTCATTCGATCTGGTCGCAAAGCTCTCATCATACATAATCTTTGTAATGCTGTTTTATTTTTCCATTCTTGTGGAAATTTCTCTTTTTCTGGTAATTCCGATTCAACTAATGATTTCCAACGTTTCGATGATGTTTCAATATCACGATCTAAATTACGAAATTCATCTTTAGATGCTAAACTGCATATACCACCCCATGATGTATTTGGTAAAAAATCAACTGGACTAGTAACATGTGGTTTAATTGGAAAACGCAATAGAAAATCTAATTCTTGTGCTGTAATTTCTTCGCTCATTAAAAGAATCTGAAATAATTAAATATTTAATTGAAAACTTTTCAAAGATAATTTCGAAAACTCTTTACCTGAAATGTCATTTGTGATGCAAATATTAATTTATCACATTCAAATAATCCTCTTGATGTATATTGAAAAACTGAATATGATATACAATCAATTAAATTTGTTACACGAGATGGTACTGTTTCAGCTGGATCAGCTTTTGCAATAGCTTTTTGAAAAACAACACTGAAAGCCTACAAAATAAAATTGAAAAATTCTTGAATAATGTGAATCTTAAATTTAATATAAATAAAATCAACTTTTAAAGAAAATTGATAAATTGGATTTATCGTATTTAAATCATTCAATATGAAATATAATAAACTAGCTCGTGCTGCTGCTGCTCTATAATGTTCTCTTGCTGTATCAATTTCTTTTGATGTTATTTTAGCTTCTGCAACTTTTTGTTCAATTTCTGCTGCTGTCCTTTTCGTTGTTTCTAAATTTTCAACTAATGCTGTATCACCAAGTAAATTACCACCAGCTGATGATAATCTTGACAATAAATCATCTTCTAATTTCTTTAACATAATTTTAAAATCATTTTGTTGTTTCGTCAAATCAGCCTAGAAATAATTTTAATAATTTTATATCAATTTTAAATTTATATTATTTTTAATAAATGCTTTTAATTCTTCAAGATCTGGTCTTTCAGCTTTTACAACTTCAGCTAACAATTGATCTTCTAAACCATCTCTTGTTACAGTAAAATTAATTAATGTAGTTTGGGCTTGCATTTCTGGTTTATAATGTGGATTTGCTAATTTTGTATGTAAAATTAATCGAAATTCTGAACAATATTCAATTTCTTTATCACCAATTTTAATTGCTCTGAAAATTTGAATTTTTTTTAAGTAAATTTTTTTTTTGGGTAACGTTTCTTTTTGTATATACCTTCCTTTTTTAATTAAATTTCTACCCAATAATGGATCTAATACAGGATCCAAAAATTCACCAATATTTTCAATTAATACTGTATGACCTTGGACACATGCTTTCTCAATAACATCTAAATAACCTTTTTGTCCCATTCTTATTACTTTTAATGCTTCACCATATTTTTCTTTAATCCATTTAACACCTTGTAATTGTGGATCAATCATTAATGGCCAACGATCTGAATTTGATAAAATTGTTGCATTTTCAATTGACATTCGATCACTTGGTAATCCTTCATTTGTCCACACAGCAATTGTTGTGTCATCTGTTAATAAACTTAATGGATCTAAATTATCAGTAACTGGTATTGGTGGATCAATTGAACGTAAAAATGGTAACCACATTTTATTCATTAAATCAAGTCGAAATTGTTTTGTAAAACAACCAACATATGATATAAATGCTGTAATAAGTAGAATATCACCTGGTAAAGTAACACCTTGTTTAACAAAACTGAAATTTAAAAGAAATTCAAATTAATATAATTTATGAAAATTATTTAATATTTCCCAGAATTAACTCATTTACTGCTTCTGCCCATCGTACATTTTCACTAGCTAAACCACCAACAAGACGGTTAGCTAATTGAATGGTTGCTTGTGTTGCATCTGCTTCCTGTTGACATCTTAATTTATCAGCAGTTGCTTTCTCAAAATCAGCTGTAAGTTTGGCTAATTGTTCCTCTAAACTCTACACATAAAAAAATGTAAAAACATTGCATATAGTCCAGTCAAATAATAAATTGATTCATATTACCATAACTTTCCTTTTAATATGACTAAGTTTATCTTGTGCAGCAGCTAAATCAGCATTTGCTTGTGCTAATGCTCTACGTTTTGGTTCAACATCACAATAAACTTCATAAAATTTAATAATATTTATTACCCATGCACATAAACCAGCAGCTGCTGCTGATTTTGATCTAATAAATTCTGGTTCAAATTCAGCATCTTTTAAATATGGTTGTATTGCTTTCATAATTTCTGGATGTATATTCTCTTTATCATAATTAATTAATGCATCTAAAAATGCATCAACTTTAGCCATTGATATTTTTGCTGCTTTCCATGTACGATCTTTTGGTATTTTACCATTTGGTGCTAATAATACCATAACAGCAGCTGTAACATTTGTTACAGCACCCGGTGGTGATCCAAATGATTTTAATTCAGTTAAATTACCCTTATTTAATGTATTCAAAGCTTCTTGGGCAGCTAATAAAGCTGGTTCAGCTTTTAATAAATCTTCTTCACAATCTTTTTGTTTTTTTGTTACTTCTTCAGCAATTAATGCTACTTTCATTTCTTCTTCATCAGCAAATGCCTTTTCAATTTGTACTTTTTCTGTTTCAACACCAACAATTTCTATTAATGCATCTGCTGCTTCATTCTTTTCTTTTAATTCAATTTCTTGATCAGCTAATTTAACTTTTAATTCAGCTACTTGAATTGCTGTAGTTCGTAATTTTTCCAAACCATTTTCTAATCTTTCAATTTTACTTTGCAAATCTTGATGTTTTTGATTTAATAATTTCGTATATAAACTAATTTGTTCTAAATAACTTTTTGGTGTTGTATAATTATAACGACGTTCATTTTGTAAATATGTTTTTGATGTTTGATTTACAGATGTATGAACATATGCCATAAATTTACCAACAGCATCACGATGTGTTGCTGGTAAAACTTGTGTTTCTTGTAGAAAATTCATTGCTACTGAAATTAATGCTTCTTGTGGCCATTCATGAAACCAATTTATTGATGTGCAATTTATAATTGCAGGAAATTTACGTGAACGTACCCTTAATGTTGAACCAACTGGTGAAAAACATAATACAACTTTTAATTGTCGCCGGACACGATCTATAAAAAATTTCCAACAATTTTCACGAGAATCTATTAAACCAGCACCTTTAACTTCATTCCGTACACCAGCAATAATATTTTCTATTTCATCATCTGGGAATAAATCTGGTATTTCACCAGATGCTAACATATCATTAATAAGTACTAAGAAATTTTCATTTGGTACTTGAGCATCAGTCATTAAAAACATAATACCAACATTTTTCATACCAGATTTTAAATATAGACCAGATAATTCAATCTTAACAAATTAGTGAGAATAATTTCAATTTAAATTTCCTTTAATTTCATATAAATTTTAATGTTTACTTTTAAATCACTTATTCCATATCCTTTTTTAAGTTGAATTTGTGATACTTCTAAACTGGAAATAAATGCAGCTAATCTTGATAATGATTGTTTACCACTACCACCTACTCCAACCAACAGTGCACTACCACGTGGTGATTCCAGAATACGATTTATTCTATAAAATGGAAATTTAAATATATTTTAATCGGAAATTAAAATTTATAGTTGCATTTATTATTAAAGTAAATTAATTAACATTATTTTTTATGCACGAAAATTTATGTATTATGTATATCCTATAAAAATCATTAAATATGTAAATAAATATAGAAATAGCAGAATAATATTTTAAATGAAATTATATTTTTTAACCTGCATACATGCATCATAGCATCTTCAAATAATACTAAATTCATAGCAGCTACTAAATCATTATATGATGACATTGCCTCCTGAAGGAGTTTGTGAAGCTCTGTCCATCCTTTAATAGGCATGTACTTGGGCTCACCAATTCCTCCAGCGAAATGACAAAATATATTTGGTTTATCAAATATTATTGATTCATCAATTTCTTCAAATGATTTTTTAACAATATCATGTTGCATTTTTGTAAAACTATCAATATCCTTTTCATCAATTAATTTATCACCATAAACACGTTGAGTTTCATGTTGCCATAATCGTATCATATCTGTTGGTGTTGTTAAACATTCACTAGTACTAAATAATAAACCCTAAAATAATAATTATTTCATTACATAGAAACTAAATAACGATTAATCTAAAAAATATATATTAAAATTAAAAAAAATTACTTGGAAAACATTTGTTAAATCTCTTAAATTAAATATATAATGTGATTTAATAGCAGTTGGTAAAAATATTTGTGATATTTTATTATGTAATGCTAAACTAGCTGTAATAATATGACTTGTTAATCTTGATACACCAATATTAAATTTTTGTTCAGAATTTAAAAAATGTTGTGCTAATATTGATGAATATATTAATGCTACAGATTCACCACCTGGAAAACTAACTGCAAATACACTAAAATGTCGTTGAAGACGGGGATTTATTGTGAAACTTCCAGATGTTGGATTCATACATGATACATATTGACAACTATGTATATCTTTTAATGATAATTTATTACGATCATACCAATGACCATAATCTAAATGTTGTCTAATTAATGTATGTGGTTGTACTGTACCATATTGATCAACTTCTGGCATATTCATATCATCAATAAAATATATTAATGTTTTATTGCCTGGAGGTCCATAATTTCGCCCGGCTTTTTTTTCCAATGGTTTTTCCAATATTTTTTGTAACATTTCTGATGTTGTATAAAAATTAAATGGTACATTTGTAATTGCATAATTATCAGATAAACCTTGGATTTTTTCATTAACTAATACAGTTTTACCACAACCAGCATTACCAACTAACATTACTGGATGCTTACGATCCATTAATAAATCTAAAAAATAACGTATACGTATTGATTCAGATGTATGTACTAATACTGCTTGTAATGGTAAATCTGAATCTAATTCAAATTTTGTTATTTTTTCAGACCAATTTAAAAATTGTTTTGTTTCTGAATCTAAATAGTAATCAAAAACAGTTCCACCTAATAAAATTAATAAACAGAAGAAAAAGAATGATATTATAGAAAGCATTTTTTTTCTAAATCCATTATGGCTTGAAGCATGTTGAATTAAAAAAAACTTACCTTGTGGATATTTAACTGTTTTAAATTCATTAACCCACCATTTACTAAATTCAACTCTATAATCAATTGCCTGATCTTGAAACATTGCTGATCCAAATGCCCAAACACATGCAAATACAAAATAAAATTCATGCCATTCTTTTGGACAATCAGCTGGTGTATTTTGTGTTGTTAAAAAACAATCCAATAAATGACAGAGCATTTGAATATGTGCCATTTCAGCAATTGGTGTAATTTTTTTAAATCTTGTTCTAATATTATCTAAACATGCTGGTATATATTTATCAAATAATATTACAAGATTTGATTTTTCAGATGGTATTTCACGTGTTTCAATCCAACTAGTAACATATCTATATATATATATATATGAAAATAAAAAAATAATTTTTATAACAATTTCACACTATATAGAATTTTCCTTTCAGCATTTTTAACATGATTTTTTATCCCAATCGAAAAACAGAGACATAATTAAATTATGTCACATGAAAAATGCTGAGGGAATTTTTTTTTAAAATAAAAACAAAATTGGCAATGTAATTAGTACTTTATAAAGTTTTGTTAATTAGTCCTTGTATTACTTACGGATTCCATCCTAAATCTTGTGGATTAATATATAAAATACCAGCTCTAGATACAGTAGCTGGTGTAGCTGTACGTAAATTAGATATCTCAAATAATAATCGCATTGTTGGTGTCAAAGCAATACGTTCATTACTTGCCAATGTTAATACTTTATTATCATCCATGACTGTATTTAAACTTTCAATCCACATTGGATCAATATCACCATCTAAGACAATCCATCGTGGTTGATCACCTGATAAATTTGCTTGTTCACGCATTATTACCGAAAATAAACCATCTTTCCATTCACGTGTAGCTGGATTTATAATACCAAATAATTCATCATTTGTAACAGCTTTTGGATTTAAATCATTAAAAATGGGTTTTCTTTTAATATTTTGATATGTTTTAAATAATGTTTTCCAAACTTGTGTTTTACCAGTACCAGCATTACCAACAATAAATACAGAATGTCGAACTTCTAATAATTCTTCTAATTGAACTACTTTTAATATAAAATTATCTTCAGGCTGTAATAGTAAATCAGCAGCAGCTTGTTTAACAGTTTTTTCAAAATCTTGATCACGTTTTCGTGGTACATCAAGAGCAGGAAATAAATCACCAATTAAACCCATAAAAACAGGCATATCATCTGTTACTATTTTAGGTATATTAAAATCACGTAATGCTCTCATTAAAACTTCTTCTTCAGGACGACCAGGATCACCTCTCTATAGAAATTATTTTAAAATTATTTATAGAAAATATTTTATTTTTAAATATTTTACTTTTAAAGATCCTGCAACAACAAGGACCGATTTAATAGCACGTAAACCCCAATCGTAATGATCTTGTTTCGATAGTAATTCTTTGCATAACGTATATAATGTAATAAATTTACGTGCTAATATTTTTGCTTCTTGAAATCCTTCTGCGACAAGCATAATTTCACAGATAAGTTCAAAATCTGGTACAACCATAGCACATGGTCGAAATAATGCTTTTAAATTTTCAGGTAATTCAGTTCGACCAGCATAACCTGGGTTCATAGTTATGAAAATACCAACAGTTGGTACACATTTTATTATTTCACCCATAAAATTAAATTTATCCTTTTTATCGCGAATTGCATCTTGTACAGATTTAACTTGAACAGCAACTACAGATAATACTTCTACAGATATACGATTGAATTCATCAAAACAACCCCATGCACCAGTTTGTGCTAATCCTTTATAAATATTACCACAAGACTGTAAAGATTAAAATAAAATAATTTAAATTTGACTTTGTAGAAACAAAGACTATTTATTTGCTCTTTGTTAGAATGAAATAATGAGCTTGCCTTATAATCCATTTGTTCAGAACAATTAAAAACATATACCATTATACCTAATGCACGACCTAAATCTTTTGTGGTTTCAGTTTTACCAGTTCCGGCTGGACCAGCTGGTCCACCACCCATTACTAAATGTAATGATTGTGTCAATGTAATATAACAACGATCTGTAAGTGGTGTTATTACTAATCTAGGAGTATTGCCTAAATATTCATGGGAATAACGAAATTCAGCATCACAAATATTTGCAAAACAATCTTTTTCTGTATCATCAAAACGATGACGTAATTGTGATTGCCACATAAATGCTGAACCAGCTTCAACTTTTGCTTGTATCATTTTATTAACAACATCTCTCGAATGTACATCAATTGTACAAATTGTCATAATTTTTTGTCTGTCACCTTTACTTAATTCACCCAATAATAAACTAATTAATACACTTAATTGACAAACTTGTTTTTTATAATAATCTTTAATAGCATTATCATAGCCTTCTTCTAATCGACCAAATGCAATATTTACTTCAGTTGTCCACCATATTTGTGAACCACATAATGATATTTGTGCTGGATAATCAAATAACCATTGTTCTCTTTGTTTTTCTTCATATGTTACAACAGCTTCTGAAATATAATGTCGTAATGATGATCTCATTGCATTTTGAATACGATTAAGCCATACTTCAACTGGTCCATTAACATCAGTTAAATTATCAAAATCAACATATTCACCATCTTTAGCAAACATACCAGACGCAGATTCAACAGCATTTTCATCTGCATTTCTGTTAAATTTTAAACGTGCAATAGAATCAAATAATTTTGTTAAATGTTTTGTAACTAATTCAGGTTGGATTCCATTACTTAATATATCTAACAGATCTGCAGAGGAAACAAAATAGAATCGGGGAAATGCCAATCTTTTTGTTTCCAAATATTCAGCTAATGCTTTTTCACATAATGTTAATTCTTTTTGTAATGTTTCTAAACGTTCACATAAACCATCACGATTTGTTGATACAACAACATTATTTGTAACAGCCATTTCTTTCATCAATACTTTAAATTCAGCATCAATTTTATCAAAACGTTCAGAATCAATTGGTAATTGTTTACGTATATCTTCTGAACTCATAAATATACTTTCTAAATGGGTCCATGTACGTTGTACCTCAAACCAAACTGTAATTACTTGATCGGCAATCATTAATTTATTTTGCCATGCAGATACTTCTTCGAGAAAATGTGCTATAAATTTTGATGTTATTAGATTTTGTAAACAAACTTGATTGTCTTCAAGAGTTTCAATCAATTCTTCCGATGCTTTTAAGAGATTACATCCAGTACGTGGATGTATCTCATGATCAAAGTCCATTGCTGACCATGTTGTATTTAAATCACGTAATATTTTTTCCATAGACATTTCTTTAACAGCTTTATCAACAATATTTTTAACTTCTTCTTCACATTCATGTAAATTAAGTGCTAATAATTCAGCTAATGTCGTATCATGGTCCATTATAAATTGAACCTAAATAAAATTAAATTTAATTAAAAATAGTATATATTTTATGGATAGTTATACTACTAATTCTATGATAATTTTAATGCTACTACGAATGTAACTAATTTTATATACAATTTTATTTACAAATTTTTTCATATTTTTACAGTCTTATATATTTTACTTACTGTGATTTCTTTCGGAAGAGCTGCTAAACTCTGGAATAACCAAAATTTTAAACTCGAAATATACAAGAAAAAATTTATGTACAAAATTATAAAATAAATAATTATAAAATAAAGTGACTGTATAATATATATAGTTTTCTCAACAAGAAAATTTTAATCTCACTAATTGATGAGAAAACTTTTTGTATAGTGTAATAACCATAGCATTTTATTTACAGCATTTTCACTATAATAAAATTTTGAATTCAAAGCTAATTATAAAACCATAAAAAAAAACCTTTGTCGACATCATAAGTTGATGCCAATGACGTTCTCTAATTGCTGGATTTTGTAATTCACCAACAGCCCTCAATGACGTTAACATATTTTTAACAGTACATTCCAGCATAACAAATGTATCCCATAGACGCATTTCTTTATCCAATAAACGAATATCTTTAGCAAATTTCTTACATTCAATATCCATATTTTCAACATCAACTTTTCTCCATGGTGTTAATTTCCAATCTTCGATACTAGTTCGTACAATATAGACATAATCCCAAAGTTGCTATATAACAAATATTGTTATAAAATAAGTTTCATAAAAAAAGGGGTTATATGTATACCTTCAACATTCTTAATTCTTTCCGACATTGTTTCAATAATTTAAATTCTGGAACATTTACCTCAAATAAACTACCAGATTCTTGAATATCTTTCATAACTTGTTCTAAACGAAATATATCCATATTGATTCTATTTAATAAGAAATATGGTTCAGAACAATCATATTTAAAGAAATCATATGAACGAAAAACTTCACGAAAGAAACTAATATGAATTTCAAATGCAGCAATACGATTCCGAATACTAACAACTTCTGTTGCTTGTAATGGTGATACTTGTTGTTTAACAGTTAAAGCAATTTTTTTCGTATTTGCCCATTGTTCAGGTAGTTCTTGTAATAATACATTTACTTCTTCTGGTATATCCATATCATAATATTTTAATAATTGTATTGTTTCTTGTAATGGTTCAAACATTTCATCTGTTGTTGCTGTACGTTCTTTTACTTGCATTAAATATGCCATAATACTAACTAAACCATCATAATCACCTTCTTTAACAGTTTGCAATAAACCTTCATCGGCTCGTCGTATAAAACTACCCAAATCAGATAGACTACTAGTAACACGTGTCACTAAATGTTCTTTAAACATATTACCCCATCGACAAACAATATTTAGAAGACTTTGACGAAATGGACGAACATCAACTTGAAACCATGAATTAAATATTTGAAATGATTCAATTCCTTCGATTTCCATAAATAATGATTCATAGTTATCAATTTGTTCACGAAAAGCCTCAATAGTGGGTGATGCTTCTTTGGGTGCTGCTGGTTCTTTGGCCAAAACTAAATCAATTTCATCTGGATCTAATATACGACCGTATTCCAAAAAGTAAAACATGCATTCCTCACGATCATCATACCATAAGTATGAGTATCGTTCAAAACCACGACAAAACTCAGCAGCTTCTTGAACAACTCGTTCAACACCTACAGAAATTTTTTTAATAAATTTTAAATTTTTAATTATTATCGTATAGAAAATATTTACCTTCTAATATTTCTTTTCTCATTTCAATAACATCTGAATTAGCAATTATCATTGCTTCATAAGTTCTTGAATCAGTTGTTTTCAAGCGTACCATTAATGTTGACATTTTCAAAATATCCTCCATTAATTCAGCTAATAAATGATTAAAACCTTTTGGATCATCAGGATCTAATGATGGTACAAAAATCATATCAGGTTCAAGTAATTCTAGACGTGATTCAAATAATGGTGCATAATTATTTGATGGATCCATATTTTCAGCTAAATAACCCATACTAACACCAACTGTTAATAAAAGATTATCATAAACAATATTATCAACAAATGATACATAATCTTTCCAAATATCTTCTCCTTGACGATTACTCATACTAAATTGTTTCATATTATCTTGTAATAATTCATGTATTTTTTGTGATGCTACTTCAATTTCAGTATATCGTTTCATTATACGATCAGTACGTTCGTCTAAACATAAAACAGCGTCTTTTTTTGAATCTTTACGTTCAAATAATGGTGAACGTATCCATGATGACATAAATTTACGTATATCCTTAATATTACATTGTGTATGATTCATACGATTTTGTAAACTTGCAACTGGTTCACGTAATTTTTGTAAATATTCATTAATATTATCAGACATCCAATTTAATGAATTTATACCTAATTCAACTAATGCATCAATTTGTTCAATTTCAATTTTAATGAGTTGCAACTCAACTGAAGTACTATTAATCAATACCATATTATACCAATCAATAGTTTTCTCCAGATTGAGTGTGTAACTCCTATAAAGTTCACTTTTTTCAGAAAATTCAATACCAACATCTGGTATATCATCAATTTCCATTTGTTTTAAATAATGTACTTCACGTAATATTGCAAATAATTGATAACTAAAATTTAATATTAACATATTTGTATCTGGATCACGTGCAATTAATGATTTTTGTAAATTATCATTTATAATATTTGGTAATGTTGTTGTCCATTCTATAAATATTTTCTTTTCATATAATCCTAATTGTTTCATTAATTCATCATAACGTTCAATTATTGAAATTGATTGTGGTGATTTTGTAATACTATATATTAGAAATTTAGTAAATTTAATATTGTAAAATTGAAATTAATATATAATTTAAACTTACGGATGATTTAATGATTGAAAATTTTTAATTGGTATTGTAATTCTATCACCTAATTGATTACACCATCTAAGACAAGCTGTAACTGGTGGACAATTTCTATTTACAAATAATGTTTTATTTTCTTTCATCATTTCAACTTGATTTTTAAAAATTCTTTCACACATTGTTAATTCATCATCTAACATTTTAACAATATCTGAATATTTTTGTGTAAATTCTTCTTTAATTTTTGGACGATCTAGTACACTTCCAACAATATTAATTAACTGCAATATATTAATTCATATTTTTCAACTTTATTTTTTTAAATATAAATTTAATTAAATTTACCTTAAAAATACTTTCTAAATTATAACAATCATCAAACGCTTGACAAAGAATTGCTGCTAATTTCATATCTAATTCAGAAATTCGACTTTGAAATGCAGTAAAATCTTCATTAAACGTTGGATCATCTGGATCTAATACATCATAATTTTTTGATGCAAATGATGTAAAATATTGATTAAATTCAATATAAACCCCAGTAATACGTGCACTTAATTGTCGACCACGTAAACCACCAATTTCAACTTTTTCTAATTTTAAAAATTCAATAACTGTGAAAAAGAACCATTGTATTGTATTTAAACGATCTAAAAATGCATTAAAACGTTCAAATATTGTATTTGGATGAAATGTCCATAAAATTGGTGGTCTTGTGTCATCACGGAAAAATTCTTCTAAATGTTCTTTAAAATATCCAAAAACTTCACGGAAAAATTTTATTGTATTTATTGATAATGTTAAACGTTGCATAGCTTCATCAATATCACTATGAAAAATTGATGATGGATCAAGATAACGTTTTGCCTAATCAATAAAAATATAAAATTTACCTATATTTGGAAATTTTCAAAAATAATGAATTTTTATACTTGATGAATAATTAAATTGCAGATTTGTCTAAGTAATACAGTGATTTTAGATGAATGACAATAATATCGTGAATTTGCCCATAAATTACAAATAACGTGCATCAGTGGTACTAATATTAATTTTGATTCAGAAAAATCAATTTCTTCAAGTTGTTGTAATTGTTTTTGTACTGGACTCAAATACAATGTAATATCCTTTGCTTCAGCTAAAGCTATATATTTTATGAAAATATAAAAATATGGAAGTTTAATTTTGGGTGAATCAAACAGGTAAATATATCGTGCCACAAACAAATTAATATTAATATATATATATATAGATATTCAGTCATTGATAACCTAGACATGTCTAACAATTTGATTCACTACCAAAATTTTAATGTCAACTCTAAATGATATATAATCATGTCAACAATGACGTCAGTAACTTTAATGAAAAGGTTAAATACCTTTACTGCGTTGCTATATCTAAGTATATATATCTAAAAAAATTGTTTTATCAATATTTAAATTATTATTATTGTTTATATATTTTGAGTGACAAATTCCATTACAGTTTTGATTATAAACTTTTAATAATAATATTTACCTGTCACGACATGCTTAAATAATGTCTTAAAACATGGAAAATATGCGCTATCTGTATGCTCTAACATTAATGCCATGGCACGAATTTTATCATTTCGCAATTGTTCAAATATAAATGATAAATTGATCAAACGATTATTCCAAAAAGCAATTTCTATATTTAAAATTAAAAGAAAAATGGTGGAAAAAATTTATTAAATATTATTTTATATTATATATACCAACTGTTGGTACTGGATTTTGTCCATTTGAAAATGCATTCGCTGAATTTTCATTCATAATATCATTAACTTGTGTTGCCCATTTAATAACAACACCTTCAATAGCACTTTTTAAATATAAATCAATTGTACAATAATTTGTTTCAATTAATTCCTTAGCAGCTGTAACAATTTTTTCAACACCAACTGGCATTGCTAATATTGTTTGACCATTTACTTGTCCTTTTACTTGATGTACAGTACTTTTTAAACTATGTACATGTTTTTGTATATCCTGTGATACCATAGTTGGCCAACCTTTATAATTTTCTTCATTTGATAATAATGGTACAAATACTTCATCAACTAATGTTGATAATTGATCAATTGATCGTGTTGCTAAATCACCAACAATTAAAAAATTTGAACAATTTTCACGTGGTACTTGTTCTTGTTTCTTTTTTATAAAATAAACACCTTTACTTTTTAATTGTGATAAAGGAAATGTTGATGATGGTATTAATTGTGCTGCTGGTGTTAATATTATAATTAATACAAATGGTATTGGACGATCTAAAAATTCTTTAATAATTGCTTTATGTTCTTCAACTGTAACAACACGTTGCCATTTTTCTGGTTTTAATTTTAATGTTTTTATAACATATGAACCCATAAATTCTAAACGACGATCTGGTCCACCATTTGTTTCAGCAGATTGTGCTTCCATATTATAATTATGTGCTTTAAGCAATTAGTAGTTAGTGAAATAAAATGTATATAATAGTTAATTAGCTAAATTAGTTAATTCTAGAAGGAAAAATGTTACGTAATCAATAATTTTTTGAAAACCTAAAATTTTTCGATTATTTTTATAGTAAAAATGAAGATAATTCAATAATTAACAATTAAAATTAGATTTTTAATAATTTTAAAGTGTTTTTAATAGTTTTTCGTTGGAAAAACTGATTTTTTTTTTCAAAGTTATGTAATAACTTTGATTTTTTTGACTTTTATTTTTTTTCTGTTGTCTAAAATAATTTTTATGATTTTTTCCACTGTTAACACGAAGAAAATTCTTAATAGACTGAAGAAGATATTTTAATAATAAAATGATATAGAATAAAGTTTTGGTTATTCATAAAACGCAAACGACAAATATTTCGTTTTTCTTTTACCTGAAGTTAAAATAATAATCACGACATTATAATTTTATTTCGAATTTTTTTTTTTTTTATATATTAATAAATAAACAAAATGCTATGCCAACCAAAAAATAATAATTTGTCTATATAGAAGAAAGGATCTTCAGTTGGTATATTAAAAATATCTTGTCTAGTTAAAATAATGACGTAAATTTGTAGAAAAGGTCTTTGTACATTCACTAAAATGCATAGCAACCATTTTTTTTTAGAAGGACGTATAAGAATATATCAAATAACGAAACCTGTTGATGTGGTAGCATATTCTTATGAAATTTTTCTTTGTTTTTACCGACTATTGTATAAACTATGACGTAGACTCTTTTTTTATAAATTGCATGTTAATATGAAATAACTTTATGTTTTCATCAAAGGAATGTATCGTCATTTTTGTATGATTTGTTATCGTATGGTTTACAATATACGGAAAATAGAAATTTAAGGGTAGACAGATAGTAGACAATTAGTAGACTGTTAGCGTGTATATCATGGATAAATTTTATAATAGATATTATATACCAATTTGATTAAATTCGCGTGATTTTTGGGAAAATAGAAAAACTTTTATACAAAAATAAAAGTTTTAATTAATTTATTTAAAAAAATTGATATTTTTTGTATAGAATTTTTCAATTTACATATGAAATTTATAAATTTTTTTGGTAATTTAGTTAAAGTTTAATAATTTTATCAGTATGAAAAGTTAAAATTAAATTTGATTTGATTTTAAATTCAAATTTTATAGATAAATATGATATAATTGCATTTTAGATTTTGTGTATTTTATATATTCATTTTTAGATGACACTTTTCCTCATCGATATATTTTTATTATATAAGAGAATCTAAAAAGTTCAATTACTCAACAAAATTTTAAATAATTGCAAATATTGCAAAATAAAAAAACTGAATTTATGAATAATTATTTTGAAATATTTATGTTTCCTTTTCTACATAAAATATTTCAAATAATTCATAAAATTTTCTTAAGTGTTGTTTGCTATAATATACAAAATATCACATATTATTACATAGTTAGTATAATGTTTTAAACACCTACTTATTACCCACTAAATTTAAATCAATTTACCAAGTTCAAAAAAATATAGTTAAAGAATATATAAAAATAATTAATTAAATTTTCATCTCTAAAGGCTTTAAAAAAAAAAGAAATTTCCACTTGAAAAAATGTTCAACTTCTTTCCCTTATTAGTTTCAAGTTATTATACATACATTTTCTTATACATAAAAGAAAACTCTTTACCGTAGCAGAAAAGTTAAAAGTCTTTATCACTCTTATTGATAGTTCCTTAAAATAAAAAAAAAGTCATAATAAAAATTTTCACTTTTCCTTGTGCATTTTGTATATATTGTAAGCTCCCAGCAGCAAAGCAAAAAGATTTTCATTTTATAAATTCAATGTTTTGTAGAAAATCATAAAAGTTATAACTTAATCACATTAAATTACTTTTTCAAGTATTTTTTAGTCACCTAATATATTTTTTTTACGTATCTATAAGTAAGTTCTATTACATTATTATGGTGTAAAGAAATTTTCATTAATTTTAATACCAAGAATTTCAAAAGTTTTCACACTCTTTTTTTTTTTGCAATTTACTTACTTAAAAAAAAAATCACCTTGTTGTCAAATTGATTCATTATTTTGAATTTATTATATAGAAAATTTATATTGAAATATATAATAATAAATATGTATGAGCATATATGTATATATATATATTTATATATAATATAAATTTAATAATAATATTAGACAAAAATATGCTAATTTTTGAATTATATAAACTACTTATGTATTTTTCTAAAAAAAATCTGGTTTCACTGTAAGGTAAAATAATTTTATAAGAAGATTTTTTTATTTAAATATAAATTTACTTATAGAATTTTTGTAAAAAAAAATTTGTCTACAAAATTATGAAATTTTTAAATAATTTCTAGTAAACTAATAAAGTTTTGTCATAATGTGTGAGTATTTAAATGAATTTATGCCCACATTAATTTTGGTCAAAACTTATTTCAATTTTGAATTCTGTCAAGAGAGCAAACTAAATTTTAACACGTAAACGTATTATTATGTACTGTGACATATTTTAAAATGTTATTTTTTTTTTAAATTTACAATTAGTTGACTACCCAGTGGCTGAATGAATTAACCCATGTTATTGTTTTTTGCAGTCCTAAAGCTGAAACTATAGAATAATTAAGTAAAGTGGAAACTATATTTGTTTTTCAGTATAGTTCAGTATATAAAATGATTAATGCTACCTTTAAACTAATCAAAAACTACTTGAAAAACTAACCTATGTAGTTTTTGGTTAAGATTTTCAGAACGAAATTTTATAAAATAAAAACCATTTTGGGATCAAAAGACTGTTTTTTTTTTTGATATTATAATTAACGTTATCATAGTTAAAAGCACCATCTGTTCTATAAAATTTTATTGTCGGATTATAATGTGTGTTCTATAAAATACATATGGTCAAACAGAAAACTTATATACAAAAAGAGAGAAATGAAAAATCTCCTTATTATATATAATTTATTAAAAGCCTTTTGGGTAGACACACAATATTTCCCAAAGAACTTAATATGTAGTAAAGTATTTAAAACATAAATAATAAATAATATATGTATATAATTTTCATTAAGATTTTGCAGTAAAAATATTTTTATTTGGTTGACATTTTTGTGGTTATAAAATTTTAATAAATTAATTTTTTTTTGTAAAATCAAAAAGCTTTTCTATTGATTACAAAAACCATTTTGAGTTAATACAAAAATTTATGTATTTTTAATGAAAAATAATGATAAATTTTTAATAATCTCAATTTATTTTAGTTAGTTAGTTTCAAATTTATGATAGCTTTTAGTAAATATAATATTACTATTCCGATTTAAAAAAAAGGATATTCAGTGGAGATGTTAAAAATATTTTTTCTGCTAAAACTAATGATGAGAATTTGTAGAAGAGGTCGTTGTACTCCCCCTAATGCATTGTAATATTATTTGCGAAGGTTGCATTTTATGGAAATTAGCATAATTCAATTTTTCTTGACACTTTCTTGCTTATTCATGTATTACTATTGCGTATTCATGTGTTCTACTATTATGATGTAGACATTACAGTCATATTTACAAATTCTATATCCATTTTATTTTCTAGACTAAATGGTGCCTAATAATGTTACCGTAAATCAATCGTGGGAATTCTGTTTTAAAAATATATATTGTAAAATATTTTTTCACAAATTATTTTCAGATCAGTTAATATTTTTAAAGGTTTATAATATAATATTTCCCTAAAGACAATCATTGACCAATAAACCTTTTTTTCTGTTGTTTATATTTTTCATAATTTTTGTATCCCCAGGATAATTAAAAACAAAAACAATGTTATACAAAATAATATACAAGAATTTCGGTACTGAAAAAGGAAAACACTTGTTTTTTTTTATTTTGTTATTATATATAGAATTATGTACCTGACAGCTAATTTGTATTTTTCTATCTGTTAAATTTAAGTGTTTTTCATATGATTTACGCATTTAAAAGTGATTTCGATCTAATTTTGAAAATTGTGGAAATTTTTTGTGAGAAAACATTGTATACATATTTTCAAAAATTTTATGGAAAATTTATATGTAAACATTTTTACTATATATGTACTTTTGCGTATTCTTAATAAAGTTCGATAATAATAAATTTTATTGTTTTTAGAAAATTTTCAATATAACGAATCTTTACTCTACAAAATCGTAGTTTTACCCCAGTCATTCAACCCACCATCAAAAATTCCAATTTATATTCTGTATCAATTATTTTTATTATATTTTCAATTTAATATCCTCAAAAGAGAAAAGTTTTTAATCAAAAATTATTTTTTTTATTTATTTTTCAATAAGAAATAAAAATCAAAAAAATATTATATTCTAAAAATCGCTTAAACCATAAATGCGGTATATTAGATTGGATACATGTATGTTCATTATTATTACATATTGGAAAACCCAAAACCATAAAACACATTCGTGCAAAAATGTAAATATAAAATCTATTTATATACCTTTTTAGGACCTAGGTAAAAAAATATAAAATAAAAATATGAAAAAAACAAAAAACCAATTTTACTTCCGGCCAATTTAAAAGCATAACCATAAAACTTAAGCGCCATAACGCACAAAAACAACCTTTTATTTTAATTCAACATGTATTGATTTTGATCCTTTTAGGATTTCCCTTATAATATTTAGTACCATATACATATATCTACATACATTCATATTATATGTATTAACTATAATGAAAATTTTTTAGTAATTAAATTTCCTTTAATTGATATTTGGTTTTTGGTGATTTTATATAATATATGTACTACATAATCTAACAACAAAACTATAAAATTACCTAAAAATTAATTATCTTTTAATACATATATTTGATATATAAACAAATTTAATTGATATTAGCTAAAAAAACGGATTTGATATTCAATGTGTAATGTGTATTGGTTTTAAAATTAATTTTATTTTTAAATAGTAATAAAATTCGTATTCAGAATAAAAAATGTCAATTTTGATATTATTTCGCCTGAAAGTATGCAATCTGATTAAAGTTGTGCAATTTTTTTTTGAAATTGTAAAATTCAAATACATATACTTGAAATGTTTTTAGATATTTAACATTATTTACTTATTTAGGGTAATTTTTGTAAAATTAGGAAATTTATAGTTTTTATGATTATATTTAAGTAAATTTCATATTCAATAATATTTGAAATTTATAATTTATAAACTATAATATGTATATGTAATTTCGCAAACTAGAAAAGTTCTCTGTTTATTCTAATAAACGTTTCATTTTTGAATAGTTTTTTCCATAGAGACTCACGTTAATTAAGATTGCCTAAAATATTTTACATATTATCTTATAATTCATATAGTTTTTCACAAGTATGATCAACACTCTTTCATTTCTTCGTTCCAGGTCCGCTTACCTAAAAAATATATACACAAATTTCAACACCACAAAATTTGGTAACAGGTTAAGAGCCGAATTCGAATATTATCACCAAATCTTTGATATTAGTTTTGTGTAATATCTCGTCGTGTAATATTTTTTAAAATTTTAACTTGGGTTTTTCACCTTTGAATAGCAAGGATTTTAATTTAATTCAAGTATCCTTATGGTTTTTTCTGAACATTGCAAAAAAAAAAAGAACTGCTCCCTCACTACAAACTGGCAGCATTATTTCCTTCTTTCCTTGCTGCCTTTTTTTTTGCTGTTGTAGAATGTCCTTGTACTAAAAACAATATTAACCATCAATTCCAGATGAATGTTTATCATTTCTAGAAAACATATGACATAAATAAACATATATATAGTACATTTCCATATTGAATTTTTCAAACATATGTGGAACACAATCTGATATAAAATATTTCATCATACTGGTAACATATTTAATTAATCTAATTTCCCATATTATCTATTTCCTATATAGATAATAATAAATTAGTTTATAGTTAGTTTTATTTTTTATAACCTTCAGGTAATATTTTTATCATATGTAGCATAAATATTTTATTTTATGCTAAAGGGTCAATAATAATAATAATAATAATTCTAATAATAATTTGTGTGTTAAACATATAGGCGCCACATGATATTTTGCTATTTAATATTTTTTTTTTTTGCAAATATAATTTTACCACATGCTGAAAGCTATAATGTATAAATTTTGATTTAAATAACCCAATTGACTTTTGCCAATAATCATAAATGTTTATACACAACAACATTCACTTACATATATTACCCATCATGTAAATTAAATAAAAAAATTAGTAAATTCTTATTATTATATTGGATGCGCCATGTAATAAATAATAATGATCCTGGGAAATGGGAAAATCCCAAAACATAATAATATTTTATGTTTATATCATATTTAAAATATTAAAATGCAGAAAAAAAAAGCAGAAATCCTTGGTCGTACGCATTCACAAAAACATTTTACACATATCGTATAATTTTTATTTTTTTTTTAATTGAATAAATTTCACATATCCTTAAAATTTTATTTATTTACATTTCCTTATTCAATAAAATTTTAATTGTTTACTTATTTTTTATTGCCAGTAGATTTTCCAGGTACACGAAATTTGGATAAAATCCCAAAAAAAAAAAAAAAATGAAATGAAATAAAAAAAAATCCTATGACATACATATGTCCTTCCCCATATCCAAACTACCTCTTTTTTATTTTTCTTTGGTATTTCGTTGGTGGGAAAAAATTACTCATCAATGTGTTAGTAGGGATTAATGTAAACATGAGGCAATTTTCCTAATCATTTAGGAAATGTGAAAGAATTTTTTTTTTAGTTTTGCGGGGTTTACCAATTTTACTCAATTTTGTATTTCGTATAAAATTTAAGGACATTTCATTTTGGATGTCATTTTAAAAAGAAGTGTGTTCAAGTTAATATCGTGGGATTATTTAAAAAATAGATAAAAGTAAAAGAATATAATTTTTAAAATTTAATGAAAATTAATTTAAAAAAATGATTAAATTATTAATAATTATTTTAATTTTATTGAAATTAAGTGATTTACATCCATTAAGGTAATTAATTTTTAACAATTTAATAATTAATTATTTGAAATAATTTAATTAAGTTTTCTTTTTATAGTTCACGTCTTGTATTTGATGGACAATTAAAACGAAATCATTTTAAACGTACACCATCAAGTATAAACGATGATGAAATATCACAATTAATTGCTACAAATATTTTACAAATGTCACATCAAATTAGTATTAATACACCAATAATATCAACAACAAAATATCATATATTTTCACCAATTAGTATTGCTAGTATATTATCATTATTATTAATTGGTTCAAAATCAACAACACATAATGAATTATCTAATTTACTTGGTTTTAATATGAATTCAATATATTTAAAAAATTCTAAAAAATTTCATCAACATTTTGGATTATTAATTGAACAATTTTCAAATGATAAATTGAAAAAACAATATAAGAAAAATAAATTTATATTTAATAAAAATAATTTAAATAATGAAAATTTAGAAATTTTACCAAGAGGAGAATTAAATGATAATAATAGTGATAGTAATAATAATAATAATCAATATAGTATTGATATTGCTAATGGTATATTTATACAAAATGGTTATAAATTAAAATCAAATTATAAATTAATTGTTGAAAAAATTTATCATAGTGATATATTAAATAATATGGATTTTAACAATAATCCAGAATTATCACGTCAATATATAAATGATTGGGCTAAATATAAAACAAATGGTAAAATTAAAAATATTATAGATGATGGTATAGAATCAAATACAAAAATGATTATTGCTAGTGCATTATATTTTAAAGGATATTGGTTAAAAGAATTTATAAATAGTTCAACAATTAAAAATAAATTTTATCCAAATGGAAAGAATAATTTAATAGCGAATAATGATAATCAAGAATATGGATCATTTGTTTATGTTGATATGATGGCTAATGGCGGTGAATATTCAATTTATGATTCAAAAGAATATGGTAAATATCTTTTATTTTATATTAAATATTAATAAATATTAAAATTTTAATGTCAATTTCGTTTTTGGAGTAAAAAGTGTTGGTATACATAATTTTAATTTACTTCAGATAAATCTTCATATATAGTACAATGTAAATTCAATCGTATTTTGAGTGTAATGGCCATACAATTTAAATTGGAGCTATTGACATTATGTATTTCATTTATTGCTACATTTTCAATTAATGAACAGTCCTTATAGTCATATGACAGAACATATCTTATGGAGACTTTCTGCACTTTTCTAATTAAGTGTTTATGTAAGGTTCTTCAGTCTTCAAAATCACTTTTTATACCAAACAGAAATTGACATTAATTTGAACATATAATTCATAAAATATGCAAAAAAAATAATAATATTTATTCAAATCTTTGCTTTCTTTCCTTTTTTTTCTAGATTGTCGAATTTTGGGATTACCATTTAAAGAGAATTTATCAACTATGTACGTTATACTACCAAATAAATCAAATAAAAAAAAATTACTTGATTTACAAAAAATATTAACTGCAAATAAAATTGAAGAAATTATTGGTAAAATGGAAAAGAAAATGATATTAGTAAATATACCAAAAATGCATTTAGAAAATACGATAAATCTTAAAGAAATATTTACACAAATGGGTATTAAATCACTATTTAATAGTGAAGAAAGTTATTTAACTGAAATTATATCAAATAAAAAATCTATTTTAAATTTAATACCATCATCAGAATTAAAAAACATCAATCATTTTGATCAAAAATCTTCATTCATTTTTCGCGGCTCTACTACTAAAGTAAAAAAAATTAATTTAAAATCTTTAATAGCATCAACAACAACAATAGCAACAACGCGACAAATGAATCAACAAAATTTCCATGAAGAAAATCAAGCTATCATTAAAAATGGAAATTCTAATTATGATAAAATTATTGAAAATCGTGAAAAACGTACAATTAATATTATAAAATCAAATCAAAATAAAAATTTAAATAATATACAAACAAATTTAAATCATGATGATGACGATGATGATGATATAATTGAAAGAAATTCAAAAGTATTTGTAGATAATATTATACATAAAGTTGATTTAATATTAAATGAATCTGGAACTGAAGCTGCTGCTACAACAATATCACAAATGACACGTATTGATTTTGAAGATGAATTTATTGTTGATTCACCATTTATATTTTTAATACGTCATGAAACTACAAAATTACCAATATTTTATGGTACAGTTTTTCAACCATAAATTATTTAATATTCAATTTTTCATTTTTCCCAACAAAAAAAAAACCAACATTAACATATGTTTTATATAATAGTTTCAACCAAAGTTTTGTGCTGCAATAAATTATATTATTTTAGTTAATATACTAAAAGGTTTTATAGTAAAATATTGTTTTTTAGTAATTTATATGTTTTTTTTGTATTATTGATAGTTTATTATGAAAATTTATTGTTATAAAATTAGGTTAATTTTTTTGTAATAGTTTTTAAATGACAAATAAAAAAGTGTTTTTTTATATACCAAAAATAAATATACTTAAATTTTACCAAAAAATTAAATATAAAATTAATTATTTTTATTAAATTTTAAAATAGCTATTACTTTTGTGAGAATCTTCCAGATTCAACCTTTGTTAGGATAATTTGACAAATCTCGAAGTGGTAAATTAATATACCAAAGATAGTATTACATATGTAAATTATTTTTGAAGATACTCAACTTCATTTTCAGAATGTATTATAACCAGAATTATAAATTGCCTCATGATAGTATAATTGAATAACTCTTGTATAGTGCACTACAAAATGTCCTTTGAGGCTTTCGTTAATTACATTTTTGGTTTTGCAATTTTTTTTATGAGTATATGCTTGTTATCCTTCAAAGTTTCTCTATATAATAAAGTGTTTTAAGGACATTTTTGAAAACAAGAATTCTGGAAAAATAGTTAATTTTTTGTATAATTCAATAAGGGGTATTACCACAAATTGTATTTACGACAGAATCCTTCTGGTTATTGACAGCGTGTATCAAAGAAAATACCGTGGATAGAATTCTGGAAGAGAATTTTGTAGATCAGCTTATGTGGTTACTGTAATTTTAATTGTTTATTAGACTGTTTATTAGCACAAAGATAAAAATTTAATATTTAACTATATAATGTCATCATCGTCTTTATTTAATTTTAGATTATTGAGGTAAATTTAAAAACAAAAAGGTAATTAGAAATATGGTCCAAAAGTTGGGTTAATTACTGTAAAATAATTTTATTCGTAACGTAAAATGTAACGTAACGTATTCCATTCAGTAAAAATTCTATATTCAACATAATTTGTATATATAAATTTTAAATATTCATTTACTTCATATCTCAGTTTTTCTATATACAAAGATTTAATTAATACGTTCTTAAATCCTTGTTTACCCGTTCCACCTCCTATACAAATTAAATGATAAAATATTGCAAAACAAAATTATTTTTTTTTCTTTACTTTATAAATAAAAATTCAAAAAGCTTTTAATGCCAATAAAACCATCTATGATGGTTATTCTCAACTGGGACTTTAACCAATAAAATGCTTATAGTATTTTCGATGGTTTTTTTTTTCTTCTTTTGCCATGGAAATTATAGTTTAGTGTGGCTATAATATTGGTAACAAGTTTAAGTAATTGGATTTGTAGCTGGATGGTGAAAAAAAAAATGTATAAAAAACTATGAAATTGTAAAAGGAAATTTGTTTATTTTTTTATTAGACGACACGATGCTCGTTATTGCACGTTATCGAATCATCACCAACACAAAAATTGAAAATCGATTTTTATATGTATAAATATAATAAAAGAAAGAAAAAAAATACACTTTTTTGTCACCATATTTTTGGTGTTTATATGCATTAAAGCATAATATTGAAATTAGTTTTAATTAAAATTATATGGTATATTATTTAAAAAAAAAAAATGAAGATGAAATATTCTAATTATACTAATTAGAATTATTTTAGTATACTAATATGGTTTAAAATTTAATTGTATAGTAATAGAGATTTTAAAACTTAACTCTGTTAAAATGACGAAAATTATTTAATCGGTAAATGGTCATCAAGTTCAGGAAAATATTGTGAACATTTTCAAATTTCACAAATATTGGTAAATATTTTATATTGTAAGTATTATAACATTGCTAAGTAATTATCGATTAATATTTTGACATTATATATTTTATATTTTTGTAAAGTTTAATCCTTTTAAAACAATATCATTTTACTTAATAACATCAATAAAGTTTAACATAAAATTAAATTAATTTCTTATTTATTCCAATATAGTTTTGAATTTAATTTAAAAAAAAAATATATTTCAAATCCATTTTGTCAGTATGGTATGAATAGTATATTATTATTCTAACCAATTTTCAAAACTTATATAGTGTCAAAGATGGTTTAAAATCCACAATTTTCACAATATTTTTCGCGTCTCTCTGATTTTTCTATTTAAATTTTTATACAATCAATAATGGTATGAAATAATGAAATACTTTTGGACAGTTGTTAATATAGTATAAGTATATAATATACCATAACAAAAACGAAATTTGTATCAAAGTAAACCAAAATGTGATTAAATATTTTTACTCTTTCAAATTTCACTAGAAAAATAACAAATAAGGATTACAAAAAAAAAATTGAAAAATAAAATAATTTAAATTATACAAAATTTATTAATTAATTTTCATTGGAAAATCGTTATAAATAAAAATGATGAATCAAATAAATTTTAATTGTATTTAAAGCTGTTGGCAATTTATTTATATTTATTATATACTATGTCAAATATACAAATAATTTTAATTAATATATTGTATATATATGAAAATATACGTGTGTATATACATATATTTAATTTTAATGTATAATGTCCTTTTATAGAAAAAATACTCATGCAAATATTTTTTAACGATAATGATAAAATTTTATATAAGTATTCTTTTGTGTATCCGGAAATCTGTTCACTCATTTGGTTATAGGGTTATATGTTTTTTAGTCAAAATTACTTATGGCACCTGTAAAAAATCATTTTGAAAATATATTACATTATACATAATTTAATTTTGTTATTTTCTGTACGAAATTCATTTATTTTTTCAGTTTAACTATTATTATTCTGAATTTCCCAATTGACTAAAATGAAAGGAATCGCACTAGTCAAATAAATAATAATCGTATATAAATTTTAACTATTTTTATTAATCGGAAATATTCGAAAAAAATTGGAAAATCGTTGAATAATTTATATAACAATAAAATTATATTAAATAAATTATTAATATATACTAAATATGTATTTCTTTTTTTTGGTAAAATATTAAATCAACTTTGTTATTTCACAAAATTTTAGATTATTTGAAAATAATGATTTTAATATTCTATATATAATAAAATTAAATTGGATTGGAATTGGAATGACATCCTAAAAGTGAATAAATAATAAAATATTATTGTTAAAAGGATTTTGAATTTGATTTATCCAGATGCTCTAAATTTAGTTTGTATAAAATATATATAAAAATGTTTGCTTTTTAATGTCCTGTTTGTTGACTAACAAAAACTATTGAAATGATTTTGATGGAAAAGTTTTTGAATTATTTTCTATCCAATTTATTTATTTTCTGAATTCCAAAAAATATTTGAATTTTAAATAAATGACTAATATAAATAGATAATTTCCGCGAAAATTCTAAATAATTTCTAATATGCAGCAGAGTGTAAGACCTTATTACAGTGTCCTTTTAATTTATAAATTTAACATTTAGGAATTGTGCATAAGATGAACCAATTAATTTAATACATTTACCATATACTGTGAAGAAATATGAGGGACTGAGGCTTATTGTGTAGTGTATTATGCTATGGTGCATGAGATTGTTGAGTTCTAGTCCGATAGAGCTATCAATATCGTTCTAAGTTGGTTCACCTTTGTAAATGAGTACCAGTAATAAAATATATGGCAATGCATATCATATAAGTGAGTCGATTCTAAACTACCAAAAGTTGCGGTGGCTCTAATTTATTGGAGACAGTTAATTAAATTTAGCTGAACCTAATAAATAGTTTAATATATGTAAATATAATATTAAATTTTTCAAATTATTATCATTTTAAATGAAAATACAAAGAAAGCCTATAATATTTGTACCTATATGAAAATTCCTAGTAAGCGTAAATAATATTCTAAAAATAATATAAATATACAAAAAAAAAATAATCTTAAATAATATATAATAAATTATATATTATATTTCAAGTAAACAATAATGATTATTATTACCATAATAATATCGATAACATTTTGAAACACATTAGGCAGAATAAAACCCACCAATCAAATATTATATTATATTGGATACGTTTTCAAGGAGTAAACAAATATACACAAATAACTATATACAAGTATTATATATTAAATATTTTAGAAAGGATGGCATGTGTATATATTGCCTGGATCTGTTAATAATCTTCTCTCATTTTATTGAATCAAGATAAAAAAAAAAGTATTGTGTGTCATTTAGATTTATTCAATCAATATATAAATAGAGACAGACTTCTTTATGCTGAAATTTCTGTTTCTTTTTTTTCATGTTTGGTATCATCATCATACATAATTCGAAGTACAGAGAAAATAAATTGAATTCTAAATAAAAAAATATGTCAGTATATAAAAATAAAATAAAAATATTGTTATATGGATGGTGTTTACGCATTATTAACATTTTATTTGATGAGGTTCATTTTACATTAAGGATAGTATATTATATATTATATTATTTTCGTTAAATTAACGTTATTGATATGGATTTTATTTTTCATATATTTTTATTGAAACATTAATGAATTGTGATGATTATTATTGTACTTGTGAAATTATTTTTTATTTGAATTTTTATTTGGTCGTATAGTTAAATCTATTTTTTTTTTAAATTTATTTGTAAAATATTTATTAATAAAATGAGCAATGGATTTATGCTTTTTGCTTCAATATTTGGCATTTTTGATGATATCAATTATTAAGACCAGTCTATGTTATAGAAAATAGAATTACACAGCACAAAAATTATCTGTTTTACTTATTATCCTTATAATGCAACTTTACCCTATATTTTACCATAATATTTGATATTAAACTGTTTCAAAATTAAATTAACCATAAATAATCTGTTATTAATTTAATTCAGAAACTAATTCCTCTAAAAAGTACTCATCCAAAGTACTCCTGATAAAATTACTCCTCCAAATTTAAGTTTTGTATTAAATGATGTTCTTAATTTAAATAAAATAATCTTTAGAGTTCTGAAATTCTATTAATATTAATATTATATACTTTAAAATATTAATTTATAAAATGTCAATTTAATATCGGTGTAATGAAAATTATTTGCTATATAAATAAACTAATAAAATTTTCAATATTATGTGGTTTTATTTAACGCCTAAAGATATGTCATTAATTTTAACTCTACATTTGATTTCTACAAAATTACTTTTCTGTGCCTCAAGGTAGAAAGTTATAAATATTTCTTGAAATTATTTTGTTTGTTAATTGTTATTATTGTAATTGCAATTGAGGTTTTTTTTTTCCTTTTCAAATCCTTAAAAAAAATTAGAATATTCAGAATATTATTTATCAAGGTAAGAGTTTACATAATTTAATGGTACATTTTGAAGTATGGATAATCGAATTCAAGAATGAACAATTATTAATGGACAATCGTTTCTACGAAATTATATTAATGATAGTTCAAGGATTATTCAATTATATCATCACTTAAGACAAGGTAAAAACCATAATGAAAATATTTATCATAGAATATTTGGTAAATTATTGATTCTTAAAATATTCAACAACATTTATAAATAATAAAATAATGAATTTATAAATCTATTGGTCTAGGCTAGGTATTACATTTCCCAAAATATATATCAAATTTAAATTAATATCTACTTTCGGTTTCTTTTCTTATTATATTCTAAAAAATCTTAAAATTTGAAAAAAAACTTTATATAATTATAATGTAATTAAAACGATACAATGATTTTATTTAACATCTCCTATAAAATGAAAATCATAATTACAATTTTCATCAAATTAAAATTCAATTATTATCAAAAACAAAAACAAAATTTGTTTATTTTTTTTTTTCATATTTCAAAATTTATTTATAAATAATTTTGTACAAAAATGATAGTATAAAACTTTTCATAAAATTAATTTATAAATAATCACTTTCCATAAAAACAAAATTCATTTATATAGAATAGAGCAAAAAATCTCTGATAAACTTTCAAAACAAATTGACATAAAAAAAACTATATACAAAATAGTACTTATATATACCAAACATTATCTATGGGTATAAGATTTGTTGTCGAAAATATGTCATATAAAAAAAAAATGTCGCATGAAATTTATATATTACATATAGCTATATATATTTTTCCATTTCCCAAAATAAATAAAGCTTTTCATTTTATGCTATACCAAATGTGTGATCAATGTTAAAAGATTTTTTACCGCAGAATTGTCTTTTTTTTTTCCTTTAAGATATTATAAATGTTAAAAGTTAAACGTGTAATCTGATCTCTTATGGCATACTGTTTTATTATATATATATATATATATATTTTGGGAAATAGTTATTTTTGTTATTTTGGTTTGAGAGTGAAAATATCACGAAAACATGGTAAATAAACAAGAAATATAAAAGTTTTTCTGTAAATCTTTTTTTTTTACATTTTACATAGATAAAGTATAAATTACGTGATCTGACTATTGAAAAACGATCGAAAGGGTTTCCTTTTATATCGTATATAATAATTTTTTCATCTTTTATTAAACATTATAAGTTAAGGGATATAAATATCTAATTAGTATTATACTTTTGAGATAAATTTCACACATTTCTAAGGTTACTTAATAAATTTAGAGAGGAGTTTGTTATTGAAGTGATTATATTTTTAAGTATATTGGATATGAGATAGAATATTTGAGATTAGGAGTTTTTTTAGTATATTTTCCTATTGTGTAAGGGAAATAAATATATTTTGATGTAACATAAATTTTATTATGGTATATAATATGGATAATTTAAACTATAATTGCAAATTGATATTAATGACATATGGTTAAATCATTTTATTGAAAAATTACCAGATATATTATATAAGAAATGATAAAAAATTTAATTCCAGGTAGCAGTTTTATAGTATAACTACTTAATATTTAGTTGATTAGGTAATGTAAGTATTTAGTCAGAAATTATACAGGAAATAGGCATAAAGACTAAGCAGACTGACGATTGTTAAGTGTATTTAACTTATAAAATTTTTTGTTAAGAAATTATGAATAAATATTATATTGTATTAACTATTTTTTGGTAAATTTATATATTTCAGACAGATCTTTTATAATTTAACATTGATCTGATGCCAGTGCCCACAATAATTGTCATTTCATTCTAAAGACATTTATCAATAGTGCAAGTACAAGATTAAAGAACTCGATTTGACTCAAATTATTTAATCTGGTAATTGCACTACAATATTCTATTTCTCATAATATTTTGAAATAAAAATATTTATTAATATATTTTTTTAAATATTTGAAATGCATTTTACTATTATTTTCTTAATCTAAAGATAATATTCAATATTTATATTATTATTACATTAATAAAATTGCAAAACATTAAAATTGCATTATCATAACAAACAAATATTCATTTCAGATTATGATTATAATAAAAGCATATAATAATAATCTACTCTATTCGATCTATCCTATATATATATATATAAACGATATTACACTTATAAGCTTATAACCTATATGCTTTTTAACTGAAGAACAATAATATTTGTTTTTCTTTTTTCCTTAGTAAAGGAAAAGTAATTTTAATAATTTATCAGATCAGATATTCTATAATATTTTTCCATTATTTCAAAAAACAATTAAATATAAATTTCTTAGCATAAAAAGCATTAAAGAAAAATGATTTCTTCTCATAAGTATACATTAAAAAAATAAATATTAGAAATTTATTGATTTTATTTAATTTGAAATTTTCAAATAATTTTAGTGAATTTTGATATTAAAATGATTGATTATAAATTTCTTTAGAAAATTTAAATATAGAAATAAAATTTTATAGTTTATAAATATTTTTATGTACTACATATATATATATATGTATTTTATGTATATTTACATACATATCTATGTATGGATATATATAGTAAAAAGGTTTCTATATATTATTTTAATCCTGGAGGTAAAATTTCTTATATTTATTTTAACATCAAATTCAGACGATTTGTTTAGATTATGTCCGAATTTACTGATTGTGATGTTTTGGCATGTCATACAAAACCCTTAAGGACATTATCTCTAATTAGAAAAACCCTTATCAAAATATTTTGTTTTTGTTTTGTTTATATACATATAACCCATAATATTTAAGTATATATAGAAAATTTTAACTCTTCACTTGATATTTTAATTTTTAGGATGTGTAAAGTGTAGGTTCTTATATTTATATAAGAATTGATATTGATAAAAATTTTGTGTTTTTAAAAAGTTAAATTAAAAATTTTTTTTTTGTTTTAATTATTTAATTAATTTTAAAAAGGTTTTTTTTTTGTTTTTAATTATAAATTCTGGATACTTTTTGTTCTTAATTTTCCTGGAAATAATGGTTTATTAGCACATTTTTAATAATTAATTTATTAGCACATTTGCAGATGAAATTATATGGTCAAAGTTAAATTGATCAAATTTTCAATTTATCGTTTTTAATTCGAAAAGGACAAATCTGATCCGGAAAAGGGATAAATTTATTTGTGTACATAAATTTGATCTATAGATTTGTCGAATTTCACTTGCAAAAAGACGAATATTTATTTAATAAAAAAGACTAATATGAATTTTAGAAAGATTAAACATAAAAGGACTAATTTTGGTTGCCTATCCTATGGTATAAATACAATCCAGGTTCGTAGAATTTGACCGACAGATATAGTAAACTTACTTAATTATATATTCAAAATATCTAGGTACTCCGACATTCACCTCAACATCATTCTTCAAATGAAGATTGATCTGTTAATTGGAAATCTTTTTAGGAAGAATTAAAGTGATATAAAAATTCAAGTTAATTTCCTTCAATTAAATTGATCATATTATTGATTATAATTAAAATTGTTTTAACGAAAAATTATTCGCAATTCCTAGAGGCTATAGAGTCTACCACCCAGACTTTAATTCCTCCCTTTCTATACATACATTACATATTAATATCTCTGTAAAATTAAAATTTATTAGTTAAAAACATAATTAAATTCAATTAACAATTTTTCTTTTATGATTTATTTTCATTTTCAATGTCATAAATATTATATATTTTTCCACTATTTCGAAAAGGGTGAACGGACAAATATAAAAAAAACAAACAACTTTGTCATTATAATCCTATAATTAACATGATAATTGTTTTTTAGGGAAGAGATAATTTTATACTACACAGTGTAAGTGTTAATGGATACATAAATTATATTTTTTTTCTTCTGTATTTAATAAAATTTTGTACTGTGGTTGTTTAACAAAATCCAAAATGGATTTATTTCTATAAAAAAAAAACAACAATATTATAACAAAATTTATTATTATCCAATTACCATAAACTATAATTTTAAAGATTATCACAAATTTAACGATAGATTTAATTGAAATTAAATTATAATAAATAATATTTATTTATATAGTAAAATATATCCAATTTTCAATATGAAATTTATTTGTTATGTGGTTTAAATTTAATCTGGGTGTTGATAAATAATAATAATATTGTAATTATTTATAATTAATATATTATTTATTTAAAATCCTGAAAATTGAAATATCAATTAAAGAAGAATATTTTTTTTTTTTTAAATTATAATTTTAAATTTTCAAATTCACCAATTAAAAATTTTTTTGTTGTTCCTTTTTCTGTCAATTATAAATTTATTAGAAAATTATGAAATGAACTGAATAATTTATTTATAACATTTGCCAAGCCAAATTAGTATTTTTTTTACATTTCAAATTAAAGTATTTTAAGAAATCAAATTGATATTTTTTTAACTTATATTCGACTTTTTGGAAATCAAATTCTTCTACATATTTAAATTATATATTTTTTTTTTTGCATAAATTAACAAAATTCGTTTTGTTAATTTATGTTTCAATTTAATTTTATATTTACATTTTATGAATTTGAATTATAACATTAACAGATGATGATAATTTGATTTCCAAAAATTATGAATATGATTTGTGAAAAGACGAATTACATGTTCAAAAGTTTCATTTAGATTTAAAAAAAAAAAAAGACTAATTGAAACTAAAAGGACTAATTTGTGTTGCCATTAATAAAATATTTTTTATTAAGGAAAATTAAGAAAATTATATGTTCAAAAATTTTGAACATTAGTTTTTTTTTTGAGAATTTTTGATTTTCATTAAAATTTTATCATTTCTCTACTAATATACATACATATTTGTATTTTCAGAAAAGCATAAGTTAATTTAATTACATTTGTCTTATAGAAGTCAAAAATTATTTTTGACTATTATCCTTGGACTGGAAAAACAAATATATATAAAATTTTCCTTTAGTTTTTTTTGTTGTTGTTTATCTTTTCCTTGGCTATGATTATTTTCTTGGGGATTTTTGGGTAAAATAATTTTTTAGATTTTTTTTGTGTAAAATGGATAATAATTTTTTATTTATTTTTGTATAAAATTTTGTAAAATTTTATTATATATACAATATGCATTTGAGTAGAAGAAGTTATGTCTTTTATATAATTTAATTATATATTATATTTCTTATATTTATTATTTGTCATTCAATTATTAAACATTATAAATTTTATCTAGACAAGAATTTTACTTATTATGTATATCTTTTATTATAGTTTTTAGTTAAATATGGAAATATATAAGAATTTTGGATATAAATGTAAAATGGAAATAATGTATAAGAAAATTGACTATGTAGAATTTTGTGGAAGTAATTAAAATAGTAATCCATTGTGGTTTTATGTTTAGTTTAAATATAACTAAAAATTGAAGACATTATTATAAATTTTGATTAAATATATAATGTAATAATTTTAGTAATTTTCCTATTTTACAATTTCAATTAATCAAAAAACTGTAAAATTAGGATTTGAGTACATATAATAAATATAACAAATTTTGATGGTAAACTATATAAATGTTACAAAAGTATGATAAGTTTATTACAATTTATAAATTTGTAATAAGTAAATGTAAATTTTCTGGATGGTAAGATTTATTTTATGACATGGAATAAGAAATTTTTAGATAATTATATTTGAGAAATCTTTAAACTTAAATTTATTAAATAAAATGAAATATTATTTTTGATCAAAAGCTTTATTAATTACCTACTGGTACAATTTTTAAATTAAAAAAGAAATATGTCCCAATAGATAAATAAAATGGCGCAGTCAAATTAAAATATCATTGAACGTGTAATGGCGATGGTTCTAAATAAAATGGTGGTCAATTTAAAATGAGTTTGAAAGCTAAATAATAAGTGCGGTGAATTTAAAATGGTTTTGATTTTGATTAACTGGAAAATAAATTGAGAAATTCAATTTTTGTAGTACATATTTCAAAACTTCGTATGTATTAATGAATATTTTGAAAGCATATGTACAGAACCTTTACGTAATCTATTTCCTTTACATATTTCACTATATTTTTTCTTTGTTTTCAGGAATCCAAAAGCCATTAGTTCGTTACCAATAGTCACTCATCTATTCCAAGCAGGAAACGATAATAGATTACCTGCAATTCATTTTATCTTTAATTTTATCTCACAAATTTCCATTAAATACCAATTTTTTTTTTTATTCCATAAAATCATAAAATTTAAAATTCAAAATTTGTATATATTTTCGTTTCCATTATATATATTAATAAATCAAATAATAGTCAAATACTTTCAAAATCAAATAATGTTTGGCTCATAAAATAAATTATTATTCTCTATTCATTTAAATTCTAATAACAAATTCATATAGAAAAAAAAACAAATTGTGAATTCCTTAAGGGCGCAGAATTGTCAAGTAATGAGAATTATATATAAACCTAATATCAATATAAATGTTTAAAAAAAAGTGGATAACAACAAATTCTATGGTAACCTCCTCCAATATAAAATTATATAAATTTCCTTTATCTTTTATGGTATTTTTGCAGTCTAAACATAGCGAGTCCCTGTAAGGGTAGTTGATATAGACGAGAGTTGGTGGTAAATAAATGTGGAATTTTGGTACATGCCACACAGCCAACAAAAAAATGCATTCTATTTTGTATTCTGTATAACAGATTATTATTTTTTTTTCGAATCGAGGAAAACTTTAACCATTTTATGAAAATTATTGTAAAAAATACCAAAGATATTTTCACTTTGATAACATTATTTGTCGTGTTAAAAGCTTGGAGCATTTAGATTTGTTTTTTTGGAAGAAAAAAAAACACCCATGATTTTTGTGACCTTTTTATCATGCGAGTACAAAAACTAAATATGTTTTTATTTAATAAATTGAAATATTATACAAAATTAGAAAATAAAATTTATAATTTGTTTTTATTATATTTAGTTGCAGATTAAAATTTGTAGAAATTGAACAATTTTGATTTTATTGCTGCAATATTATATTTGTTTTTGATCTATATAAAAAAATGTTCTTATTATAATTTATTTATATTATAATGAATATTTTCAATGGCATTGAGATTTCATTTTAAATTAGTCTTTTTTACAATTGAAATTTGTGTGAGATAATTTGATAAGGCATAAAATTTAAAGGATTTGTAAAGCGACCAAAAGGATTTGCAAAACGACCAACTTAACATGACAAAACTTGAAATAATTAGGAACTTCAAAAGGTATAATATTGAAGATACTGGAGAAACAATATAATAACAAGAAAATATTCAAAATATATAATATTGAATAGCTATATAATATAATTTTTCATAAAATTTAATTAAAATTTGAAGAATTTTTGTTATATTAAGATTATCAGGTCAAATATTTGTCTCTTATAAATTCAAATTGGTCAATATTCAAATTTTACTTTTGAATAATATTATTTTGACAAATTTCCAAATATTTGGCTTTTAGAAATTCAAATACTCAAATATACGAATTTATTTTGAAAACCGATTTTGGAATATTGAAAATTTTCATTTAAGAAAACGGTCAATTTGAATTATTAAAATATCAATTATGACTAAATTTTCTTTAAAATTGTGAATATGACATTACAAATTATTTACCTCAATGAATTTTTTAAGAATTTTTAAATTTTTCATAATCCAAATTCAAATAGCAATTTCTTGACTTCATATTCTAAGATCTCTTTGAAATTCACTTCACAAGTTTGCATTTGACTATACACATATACATAAAATGTAAAATAAGGAATATTAGTATAACAATATTATTAGAAGAGACAAAAGTTCCCAATGCATTAGAAATGAAAAGACAATTTTCCAGAAATTCACAATGGTAAACGTAAATTTCTGAATAAAATAAACAGAAATTTGTTATTTTATAATAATTGTTAAGGAGGTTATATCCTTTATTTTCTTACTATATTCTCTACTAAATTCCCAAGAAGTCAATAGTCAAGAGAAGACAAATAAAACTATATACTAAGCTCAAAATATTATTCTTTGACAGAACCAAAAATTTATAATATAAAAATATAGTTTAAAGTATTTTTAATTAATTAATTTAATGTTTAAATATGAATTTTCCAAGGGAAAAAAAAAGATTCTATTTCAATATGGAATTTTGCTTTTTTTTTGTAGAAAAGAAATTTAATTTAATTATACTTTCTAAAAGTTTATATACTAATATTTGCAATTTAAATAACAAAAAAAAAATGATATAGTATATACGGGTGTGTTTTTAAAATTAATAATTTATTTAAATAATTTTCACATAGTATATTTTAAATGAAAATTATTATTATCCTTTTAATTATAAAATGATATAAATTTAAATTTGAAAAGAAATAAATTGTAAATATCCTTGATGATTCATTTTTGGTTAAATTTATATCAACTATTTTGTTTCTTATAGATTAAATGCAATTTTTTGTTTATATAAATTTTAAATGAAATGTTAATCATTTTTGTATTATTAAATAATCTGTAGGAAACTGTGAATCAATTTCATAAAACATATAATAAATATTGTGTCTTCTATATTTTTGTTAATTTTAAATTATTTATCGTAAAATTTCACCTTAAATTCATTTGAGGTAAATTTTCTCTATATAGTTTATTTTCGTAATATAAAAATATTTATTTTTTTTTAAGTTACCATACGAATTATCTTTAACACTTTAACAATTGAAGTTAATTAATATTATAATGATGTTCAGTGAACGAAAAAAAAAAAAAAATTAATTAGAAATAAATTTAAAAGTTTTATTATAAAAAAAGTAAATTCAATTAAAATAAAATAAGTAGAAAGAAAAGTTAGAGAAAAAGAAATAAGATTCCTCATTAAAAGTATAAAATGTAAAATGAATAAAAAGATTTATTATTATATCCTTTATTAAAATAATTTGAATTGAAATTAAAGGATATTTTAAATATCTTATAAATTATTATTATAAGTATTTTATTAGGACAACTATACAAAGGATTAAATTTATGTTACTGTATAATTATGTATAAACCATAAAGTAAAGATTTTTTTTTATAAATAATTATTCAGTTAACTGGATATTAATTCTAAAATTTAGTAGAAAAAAATTATTTCATTAATTTGTGTCAAATTGTAATTCAAATTTTTATACAAAATCAATCAATTTTCGTGGATCTCAAAATCAATTCAATAAATCAATTAAAGCTGATAGAATTTGTATAATATTATTTAACAAAAATTGTTAATTTATAATTGCTGACGACTCTTTAAAGATATTTTTGAAGATTGTCTAAGGTGCTACCCAAATTAACTTACATTTAAATGAATTGAGTTGAGCTTAAAATCCGAAGATTTTATTACTGAAAACTTAGATTCTAGAAAAAGTTACACTAGTTACACTACACTAAAAGCTAGTTACACTTTTTGATTATATATGATTTTTTCTATAAATTATCAGACGTTTCTAAAAATTCAGTGATATTTTTTTTCTGTTGTCAACAGTTTTTTTTTTAAAACAAAATTATGAAGAGTAAATTGTAATAAATAATAATTCTAATTTATATTATAAATAATTCTAATTTATTTATCTCTAATAAATAAATCTGGTATTAAATTAATATCATTACATTTTTTTGTGATAATTATTCTTTAAACTATAAGTTAAAAAAAAAAATTATAAATCCTAAAATTTATATATTTTCTCTATATAATTCCTAACAAATTAAACTGGAAATAAATTGTTGCAATCATGTTGATTTATTCACCATATACTACACACCTTTTTTTTTTTACTCAATTATCAGCCTTGAAAGGATATTAATTTCTACTTCTAACAAACCAAAGAAATATTATACTATCTACCCGCCTTGCGACCATCCTTAATTTTAGTTATTCGTCCCACAAAAAAAAATGAAGTGTAACGATTTATTAATGTACAGATAATTTTTTTGTTTTAATTTTTTTTTGGATATATATAGCAGGTGAAATTTTACGATTAAGAACCCATAATACATTTGTTTTACCATCGCAGTATAATTAATTTTTTTTTTTCGTTATTTAAAAGATGATTCAGGGAAATATATTTCCATGTATCAAGCGATAAATTAAGAATTTACTAAAAGTTTCTTTTCTTTTTTTTTGTAGGAATTTAAGGAAAATTGTATTTGAAAAACTAAAAGATTTTTCTTTAACTTTTTATAGTTCATCGAATGAAAAACTTTATTATATATATATACTTGAAGTTAAACACCGTTTAAGGATACTTGAAAATTCAAAAGGAAACCTTTTAGTGTGTACTTCTTGCACTTTTATGATCTCACTTGACCTATTTGTAAATATTTTATTACTATATAGTATTATTATATTCTTTAGCGAATTATTATGCAATTTATTTATTTTCCTGTTTTTTTTTAATAGAAAGTATTAACATAGTTTTTATTATGTTGGCAACATAAAAAAAGAATTCTTAGAATTGTTGTTGTTTTTTTTTCTTGTTATATAGATTTAATATTAAAATTGCATGCAATATTTACTTTAAAATGTTCAAAAAAGTGGAATTGTAAATAAATTTTGAAAATGCTTTTTGTGGAAAAAATGTTTACTTTCCGCAAAAATACAAAAAAAAAAATTCATGAAAGAAACTATTAAGAGATGCGAATTAGAGTTTTTTGTGCAGTAAATTAAATATTATGATTATTATTTAAAGTTGAATTTTGAAGAAGTTAAATATTATCAATTTGTATAAGAAATTTAGTCCTTAAAGTATGTTCAATATTTTTAAAAGGTCAAGAATAATACAGAAGTGAAATTTATCATTTTTATATTATTAAAATCATGGAAAAATATATTTAAATTTTATTTCAATTTTTTAACGACTAATTGAATGATTTGAAGGACTAAATTGTTGAAATAATTTAAATTTCGTGTTTACTTAATTAATTAATATTAAATTTAGATGATTTTGAATAATATATTTACATATATTTATGATATGGAATCTCCAGGCTAAGAGGGACAGAGAGACTGTGATTTTCATCAAAACCAAAAATATCACAAAAAACCAACCATTATGTACCAACTAATGGTAACTAACTCATTTATACCTCGGCAATATGACATTCATTTCATTTCACCTGAAAGCAGATGTGTGGAGGTCGGGGTTAATAATTAAATGTTTTTTTTTGTAAATCATTTTAATTATTATTAATGAATATTGATTTAATTTAATTATTAAATTATCATAAAAAAAATAATGGTTTATAGGTGTTTTTTTAAATTTAGTATACCCGCGTATATGTAATTAATGTAAATGGTGCATTAATTTTTATTTATTTTACGAAATTTTATAATATTAATTAAATTATTATAAATAATTGATAAATAAATTAAAAATGACCTTTGGCCTTATTATTTTTATTCCTTAAATAAATAAATTTAATATATAATTGTAATTTTTTGTTAAAATTCAGTTTAATTTTATAATTAAATTAATTTTTTTTATTAAGCTCAAATGAAAACTATAACATTTAAATTACCAAATAATTAGCATAACATTTAATTTTCATTTTAATTATAAACTAAAAGGCGCAAAAGGCACTAAAATAATTTTCTTCCTATGACTATAAAACTATAAGTTAATTGGGAAATTTAATAAAGCCAGTAATGACCAGAGGCCACTAATAAAAATATAAACATAGAATTTTTTATTATTAACTTTTACGTTTACCCAGAAAAATCATATAAAATTTATTTAGCTTTTGGTATATGCATATATCATTCTCCATCAGCACTTTTGTACTATGTCAAGTAAATAATATCCACTTGATCACCCCCCACAAACTGTTGACAGCATGGTTGAATTAAATTTGACCCTAATTAATATTATTTATTTATTTTTTCCTTTTTCTGATTTTTTTTTTGTTTTTGGATAATGAAGATAATAAAAAAACACAAGTGTAAAAAATAAAACTGGAAAAAACAACTTGTTGTTGTCAAGCTGATTTGTATATAATTTTGTAGCCTTTCTCAAAAATTAATAATATAATAATTAGGTATTTGGTGTTTTTATAATTTTAATAAACACACTTTGACATGTCATAGTATTTTTTCATTGTACTATGTAAAAATTGAATATATTTCACATAAAGGAAACGACCTATAGTGTTAATATTATTAATTGTAAAGCTTACAGGATTTGGAATCGGATGTGCCTCCAAAAATTATGTAAATTGTCACATAAAATTAAATTTATTAGTTACGTCTTATCGCATAGATTAATTGATTCATATCTCGTATGTGGTGTAAATCAATTAAGATTGACTAGTTTTACAAATCGTTTCGAAATTAGTTCCCATCAAAAATTCCCTTATTAAATGTGTAGTAAGTGGATTAAAATATGTTGACAATTTGTAGGTGTAATAAGACATAAAATACTTTCAATATTACTTAAGTCGATAAACACAAAAATTACTATAAATGTCTGACCCAGTTTCATTGACAGAATAAACTAAACACTTTAAGATAGAAGATTTCTAGTTTTATCGTCTACCTGAAAATTTATAAATATTGACTTACGACCAATTCAAAATTCGTCATCATTACATGTCACTCTTATAAATTAAGTAAAGATTTGAATTTTTGTTATTAAAGGACGATTTTTTTATTTAAAATTCATAATTTTGTTTTTTATTAATAATAAAAAGTGTTAAGGTTTTAACCTTCCAAAAAAAAATCAATGTCTTTTTTGGGGTTTAAAAGGTTTTTATACAATTTTTTATTTATTATACCAAAAAAAAAAGGAAACTTAATTAAAATTTTATTACGCGAACCCATATATGACCACTTTATGTCATATTGAAATTTTCTAATTGCAATTACATATATCTTTTTTCTTGGAAAGAAAATTATTTAAATTGCCTTTTTTTTTTGTTGTTGTTGTTAGGTAAAAAATTTAATTTTCTTGATTGCAGCAAAAAAAACTTGATGAACATTACTAAATCCAAATAATAAAAAAAAAAGCTTTTGCAATTTAGTTAATTGGATTTAAGGATCTTAAATTTGTTTTTGTTTGACTAAGTAAAATTGATTAAACATTTTTTTATGTGGACTTTTTAAATTTATATATAGAATTTTGTTTGGTAAGTGACAATCTGGAATAAAAATAAAAAAATTAAAGATTTATATAGTAAAAAAATCTTAAATATTGTTAAATAAAAATTTAGTAAAGTGTTTTAATGAATAAATTTAATATTGTAATTATTTAAGTTTCTAAATTTTAATAAAATAATTTTTAATTTTTACAAATTAAATTAATTATTTAACAATAAGCTTTAATCCTCTGTACTTAAATTTGGAAAGTAATAAATTTAATAAAGTACATTTTTGATTTTTTTTTTGTATCAAACTAAACTAAATTAAAATAAAATCCTTACTAACATTTAATTTTCTATTTTAATATTAAATTTAAATCCATATTAAAATTAATTGAAAATTTTGATAATATATAATAATGTTAGTAATGTTGCAAAAACTTCATTATATTTTCATTAGAATAATTTTCAATTTAATCGAAAATTTAAACGATTTTGCAATAAAATTAAACTATTGAATTTTATTAAACTAAAATATTGAGTTTATATTTATAAATTTCATAGAAATTCAAATATTTTCTTCATTAAGTGCAGAATTTTTTTAAAATTTAATTTTATAACTAATTTTATGTTATAAAACTTTTCTATTTCCATGAAAATTGCTTTTATAATTTTGTTTATAATCTTTCTCTTTCTCTATACCAAAAAAATTTCTAAATAAAGTTCTATAAATAATTAACTAATTTGGATATATACAAACAAAAAATGAAATAAATGTTCTAATATTCTTCTAAATATCCTGTACAAAACATATCACAATAATTAGGTTTTTCACAGAATTGATAAAATCTATTAAATTCGCATATTTGCAACATTTTATTGTGGTTGTTGTGCTTCGTTTTATATTCATTGTGAAATTTGTGTATTTAAATGCATTTTCTGTGTTCTGCGAAAATGATTTAATTAACTAATTTCAATTTTATAAACATATACATTATTTATATGTATTTATTGAGTGATTTCAATCTATATTACATAATATGCTAATTTTTTCTCAGTTAGATGATTTAATTGAAATTATGAAATAACATCTATTGACGATTACGAAAAATTGAAATTTTATGAGATTTAACTATAGAAATTTCTGCAATTTAGAATACATATACTTAGTTTTCTCTGGTCATTGGATGATTGGTATGTATCTTTAGATTATCCTGGACGATTTATAATGTTTTGCGGATGACATTCGAATTATCTACACTGTGACCATCTTGAATATTAGTATTTGCGCAGAAAAATGCTAGAAAATCTAGTAAAATCTTCTCTGATTTCGTCTGAACACAAATTCTTCGTAATTTTTACTTCAGAGTTTATTGATGTTATAAATTCAATATTTATTTAGTTATATATGCATGATAAATTGTACATTTTCTTTACTCAAAAAGCGAATGTTGCCATGGTTATTTATCTAAATTAAATTAAAATCGAATTATGTTAACTTATTTATTAAAATATTTATTATGAAGCAATTAATTCAAGAGTTTTCAAGAAAACTTAATAAAGGTAAGAAATAATTCAATTTTCTTCAATAATAAACATTCCAGAAAAGGATATTAAAACATAAACGTTGTTCAATTTATGGAAAATTGTGAAAATATTATAACATATTTGCCCAATCAACATTTTTATTTATAAGAATTGCACAGTTTTACAGATGCCCTTGAGTTAATACTGAAAACTAAATTAAAATATTATATTTTCCTTTTATGCTGTTACACATTTTATATGCTGTCCAAAAATATTGTTGATCATACAAATACAAACATTTTTTCCACTGAAATCAAGATTTAATTAAATTTTTTACTTAATTGTTTTAAAAACGCTTGAAGTAATTAAACAAATTCTGGTTTTATATTTTTAATCACATTTTCAAATGAACTCCAATGTAGAAATGTACAGTCAAATTTTTAAAATTAAATAATGAAAAACTTAAATATTCACAAGTAATATGCATGAATTAAATGAACAATTTTAAAGTATGATTCAAGGTATCAGTGGTAAGGATAACATATAATAATGAATATAAAATAAAATATTTTTGAATAAGGATAGCATATACAGATATTTCTATATTTTAGTGTGAAATATCGCATAGATACAATGATTATTATATCTTACTTTAAAATTTACTTATTTATATTTCCTGTTCAGTTTAAATTTTCAAACTTTTCAATTAGTATTCAAGGTAATGTTAACAAATATTATTTCCAAGTTGTTAAAATTTTAAGACTAAGAATTTCAAAAATTACAGAAATTATTTATTTTCAGAACTAAACCAAAAATTTCAATAAGTTTATGCTTTATAACAAAAATTTATGTATCAATTTATTTATTAAGAAAAATATAAAATTATATAAGAAATATTATGTTAAAATATTATTTATACTTTTTGTACATATTTATTAAACAATCATAACAAAAAAACAATTCTAATCATTTTTGATGATAAAATTTTAAATTAAAATCAATAAAAATGTAAAAGTGTATTATCGTTTCTATAATTAAAAACTTGTATACCATATTTTGATTTAAAATTTCTATTATTTAAAACAAACATTTTTGTTATAGATTTTCGATATTCGATTTGAAAATTGTAAATTTATTTTAGTTTTTTATATGAAAATGAATAAATAATTTCAATTTTGTGGTTTTTCTCTTGAGATGATATTATTTTTTTGTAGAAAGAATTTTTCTATAAGAATATTCAATATTTTGTGGAGAAAATTGAGTATTTTATATGGAGAAACTTTTGCACATGGATTTTTTTTTGTCAATTTAAATGTTCTTAAAAATATATATGTAATAATATTTGCGATTTGAAATAACAAATTTACAATTGGAGTTTTTAGAAATTAATTTTGTACAGGTTTTGCACTCCAAATTCAACCTTTTGCAAACCAAATTCAACTTTTTGCAAATCAATTTCAACTTTTTGCAAATCAAATTCAACCTTTTGCAAATCAAATTCAACCTTTTGCAAATCAAATTCAACCTTTTGCAAATCAAATTCAACCTTTTATAAAAACATTCGAAAAATTAATTTTTACCTTAAGTTAAACAATTAATAATTTGATAATTTATAATCCAAGTAAGCAAAATAATATTTATTGATGAATCTGGATTTAATTACCATCTTCGCAGAACAAAACACGTTTTACAGTCAATACACCGGCCCGGGTAATTGTACCAACTATTAGAGAACGGAATGTATCCCTGATTGCAGCGATTAATACTCAGGGAATAATATTCCTGATATAATTGCACGATCTAATGTGAACTCGAATATTTTTTGTGATTTCCTTCATAGTTTAAAAATTTAGAAGAACATGATTGTAGAAGCGTGGTTAATTTTAGACATTGTTCGGCTCCACAAAAGTCTGGAAATTCGTGAGCTTGTGGCGCGGACAAGACATACTCTTGTATTTCTGCCACCATATTCACCAATGATGAATGCCATTGAAGAAGTTTTTTCTAAAATCAAATTTTATGTGCGTAATTTATTAGCTGAATGTGTAAATTCTTATAATTTAGTAGAAGTTAGTGAACAAGCTGTGGCAACTATTACCCCCGAAAATTGCAATAATTATTATACACATATGTATATGCAGTTGCCATTAGCCTCTGCAGGAGAATCACTGTAATCATGATTTATCTATACTTAATTATTAATTTATTTATTTATTTCAAAGAAAATATAAAATTCTAATTATTAATTTATTTTTATAATTTGAATTTATTTGATGTTAATTGGAATTAAAATTATTTATAATCTTCATAGAACCATTTAATTCGGTTTTTTGCCAAAGGTTGAATTTGATTTGCAAAAAGTTGAATTTGATTTGCAAAAAGTTGAATTTGATTTTCAAAAAGTTGAATTTGATTTGCAAGAAGTTGAATTTGGTTTGCAAAAGGTTGAATTTGGAGTGCAAAACCTGTATATATACCATAAATGGTTTAGAGAAGTTTATTATAATTTAAAATATATATTAATTTTTATAGCAATATCTTAAATAGTATTTAAAATAATGTTTAATATTATTGATCAAAATCATGTAAAAATTTTCTCTAAGTACATTTACATATTGAAGATTTAATATTAAATTTTGGACATGACAATTTTTGAAAATTTATATTACAAAATTTTTTAACTATTTTGGTAAATATTATAATAATTATGATATGACAGAAAGTAATCATCAATATTAACGACAATTACTGTAGCAGTAATATTGAATGCGACAAATTATCAAATCCCAAGATTATTTTATAGGAAAATTTGGCAAATTATGATAATTTCTAATAGATTTTTAAAATTTTAGAACATGGAAAACTTTTCATATAAACGATGTTCGCCATATATAAGAGTTACTTCATTTCTGAGTCAAAATGGAGTCAGTTTGCATAAAGGGACATAATATTTAATCAATCAATTTTACGATACAGAATCTAATTGATAAATTCTATAATTTTTTGTTTAAAATTAGATTTTCAAAATAATTATTTTATTATTAACTTAAAAGAATTTCATTAAATCTTTTATCCAGTATATTTTATTTTATTTTTTTTCAAATGACACTTAATACTTTTACTATACTTCTATAATTTCAAGTCATTTTGATAAAAAAAAATCTTTTATTATTATTGATCCAATTTCTTATATACATTAAGTATAAGTAGTAAGTACATAATTTAGTTTTCTCTAATATCTTCTTCTTCTATATAGAAAAATACTTGTCATTGCTATATAAATATTTTTTTTCTTCTTCTATCTAACTTTATGGTTTCGATTCTTTTTATATGATTGTATATGATTAAAAGGAAAAGGATGTACTTTTGAAACTATTAAATTCTTTAATATTTATGTTCCTCTCCATTTAAATGCAATACTATTTTCATTTGACACTATAAATCTCTTGTATAATCAGAGTATTAGATAAAAAAAAATAAACTAAATCAAATAATTTAATTTTTTTTTTATTTGTTGCATCATTAAATATTGAGAAAAATAATAAGGATAATATAACAAAACTTTTTTCTATTTATCTATAAATAAAGGGAAAATATATTTATTCAATTATTTTGTAATATGATAGTAAATATTTTTTTTTGTTTTAATGAAAATATTTTTCCTCAAGACGAGAGAGTTTTTGGATATGAGTAATTCCGATCAGATTTATCAGATTTTCAATTTTTAGTATTGTATATAACCAACAATATTTTTTAAGTCACATGAAACTTAAATAATAATTTGTCAACATTTTTCTTTCACCTCATATCCTTTTAAAGTGTTCATTTCATATCCTTTAAATAAATGTGTTAATTTATATCACACAAAAGTCTTATATGTATATTTATATAAATGATAAAAGGGATGCGTGAAAAGTTTTCCTAAAATTTGATTGACATTTTTTGAAATTTTGTTCATTTTTTACAAGTTTAAGGAAAATAATAAAATTTTAAAAAATTTTCAAATAGTTTTTATGTAATTTTGTGTTATAAATCAAGAGCTTTATTTAGTTGACTTTATGCTGGCATTAGTTGGTTTTTCGATGTTCAAAACTGTGGCTACAATTTCGTTCTCTCAGCTTTAAAGGACTACCAGTAGTAAAATTTACATTAATTATATTCTACTTATAAGTATATTTCGATTAATCTGTCAAAAATTGACTACTAAAACAGATTAGCTTTTTGTAATTAATTTAATAATGTCCGCAGATTATTCATGTAATATTTATGAAGTAAAGTAAGCTTAAGACTTACAATCGAGCTGTTAAACTAAGAAGAATTTAATTCAAGAAATTATACATTAGAAATGATCCGGAAATGATTACAAAATCATAAAAAAAACACAGCTTCATTGAAAATTGAAAATTTAGAGTCATTTTCCGTATTACAAAGAATATTTAAATTATTCTCGTCCTTTGTTAATAAATCCTTTTTTTTTCTATACTCTTTTTATTAGCTAAAACAAAACAAAACGAGTTTTTACTCTCTCTATATTATCATAAAAATAATAGCTTGACACATTAAAATAAAAGGACATTATGTTTTTTTTATTTTTATATTTTTTTATTCAGAAACCGATTTACTAAAAAGTTTTATCTAAAAATTTATTCTCATTTGTTGTTGTTTTTCGCAGAAAAATGAAAGTCAAGATTTTTTTTTTTTTTTTTTGCAAGGAAGAAAATATTTAAACGGGCTAAAAGTTAATTTTCTAAGCAAAAAACAACAACAACTAAGATTATTTTCATTTTAAATATTATATAAAAGAAGCAATCATTGTCATTCCGTTTCCTAGAGATTAAATTAATTTACCGGATACAGAAAATAGAAATAAAAATAAAATAATTTAAAAAAAATTTCTCTGTAAAAACTTTTTCTATCTTAAATTTAATTTTTTTTTTTTTAAGGGTTTTAAGTATTTTTCTTTTATTTTGTTAAGCTTTTCATTATCGAATTAACATATTTTCCTATATTATAATAATATAATATTATTTGTAATATTTAACAAAACTAATAGCCTAGATTTGTGAATGTAAATAATAAGGAAAATGGTGTTGTGTGGGTTTATCCAAAAATTTCGTAAGGAATTTTTTTGGAGCAAAAAAATAAAAAAATAAAAGAAGATTTTTGTTATAAGAATTTCTATATAGAAGATAAGTTACAGAAATCCTGGAAAGAAAAAGAATGGAAAATTAAATTTTGTGTAAATTTCAAATAACAATTTCTTTAATGAGTTCATTTTGTATATGTATATGTATGTATTACAATATTGTATATATAATAATTTTGAAGAAATATTTAAGAGGATATAAAAGGATTTTTTTTTTCGAAATTATGTTGAGAAAATTAAAATATCGACATAATTTAAATAAAGTTTTCCCTACGATTATAAAAACTAAAGAAAAATTTTGTATATTTAGAAAATGATGAAGAGTGTTAATGTATTGTGAGAGAGAAAATATGATTTTGATATAAGTTCCTGGGTTGGGTATATAGATAAAATTATATCCTTTTTGTTTTCGTGGCCTTGAAAAAGATTTGTTCTAGGAAATTGAAAAGTTTTTTAATGCGGATAAATAATTTTCAAGTGTAAGTTGAAATTTAAATTTAAAGTTTCCAGAGTTAATGTAAATTAATATGTAAAAAAAATATGTCTTATAGAAATCATAACTGAAGCAAATTAATAGTCGGATATTTCATTGATTTCGGTTCACTTACTTTATGAGTAAGTTTATGTATGCATGTTTAGTCTCTTTAAAGTTTAAATACAACGATGTTTGGTTATTACTTAAAACATTACCTTACATTAGTAGAAAAGCTATATTGACATGATTTTATCCATAAGCTTGGATAGCTTTTGGAAATTTACCAGCTGCAATGGTTCATATATACAATATCAGACCTTAGTAAATTAATATAATAACCAACTACCTTATATTTTCTACTATTTCTTTAAAATTTTTCTGATAGATCTTTGCCCACACAAAAATCATTGTCATTTTGAAAATAAAATTAATAAAAAATTTAATTATAAAATTTTTTTTATAACAATTATCTAATTTTTTTCGCGTAAATTTGCTATTGTTTTTTTTTTCAGATTTGATTAAAACCCCACCATTCTTGTAGGATTATATTTTATTAAATTCAAATAGTAAAAACGCAAAAGATAAACTTATCTATGCAAACACTCGCCATAGCACTACACCAAAACCACCATAAATTTTTATCATTATATATAGACAAAGTTTCTTTGGCAGATAAGATGAATTGGATTTTCTCTGTCACTCAAAAAATAAAAAAAATTTTACCTATAGAAGGTATATAAATACTATCATAAAGTTTCATTACTTCTCACTGATCCTTTAAAATAATCTTCCTTAATAGAAGACAATAAAATTATAGGAGGAAACAAATCTTTTATTTTATTTTTTTTTATTTTTTTGAAACGAAAACTTTTTTTATTAATAAAAAAAATAGGAAAAAAATAAAACTGAATTAAAAATGGTTAAACTCTGTAAAAAGCTATTAAGGAAAAATTTATATAATGAAACGCGGATATAATCTTAAAAAGAATTTACAAAAAGGATCAAACTCAATTGAATCGTTACGCTTTTTTTTTCTGTCTTAATGTATAAATAAAAAGCCATTATTATTTGTTTGTATCATTTTTCGTTATCCTTTTTTTTTTTTTAATGTCATTGTTTATATTCATTTTATGTTCTTTACTCCTTTTTTTTCTTTCTTGGGTTTTATGATTTTATTTGCTCTTTTCTTTTTTTTGGGTTAATAATTTTAGGATCAATATATGAAATATTTATTTATAAGTTACCATTATATTATTTTTATAAATTTTGAAATCATACAAAAATTACATAAACTTTATGTGAAATTATTATGTTTTCTATTTTATACTTAAAGAAATTTAAATTTTCGGGCCAAAAAAAATTTATCAATTCATTAACTCAAAGATCTCATTGTTCCTTCATTTATTTAGTTGCAATTTAATTTACGAAAGAAAATTTTAATCACTACGAAAAATGTTCTAGTCGAGAATTACGAGTCGAGAAATTCAGTTATTATAATTTAGTTTAATTATAATTCAATATTCCAAATTAATTACTAAAAACTAATTGAGGCATTTGAGGGTGTCACAGCCAATTTAAATAAAAATAATTAAATTCTTCTAAAAACCCATATCCCCCATCAATATTTTACGCTTAATGGCGATTGATTTTGGTTTGAAACAAATCACCAATATTTCGTTAACCATTTGTTAATGTCAGTATTATAGCTAAACAAAAAAAAAACCTATAAACAATTAATTGATATTTAAATGATTGTGGTTAAATCTGCTTTAACTCTACCCGTTCTTAAAAATATTACTTAGGTATATACAATAAATTTTCATTTTAACCAAAAAAACAAGAAGATTATAAGTCAAATGGCGGATAAAAATAGATTTTATGGTTTGTCAATAATTTACAATAGTATACCGATTTATAAATTTTTGAAAAGCTCAAGATGATTGATTGATATTATTTATACAAGGATTAAAAATATATATTTTATTATTTTTTGATAAATTGGAAAATTTCTATTGAAAATATAATCAAAGGAGAATTGAATAAAAATATTATAAGGTAAATGGAATTTTGACTTAAGAAAAAAAATCAATGATTTGGGGATGTAAATGGAATTTTGAAATTGAAAAAGGTCGAAATTAAAGTCATTATTGAAATTTTATTTAAATGTTATATAATTTCTGATTCATACAAGTTTTGAGGTACAAGAGCAAATTGGAGAATATGTTAACATTTATGTAGAAAGAGGAACAAAGGATTTAATTTAATTTTCCATGAAAATTTTATCGTGTGTAATCAATTTTTGCTAAGAAACGTAAAATTTAATCAAAGTTGAAAATATCAAATTAAATTTAACAAAAATTTGACTCAAATAACAAATTTTATACCAATTTATTTCTACCTCAATTATACAAATAGAAAATTAAAAGTATTTTGTAATTCAGTTTAATTAAATGTTTTTTTTTTTTAATTTTTTCTTCTATCGACTTAAAAATTGTAATAAGAAAAAATCTTTCTCAAAAGTTTCTCTTATTTTCTTATCAACTCCAATTAAAAATTTTCATAAGTATAAAATTTTTAAGTAGAAAATTTCACAATTTTATGTAGCACCCTTTCCATAGTTTTGTAAACGTGTCGCCTCTAAATGGCACACTTATTATATGAATTCCAATGTAACTTCTCCTACGTTTTTTGAAATTGGCATTTCAATTGATATTACAGAATTTAACGAATCATTTTTATACTCTTGAAAATTATTTTTATACAATTTTTGTATAATTGCAAAATTTTCGTCTTTATATAAAAATTTTATTTTCTCTGTCAAGTATTTTAAATAATTGATGGAAAATGGACGACATTCTTGAATAACCTAATTTAAAATTGTACAAAAAAAAAATATTTCTTTTCTTAATAAATAAAATTAAATAAGAAAAGTGGATCTTCTATAGGGAAATTTATTTCTTAAGATCAAATTTTATAAGTGGGAATTAAAGTAAAAAAAAAAAATATTTATTTCTATAAGTTAATTGCATACTTTCAGGCGGACATAATTATTACTATACATAAAAATGTTGAATAAATTTGAATTAAAAGATTTTTTTACAATAAATATGTCGAATTTGTTGAAGTATTTACAGATAAAATTGGTCTTTTTACAATTGTAATTTGTCATTTTACAATTCGAATTGATATTTTCCCGAAATGAAGACGAATTGTTTGCAAAATAACGAGTTTTAATATGGAAAATTACAAAATCTGATGGAAAAGGAAATGAAAAATGGAATATGATAAAGGAAAGTTAATGTAAAGGAAAAATTTTATTTAATATAATACTATAATTTGAATTATAAAAAAACATAATTTGACCTGAAAATGTTATGAATAAAATTATTTAGTTTATTTCATAAATTTGAAATGAAATTTTATCAAAAATTTTTTATAAGGATTTATAATTTATAATAAATATACAATATTGAAATTTAAATAAATACGTAAAATTTTGTGAAAACAAATATCAAAATTATAATTTAAATTATTATTAACATATAAAGAGTTTATTGATATAAAAATAAATGTTAAAAATAGTAAATAAATTTTTTTTTTTAATCTATATAAGCCACAAAATTACTAAAACTTTTAATATCATTCAAGGATAACAACATATAATTCAAAATAAATTTATGTATATATATATAAATATGTATATAACTTAAATAATACTATGAAAATATTATGCTAGAAAATACTATATCCAAAATAAATAAAATACGATAGTAATGATAATAATAAATTTATATAAATATAAGACTGAAGTTGTCACTAAATTAGGTCGAAATTATAAATGAATATATATTTTATATAATAACTAATATAAATTGGTATTAAGAAATATAATATTTGAGTTTATTACTGGACACCAACATATAGACATTAATATATTTCTGTACCTAAGGATTAGAAAACGATTGCTATAAATTGCAGACTTATTGCGCAAAAACCATTAAATAAATGAAAACTCATCATCATCTTCACAATATTTTTAGTGCTTCCTTGTTTATAATTATGTTAACTTTTTTCTGTCTGTCTGTCTGTCCGATGTAAGATCAATAAGAATTTATAATGGACCATTCGCTTGAGATGTTGAGAATCAAATGCAATAGACAGAAATTTAAAAGACAGAAAGTTATTTAATATTAAGTAAATGTCCACAAAAACTAAAGTGTAATCATAGAGACGATTGTCTCTATGGTGTAATGTAACCATTCGTTGGACACGATATCAGGCAAATTAGTTAAAATTTAAATTTAAATGCTTATAAAACATATATAAAAAATGTAATAAATATAATTTGTATAATACTTTGGTAATTATTACCAAAATAGTTCATGACTATAAAACTACTGCACCGTAGTTAAGCTGTGCACAATTTTTTCTTATACAACTGCCAGGATTGAAATAAAGTTAAGTAAAATTATATGAAGAATTCCTATTATTAAATTTTTATCCACAAAAACCAGAAGAAAAAAAAAAAGAAGTATTATGGGTCATCCTGTCGTCTATTTTATGAAAATCCATCGAAAGAAGAACTTTATTGCATAAACTTTTTTTTTTGTGTGTGTAAGGATATATTGATTAAATAGGATTATTTTAAGATATTATATATTTGCGTATTTTGAGTATTCATATATAGAAATTATTTTTTTTTTTGTGAAATATTCTTTTAGTTATTAAATCCACAAATGTGACCATTTTTATGTTTTGCAACAATTTTTTTTTACTTCTTCTCTATATTTAAATAATTTCCTGTGGATTTCTATTTATTGAATATTTCTTATTTCACACAGAACAGAGAGAAAATTAAATACTGGTAATAACCAAATGAGAAAAAAAAAATATTATTTATCCTATGCTGGGTTAAAAGTCTGGAATTGCGGTTTAGGATTTATATTAAATATTTTCTAGTAGTTGTGCAAGAAATGCGGTTGGACTTTAGAAGGTTGTCATGATTTTCATAATATATTTCTATAAATGTAATATTTCGAATTTTATTGTGGGTTGATTTACTCTTCCAGATTGTTTTCTTGTAAAAAGGATATATACCTAATACTTTTAATGATTTAATTGATAAATGTATAAGAAAAAAATAAATAAAATATTTTAATTAATAAAATTTGTTTTAATGTTGAAATTATATAGTAAATAAAATTATATAATATAAAATAAATATGACAGATAAAAATATAAGTTAAACCACAAATTAATTAAAATAAATAAATAGATATTTATATTTATTTTAAGTAAATGTAATTTTAAATTTTAGAAACTTTATCTTTATTTATTTAAGTAATTAATATACATATGTATGTATATCGTATAGTTTAGTAATTAAACTTTTCGAATTTCGAAATCAATTCGATAGGAATATGATATAAATAATAAATTTTTTAATTATATTTATTTGAAAAATGTTTAATTATAATAATTTATTTATATTTTATCGTCGAAATTTCTAAATTATTGTTGGATTTAAAAAATACTTTCTGTAAAATCGTAAAATGTAGCAATATAAATAATCGCCTGAAAGTATGCAATCATTTTTTAGATTGCTGTTCAATATTTAATTTATAATTAAAATTTCAACTAAATATTTCCATAATATTGTTTGAAAATAATTATTTCCCACTTCATTCCTCATATTATTCACGCCACAATTAATTGATAGGACTTCCATTGATCATCAAGCTTAATGTGGTTAAAATTATGACAGTTTCATAACTACGGTTAGCCAATGAGCCAAAAGGAATTGCAGCCAATCCAAATTTCTAAAAATTTAACATAACGACAAACAAATTGATAAACTGAAATTATTAAGTATATTATTTTTGCAAAACTAAAAACAATATCAATTATGTATTATAAGATTATAACAAATTTTTTTAATAATAATAAAATAAATGTTTGTTAACATTAACAAAAATTGCATCCTTTAATGCAATTTACAAAAATTGTGCAATTAGTATTAAAAATATAGTTTTTTTACAGACAAAATATTAAAAATTCCACAATTAAATTATTTTTTTTTTTAATATTTACAAGAAAAATGAAAAGGGAAAATCGATTTTGTTTTTTAAATGTTTCAATTGCCAAAAAATCCATTAATTCATGGCTCAATTATGTCATAAAAGTTAAACATAATTGAAATTTACATCTTTTTTTTATTTTAACTCCATTTAAATATAAATATATAATGGAAAATTATATAATTTGCACAATAAGGTCATGATGATGGGGAAATGCTATCTGTACATTATTGTATAATAAAATAAATATGTAGTAATGTTTTAAATAGCTTTTTTATTTTTGTTGACCCAAAGATTTTTTGATATAAAAAAAAATTGTGATGACTTTTGTAGGCAATAATTGTGTAGATATGAGAATTTTCAATGAATATAGTGGGGCAGTTAAAAGTAAATAGAGAAAATTTCATTAGTATTATAGAAAAAGGACGTAGTAAATGAGTTTCTTAGAAAAGTACTTTAGAAATACGACAGACAGTCAGAAAAATCATATTAATCATATTTTAACAAGTAAATTGGAATGATGGTACTATAAAAGTATGTATAATAGTGTAAAGGAATTTTGTAGTATTGGCTACATGGAAAATGAAAGTAGAGGATGCTATATTTCTCGTTTCAAACAAACCAACCCAAGACCCAAGATATACGATATCGATACGAAAATTATTGCATTTAAGTTACCAATTGAAGTACGTGTGTATCTATGCGATAAAAGACCAAAATTCGTAAGGAGATGAAACTAAGCTATTGGGCAATTGTATTATTGTACTTTTTAGACCATAATCAAACCAGAAAAAAATTGATAGCACAATAATATTAATTGCATACCACAAAGTCAAAGATTTTCTTGGAGTAAAGTAAAGAATTTTGAGGCAATTTTTCAGTTTAAAACTGATCCTAAAATTATAACACTTTTACATAAATTGATAAATTCGCCATTTTCGTAAATGATAAAGTATTTTAATTATTTCATAATGAAAATAAACAAATATCGAATTACAATTCCAGAAATATAATTAAAATTTCGTCCAAATTTTCAAATAAAATATTATATTCGTTTACCTCTACAAATCTAATAAAATATTTAAAGAAAAAAGCTCATAATAAAGTTAACATTGAACATATATCATAAATTTAATTTCATTTACTATAATTAAATTTTATTAACTTAATCAACCGTAATTTACAATACATAATTTTTTTTTTATGTAGTAAAAAAAAGCATATCTTAGTAATTAATTTTTAATGCTTGTATACACTGATTGGCATAACAAAATTTATATATAATATTATAATCCTTGTCATAAGGATTTGTATTTTTACATTATCATTTTTGTTGTGTTATTCTTCTTTTATGCCTGACCTGAATTCTATTGGGAAAATAATTAAGCATAAAAAAAAATACAAACATATTAGAGTAGATGCGAATAAATTCTTTGAATGTGTCAGACAAAATTATATCTCCTTATCAAACATAAGCGCGCGTATATCAAATAAAGTAGTTATCAAAAAATTCACCTTTTTTTATCTAATATTTATGAAAATTCAGTATGAAATACGAAAAAATGACTTTGGTCCCATGTAACCTTTGAATATAAAAAATAAAAACATATTTTTTTGACATAAAAAAACTGAAATCCAAAAACGAATATAAGAAATTAATGACGATTTTATAAGAAGGAAAAATATATTTGACATATTTTTAAATAAAATTTATGTGATTTAAAATTTAAGCGAATTTGAAAGTTTGCTTCAGTTACCAGAAGAAATATTATAAAAGATGATTTATAGTTTTCAGTAAGCAAAATATTCTTTAAGTACACACAACATTCTTTGACACTTGGCTTTCATTTAGTATTTTGTTTTGTATATATTTTGTCATTTAGAAAGTTAAGTTGTAATAGGCTTTGTACTGGGCTCCGATGGTTCATTTGATCAATGTTAACCGTCTTAAACCCTGCACCCAGCATCATGTTAATATAATGGAATAATATGGAAAATATTATGTGGGACGCATATATGCAGCCGGTTTAATATTACTAAAATATTTCTAATTACCATTAAAACATTACTAAATGGTAGCTTTTCGAACAGCAAGCAATAACAAAGAAATATCGTGATTCGCCTAAATATATGCAAAATCAAATTTTGTGGTATATTTGGTAAAAAACTGTTATTTAGTAAATTATAGGAGTCAATTTTCATTATTTAAATAATAACAAGTAAATTTACAAATACAAAACCATTTAAGCTCCGATCATTATAAACTTTTTAAATTAAATTATAAATTTTTCTTGTTAAATTCTAATCAGTTATGCTAAAAAATAATTATATAATTTATCCCAAAAATTATTTTAAGAAATAATTTAACAAATGAACAAAAAAAGGAAAAATTTCTTTTATATAAAATCTTCATAATTTTCCAAAGGTATAAAATTTATTTCTCGATATTATTATATAATATAAAATTCATTTAACTTTTTCATTTAATTTTCCATAAATTTTTCCATTACTTTAACCATTTTCATTTCTATAACATAATTTTCCATCATTTCTAATTTCTATATAAAATTTCCCAAAAAAAAGTTATGAGCATATTTAATTGGTTAATTATTAAATATAATATTTTTGTTTGTTTGTAAATAATTTGAAAATGAATAAATTTCTTATAAATTTTTGATTCTGTTATTTCTGTATTTTGATTTTGATTTTATCCAACAACATTCAAAGAAATGAATTAATTAATAATAACAAGAATAATTCTCTCAATTGAACATAAATATTTTATCCATTTTCTGGTGTTTTTTTTGTATTATGTATTTATTTTTTTAATATCATAAAATTTGTGAATTTTGGTGGAAAATTAGGTATTTTGTGTTTTAACTTTTTGGTTTTATTTTTGGTATATAAAATTAAATTTTATTTGAAAGGTTGAATGGTATCCCCCATAGGATAACATTGTTTTGTTTTACTCTCTAGTATATAATATATACTTAATCTTATTTTCTGGTTGTTTTTTATATGTAATTTAATAATCCGTTGGGGAATTTGATTTATTTATAAATCAGTTTATTTTATTTTTAAATGTTTTGGTAAAGAACCAAAAACAGAAACCAAAAAATTTAATTTTAATGTTTTATAAATATGATTTTTTTTTTTAAATTAATTTTTATATAACAATATAATTTTTGTGTTTTTTTAATAACATAATAATACAAGTAATAATTATATTTGTTATCTTTTTTGTTCATGGTAAAATGAGAAAAAACAATTTCTACTTCATTAAATCAAAATGAAAACAAATGGAATAAAAAATAAAAAATTGCAATTTATATAAAAATACATTTTGAATTTTTATGTGTTTCAACCTTATTATTGAAGTCGCCTTACTATTCGATTCATATCTCTTTCCTTGCACGATACAATTTTTAATATGATTCGATTATTTCAAACCTTGCATAATTTTTGATTATTTAAATCCTTGCTGGATTTTTGATATGATATTGAAATTAAGTTTTGCGATTTATTAAATTTTGTTGATTTTGAGATTTACTTAATTGACTTTAATTGATTTAAAATTGAACTATTATAAAGGATTTAAAATCGTTCATTAACAAGCTATTCAATTTACTAATTTTAATTATAATATAGCAAACTATCAATATCGATGCGAATCGATTGTTTGAATCGAATTTGATAGTGAGGTTGTTTATTTTTATTTATGGAAACAAATATGTTAAAATAAATTTATTTTTTGTTATGATAATTTTTTAGTAATTATGTTTTTTGCAAGGACATTAATAATTTATAAGTCAACGAATATATAAATAAAATATAAAATTTAATTTTTTTTCCTTAACAAATCATTATAATATAACAAAAATTAATTATAAATTTCAATGCCACATAAAATCCTTACTTTTAAAGCTCTACACGTCTACAGCAAAAAAGTTTATATATTTTTATTTCGTGGAGCACAGCCCAGGACTATTTTGTTTATAAAATATTGAGAACTTAATTTATATATAATTCCATTCCGTTGTTCGATTATCATATCTAAATGAAATTTTACTTTTAATTGATTGAAAAAGAAAATTGTGATAGACAATTTCCTCTTTAGCATAAAAATACCCAAAATTATGTCTCATCTCTCATCAAAATTCATTTAGAAAAAAATGAATGCAGTCAGACTTTTGTAGCCAACATATTTAGATACACAATGTCAGCCAATTCAGGTTCACTAATATCTCTAATATCCTTATAAAATGAAAGTATTATCTACATTTTATTGTCTATTTACAATGTTTATTATTAAAAAAAAACAACAATGAAATGAAATTGTTAAGAAAGTACAAGAAAATAACATAATAATAATAATAAATAGAACAGAGAAGAAAAAATCTATGTATAAACCATAAGAATAATAAATGAAATCATTTCTGATATTATTTATGTATTTAATTGTTCCCTTAAGTACTTTGTTGTGTGTCAAAATATATATGTTCATTTCCATGATATTATAAACATAACAGAATAAATATTTTCCCATGAGCTTAAAAATAATAATGTTTATATACAATTTTTTTTCTTTAAATCATTTTGTTTTTTGTTGTTTAATAAATATGTTGCAAAAATTTTTTCGTTTATTGTAACAATTTTTGTACAAGAATTTCTTATTATAGATTTGGAATCTAATTTCATTCTTTACCAGTTTCTCTTTTTTTGGTTTATATAATTCAATGATAATAATTGCTACAAAAATATGTTCAATTCAATAATAATAATTGCTACAAAAATATGTACAATAAAAATTATAGAAACATTTAGAATTTTATAGAAAAACTACATGAAACTAATGTATATGGCATATATAATAATATTGCAGGAAATATAATGTTGCATACAATTTAGTTATTATTTACGATACCCATAATTATTTAATTTCCAATTTTACATTGATATATTTTAATCCGTCTATGTAGCAATATTTTTCATATTCGACCGATTTACATATAATTTTCAATTAGTTTTAAATTATTATTTTGTCGGCGGGAAATTGTATGTAAAACAGAGAAAAGTGATGCAGACATTAAGAAGAAGTAACAAAAAATTTTTGTTTAAATTTTATCTTATCTTCGGTTATATAAGTAAAAAGAATTTTCACTGAAATTTGATGATATTCTTTTTACTGTATATATTAAATTTCCTTTAGAATACCAGGACACTAAGCACTGTATATAACTTTTGAATTTCTGCATATTTTTCTATAAATTCATCTATGGGATTAAATTTACATATAATACTAACTGTTAAAAAGAGTGTTAACAAAAAACTGATTAAACTTAAAAAATATTGTTACCTCTATAAAAGTTAAACATAATTTTATTTATTAAAAAATTTCTTCTTCTTTATTATTTTCTCATTATTTTGTTGAAAATTTTCGTTCAATTTTCTTTCTATAATCAATTTTTACTTGTATATAATAGCATAGTATAAAAGGATCAAATAATTGAATATTTTTCAATCGTTTTTTTTTGTTTCTCCCAAAACAACTTTATACCCAAATAAGTAGCTGCAAATTGGGTTTAACAACAACAAAATAATAATTTTTCTATAATATAATTTTTTTTCCGTCAATTTATTTATATAAATTGATTAAAAGATGAAAAATGTGTGCCTGTTTCTCTACTATATAGTAAAAAAGGACTTTTTAAATCAATAATATAAATATGTATATATAGATGTAATGATGTTGTCCTGATGGTTGAGTAAGAATAGAAGAATATTGTAATTTTATTCAATGGCATCAAAATCATTAATTTTCTATTGACATTGACTCTTAATAGAGGAACATTTTATTTTTTTTTATAGATAATAAATAATTTTTCTTCTTGATATATTTTTTGGTTAAGTAATTTATATCTATACATAATAATTTTTATGTTTATAAATAAATGACAAGGAAAAATATTGATGAATATAAGAAAATTATAATATTTTATAATTTATTTAAAAAAAATAAACAGCAAAAAAATCAAATTTACAAAATTGTGAAAATTTAAATAGAAAATTATTGATAATAAAAATGAAAATAATAATATTTATTGATTATGCGGAGGAGGGTGAAATTTTCAATTTATACTAATATAAAAAGTCTATTTTTAATTAAGGATTTTTCTTCAATTTTTTAATGAGGGTTAAAAAATTATTTTTAAATTCCAAATTTCCGGTGTCTTTCAGTTACATATATTATAAATTAATTATTTTCAATTAAATAAACCGGAACTTTTCTATAATTTTACACAATTTTCCCTGTTTAAAATAAATTTATTAAAAAAAATACTTAACTTTTTATAAATTTCGAAGTTTTATTTACCAAAAATATAGCAAAAAAAAAAAATACACGATTAAAAAATAAAGTTACTATTAATGAAAATAAAAATCACTAAAAGTACAATATTAATTTAAATTTTTCCATCATGACATTATTTGGTTTATCTCTCATATCACAATTTTTGATTGTATACCATATTACATAAAAAACTTGAAATTCGAAATTATATTAATTATTGAGAAAAAATATATCATTATTGGGATACTTAATGGACGAATTCCATTTGCACATAATGATGTAAATTCAGAATCAGTACCATTTGGACATCTAGATCCACCCCACTCACCAGTTGTATAAATTGGCAAACTCAACCAATCTGTATACGCATAATTACAAGCTATAATAATTGTAGACCAAAGTCCCGTACTAAATGAAACACCTCCACATCCAACAGCATTATTTGAATCAATAACCATTACTGTAAAATGTTCAATTTGTGTCTTACTAAACACCAAAATTAAAAATAAATGAAAATATTTATGGTAAAAAAAATTTAAAAATTATTTAACTTCTTAGGTGGTCTGTGAGTATTAATATAAGACATATCACAATTTTTATACTCCTGAAACCACTCAGTAACAGCATCAATAAATTTATTTTTTGGATTGCTAATATTACCCTGAATCGTATAGAGAAATAAATTTTGTCCAGAATTTCTATAATTTAATGTATTACGACATTCATCATGTTCCATTACACAACGTTTAACATTTAATGATGCCATTTCTTATAATTCTTCAGCCCAATTCATTAATTCCATTTGTTCAGCTGGCTCATATCCCTCTAATTTACCAGATGCAATTAGATTTCGACATTGATTATGTGCTTTAACAATTTTTATTCTATCTTTATTTAATAATAATTGTATCATTTCAGCATTATCTGGACAAGTAAACCAGAATTCCTATAAATGAATTAATAATAATTAACTTATGGTATATAAATAATAAATTTTAATTACTCCATCATTATTGCATTTGATATGTTCACCTTCACATGAAAATAATTCTTTATCGCAATAATCAATATTACCATAAATTAGTAAAAATTCATTTAATAAAATAATTAGATAAATATTTTAATGTTAAACATATTTTAAACAATTCCAATGAAAAATCTTCTTCAAGACTATTTAATTTATTTATAATATTGTTTGTTAATTAATTTAATTTTGTTTGTAAATGAAAATTAGGAAAACAAAAAATATATCGTCAGATTTTTTAATTTTTTTTGAAAATGTTAAATTGATTAAATAAAATTTAATAATTAATTGGCAAAATTTTGAAATTTATAACTTTTTTAAAATTTCAACTAAAAAATATAAAATTAAAATATATTTGTCAAATTATTTAATAATTTCAGTTTACATTAACTTGATGATGGTTAGATTATAAATTAATTTGTTTATGAAATAGCATAATTCCAAAATATTTTCTATATAATTTAAGACAGTTTTTCCTAATAGCCATATTAGATGATTGTATGAAATTTTTAAAATTAAACAATATTTATTGTTGACAAATTGTTTCTGGCAAAATTTTCTCTTATAAAATAAAAGCTTAAATGGATATAAAAAGTTTAAAAGAACATAATATCGATGCCTTCCCGTAAGAATGTATTAAGCGATATTTAATATTTTTGTCGGGTGAAACAAAATCTCAGGCGATAGAATGATTTTATAGATCCATATGACACCATAATACATATTTATTTTGTACATTTCTTTGTTTATAGTTGGGACAGATATATCGATATTGCATTATATGGATCATTAAAATCATTCTATCGCCTGAGATTTTGTTTCACCCGACAAAAATATTAAATGTCGCTTAATACATTCTTGCGGGAAGGCATCAATATAAAAAACATATTTTTTTGCATAAACTATATTTCGAAGGTAATATAGTTTACATACAAAAGTAATTGACAAATATTTTCCTTTTTCATTTTATCTCCATAATTTAATCATTAAACAAAGTCATAATAAAATTATGATGATGATGATGAGTATCGTACCTCAAAAAGACAAAAAAAATCATCATACCTATGCTCTATAGTCTATATCTATACTATACTATATGCATAATAAACCATAAAATAATATTCATAATATGCTACAAAAATTTTCTTATTTCTATTATGCGACCCCTGGTATGATACAGTGTTATATGTATTTTATAATTTAATTTTCGTATTTTTTGTTCAATATAGAAAATTTACGTAACCAAAGAAATAATGTCATTATAAATTGAGGATATGATTATTTATCATTAGTCCATATTTATGGATCCAAGGATTTTGATTTTAAGAATAAGTTCAAATTTATAAAGGATTATAAATTATAATTTGAGAAAAAAGAAATTAAAAATATTAAAATTTATTAATTATTAAGATTAGTGAAATTTAACTGTATAAAATATATTGATTCTTCTCCCTTATTGGGTCAAAGTGGTAAATTAAAATTGGAAAATTAATATTTCTTATAGATTTTACAATTTACTCTGATTTTATAGGAATCATTTTATTCCTTTTTCATCGCGAAACCATTAATTACTACAGTAGTCTATTGTTATCAGCAATATTGAAATTGACCGCAACACGAATTTTACAATTTCTTTAAATTTGCTGTAAAACTTAATTAGTGGCAATTTAAAATGACGTCGATTTCGTTATTTGAAACCAACACTTAAAACAATGCAACTCACAACAATTATAAAAGGACAAATTATTTAGTCAAAATATTTTAATATTGTTGACCATCATCATAAGTGAGACTCTTACCAAAGCCGTATACATATATTAAATACAGCTTTGGTTATATACTAATTATAAGATGAAAAAATATTTAACATTATCAAAATTTTCCAATGAATATTTAGTTCTTTTACTTTTTTTGTTGTTGAAAAATCTTCGAAATTACGATTTTCCATTTTATTGCATATATAGAAATGAAAATAAAAAAAATCTAATCCTGTAATTATATTCTATTCCTTTTATTATTACATTATTCTTTTAAAGCTTTAAAAATAAAGTCAAAATCCAATTTTTCTAATTGCATTTTAAATAGAAATTTAGTGCTATAAGACATAATATTTATAACATATATTTTCTATGTTATATAAGGAAATGAACATAAACTAAAAAGAATTGTATATAAAGACAACAACAACAGAAAAATGGACTATTTCATAAAAAATGGTAAAACAAACTATATTGTATATAACACGATAAGATAATCCAATATGATTTGTAAATGTTTCTCTTTCTTATATAGTATATAAACATACAACCATTATAATAATACTAAAGGGAAAAATTTAATAAGAGGCTTGCAATAAAGTATCATTATGTCACCATAAAAAAGAGTACATAGTTTTCTATTTTTATATATATATATATATATATGTATATTTGTACTTAGATGGCTTTGCAAAAAAAAAAGAAGAAAGGATTTTCATGGTAAACGTTAATCTTTATACATAGTTACAATATAAATAAATGTTAATGTTTGTTTGGAATAAGCAAAGCTTATCTGTTTGCTTTTTTTTTACCATTTTTAAATAGTCTAACAAACTAAAGATTTGGATTTTATAGTGTTTCAATGTAAACTGTCAGTTTTGACGACTATCCTTATGCATACATAATATGGTTGGACAAAATTGATTATCACTTTCTTTGTTGACTTTTACCAATTAGTGTAAATTTTGTTGATTGACTAATGGAATTATTAATGAAATTATTATTATATAAAATTTTCTACAGGAAAATTCAAATTTAAAAAGAAACTTTGAAAGAAATGAGTTGCTTTTATGTTTCAACAAACTTTTAAATTTGTTAAAATATTGAAATCTTAAATATATTTGTTCAAAAAAATTAAAAAGAGAAATGAAAATACTATAAAATGCATTTGTACTTCATAATTTAAATTTGTATTAATTTAAAATTTTATTTTATTTTTTGTTTACAATGCATTTAAAAGGATTTTTAATATAAATTTATACATTATAATAGCAAGTAATAATTGACTATCCTTTCTGCATAAGGAATAAAATTATAGGAGTGCCATAATAATTTTTTTTCACAATTCTTAATATAATTTTTGATAATATTAAATTTTTTTTATTAAATTTATTAAATTTTCAATGTTAAATTTTATATCTTTATTTCGATATTAAAAATATTTCATAAATTCGGTTAAATATCGAAAACCAATTCCAACTTTTAGCATTTCAATAATCATAGAATGTAAATTAGAAATTTCAAATTTATGAAACTTCTAAAAGTATATTACACAATACTATTATGTCAATTTTATTTTATCATTAATTTCATGCTGGCGATTGATTAATATTCGTAACAAAATATTTTAATAGTCAAAATAATAATATAGAAAATGGTAATTCATTAGAAATAGAAGGATTTTATTTTTAATTTTAAGAATTTGTTAGAAAGGATTATGAGAGGTTATTTTAGTAGTTTCCTTATTCTTTGATATCATACTACCAGGCCCAAATTGTATATAACTTACTGTTAAGGGAAATTTTTTCTATTTAAAAAAAGAATCATCATATTCTGAAACCCAAAAGTTTTTAAAAATCCACTAATTAAAATTTTATAAAATCAAAAAAAAAAAAAAGGAGTCTAAAGTAAATAAAATTTACTTTATTCGATCAGAAATAATATTAGATAGAAATACTGTCTTGGTTTTTCACAGGACACTGTCAGTTTTCAACTATGTACATACAATTGGAATTTTTAAGGACAAAATTTAAGCAATTAGGAGTTTTTAATTTATAAATTATTTTTATGGTTAGTAGGGAAATTGTACTGATTGTCATTGTAACAAGGAAATTATATAGGATTACTTTATTGATAGTATAATTAAAATTTTACTTTGAATATGTATTGAGAAGTGGAAAGGTCAGGATTACACCGAATGGAAATTTTCATATAGATAGATATGTATGTATAGTGATTATTGAGTCTTTTAAAATTGAAATAACATCCTTATCAAAATATTTTATATATATTTAATCGAATATGTAGGTGACTATAATCTCCTTTTAAATTATAATAAAATTATTTTTTTTTTTGTTTATCAATTTCCTATAAATAATATTTTACGCTTTTTATTTTCAAAAATTAAAATTAAAAAATTTTCCACAAATTTGTTTGTTTCTTTTTGTATATGTATGTATGTAAATTATTTGGAAATTAAATTATTTATTCACTTATATTAAAATTTTATTTATTCATGTCAATGGATTCCTTATTTTTTTAAAAAAAAGAACCCCTTGAACAAATTAAACAAAAAAAAAAGGAAGAACACATATTTATACATAAAAAAAACAGAAATTTTTTTTTTTGTAAAAATAATCCACCGAAATAAAGGCGCAATACCAATAATAATATTATTATAAGAAGAAAAAAAAAAGGAATTTAAACATAAAAGCATATGCAAATAAAACTTTTCAATAAATTAGATTTTATTTAAAAATATATTTTGGATAAATTTTTAAAATACACAAAGAATTTATGTGAACTTTTCCTTTTTTTTTGCTGCCGAAACCAAACGAACAAAAATAAAAAAAAAAAAATCCTTAATAAAATGTTTTGAAACTTTGAACATGAATAAAATTCAAATAGGCTGTTATTATTTTTTTTTTTTTTAGGTTACCAAGAATATTTTTTTTTTTCTGTGTTTCGTGTATAAATAAATTTCATCTGATTATATTTCAGAACGCGTAACGGACATTAAAACTCATAAAGATTTCAGTATTATTTGCGATCCTTAAGGGTATATGTATATATACATATATAAAAAAATATAATTTACATAAGATTCCCAGGGACATAAAGACTTTAGAAAATTTCGTTGAATCTTTATATACCATATTATATAACCATCATATATACGATTGTAATTTTTTATGCAAAACTTTTACTTAATATTTTAAATGTAATTTTCTTTAAATTTTATATTTATAAAGTAAACACTTTTCTTTATTTTATTTTGTGGTTACATGGTGGTTGTTTTTTTTTTTCGTATGAAGGTTTGTATATATAAAACCACATGGGCGTATTATAAGGATGACTTATATAAATGTGGGGGGAAAAAAGTCCATTTTGTTATATGCTACTTTTTTAATTGACTTGAATTATATATAGATGACAAATTGTTGATTTTATATTGATATTGTATTCTCATACAAAATTATTCTGTGCAACAATCTTTTTGATTTGAAACTTCTGTAATATTTATATTGTCCAAAAACCATATAGGTTTGAAACTTGGATGTTATGTGTTTTTTAGTTTAGTTAATAATTAGTGTTATTTTATTTTGACGACATGTAGTGCTTTGTGTACTTGTTGGTAAGATCTTAGCTAATAATCTTCTATAGCTTTTTCCTGATGATAATATCATATAAATAGTTTAATAGTAAATTGATTAAAATATATTTTTATATAATTTTTGGCCTCTATCTGTTTATTGAATAAATCAGACACTGATTTGAGTAAATATACATTTTATTTCCGAAAAAATCAATATTTAATAAATTGCATTAATTTACTACAATGTTGTTTTTTTTTCCAACATTGTATTATACTTTCGTCATTTTAAATTCTTAGTTATAAAATATACAAAATTAATATGTAAAAAAAAATAAATAAAATTTATATACAAATTTAAATTATTCAATAAAATGACAAAAACCACAAAATCCAATAAAATACTTTTTAATCCGCAGGTGTTAATTGGTATTACATGTTGTTGCCTTTCCAGATTTTGTATTTATATAATTTTTGTTTTTTCTGCTTTTGTATATTTTGTGATTCCATTAATTTGAACCATTATTGTTACAGATTTTTTTTTTTTTATTATTGCAACATTAAAAGAGGTTTACATTTAATTATTAATTTTATGTTGTTTTTGTTTTATAAAAGGATAAAAGATCATACATGTATTATTGATCGTTATCGGTAATATGACCTAATTTTTAACTTGTACTTGAACATATGTCACCAACGATTGTTATAAAACCAAATAGACTACATATTATTTATTGGAAATTGTATCTTTGAAGAGTGGAATATTGAAAAATGGACCAAATTTTTGTATTTTTTTTTTAAATACAGTGAAGTCTAAATGAATTGTGAGAACTGTAAATGACTGATATTATTAAGAAAATGTATTATATTTGAAATATATTGAAGAATATACGAGTAAAATAATGATTCTTTGATTCAAAAACATTATTCAAATTAATTAAAATTGTGGTGAGTATAAAACAAATTTTACTATACTTCAAATTGGAGAAAAAATTAAATTTTACTAATTTTAATAACTTTAAAATTTTATAGTTTACAACCCCTAAAAATATTCATTGGACCAAATAAATAAATTTAACCTTTTATTTTATATATTTCAACCAAATTGATTGAATTTTTAATTTAAAATATTTGATTTCCATAAAAGAAAAACGTCATCACATCAATTAGGTTCTTTGTTTTCCTGTGTTTATTTATTTTTTTTTAGTTTGGTTTGGTTTGGTTTGCTTTTAAATTAACAATGAAGGAAATTCAATTAATTTCCTTCCGAAAAATAAAAAACAAAACCATAAATGTACAATATTTTTATGGTAAACCACAATTCATTTATATATATTAAAAAAAATATTGATTCATTTCCTGAGGATTATGCAAAAAAAATGAAATAAAACATAAAAATTTGAATATGATGATGAATTAATTAATAACACTGAATATTATTTTTCTGTTATTTTTTCCTTCATTTTGTTTAAATAACATTTAAAAAAAAAACCATTTTTCTCAACATTTTATTTCTGCCAAAAAATATATTTTACAAACATATTTCCTTATATACAAATTATTTTATGGTAATAATGATAACAATGAATTAATATGAATTGCTAAAAATCTTTGTTCATCCATTGCACCAATAATAATTTGTGCTTTTCTATCATTTGTAACAGTTACTGTTTTACCAGTACATTTTTTATTACATGGATCTGATGTATCTATATAACCAGTAACAACATCACAATAAATACCAGGTGGTATACATACATCTAATTCTAAATTTAAATCAACTGTACCAGTATTAAATGCAATAAAACCTTTTTTACCACGACAAAAACTAGCATGTCCATTATCATTACCCCACCATGATTCAATTGGTTCACCCTTGACAATATTTGCAAAATTAACCATTTCTGGTATACCTTTCCAACGATGTTCACAACGCCAATTTAATGTACATAATTCACCATTTGGTGATGGATCTATAATATTTTCATTTTCATCCATTGGTGGTCCTTCAGATATTGTTTTATATGCATATGAACTAATCATTTTTGGTATACCATATGGATATGATAACATAAATGCTGTAACCATTTTAAATTGTATTGGTTCACGGTATGTTACTTGATCAAATGATCTTTGACTATCATGATTATCATTATCAGCAATTGCTAAATCACTATTTACCATACCCCATTTTTCACCTAAATCATAATAATTTTTTAATGGATATATGCCACGCATTGCACGTGTTAAAAAAAATGCAAAACTAAATTCAATAATACGTCCTAAATCTGTATAATCTTCTTTCCATGTATGTGCTTCTTGATATATAAATGGTCTTGTATTTGATGGAAATTGATATTTTGTATTTAAATTATTTAATCGACTATAAATAACCTATAGTAAAAAATTGGAAAATTATTTAATATCTAAATACAATTAATATAATTATAATAATTACCTTTAAATCAGCTGGATCCATAAATGATGCAGCATCAATACGAAAACCAGCTACACCTAAATGTAATAAATAATTTAACATAATTACAAGTTGTATTCGAACATTTGGTTTTGATTGATCTAAATCTGGTAATGTTAATAATTCACATGTACGATATTGTGTTTTATTATTCCAATCTTCTACATAACATTGTTGATGAAAATCAAATACTGTATATGGTACAGCTGGATATAAACGAAATTGTGGTACAGCTAATGAACCACCTTTACCTTTAATTACTAATGTATCACCAACATCACTCATATGATTTGGTATTACATCAACTATTATACGTATACCAGATTTTGTACAACGTTTAATCATATCACGAAAATCTAATTCGGTACCAAGTCGTGTATTTATTATATATGATATTGGTTGATATATTTCATACCATGGTCGATTACGTATAATACGATTTTCATGTACTGGTGATGTTTGTACAGCTGCATATCCTTTTGGTCCCAAAAATGTTTCACATTCACGGGCAATAGCCTTAAATGGCCATTGAAATAATTGTACAATACCAGTCCGTCCTGGGAAAAATGATGGTGTATGGTATGGTGTATAAATACATAAAACACAATTTATATAAATTAAAAATATTAAGCAAAATTTTAAATTCATTTTTCGTATATTATTACAACCATTTAACAATAATACACAATTTTAAAAAAGAAACTGTGAAACGTTTTGATGGGAAATTGAGCTTTTATAGTAAAATAAATTTTTTTTTGGAAAAAAAAAATTGTTAAGTAACAGATGTTGTTGCACTGTAAAAATATAATATTCTATAATTAATAGAAAAAATAATAACATTTATTGATATGTTTAAGCAAAATAATTAATAATTAGTATAAATTTGTTTAATTGTTGACCTAGAAGTATAATATATTAGCATAATTATTTTAATTTTCATATAAACAAAATTTACAATTGAATAAAAAATTAATAGGAGTAATATATTTTTTTTAAAAAATATTTGAATAAGTAAATTTTGATAATTAGTAAACAAGATAATATTTATAAACTAAAAATAAACCGTAAATATTATTTTGGGAAATAATTGCAATTTATTAATAATTTCGTAATTTTCAAATAAATCAAAAATAAATATTCGAAATATTTAATTTGAATAATATAATTATGTACTAAAAATTATTTTTGCTATAGTTAAAAAGTAGATATAACTTAATTTTCTAGTCAGATAAGTAACGAATTTACAAGCAGTAAAGTGCACCAAATCTTGATTTAAACACTCATAAATTTCAGTTTAAAGTATCACATTAATTTACAAATTAAATCACTGTTTTTAAGCTTGATTATCGGTAAAGGTCATATCCCGAATCTACTAATATTTGAGCATTTACATTCATAAATAATCTTACGTTGACAATTTTCCTTCTCGTTTTATTTATGTCAGAGACCTTTAAGTGTAATACTGGTTCATTATTTGAATAATTTAAAATTCTATGAAGAATTTTATAACTTTCGTTTATAAAAGAGTCTGAACTGATCCTCCAAAGGACAATATAAATTAAATGAAAGAATTAAATCCATAATTCAAAAAATTCAATAAAAATTTGTACACTGCAAATCTCTTTAAATATTTTTATTGCAATAAAAGTTTATTAGAATTTAAATATTTAAAATTATTTTAAAAAAATATATAAAATTTATCGTTTTTTTTAAATATAATTAATCACCTCACCTCTAAACTGAAAAACCAAGTTCTTCTCTCCATTTCAAAATAAAAAAAAATACTTTAAAGACCAAATTAAATTTTAGAAATTATAAAAAAAAGGAACTAACAATTTATGACCCAAAAAATTGTACCAAAAATACAAAAAACGGGAAAAAATAAAAATGATATTAAATTTGATTTTGTGACAGTTCATAAAAATGTATAAAAAAAAAACCTTTCACCATACCACAACACACAATCCAATGACCAAATTCAAAACACCAGACCCCACAAAACAAAAAAAATCGTGTGAAATGTGGAAACGCAATTTTAATGCATTATTTTTTGGTATTTAATATTAATATTATGGTATTATAAATATTAAGTACTTAAACTTTTCTCTTTCAAACCATTTTTTTTTTGCAAAGTTATCGTAATAATAAATATGATGAAAAATAACAAATTTTACTAAATTTCCCTAAAGAGTCATTTTAGGCCATTTACAATCTATCTTAGCGCAATTCAAATGTCTTCAAAGTAATGAATCAACCGCAAATATACCAGAAAGAGAATAAGTATAAAAAAAATTATATTAGAACGATGCCAGGGCATCAAATTACATTTATAATGTTATAATGAAAATAAAAAGATCCCCCAAGAAGGAATACAAAAAAAAAAAAGAAACAAAAAAAAAATAGCAACCAACAAGAAATAAAAGTTATATTATCATTTTTTATATCCTTCGCAAATAATTTTATTGAGCATGAGATCAACTTAAAAAATAAAGTAATAAAAAAAAATATATTTTCCATTTTCAGGTAGTTAATTTTCTTGATTTTCTTGTTTATAGAAAGAAAAGACGACGAAAAAAAAAAAACGAAATTGGTGGAAAAGTTTTAATGATCAATTAATTTTATTTTATTTTTTCACTGTAGAAAATTATTTAATTTATTTATTATTATATTTTTTCTTTTTTGGAGAAATCACAAAAATAAAAAATTATTTTTTTATTAGAATTAGTTAAGACAGAAAATTAGGATTTTATATTTTTGCTAAAAAATTTGATTTTTCTTGTTTTTTTTTTTTTGCAATCTATAAAAAAGCTTTTAAAAATATTTTATAGAGTAAAATTATATAAAATTCAATAATTTTGATTGATTTTAGTAATTTTGTTAAAATGCATTTCGGGAAAATTAGTAAAAAAAAAAGTTATTTGCTTTATATAGAGTTGACCTAGATTAGAGAATCAAAGCATTGAACATTTATTGTAAAATTATTTATGATCGATGGAACTTTGTAACTTTTAGCAAAGACATAATTTTTTTTTTTTTGGAAAATATTTTTGCTACGATATATTTTTATTTATTTATTTTGAAATTTACTTAATTTAATTGAAAAGTTATTTGTATGTTTATGAACTAGAAATAATCATTAAATTTAAATTTATGTAGAATTTTACTTACTAATATAATAAATCATATTTATAGCAAATTTGAATTGATGAATTAATTCCAAGTGAAAGATTAAATTCTAAAAAAGTCGAAAAAAGTACCATTTCAATTTAATATGAATTTAGTATCAATTTTCTAAATATTATAAATCATTAATGAATGAACTACCAATAGTCATTTAGTCATACCAAAGATAATTTACATAAATAAATTATTTACGTAAATTATAGTTGATGTTCAAGGAAATATCATCCACTAAAGTCCCAATTTCTGGTAATAAACTTAATAAATGAACCGAGATCTAAAATTGGAATTGAATTGGGTTCCACAAATTTAATGTATATATTTGCATAGAAATAAATTATTGTTAATTATAATAAATTAATTTCAAATAAAATGAGTTAACTTTCAAAGTAAAGGACGAAAATACTTAAATGTCATTCTGCCCATAAGACTCTTATAAACCTGGCTAGTTTTGAAAATTTCTTGAAAATACCAAAATCTCCGGAAAATTAACTAATTTCTAATCTTTATTTGTTGAGAAAGGAAACAGGAGTATAAGTCTTGATAATTTTAAAATGTAATATGTATTTTGATTAGAATATTTTATCAAATTGAGCTCAATATTCCTATTATTTATATCATTTAAAATTTCTTGTAAATTTGAAATTTTTAATTTAAAACTAAATCAATTTATTAATAAAACTAAATCTAATAATTTTTTAGGACACAAAATTCCTTCACAATATGACAAATAAATATATATTTAAAATATCCACATAAAAATTTCATAAAAATGAATTCGGCAATAATGAAAATATTTTGAAAATTTTCGAAATTTTTTTCAAATAAAATTTGAATTATGAAATATTAATATTTGAAGACTTCATTCCACACAAAAACCATTTCTCTAATCTCTTAAATTTTAATTATTAATAAAAAAATCCTTTTTTCTCATCATAAATTAATAAAAAAATAATAAAAAAAAAATATCCTTGGTTCATTTTAATATTTCATTATATTTACTATACGAAAAAAAAAAATTCACCCTTCAAAATTACCAAAAAATATTTTTAAGAAAAAAATGATTAAAATAATTTTTTTTTTTAATTTCATAATAAATTTAAATATTTTTTTTTATTTTTAAACGTATACGTGAGAAATTATTATTATTATGACATCATAGTACATTAAAAATTTCTACTGACTTCCTTTACTTTTTAAACTTTACTTACTTATTTTTGAATTTTTCTGTTGTGTATAATAATAACAGAAATATTTTAAGGATATTTTTTTTTGTGTGTATATTAATCACAAGGAAATTTAATTAAAAAAATTGGAAAATAAATCAACACGTATTCAAATAATTTCATTTTATAATTTGAAAAAAAAAAAAAAAAAATTATAAAAATCATAAAAATTTCTTCCTTATTTTTTTTTTAATGTCATTTCCGAATTTTCATTTTTGTTTGATTATAAACATTTTTGTTGTTTTTTTTTTTTTGTGATGTGCTCAACAATGATGATGATTCTTTTAATATTGTTGTTATTGTTTTTTACACCCTATAATAATATACAAAAAGTCCTTATATATAGGACTTAATATACATATTCGTTAAATCCGTATAGAATGATCCGTAACGAATACTATTATTATTAGCATTTTGGTGGATGCTGCTGAGTCAGACTGGCACGTGCTTTTACCATTTAGGAGAAATCATTTCTTTCCGTTTTTTTTATACTATAACCAAATCCGAAATATTTTTAAAATGTATAAAATTTTAGTTTGTATTTGTTTGATATTGAAAAAAATATGGAAATTTTTGTTATTGTATTATACAAATTATTATTATAATTGAGAAATTATGGGGGGTTGTTAAAAGTTCAAGTTTGAAATATCAAATATGATGAAAAGTAATTAAGAAAACTATTCATTTTCTATTAAACAGCTGCTGCTCAATTGCAGCAAATTGACTATACGAGATTTTAAAATGTTGGACAGAAATTCATTTTGAAATCAAGAAAAATGGTTGAAAATGGTTTATAAGATGTTCATTGCTAGCAAATATCTATTAAATTGTTGGAAGTACTATATAAGATCCTTTAACAACCATAAAAATAATATTCTTCTGGAACAAAAATCAATTATGACACGATTGATTACCCCCACCAGTGTAAAATTTATTTCTTACCTAAAAAGTTTTTTACTGCCTTCATTAAATCTGATACAGGTGTGTGCTATTTAACCTATAAAATTCTATTTCGAGCTATCTACAATTGAAACTAATTTCTCGATAATGACAAATCTAGAATTTCTGTTCTAGTTAGCAAAAATTATTCAATTATATTCATTTTAGCACAAATTTTTATAAATTAATTTAAAAAACAAACTAATAAAAAAAAAATATCAACCCTCAAAACCAAAAAAAAATTATGTGTATAATTTTACTATAATATATTTTATTTATATATATAAAAATGTATACTTATCTTCCCCCATGGATGAGGTTGTCAAGACACAATTGCAACAATTTATTTCTATACATTTAAACATTTTGAAATGCGTAAATAATGAAATCAGAATTATATTATGTACAATTCTTATATATATTTAACCATTAATGTTAACGCATCCCTATACATTATATCCAAATGTTTGTCATTCATCTAACATTTTTTATATTTTTGTTGGAATGGTATACACACTTTGTATAATATTTTCATTTCTTTTGCATTCAAGACTTGTTTTTAGCTGCCGGGTATTAAAAAGTCAATCGAAATGAAATCACTTATTAGGGGGAAATTTATTTTATAACAAATGTTTTTTTTTTTTTTTACATAGAATAATATAAATAATAATGATGATGATGATGATTCGTCTCATCCTCTGGTAAATATTGTTTTAAATCCAGTAAAGCAGAAATTTTTTTTATATATATTCATTCATAGAGGGTTGAAAAAAAGGGGGACGCACAGTATAAACGTCCTACAAAAAATTTGTTTTAGAAAATATAATAAATAAATATATATTTACCAGACACTTGTCGTTTTTACGGAAAAGGTTCATGAACTGATGGATGCATAATAATAGGACGAAATTGGTATTTTGTATACTTATTTTGGATAAAATGAAATTGCGTATATAATAATAATGTAATTTTATGCACATCATGAACAAAATTTTTATACTCTCTTTTTGGAATAATTAAATCAAAATGAAATCTATTGAATTTACAATTAAATTTTGTAAAATTATTTTTATTCTTTTCTATGTTGTTCTTTTTGTGAGGGAGGCCAATGTTGTATATACAACATAGAAAATAAATTTTCCATTTATTTTAATTTATTTATTTTGAAATTGAATTTTACATATAATTATTTTATTTTTTTTGTAATAGAATTTTGTTTGATTGAGGAGGAAATTATTATTCTTGGAGTTGAAATTTTAGTCATGTTAAAATAATCATTTAAGGTATTTTTATATTATGGTGGTGTATAACATTAATTTGAGTAAGTAATATTCAATTATGGTAAATTTAAATTTTTACATTTAATGTCTTTTTTTTTTTTTTTGAATTTATGTTATTAACGTTTTAGGATAATTTTAAAAATGTGTTTAAAATTCTAAATTGCTGGCACCCTTTCCTGTGTTATTACAATAATAGATTTAGTCTGTAATTTTATTTCTTATCATTATTTAATGTCTCTAATTTTTCCTGTGAGTACTTTTTAGTGCTGAGCTGGAATCGTAGCTCGATAATATTTCTGAAAGTCGCCAAGTTTTAAAATTAATTCTGGGATGTAAGAGATTGATTTTATCATTGAAAATTCCATTTTATTGATTTAGCTATAATACTGAATGATTGCTAGCAGTTCAGTATGCAGGCAAACTTCATTAAAATTATAATTCCAAATCTATAATAAATCGGTTTTTTAGGATTCACTTTGCGTCTTTAGATCAAAGCTTACCTTAAATTTTGAACAAAAATCTTAAATTTTCAATATTCTTAATTCCATGCCTGTTCCTCTGGTAATACAATTTCATTTTTGTTCCATTTTTACCTAATAACATATTATTAATCATTTGTATTAATGACCTATAATAAAACTTTTTCCAATCGAAGCAAAAACTTTCTAGACAAAATTTATTAAATTAAAAAAAAAAAAGAATATTCACATTAAAATCTACAAAAATAGTTTTTGTAGAACTAAAAATCAAATTTATTTCAAGAAAATTCCAATTTTTTTTCTTTGTTTTCTCACTATATCAAATTTCAAATTCAAAAATTCAAGGATATCAAATATACAAAAAAGGATATCAAATTTATACTGTATTTGGTTTAAGGGTAAGAAAAAAAAAAGAAAACTATAAAAGCATATAAATTACAATTGACTAATTTATCATGTTTTGGTCAATACATAAGAAAAACTGAAAAGGATTTTGTTTTTTTTTTGTGTTGGCTTCTAAGTTGTATTTGTAGTTAAAAATTTACCAGATTTCTTAAAATATTGCTTCCAGTGTAATGACGAAATTATTTAAATTTCATTTTTCGATAAAAAAAAATAACAAACCAAACACAAAATCATTGTGTTCAATATTATAAGAGGAGTCTTAAAATTTATCTATTCAATTTTTTATACTCTTTTATACTTTTACTAAGGACGAAAAAGGAAAAAAAGAAAACAGAAAGAAAATATGCAGAACAAATTGGTTACTGTTTTACATTATGCTTCAATAGTTTTTTTAAGGTTTTCCATTTTTTTTCCAGAAAATCCATTTATGATGTTATCCAAAAGAAACACACACAGTCTGTAATGTCTGTATAGTATGGTAAAAATGGTTCATATCAATTTCTAATATCCCAAAACAAAACAGATCTTCTATTCTATATCCTTAAAATATATGTATGTAAAGAGTTTTAATGCACGTGCAATTTTTAAGGGTAACAATTTGTTTTTTTAAATTTAAAAAAGGGACAGGAATGAATCTCATCTGAAAAATCAACAAAAATAAAATAAATGAGGTAAAAAATAATAATAATATGTTACGCTTAAGGGCCAGAAAAAATAGAGAATGCAAAATGCAAAATGAAAAATATATTTTTATATTATGTAAAAGCATAAAAACATAAACAAAAAAAAAATATTTAGAAAATGAAAATTATTCATTTTTGTTTTAGTTATAACATTAATATTAAAAAAACGAAACATGCTTGAATAAAACTTGAATAAATAATAGTTTACAGATCAATTTATAACTTTAAGAGGAAAATTCAAATGCTTAAGGGTTAAATATGGTACGTTTATTTGTTTTTTTTTTTTAAACAATATTATTTATAATCAAAAAATAACAAAAATATCCTTTTTTTGTTTTGAAATTTGTTTGATTATTTTGATAGTTTTGAGAGACAAATTTGAGATAATAATTTTTTTTTTTGCAGGAGTCTAGAAAATTAAAGGAAATTGATTTTAATTATAAATTATATTTCTGGTTTTTACTCGGAGTAATAGTCAGTATAGTAAATTGAATTCTTTCTTTCTTGCAACATGAAAATTTATTATAGTTTTCAATTTTAATAATCCTTTCTTTCTAAATTTACTAATTAAGTCAGGACTTAACATTCAAAATGAAGTCATAAAAAATTCTTTCGGCCCCAGCAAATATCCTCACTATACAATATTTATAAATTTATGCAAATCACATTTCATATAGTTTAATCAAATTTCTACAAAAGTGTGACAAAATTTATTCGGTTTACGATAAATGGCCACAAAGTACTTTATTTAATAAAATATAAAATTTCACCCTTAAACATTTCTTCTTTTTTTTTAAATTAGAAAATTGTTTAATATAAATTTCACTCTTGTCACATTTCGGAAAAAAGCAACAACAATAAGTTTCAACATGCATTTAGAATTTCATCTAGCAAAAAAGTTGAAAAAAAGGACTGTCATCAATAAATTTTTCATTCCACAATTTTTAAAACTGAAATTTATATAAATTCTAACGAAAAAAAAAATTGTAACCAAAAAAAAAATTCAATTTAGTAAAAAGATGAGCAATGATTTCGTCGCCCGGAAAAATGCAATTTAGGCAATCAACGAAACACTTGCGCTCATCCTTTTTTGTTTTTTAGTTTATTTTACTATAATGTGAATAATCCCAGTTGTGTCCTCATTTAGTATTCCCTAAGGGGATTTGTCAATGTTCAACTTACCGAAATTTTATATAAATATTTTTTTACAAGGATAATGTTATATTTTCAGGATATTATTTAATCACATAGAATAATACTATATGTGTATATATCATCATAGTAAATTGATGTGTGCGGTTAAATATGATGAATTTTAGTAGTGGAAATGGTAAATGAAGGATGAGAAGAGAAATTTACTATATAGAGGAATTATATATCCTGCGGCTTTTTATTCCTCTACCCCGATTTTTTTTGTTTTAATTTGAAATAAGATCTTCAATATTTTTTTTTTGTATGTATAGTTTCTTTTTTTTATCTATTTGATATTTGAAAATTAAATAATAATAATAATAAATATCATATTCAATCTTAACAATAGGAAAAATATTATTCAATCGAATAAAATAAATAGAGTAGATTTTTTAAAAGAAAATAGGGTGGAAAATTAAATGTATATAAATATCTATGAATTTTTTTGGTTGCAAAGATATGAAGGGTAAAAAATATGATTTTTGATTTATATTTTCAATAATATATCTTTATGAGATTGAATAAATTTTGACGGTTTCTTTTTTGTTTGCTACAAAATAAAATGAAGGGTAATTTTATTTAAAAAAAATATCTACAAATTTTATAAGTAATCTACAAATTTTATATGTAAAATTTCAATTTTTCTATATTTTGATACATAAATAAATTATTCTTTTGTTTCCAATAAAGTTGAATTTTTGTCAGATTATTGAAATTTACTAAAATATTACCAATAATATCGAAATTTAATTATGATCTGATACTCAAGATATGCTAAAATATTTGGTATATTTTTTAACCCTGAATCCCATCGGAATAATCGAAAAAAGCTCATAAATATTTTCATCCTTATAATTAGTAATTTAATTCCTAGTCTTTTTCTACTGAATATTTCCAATTTATGAAATTTAAGCCTAGAAAAGTCATTACCAAAAAATATATAATTATGTTTTGTTTTAAAAACCTTAAATGTTCAATATTATTGCATTTATTTTGAATATATATAATATTGTGTTAAAATGTAAACCTTGAGCACTTAAGAGGCATCGCTATATTGAACTTAATTTTAAACTTTGTGTTTGATTTTAAATTTATATTTTGTAAACAAAATTATTAAAAAAAAATTGGTGTAAAATAATTTTTAAGACGATTTGGAATGTTAAAATTAATTATTATGATTTTAAAAATATGGCAAAGAACTTATGACACTTTAAACCTTTTTAGACCAACCACAGGCTATTAGGGCATTTTGTAAGCGTATTATAAAAATAATATAAAGAAAATACAACATAATTTTCTAATTGGATTAGTTAGAATGAATATTAGTTTCTTATTTTTATGGAGTATACACGATATTTAAAATTCCTCTTAGCAAAAAATAATAATATATAAATTGAAGGAATTGCATATATTTAGGTGTTGTGTATAATTAACAATTTACGATCAGTACAGATTCAAACCAAAATGCAAGTTGATTAGAATTTTATTTGTATCGAAAAGTTTGAGTTGAGTTTAATTCTGATCATTGTGATCGTTTCAAACAAATGTGATCGTTTCAAACACGGTTTGATATATAAAAATACGATCGTTGGAACCACGGTCTGTAAGACAAATGCGATCGTTGATTGATTCCAAATAATTACAGAAAATACTAAATTATTTGAACAAATTAAATTAAAAATAATTTTGTACAGAATTTAATTTAAATTAAACTGAAGCTTTAACTTGTTATATAACACAAATCAATTACGTATTTATTTTTATACTTTTAATCAAATTTTTATATTAGTACGTTTTATGGAAAATAAAATCATTTGATAAGTTTTTTTTTTTTTGAAATTTAATTATAAAAATCTTTTAATATAAATCAAATTATGGCAAAATAATTTTATATAATAATTTTTTTTTAAATAATATTTAATTGTTTTCTTCTTTCTTTCTAAATGTAAACTTAGAAATCTCTTTATCTCAATTATTATAAATATTTCGTATATACTTTCTTAAACATTTTTAACATTTTCTAAATTGAAACAGATACAAATTTTTTTTTACATAGATTTCAATCCAGAATTTTCTTCAGACCTTTAAACTTTACTACACCAGAGGAAAGCAATTTTAAATTTCTTAAAATTGTATACCGTATTTCCCTTTAATTTAAAGGATGAGAAATTCAAAAACAAAATCAAAATAATAGAAATTCCAAAAATTACCTTAAACATAATATTTTATATAAAAGATTCTTCTGAACATTTATAATTAAAAAAAAAATTAATTTAATTTAATTTATTTTTAAATTATTAGAAACTTCTATAAATTTTCTATTTCATGGTAAAAATTTTATATTTTTCAAAATTTTCTCAGTCATATTAAGAAATTCTTTTTCAATGTTTTTTAAAATTAATTATTATAAGATTTATTAGAAAATTCTTTTTCCAAACATTTTTGTCACAGTATCTTTCTTCATTGTCCATTTATCTTCGATATATAAATTAAAAAGAAAATTCTATTAGAAAAATATTATAAAAATGATGTTTTTCATTTGAAATGGATGATAATTTTTCTCATAGAATGAAAAATATATATTTTTTTGTAGACAGTTAAATACATCCTTTACAAATTATCTGTAAAAGGATATGAAAATGCCCCTCAATTTTTTAAACTCCGGTAGTATTTAATTTTAATCTTCATTTAAATTTCCGTCTTCTATCTGCTTTTTTTTCTGTGATGCATTTTTCCATTTTGAAAATTTGTATACTATATAATTTCCTTTTTGAATTTCTGTAGAAAATTTTTTATTAAATTAAATAATGAGAAAAATAGAAAAATTTATTTATTGTAATAATTTTAATAATTTTCTTTCTGTTTATAAGAAAAAAATAATAATGTTGACTTTGAATATTATGAATGGAAATTGTAATATATTACTTTTATCATTAATAGAAAAATACTATATATGGGGACTAAAAGCCACTGGGTATGGACTACGAGTGTCGCATGGACACGTATACGGTTTTGAATTAAAGGTAATTAAAATACCTACATTTGCAAATAGTATACGTATACATCGTAATCAGTATTGCTATACTCATCATCATCTCATACTTACTTTCATCATTAATAATATTACATATATGAAAATTTTTAGAATTATAAGATAAAATAATTTAAATTTTCATTTTAAGAAATCTTGATGAAATGAAAATTATTTGTAAAAATACATATATAATTTCTTAATTTTAATTTGATAAAAATATACGTATGAGACACAAGCAACATGTTGTGGTATAAATAATATTAACATGTTGCATTTGATGGTCATGTTGCCCAGAAATATTTATACATAGTATAGAAATGTGTACAAATATTAAATTTATTATTGAATAATATCTATATTATTTATTTTTATTACATTATTTAGAATTACTAACCATAAATTTAATAATTTTCTTAATATTTGTATATCCACAAAAAATTGTGTACAAATTTTATGTAGTTTTATGTAACTAAGTACAAACCAAGTTAAAATTTTCTAAAATATAAATATTATTATATATATGAATATTATTTCATTACACTCAAATTTAAATTATTTTACATTTTAAATATTTATTATTAATATGTATTATATTACATAAATATTCTTGGATTTTCTTTCAGATGAGAAATCATTTTGGAATCAAATATTTTTACTATATGTATCAATAAAAATGTGAGTATTTATGTAATTTATTATTTAGTTATTTAAATATTTATAATATAAATTTTCTTGTAAATATTTTCTCATTTATATTAAAATTTAAAAACTTTAAATTTTAATATACGCAATTTTTCTTAAATTGATGAAATTAATTAGTAAAATTCTCTATTTAAATTTAAAATTTATTGAAAAAAATCATTAAATTTGTAATAAAATATATTATTTAGGAGCAAAGTAATTTCAATCCTTAATCTAATTCTGAAATTTAATATTTTTCCAAGTCCAGAATTGAGATAATTTATTTAAATATTTCATATAAACTTTAATATATTTAGTCCTTTTATATTTTCATTTATGGTAGAATATGTCAATATTGTATATCCATAAAATAAGGTCAAATCATTTCCATTCTATATATATTGTCAAAAATAAATATTACTTTCATTTAATAGCCTACAGCTCTCACTTCCTCAACACACAAATTTGTTTTTTTTTTATTTTCCAATATTTCATTTTAAATTTAATACGCACCAGAAAAAAAAATATACTCCTATATAATAATTATTTATATAATAATGAAAATTATTTCTCGGAAAAATCTATTTCCGGTAATAAAATCAAATTTCCTTTTCAAATTATTATATAGATAAAATAAAAAAATTTAAACAACATAAAAAAATATGTTATATACATACATACTTTAAACATGAAAATATCAAAAAATTTAAAGCTTTTTATTTTCTCATCATTTTTTTTTTTGGAAAATTATTATTTCATCTTAATTTTCTTATTTTTATATTATATTAAATTTCTCTTTTTATGTTTGTAAATTTTCGAACAACAAAAAAAAAACAAGATATCTGCGTCTTTTATATTACAAAAAAAAAAAGGAAAATTATATATAATTTCAAAATAAATTTCCCTCCTTGTATATTGGATGTCCTTTTACACCATTTAATTCTTTATCTTTCAAAAGCACCTGCTGGTTAAAGCTCAGTAGACATGAGTTAGCATCTGGTATCTATCTAAAATTTATATATAAGTTCTGTTTATTCTTAGTAATATCTGGAAAATATATATATATATGGTATAGAAATAAGATTAATGGGTGGGGGGGAAGCCTTAAATATTTTCGAGCAAAAAAAAAAACATAAGATAACAAGGAAGAAGATCAAGAAAAAAATAAAATAAAATAAAATATTTCGTATTGAAAAAATTGATATTAAGTACAAAAACATTTTCAAGGTAATGAAAAATGAAGTATAAATTTTCAGAAAATTTATTTATTTCTATATCATCTATTTTTGTATAAAGGATTTTTTTTTAACGTACAGTAAGAATCCTTATTATTTGTCGGTTTATTCGTCTCTGTTCCACTCCAAAAAATATGTAAATTATTTTTTATTATGTTAATTATACATATTCATAAAAATTTATGTTAGACTATTTATAATCCACTGTAAATATTGTAAAATTTCGAATAAGATGAATTTTAAAATTCATCCACTAGGTGGCTGTACATATAGTTATCCTTTACCAAAATAAATAAATTTGTAATTTTGTCAACCAAAATTTGAATTCAATATAGTAATATTTCCAAACTAAAATTGATTAAGGATATATTGTTCGAAAGGATAATAAATATTACAAATAAAATAGAATTTTCTGTAGAAATATAATGTGGCCACCAGAGTGTGCTGCATTCCAAAATTTATTTATCTTTTTTCTAAACAATTGATTATAGTCTCTGATACATGATCAAGAAAAATTAATTTTACATAGTTTTGTTTCTTTATAAAATCAGTTTTTGTTGACAATGTTAGGATGTTTGCCAGCAGAGGGCGTCGCATAGTAAAATATACTATAATAATTGAAACTATTGTATTTTTTTGGTGAAAAGTTTATAAAAAAATTATCATTTTGTTTGTTATAATTAAATTTTAATATTATTACTCTTAGGAATCACGCAATTTTTATGTATATTTGAAACTACTATACACTCCTTTAGCTGCGCTTTTTTTTTAAATATTTTTATTTCTGTCCCATGCCATAATTTTCTTTAAATTATTATATATGTATTATATTTTTTTGAAGTTTCCTACATCTATAAAAAAAAAAGCTGTAGGCATACGTTTTCATTTTTGTTGCTGTTGTTATTATTTTATAAGGATTTCCCAAATAATATTTTCCAATTTATTTCCAATATTATGTTTACTGACAACACAAGAGTGAAGTGTGTAGAGTTCAAATGTTGTTTTTTTATATTTTTCTTGTGATGATATTATATTTTTATAAGTATTTATGCTTTATAAAAATGATTTTTGAGAATATTGAATTTATGAAACCTAAAAAGAAAATAATAATAATAACAAATATTTTCAAACAGATAAATAAAATTTTTTTTAGGGAGTTTAAGGTTTTGGAAATAATTTTAATATATTTTCCGTAACAGCAAAGAGGGAAAAATACGAAACACATATAACAGTTTTTCGATAGTAGATTATCTATAAAGAAAAATTACTGTCATCAGATGATTTATTACACAAATCACCAGTAAGAAAACTTTAAGGGAAGTTTTCTTTCTTTTTTTTTTTTAATAATTTTTGTCGTATAGCATTTTTTTCTTATGGGTATTTTGTTTATTTGTTATCCTTGAATAGATACCACCTTTAACATTATTTTTATTATCGAAAAAGTACATATAATATTTTTATACGTAGGATATATATATATATATTAATTTTGGGTTGAAATCAATTTAATGCATGACAAAATTTCAGTACGTAAACAAACATAATTTTTCAAGTAAAATAAGTAAAAAATGTTTATAAAATTTTTAGCTTTAGATTTTTAGTATATAAATGGTTACAGTGAATATATTATAAATAATATTTTGTAAATTTTTTTTGAAGGATTTTAATGGATTTGAAAATTATTCACGAATTTTTCCAGATAAACGCAACTAAAAGAAATTTTTACGAAAGTCCTCTGTGATAGTGGAATATAAATGAATTACTTATAAATATTGAGCTATAATGTCTTAGTGAAGGTTCAAATATTTTATAGATTTCTTATTTTTGTTTTAAATATAGATTTATTATCTTAGCGACTGTGACTTTATAAAGGATTTTTTTTTTCGTAATTTTCAATTTTAATAAATTTTAATAAATTTCTAATTGCGTCTGTTTTTTTATTGAAATTCCTAAATGGCATGGGAAATTAAAAAATAATTAAATAGAAATTCCAAGAAAATTTACAATCTTAAGGTAATATTTTCTAAAACCAAAGTTAGAATCTAATTTTTCACTTTATATATATAAATAATTTTCTCAGTGGTTATTAGTAAATTCTTTCTTATAATTTCCAATTTCTTTATAAGATGTTTAAAAAAAATTCTTTCATTTTAACTTTTTGCCTGGTTTTATAAAGTTCCGGTGTATATAGCGACCGGTTATTTGCAGGCATCAGTTCTAATTTTCCACAATTTTTCATTTTTCGAAAACGGTTTGATAAATTACTCACTTTGAATTTCATTTACAATTTTGTATTATAGACTATTTTCTATTATTCGACTACCAATGATACTAAAACAGGCATAGACTGCAGTAGATTTACATTTCTTTGCCACAGTTCTATTCAACCCTGAGCTCTTTATTATCATTACAATTTAAAAATGAAATGATTAACGAATTAAAATCATTTAATTTTTAATTTGATTTGAAGAAATTTACAAAATTTTTCCTAATTCCAAATTGGATAAAATCATAATTTTTAAAAATTTATTTATATAATAAAAAAAACAAATCTTCATATTGCGAAAACATTTTGATTTTTCCTTCTACAATTTCTATTCATAATTTAATTACTTAATTTTATTTACTTTATTGTTCCATAAAAAATATTCTTTATCTCTTTTTTATATCAAAAACCACTTAAACTTATCCAAAAAAAAACATATTTTTCATACTTTCATCTTAAAATTGAATTTTAATTATAAAAAAAAATTCTTTTCTTTTATACAATTAAAAATCATAAAAAAAGCATAAATATCTTTAAAAAAAAATATATATTATTAATTAGTCGATAAGAGAAAAAAAAATATATAATGGAAAATTCTAATAAAATTCTTTTTTTTTTAAAAGAAAAAAACATATTCGAAATTAATAAAAGACCAAAACCTCTGCAACATTTTTATTCAATTTTACTTCCAAACATAAAATTTATACAAAATTTACGAATAAAAAAAAAACAAAACTGGTCAATAAATCCGTTACATGACCTCAAATGTTAATAAAATATTATGAAGAAAAAAAAAAAAATATTAACAATTTTGTAATCAAAAAAATATTATAAACAACCCACAAGTAAAGCCCGCACTACTTATAAAATGCAACCAACTCACCAGTCTTTAGCAGCAACAAAATTATTGAATAAACATTAAAAAAAAAAAAAGAAAAACAACTCCAACAACTTCTGGTCTGGTCCAGCAGCATAACAAACCAAAAAGTTTATAAGAATAATATTATTTGATAATTTTCACCATCAGAGCATCTCATCTTTTCTGCATTGTCGCGTTGTCCGATAAAGAAACTAAGTAAAAAAAAAAAAACTTGAATTCTTTAAGTTTTTTTTATGTGCTTTTGCGTAAGCATAATAAATTTATAAACATATCTTACATATATATGTTGAAATTTCTTCATTGTGTATATATGTAGGTATGAAAAATTGTTATGTTTAAAAGATCTTGTGACTAAAGATATGTTTAGAGAGCATAATACAAAAAAAAATTATGATATTGTTATCGTGGAGTGCAACTTAGTGTTTCCGAAATTGTGAGAAAAATTAAGTTTCTGATTTGAGATTGTAAAAATTTTGATTTTCCATATAATCCCCAATTCTGGCAGAAACTGAAATAAAATATAACATAATCGGTCCACTGGAATTGCAGTATATTATGGCCATCAAAGGATTAAGACTAGATATACGATTCCTAGTATATTTTTGTTTCAAAAATATTAAATTATCAGATGAATTAATTGCCTGTCGTTGTCAAGAAGTACACACCGTTTTTTAAGAATAGGAAATCGAATATTTTTACTTTTGTGGATCGTTTAATGACAAGTTCTTTAAAATTAATTGCATACCAAATTGTGATTAAGTTTATTTGTCTGCTGATAATATTTCTTCAATAATTTCAATAATCCTTAATTTATATTATAATTTTAACCTTCAATATTTCTTATAGTTAACCCTAGGATCATATATCTCTACCCTTTAATTAATTTGTTCTCATAAAATTCTTAACAATATTATAATATTTTTTTGCACTCTACTATATGCAAAAAGTACTTAATAAACTTATCAATAAATGACATCCTTATAAAAAGGATTATCTACCAATTAAAAAAAAAAACTATAGTTAAATTTTCATAATTTAAGGAAATAACCGAATTTTCCTATATACAAACAAAAATTTATAATTTCATTTCCGAAAATTTTATTTCGATATGTACAATAAATTTTAATTGAAAATTATTTCTAAAATTATATCGGAAACTATAATTAAAATATTGTATAGTATACCAACAAAAAATATATAAATAATTTCCCGTGATTAATTATTAAATGTCTGACAGATTTTATATTGAATTTTGTGTGTTTTTTTTTTAATATATTAAATAATAAAATTGCATTTTTATCCACTAATTATTTCAAACTTGTTTTCCGTAATTGTTTTTAATTTTTGTGAAAAGCGTTTCGCAACTTTATATAACAACATAATTTTCTTTAATGTCATTTTTTGCAAATAGTCGAAGAAGAATTACACTCTGGCATTTAAGTAAAATTGCTAATGCTATTTTTTATGTTTTTAAAGCAAATTTTGTAATAATAATAATGAATGACAAAACATTATGTATTTCTAGTTCACTTAACTTTTTCAGTTAAAATAAAAATAGCAAAAGTTTATGTACTATAATTTATGACCAAGTTTTTCGCAATGATTCCAAATCAAATTCTGTAGCTAAATTCTCTTGTACATATTTACGTGTTTATATAAAATGAAATGATTTCATAATCAATATTGACCTTATATACGAAATAACAATAATCATTTACAATTGCTCTTTTGTGTATTTATGGGGTTATGTTGTATTATGTTACAATATACATATATGAATATATGTATGCGGATATATCCTGGGACATGGATTTTTTATTTATATCATTTTCGATGACGATTTGTTAGGTTCCACTTTTCATTTGTCTATTTATAATGTTCGGCTATAAAAATATAGGAAAAATAATAATAAATTGTTATGGTCTACCAGTATTTTCATATTAATTTAGTCATTTATCAAATTGATTTAATCAATTTTGCAATTATTACTTAAATATAAAATTTGTCTTAATTGATAGAAATGTAAGATTTTCGAAGATATTGGAAAAGGTTTCATATTGCCAGCATGGGAAAGTGTCTCAGTTTTGATGCAACTCAAGAAAATCCTTCAATCTAAATAAGATGGTTAGAAGGAGAATCAAAAAATTGCAGGTAACAGTGAATCTAGCAAACTTCATTAAGTCCCATGGGGTTAGGAAAAACTAAGAATATTAATTTATATTGAAAAAAATGACTAATTTAATTGGAAAATGTCCGATATTGCTATAGTATACCAACTATTTTTATAGATACATATATATAAATCAGAAAAATATAGTTTGGAAATAATAGACAAATATATAAGAATTGGTATAATAATGAAATGTTTTTGAAAAACTACGATTTATAGGAATGTTTAAAATTGGTCGAAATTTTTTGAAAAATCTATCATAGATTTTAGATAGAATAATAAAAATAAATCGATAATATTGTTTGAAACGAAATATTTCTGAAACGAAATTGCAATTAAATTATTTTCTATATTTTCGTTTTGATGATTTAGTATAGTGTAAGAGATTTTTTTTTAGTTAATTGATACTCTCTTGTGGTTTATTTTCAATTTTTCAGTGATAAATAGAAAGGAAAATAAACATTGAATTTTGTGAAAAAAAAGGATGTTATATATTTCGATTCAATTATCAAATAATCATCATATTTTTTTGTCTATCAGTTATACTATTTTTATGGTATGTTTTGAAAATAATATGTAAACATTTCTAAAAGAAAGTTATGTTTGCGATTGTATACAACAAGTCACTTAGAGAATTCAAAACTATATGCCAAGTGACAATATTATAGAAATGAAATTAGAATATTTGGTAGTGTACATTTTGCTGAAATTTAAATATAAATATTTGTACAATAATGAGAAGATATTAAAGGACTATAGAGAAATGCAGCAATAATTCAAGTTTGACATGAATGTAAATAAACTTTTTTTAAGTATTATTTTTCATGTTAACTTTTATGCTGCGAATAGTCAGGTATTCGTGAACCAAGGTAAATAATTTGTTTGACATTTATTTACTATAATAATTACACAACAATTCACTTTTGAGCTATCTGGATCTTTTGTAGTTTAACATTAAAATTAATTGAGTCCTGATAAATTTATTGACAGAAAATAATAAATAAAAAAAGTAAATCCTAGAGACAGTAAATCTATAATCGTTTCTATAAAATTATTATAGGATAATTGTAAATATTTATCAAATTTTCTACATAATGAAATTATGATTAAATAATTTATACTAAAAAGAATAGTGGATATATAAATTCTGAATATTCTCCGACAATCATAATAATATATTGTAATCCAAATTTCGCTTAGCAACAAATTCACTTGCAACAATATAATATAAAAAAAAAACCCAATTTAATTTTTATTACATTAATTTTTTTTTAAATTATGTATAATAATAATTTCAATGTTTACATAATATAAATTTCAATTTTAAAATTTATATATTTCTGGTTTTTATAATCACATTGATATTTTTTTTTTTTTTTGGTTAATTTACTAAAAATGATAAATATAATCCTTGAATATTTTTGTTATGAAATTTATCCATAAATTTGATTATAAATTTTCAAAAATCTAAATTAAATTCTGATTGTTCGGATATATGGTTAATAAATTTTATAGAATTTTGATATTATAAATAAAATTAGATGAAAAAAAATATATTAAGTATTATTTATAATTAGTTCAATTTATTTCAGATAAATTAAATCAAATTTAAATTACAATAAAATCTAATTTAAAATGTAGAAAAATATAAGATTTCAGAAATGTATTAAACAACAAAAATTATGATTACTTTTTAAGTGGAGTTTATTATTACCAAAAACAAAAATAGACTTAATTTTTGATTGTCTTTTGGTCTCCTTAAACAATTCATCTTTTCCTTTATTTCTGGTTTATTATTCTAAAGATCCTAATTTTAATATTTTACATAAGGAAAAACTGAAAATATTCTTATAAGTAAAACGCAGGTGCAATTTGTTAACGAAATATAAAAGCACTTAAAATTTTTTTATTTTGTTGTTTTAGGGGGAGCATAAAAGTAAATATATATGTGTATGTGTATTTATAAATTCTAAAAGAGATGAGAGATTTTTATCTAAAAAGGAATATGATGAAAAACTTCTTTGAATACCCATGAAAAAGAGGAAATCCCTTTTTGTCTCGATGTCCTCTGTTTTGTGAAAAGATTTTCATATATAATTCGTTTTGTTTCTCGGTATGGTATATATCGCAAAATTAACTTTGTGTTTGTTTGTCATCATCGTTTTTATGTCCCTTGTGTGTTTCTAGAGTAGTGCAACACAAAATAAACAACAGGTTGAAATACAACCAGCAACAACCAACAAAATAGCACGGAAAGACGGTGACGACGACGATTGTGTTGACGGGAATTTTTTTTTTTATGGATAGTAATAATGATGCACTGCAGCATAAGTAATTCAACCCTAAGAAAACATGAAGACATGAAGTAAAGAAATTGAGGAAGTTTATTATAATTTTAGTTGTTTTTTTTTTCTGTTTTATTATTTTTATAATATGGGAAACAACAAGAAGACAAAAATTTTATTTTGATATTTCTTTAATGGATCTTCGTTTTGCATGACAACTCACGGGAAAGGGAAATCAACCCAAGCGACAAAAAAAAAAAACACAAAACAAAAGAACCCTTTCATTATTATTATTAGTAAAAGAATACCTGGTTATAATAATAATAAATAATTCAGTTAATATAATAATGAAAATTTTAATTACAGGGTATCCTCGAGATAATATATGCTATGTAAAGGAAATAGGAAGTGTCTTTTTAGAATAATTTATGAATCACAACGAGAAATATATAAATTTTGGCTTAAAAATCGTATATATTGCAATGTACTGATTACTGATTCGTTAAGAAAATGTTTGATTATGTAATTCTAGGACAAATTGGATGAGATTATTAGGTCCATTCTGAGGAGAACTAATAAATTATTCTTGAAAAATGCTGACTAAAATTCAATGATCCAATTGTAAAATGTACTGACGAAGTTTTTGTCAACTTACAAAATTCGCATTGACCATGTTTTAGCTCACTGTGTTTGAAGGAGTAAATAATTTTATAAAGTCCTTATTTTCATTCTCTGAAATGAAGCTAAGGACTATATTATAGTACACATACTATGTATAAATATCAGGCGTAGAGTTTCGAAAAAAAAATTTTCAATCATTGGCATTGCGACTAAAATCCATTAAATTATAAGCACGAAATTCGACTTGATATATCAATGGATATTAGAACAAAAAGTGCAACAAAAAATTGCTAGTAATGCACCTAACATTGCAGTGTATTAAATATTGCATAGGAAATATATTTGTCTAAAATTATGCTAAAAATTATTTATATCTAACCTTTTAGTATACAATACACCCTGTCCTATTTTACAGAAATTTACTTGGCGCGATATAATTTTAATGAGATTAATGTTGGGTTCTATAAAAGAGTATACAGAAGTTGATAAATAATTTTTTTTTTTATTATTTAATTTTTATATTTTTTATTATGTCTTAAACTGACGCAAAAATATAAAATAGAAATAGCAGAAAAACTCAAAATACCATGACGGATGACTGCTTTTTGGTCAAATTTTCTGTTTTTGATACAAAAAAAAAAAAATATTTTGTGGGTAAAAAATGAAATTCTTTGTAATTTTTTTTTCGGTTTTTTGATAAATGAATTTTTTTTATATAAATTTTCTACAAGATTTTTCTTTGACAAAAAAAACAAAAATATTTTATTCTTAAGAAAATTAAAAGCAATTGGAAAACGGAAGTTGACTCATTTAATGGGAAATTAATTTAATTATGTCAATTTTTTGTTTTGGTGTGTTAGTCTTTATAATAATAAAATAAGAAAAGAGTTTTTTAGGCACCACAAAGAAGAAGAATAACCTTTTGTCTATAAAAAAACGTTTATATTTAAAGTTTTGGGTAATTTTAATTAATTATGAGACGAATTACGAATATTACTGTTGCGGGCGAAAAGGAAAATTTATTTTTAATTGATTTTACATGAAAATTTATCTAAGTTATTTGAGAAAAATACTATTTTTCGAAAGCCGAGATTACTAATTACTATTATGGTTAGGAAAAATTTAATAATTTACTAGGTTTTTATCATATTTATTTGACATTCAATCTAATTGCTATATGTAAGTAATTTCTACAAAATATATAGTATAATAAGTATAATTATATTGTTTTTTTTTGTAGATAATTTTCACTGTTTTCATTCTGGGAAATTGAATTTTTATAAATTTTTGATACAAATCTTGATTAGAATTTAATTTTATAATAATTATTTAATTCCATATAATAAATAAATTAGTAGAATTTTTTTTTTTATTTCAATATTAAATAATTAAATTTATGATTTTACAATTATAGAATTATGTGTAGTACAGAGACACTAAATTTTAGATATATCAAATTTTCTACAATTTTATTACTTATTTTATTATTAAAAACTACTGAATTAAAACAAATAACTGACCATAGCTTAGTATAAATATAGTATTTTTCTATTAATGACAAAAGTAAATATGAGTTGAGTATGGCAATACTCATTACCATCAATCTAATTCAAGACAAATTTTTAAGCTAATAAAAGTACAAAACAATCAATAAATTCTTATAACTTTCAAATTCCTCCATTAAACCTTCTGCAACTCCATAATTTTCTTGAAAGTAAACACTTCATTTGGCAGTCATAAAATTGTCATAATATTTTCATCTGATCCTTGGTAATAATTTCATTTCAATTTATAACAAATTTGTTTTTGTATAATACAAAATAACTTAAAAAAAATATATATTTTTTTTGGGTGGTGAACAACTAATTCAAAATTATCAAAAGGATTTTGCAACTTGAGATTATTTGTGGATATCATATTTTTTTCCTGTTATACGAATTTGTTTATGAAATTTTTGTGTACGTGAAATTTATATTTTATATTTATGAAATAAATAATATACAAAAAATAAATATTTATAAGGGTAGAACGCGTATTGGAATTTTGGTAATAAAAAATATGACGGTAGTGGTTTTTGTTTACCAATTTATATAAAAACTTTTTATTGTTTTTTTGTTTTTTTTTTGCATAATCTATAACAAGGATTATAATTCTCTTTGTAACAAAGTTGCATTTAGTGTGCATTCACACAGTAATGCATCAGAAACGAAATGCATAAAAAAATTGCAACAGAGAAAAATATATATTATTTACAAATTTGCAATAATTTGTATTAAAAATATAATATTGTATTTAAAAAATATTATGATTAGATTATTATTCATTTTTTTATTATACTATTAAATTATGCTGGTATATTACATAAACAGAAATTGTAAATAAAAATTTGGTATATATATTATTAACTAAATAATCCGGGCTTAGAACGATCTAATTTCTAAAAATATTTTGCCAAAAAAATATAAGCGATAAATATCACTAAAGAAAAACTAAATGTGATTACCTTTTTTACGTAACATAATGAGGATACCTACTAAAATTTAGATTATTTCGTGAGTACAATTTTAAGGATCTAATTTAAATTCAAAATATTTAAGTCTGTTGGAACATTATTTAAATTTTTCTATTCCTCTAAATAAAATGATGAATTTAAAATTTTGCAAATGGTACAAACACTACAACTTTCTTAATCTACCACAATTTCTATACCACAACATTTTGAACGAAAATTTCAATTACTATTTCACATTTCTGTACAATTAAATTAATTTAAATTTAATCAAAATTTTGACTACTATACTATTTGGAATGCTAAAAATACCTTATATAAATTTCCCTCTTTAATTTATAACCATAATATCAATACCATAATTTATCACTTACTATGATAAGCTTTTCATTGAAATGTATGTGTAATCAATCATACGGAAATATAATTTGAAAATAACATATCAAAACGCATGTTCAATAATTGAACCTTTTTGTAATCAATAGGGAATCTTTTTTTTTTTATAATTATTTTTTTTAAGGATACAAGGAACATTAATTTTGATGATATTTTTAAACGTAAATTATATTAAAATTTATTTTGCTTTCATTGCATCAAATTACCTGAAATTCTAGATATTTTCTTTATATAGTAAATTTAGCGGGAAAAGTTTATTTTTTTGTTCATCATAAAAAGGAAATTAGTTTCATTGCATAACATAAATTTTCAACATATAAATAAGGATTTTTATATATATGCTGGTATATATATGTAAATATAATTTGTATGTTTCATTATTTATTTTTTCTTTTCTTTAATATTTGCATAGTATGAAATTTGTAGCTCATGGGAAAATATTTATTTATTTATTTAAACAAATGGAAGAAATTTTCATATTTCGCAAAAAAAAAATATTAACCAAAATATTATTTCTTTTTTTGGTGAATTTTTGGTGTAAAATATCATATATAGTTTTTAAGTAACAAAATGTATAAAGAGAATATAATATATAGAATATTTTGATAGTTTTTGCATATTTACCTCAACATATAATTTTTTTATTATTAATAATTCAAGAAATTTTCATTTTAATATTTTATACTTTTGAGTTAAAATAAAGAGAAATTGTAGATTTAATTGAATTTTAACATTTTTTTTAAAAGTTTTTAAAAATTAAAGTTTTTCTGAAGTTTTTTCAAAATCAACATTTTCGTTTTAAAAATTTATGGAAACTTTGAATCTGCCAAACTTTGATCTTCAATTTTGGTATATATAAAACATATTTCTTAGATAACTATAGATATATTTAAATGAATTCGACTTTGACAGTAATTGAACTTGATTTAAGACTTAATTTATAATTTAAAACATATTAATCATCCGCTAATATTAATGATAAATCTTTGTAAAAAATGTATAAATAAAAATGCATTTAATCTTAGAAAATTGATCATTCTATCATTCAGATTTCAAGCTTTTTAATCCACTTATAAACCACGAACAAGATTAAAATCAGTCCAACAAAATAAATAAATCTAATTACTACTATTTTAAATTATTTATATAATTTATTCTTAGATTCTTTAACAATTTTAATTATTTTAATCGAACAAACTTTTAATTAAAATTCCATCATTCTGGATGTATAAAATTTATTCAACCTTGAAATTGTTTAATAATGATGTAGTTTCTATAACTAATCTTCATTTCGGATTCTTGAATGACTATTCAGTAAATTGTTTATTAAATAATTTTTTTTCTACATATTAATTTATAATAAGTAAAATAAATAAATTGCAAAAACATATTTTAAATTAATTTAATAATTTTTCACATATATAAAATTAAAATCGTGATTAGTTTTTATATAAAGTTTTTTTTTTTACGTTTGTTTCTGTAATTCATAATCACATGAATCACGGTGCATTAATTCCATATATAAAATTATTTTTAAAAATATAGTTTAATAAATTTTTTAAAAGTAATACAATTAAATTTATACTAAAAAAAATTTAATATATTCTTAACCGCAGCTACAAAAATTTATTTAAGTATGAATTTATATGAATTTTTGTTTTGCTTTAGAAATTGAAGGACATTTTTTATAAAATTAATTTCGCATAAAAACAATTTTTGTGTGTAGCAAAAAAAAAAAAAAAAAAATGGTAAATTACACTTAAAACTTTTTTTATGTACCTACATATCGTTGTTTTTTTTTTTTTAGTTTAGAGATTTTTGTAATTGAATTAATAATTCTTGCATTGGAAAACTGGGAAAACAATATATAATAATCCAAACTATTGTACCGAAGGTAATTGAAACTTGAAGTATACTATTTATTATTTATATAATTGTAAATTCGTAATAATATTAAAAGTTTAATTGAAGTATTATTTTAATTATTTTGATTTATATAAAATAAAATAGTTTTAATAAAAATTATATTTTACGCTCTTTAATTTTATAATTTTTTTGTGGACTATATAGAATTAAGATTTTTTTTTGGTATTTAAAAAATAATTTGTAAATATAAGTAAAAAATATATGAAAATTTATAGCTAATATAATTTTCTAATTAAATTTTTCCAGACACTCTACTAAAACATTTCTCCTATTTTGAATTAGTCAAAAAAATTATATTTGAATTAGATTAAACAAGGTAAAAAAAAGTCCAAACTAAATTTTGAAATTTTCTACTATTATATTTCCATTTTCAGATTTTCAATTAAAGATTTTGTAATACTTTTAGCTTTTATATATTGAAAAGTATAAAGAAAACTTTTACTATTTTTGTATATTAACAGATTAAATTATATCTTTAATAAAAGTTTGAATAATCGTTCCACTTGAATGCTTAAAAATTGTTATAAATAATATTCCAAATTTTTACAAAATAGAATTTCCCAAAAAATAATATTTTTTGAAAGTTTTTGTCTTTTATACCAAGATAAATTTAATTGCTTATGATAATTTATTGAAAAAATATTTATGGGGGCACCTATTTTTCATTTATACATAATATTTAAATATGTATATAAAATGATACGAAATATTAATTAAATAAATTAAGATTTAATATTGCAAAATGGCTCGATTTTTGTACTCTGTACAGAAATTGCCAACACAGTCATAGCCAAAAGTTTACCATTTACAATAGCTATTTTTTGTTTGTTTATTACTTTACCATAATAAGAGGTCACTGTAAAGACAATTTTATATTCCGTTGCAAAATTTCATTATCAGTTTTTTTTTTTGGCAACTGACAAAATTCGGTAATTTGCTTTTATAGTAAAATATAATAAATTAAAATTTTAATGTTCATTTTTATATATTTCAATATACTTTTAACTCTTAATTAATAATGGATATTGTAAATTACAATTTGATTTATATATTATGTAAACAAAAAATGTTTTAAATTATATATTACATTAATTACCAACCATTTTTTCCCCCACTTATTCGAATTTGGATATAAATTATTACCATAAGTTATTTATTTACATTTTTGTTTTTGTGATTTTTATGTTGTACATAAATTTATTGGATCAGAAAAATTGGTTTTTAGTGGAAAAAAATTAAAAAATTAAAAATTAAAAAATTTATCGTGTCAAAAAAAGGTCCTTTCCTCGTTTGCATTTCATTTTTTAGTTCAACACATTTTTCTATTCCCAATTTTACTATTTCTTTGTGGAAAAGACTGTTTTCGATAGGAAACTTTCATTTTCTGATCATTTTTCAATCAAAAATCGGTTTGATACTGATTCGATGAATGACCATTTTAAAATAATTGGTCCAAATCATTTCAATATTGATATGAAAATGGAATGTTTTTCGAAATAATTATACTCACATTTTTTTTTAATTCATCTTCGAATATTTTAAAACATTTAATAATTACATATATCCTTTTACGTTAATTGTTTTCATCTTATATATTACCTTCATTTTTATTTAAAACATTATATAGTGTCACATATTTTATTGTTTCCATTATTATAATTATTATTGTCCTTTCTCATTTATACAAAACATATAAAAGTATAATTTTACAAATGTACTCATTTGTCGAGGAAAAATTATTTTAATTTTTCCCAAAAAAAATAAAAGTTATCACTGTCCTTTTACTTGCACACAGAAAATAATAATAATAAAATGAAAATCTCTTTAACAAACGAAATGTGAAAACTCATTTATCAAAAAAAAAAAGTTTAGTGGCATTTCCAAAAAAAAATTATTTCGTTTATTTTCGCGAAAATTTCTTTATAAACGAAAAAATATATTTACATACGAATTTATTGTATAAATTAAAAATGTTAAATTTTTTTTTTGGAAATTTACCAATTTTCCAAAAAAAATTTAAGTTATATTTTTGTTGTTATTATTATTATTAAAATACTTTAGTCGAATCAAAGAAATAATATTTAGAGTAAATATTTAAATATACATATAAAAAAAAACAAATTTCTGATAGGACAATTTCAAGGTATAAAAGTTAAGCCTCTTGAAATTTATTTTCTATAACTATTGTATTTATAAGGATATAATTTAAGTAAGAAAAAGGATATTTTTGCCAAAAAAACATTAAAATTTTCTTTTTTAAAAAACAAAATTGTTTGTAGAACAAAATTTTATATAATATTTATACATATATGTAAAAAAAAAAGGATAAATACATCTTGGGTAAAAGGAAAACTCTGACTTAATTTTACAGAAAAACTATTAAAGAAAAACATGAAAACTAATGAAGACAATTTTTGTTTTTGGTTATATATAAATGTGCTCGTCGTATATTTAAATTATAAATGAAAATAAGAATTTTCCTAAAAACTTTTTTTTTACTTAGTAATTTGAAATTTAAATTTCAACCTGAATCAAACCAATGCCAAGAAATGAGAAAATTATTTAGTCATATAACTTAAAGTTTATTATTGAAATTTAAAATGTAATAATAAAAATATTACTTATAAGGATTTAAGGAAATTGAAATATAACTTTCAAGGATATATTTTAATACTCAAGAGTAATAAAAATGTGTTTGTCCAAAAAAATAATTGTATATTTCAATTTTCATTAATTACATCTGAACAGTCACAAATAATTAGTTTCGAAAAATTGTCAAATTAAAATCTACATTATATACAAAAATATATTAGAAACATTTTTTTTTCATATTTGGGTACACAACAGAGTATCCTTTTTTGATTATAATATTGGCACAAATATGAATAAAATTAGGTATAAGGAAATGTTTTAAGAAGCCTAAATCAAATGTTCTGATAAGTCTTAGTTTAAAATTTAAATTTTCTTAACATTCCCTAAAGTAAATCATTAACATTTTCGATTCTTAAATCTCCTGTTGAGGTACACTATTACTACAATACTAAATATCTATTGGTAGCTAGCAACATTCTTCTTATTTCTAGCAATATTAAGTCAAGTCAGTTTTTTCAACGACTTTCGTATTCCTTATTGACTTAACTCCTCAATTGAAGTTACGCAAATTTATCTCAAAAAATTAATCCGTTTATCAAAAATTACGCTTATAACCTTCCCTCTATAATTCGTCTTTGGCGATATTTCATAAATTATCTTCTATAGTTTTCAAACTAAATATATTTCTATAATTAAAACCAATTTTTTTTTCCAAGTTTGATTCACGAATAAGTTTCAAGACTGTTTACCTATCTCAGTCTAAATACTAAAATGAAATCTAAATCAATATTATTATCCTTAATTATTGAATTATACCCTTATGACTTCATAACCATAATATCTAAAATAAATAAATATGTACATATAAAACCCCAATTTTATACGAAAATTATCTTCGATTTTATTTTCTACTTTAACAATTTTGATTATAATTTTTTTATATTATTATTTTGAAATGAAATGTCCAAAAAATTATTATTAATTGGGTTTACGATGCGTCAGATTATTATTAATTGGGTTCACCACTAAAATATTATTTATTAGAATGTATTATAGATTAGATACCATAACGATTTCGTGATATGATACATATAAGCTATACGTCATATGATACAGAGAAGATTGAAATTTGATTTGATATATTTTGTTTGTTTGAAATTGATATCTCCAAAAATTAAAATATTTTATACCAGGTATGCCAAAAATGATATGAAATTTGAATGATTAGGGTCATCATAAGAGTATTTTGTGCTCCCATCTGCCATAAGGAAGAAAAAAAATGATAATTTGAAACAAATATGAAATATTAAATTTGGGCATATTTTTGTTTATATTTTAAAAACTTTCTAATATAATTAAATTTCGTTTCACTTTAATTTGATTTTATGAAAAAAAAATTCAGTAAATTTGTAAAATATCAAAAATAAATTTTACTAAATTTTATAGTAAAATTTAGTTTTGTTACAATAAAGAACATAAAGAATCTAGAAATTATGTTAGATAAATCAATTTGGTTGATAGCTTATCTATTTCTGTAGATCCTCGATCCTCATATATTGATCTCTAGATTCTAGATCATTTAATACGAATAAGCTTTATCCAATCATTATGAAAATTATCGAGCAATTTCCGAATTGTATTAAAGTCTACTACAAGTTTTGAACAATTTATAAAAAAATTTATGCAAAATAATTTCTACCCAAATTATGAATCATTTAATTTTATATTTAATATATTTAAAAACGAATTTAATTTATTAATTTTACTTTTATTAACGTCACACTTTTTACACCATGCACAAAATTAGAAACGTTGTGTATTTTGGTTTTCTCTCTATTTTTATTAATCACCCTAGTATAGCAGCCGTTAAAAATCAATTTATCGTTTTTAGAAAACCCTTAAAAAAATTTTATATTACAAATAATTTTGGTAAAACTTGACACAGCTGCACGTTTTTTTTTTACTATCAAATTATTTTGAATATTCGAATTGGTTATTTACTGAAGTTAAAAGAAAACACACTGACTTTAATTATATATAAATATATTATTTTAATTAATTTTAACTTAATTTACAATTAGTAATAGTAATTTATAAATATATTATCATAATATTTTTCTAGTTAGTTCCATATTTTCGATTTAAAAAAAATAATTTTTCACTTCAATTTAATTGCTTAATTAGTATTGAACATTAATTTAAAATATTTATTAAATGACATAATTGAAAAAGGTTTAACAAGTAAACAAAATCTATCTAAAAGACATAAATAGAAAATATTTTTTAAATAAAGAAATTTACATTATAAATTGATTTTGTTTAGGAAGTAAAATTTCAATGTGACTTAAATATGGTATTAAAATTTAATTAAAATTCTTAATTGAAAATATGTTTAGTTCAAGGTAAATTTTAGATTATAAAAAATAATTTCATTAAATTAAATTTTTTCAATTTATATTTTACAAATAAATATGTTTTTCATAACAGCCTTGTAAAATTACATTTTAATTTATCAAAAATAGTTCTCTTTCTTAATATAGCATATTTTTCAGTATTAAAATGCTAATTCTACAATTTCATAATCTTCAATAATATTTTTTATTTTAATATTCAAATTTTAATTATCTTGTTAGTTTTATTAAAATTTTTGGTAATACTTTAAAGCTTCTGTAAATGTAAAATATGCTAATCGATTCTGAAATTTAATTTATTGTAAATCTGAAATTTACTAAATAAATTTAATGCATTATGGAATTACAATTTACTAAATGCATTTAAATTTTGACTTTGTTGAAAATTTTATTCATATAACAAAAATTTACTTCGAAATTTCTGAATATTCTACAAAAAATTTCAGATTCAAAAATCAGTAATTAATTTTTGTGGATGTAATAGTTTTATTCAAAGATTTTCTACAATTTACATTTAACAATTTGTTCTCATCAATTTGATTTTAATTTTTACTATAAAGATATACTTTTTACCCTCAACAAAATAATAATTGTAATATTTGTCGTATGGATGAAAGGACACACACTCTCTAAAATATCATAAAAATGTTATTTAAAAGATTAAAAGTGTATGCTGAATATTAATTTCTACATTATATTTAGGTCAAAAAGTACACATTTTTGAAATTGCTTTTAACTAAAAAAAAAATAATTAAAAAAAAAATTTTTTTGCTTACATTTGCAAAATATATATTTTAAAAACATTTAATTTCTTATTCGTTTTTGTAGAAAATTAGTTTTAATTTAATAGAAATTTTTTGTCGATTTCTATCTAATAATAAAAATTATTTCAATAATTATGTTATCAGTATGGAAAATATTATAATTAAAGCATTATTTAGATGTTGTAAAAAAATCAGTAATTTTGTGCTTCATTTTTCATCCACATAACAAGAAAATTTTTTGGCCAACTTTCCCTATGTGATTTTTTCCAAGAGTGCATGATCATAATATAATTACACAAAATGCAATGAACATATATATATTTTGCAATATAATAAAAAAAATTTCATATTTCTTTTATTTAAACAGGCTAAACCATTAAAACCCTAGAGGTATGGGTGCTCAAATAAATATATACACATTTACACACCTCAAAAAAAAAAAAAACTAAAAATAAAGAAATAAATACCTGATAAAATTAATTTTGAAAAAAAAAAACATGTTAAGAAAACATAAAAATAAAAGGGAACAGTTAAGCATATATATGTATAAAAAAAAGCAACTCAAAACTAGTTTTTTTTTTTCTTAAAAAGACTGAAATAACAAAGCAACAGTCTGAAGCATTAAAAACAACATACATAATATTCATATAGCAAACATAATTGAATGTAAGAAGCATAAAGGTATTAAGGTAGCATAATAAAATGCACAATGCCCTCATATATATATTTATCTCTTTCTCTTATATATTGTCAAGTAAAACTATCTATCTCTTTCGTAACCAAAAAAAACGAATATTTATTCAGCACTGGAAATATAATTTTATATTTAACACTACACCTAAGACGGAATTTAACACTTATACATCTAAATGATCAGTTAAAAGAGTATCGATCTTACACTATGAACAGATATTTCTCAATAATAAATTATCTTTAAAGTTTTCGAGACTCGAAATGTTTTTTATTACATACTACTCTGAGCAAGGTTGGAATAGAAACTCGGTCTCTGATCTGAGTAATTTGATAATCTGAGAAATTTTTTAACTCTGTAAAATCAGTTTACGTATGAAATTCTCAGCGATCTTGTCACAATTCTCTGAAATCTTTTCGACTATCGAAATTTTGTATTTCGATTCGTTTTTCATATTTATTTTTAATATTATATCCAAAAAGATCATCAACGTCGACTCAAAACTCTAAAAGGTATGCAAACAAAATCTTAATTTTTTTTTTCATATAATTTACACAATCTTCGATCGCGGTTTTGTGATCATTTACTCAAAATAAAATAAAATGCGATGTTGTCAAATTAACTAATTCGAAGGTTAGCAGCATTCTTTATTTTCCAAAAAAAACTTTTTAATAAAATTAAAAACTCTTGAACACCTGCCGCCATTATAATAATAATAATTTTTTGGTGTTTCTTTTTTTTTTTTAATTCTTAGCACTGATAATTTTTGTGATATTACAATAATGACACAATGATCGTTTGTATACCAAAAAAAAAAAACGTGATAGAAAAAAATTTTTAAGAAGAAAGTTTTATCACAAAACGAAAATTATTAATTAAAATTTTCATAATAATTAAGTAAATTACATAAAATTGGTTATTATTATTTTTTTTAAATCGTTTTTAATTCGATAGTATAATAATTATTAGCACGCATAGCCATAGAAATTTTAATGGTTTAACAGTTTATAAAAAATTATAAAATATCAACAAAAAAAAAGAAGATAAACGAAAAGGAACATTTAAATCATATTTTAATAATCGTTTACCTGGGAAATTTATGATTTATATTTAACGCAATCTTAAATTGGTTTAAATATTTTGAAATGATTTTGAAATTTTTCCAGCAAATTATTTTACTAACAGGTAGAAAATAAAAATTTCTATGCAAATCTATTTTTCCTCTATATTAAATTATATTAAATTTTACAAATTAATTTCATTTTTAAGAATTTTATTTAATTAATATTTATTATGAAAAGAAAAAAAAAAGCAAATTGGAATTTAATAAATTTTCATAGAAAATAATATTATTTTCATGTATATCTACAAGATATTCAATTTCATTCTGGATGAACAGACAAAAATTTACACAAATATAAACTGAATTTTGTTTTTTACTCCAGATTAAATTATATTTTTTTGTGGGTTAGAAGACGAAATAAACTTTTGTTTCAAAATAGACGAAATATTTCTTTATTTAGATATTAAAATGTTTTTTGTCTTAAGTACATGGATAAAAGTTTATTTGGGGGGGTTTTTTTCTTGGAATTAAAATACGTTTTATTTTTAATAAAATTCTTTACTATAATATTAAATTGAAAGTTTTTGGAAATATGTACATATAAATTTGAAAATATAGTAAGTATATTATTTGCGATTTAGATTTCAATTTAGTTTGACAGTTTTGCTCACTAAGTTCCTTATTTCAATTTTATCCTTGGCTTGTTTTTTTTTGGTAACATTGCAAAATTAAGAATGTTTAATTTAATTTAAATTAGATTCTGATGCTGATTTTAACGGTGTGTGACCACAAATTTCGAGATTTATATATACTGTGGGGACAGCGTCAGAATTAACCTATGTTATTATGAGTCTATTGCAATATCCTAACAATATTTTTAACTTAAATAAATTAAGTAATTGTCTAACGTAAAGTAAGGACTTAATTTAACTAATTCATTTTAGCCAACATTCTCTATTTTATATAAATTTCTCAATTAGTGGATCAATTTAAAATATATTATTCGAAATAAACACTTTAAAGGCAGTTCTTGACATCTTTAGAGACACCTGAAATGAAAACTTTTACCTTCTTCCCGATATTCCTCAAAGAAAACACTATTTTTTGACATAATTCATTCATATGACTCTAATTTTGACCTGACTATAATTTTGAATGGAATTTGGATGTGTAGTATTTTTTGACCTGCCTTCACATTTACTCTTCACCATAATTTTGATCCATATATAATTTTAAATTTGCCTATAATATTTTTTATCCTTAACGATATAAATTTCATCTGACTTTAATTTTGACCTAAACCTCTATAACTTTGACCTAAAATATAATTTTGACCTGATCCAAAAACGTTCTATTCATAATATCTTTTAAGTTTATATAATTATATTAGATAGAAAAACTTTTCTTGTATTTTATTTCGGTTGCTTAATTAGTAAAACACAAAAAAACAAACATCATTAAATTGGTATTTCAAAGGATTTTCCCATATGTTACACCCACATAGGCATTTTACAATATCTTATAAAAAAAAAGTAAAAATTTATAATTCTATTTTGATTAAATTGTTCTTAGATTCAAAACAAAACAAAATATAAAAAAAAAAAGAAAAAATATGGAAAATTAATGCTTTTCCAAAAAAACTTAAACTTGTAATCCTTAACCTGAATACTTTAATCTATTTATATTATATTTTAAAAACTATAAACTATCTCTTTCTCTATCCATCATACTCGCTTTCTGAATCCTTTTCTATAAATATGAAAGAAACAATTTTTTTTTTCTATATAATTTTTTTTTTAGTATTAAAAAGTTTTCCTGTTCACTATTAAATACATATATGAAATTTTGACCTAAATTCCAAAGTTGCTTCATCTCTGCACTTTACAATATAATATCCTTTATTTTTGTACTACTGTTTTTTTTGTTGTACTTTATATTTTTTTTTGGGGTAAAAGTTTCGTATCCTTTTTCTTTAAAGCTAAATAATTTTTATATTTTACTTCGTTTTTTTTTTTTTGTGAAGGGAAAATGTTATCAAAAATTTCAACACAAATATATTTAAAAGATTTTCTATGTTTTTTTTTTTTTGGCTGATTCTGGTCGATTTACCATCCTTAGAGAAGAATATAGACGAAGTAAAAATTTTCACATATATTTATGACATTTTCCAGATTAAATTAGTGCGATTTTTGGAAATTGAATTAGACTTTTTTTTCATAAATTTGAATTTTGAAAAATTAAACATTTTAGACTACTAAAAGTTTAATTTATTTGAATTTGTGAGAAAATACTAATTCAGAATTAAGATTTTAGTTGGTAATCATAATGATAGACAAATCTATTAATGCTTTTTTTAGTTTAATTATAAATTATTTTTCAAATATCTTTTCAGTTATCCTTCCAATATTACGATGCAGACAGCTACCAGGATATATACTATAAAGGAAAACCCTGAAATTACGAATGTATATATGTATAGCATTTTTTAGTTTAAATTAGTCCTTCCATAATTTTGAATTCAAAAATGACAAATCAAATTAAGTCATTTTACAAAGGTTTGTCATCAATATTTTTTCGACCCAATTCCCATATCCTTGACTAAGTTTTCGTTTAACGTTTATACATATTCCTTTTTTCTAATCATTAAAGCTATTTCTAATAAGCTTTAAACCATCAAAGCACTTAAGAATGTTAATTAAATTTTATTGTGATTATCAAACTCTAATTTAATCTGGAGAATTTTTAATATCATTTTTGGTATATGATATATTTTTTTGAAGTATCATATATGAAGTAAAGAAAATTTTCAACCAGGAAGAAAATAAAAAAAAAAAAATTGGAAATTTTTTAAACGAAAATTTTTACAAAAAAAAAACGAGAGAAAATTTCCATTTAAAGATTCCTTTTTTTTTTTTTGTAACAATATTATTTTAAAAACTTGAAAATCAAAACTTTTCAGTAAGAGGTTAAGTAAAAGAATGATTTTTCTTTCTTTTATATTTTTGTGGATAAAAAAAAAAAATTAGTATATTTTTCTTAACTATATACTATACGTAAACGTATACGTACATATAAGTCTTTTACGGAAGTCAGACAAAATGCAAAAAAAATAAATAAAAAAAAGTTAAAATAAGAAATAAAAAAGGATATTACGTAGATAAACGGAGAGAGAGCAGATATATTATGTGTAGACTTTTGTGTATATAGAAGAGGTAAGTAAAAATAAAGTTTAATATACTTTTTTAAAATAATTCTTTTTTTTTTTCCGAAAATTATATTTTTTTATAGAAAATGGATAAATTTTAAGGATGCATTGCGTTTACTACATAGACAGAATGGTTTTACCTTTTCTTAAAAAAAAAATTTTTTTCTTTCTATTTTAATAATTTTTATGAAATACAAAAAGTTTTCTCATGGGTTTTTTGTGTGGTTAGAGAAAGTATTAAGTAAATTCGTCTTGGAAAAATTGGTAAATTACATTTTAAATTATTATGTATGTATTTTTATTTTGAAGGAGAAACTTTTCAGAAAATAAATTTCATATTAAATATAGTATAAATGGGTAAATTGTTTATAAAAGTTTATATTTTTTTTGTATACCTAAATATGTTTACTTACCATTATTATTTAATCATCAACAAAACCAAAACTACAACAAAAAAAAAGTTTACTACTTTAAAAGTTTACTATATTTTATAAATAAAATATAATTTTAATTTTTATTATAAATTTTTTAAATATAAATATTAAATTACATTGAAATTAAAATGTTAAATGATTATTTATTAATTTGGTAAACTTTTGTGTCAATAAAAATGTAAAAGTAATTAATGGGTATAAATGCTGAATTAAGCTAATAAATCTTATCTTCGACCCATAATGTCAATTATGGTCTTTTCGTTACTTTCAGTCCTCTGTTTCGTTATGATTTTAATAATCAAATATTCATGTAACAACGATCAGTTTCGTAGTTTGTTAAAGAAACTTCACAAATATTAATTATTTGTCAAATTACCTTGAAATCACTTAGAAATTTTGGCTAGAATGACATGTGCCCAATGTTTACCATATGGGAGGACAAATAGACACCTTATTTACCATAGTCCTTTATCTACAATGTTTGTGTCTTTAAATGTTTTTCAATTAAATTTTATCATGGAAAAATGAATCAATTATTGAGGTAAATAATTTTATTGAATATTTCATTATACCAAATTCGGAATTAACATTTCTCGTACTATAATTATAACAGATCTATCGTAATCCGCTTACTATTAAAATTCGTCCTTTTACAATTTCAAATATTTATTTGTATACGAACTATAATTATTAGAAGGCAAATTTAATTCATTCCGAATTTAAGATTTCTCTTTTTGAATCCTTTTAATATATAAATCATTTTTTAATTTCAGCAAAAAAAATTCACTTGTCAACGACAGTATGAATAAATTTAATAAATTTGTTTGAAATCACGTAAAAATTTTTTTTTCTTTCTAATATTATTTAAAAATATTTATACAACCATCCTCAAATATTTTTGAATTTTATGTGTTAAAGTCGTTAAAATATTTTTTCTATAATAAAGCAATTAGAAATTCAATACTCATGCTATGCTAAAAAATGAAGAATATCAACAACAACAATAACAAAAATCATTTTAATACCACAGAGAGGCAATAATATATTATAAATATTTCAGTTTTAAGCTCATAAATTAGAAATTCATAAATTTTTTTGACAAATTTATACGAAATATATAATAAAAAATTTTGAAAATTGTAACTCGAAACATGATATTTTAATAATGTTAAAGAAGAAAAAAAAAAAACTTAGAAATCCCAAAATAATATAATCAAATTTTGAAATTTTTTTTGTATAAAATTAATAACCAAAATAATAAAAAAAAGAAAAAAATTTATTATTTAGATCAACCACAGGGCTTTAACTCTCTAAAACAACTTTAGGACCCAATAATTTGGTGATTTTGTTTTTGGTGATTTAATTCAACCAGAATTTTGTTTTTGATAAATATTATTTTTTGCATATAAATTTTATATACAGTGTGGCCAAGAAGTTTTATGCATTTACGTGTGTAACTTCTTCGAGAATGAAATTTATATTTGATTGGATTTTAATGATGATTAAATGATCGAACTTTTCTAATACATATAACGATTATCGCCACTAATATATTTGACTAGGATATAGTTGTAGTGGATTAAGATCTTTGACATAAATTTATGGTACAGAATGTTAACAGCAATCTGTAATTTGATAAAATTTAGATCAAAGTAGGGATGTCACATTAATGCTGTTGTAGCCAGATTTTTCCATACAATTCAGAATCTCATAAGTGTGTCTTGGATTAACTTTTATGGTTCTAGTAAATGGTAAAATCATTTTAAAATCAAATGATAATTTTAAATAATATTGATATTGTGTCTATCTCTTATACTAGTAATTTTATCGATATTCTGTCTAGCAGCAACTTCAAAACAATTTTTGACTTAATTTTAATTTATTATGATTCAGAAAATTGTATTTATCAATTAATTTCTCCCATTTTCGTAATATGTTTAGCAACCCAAGGACGATTCTGTACGGCTGGGTGATATTTAAATTACTATTTTATACATCTGTCTATCTGTCCACCCTGTATCTATATATTTAAAAATATAAATAATATAATGTAATTATTAATTCATAAAAATTTATTTATTATTATTATTTTAGATTTTTTTTTTTTCCATCTCTTAATATTTTCTTGTTGTTTTTCTTCTTAACTCTAAAAAAAAAAATATCCATAAAAAGACTAATTTTACATTGTCGTCATTTTCATTTTATATATCTTTGTCTCAGATATTTTACATTTCTGCATTTGCTTTTTATATCAAAACTAAAAAGAGTGAATTAAAAAGTGTTGAACGAAATTTTTCAATTGCAAATATTTTTGCCTCTCTTGAGTTTGAAATCTGTGGGTGGGAGACGAAATTTGTCAAAAATGAAAAAAAATATCAACAATGTAAAATTAGTCTAATATATTTTGTTAACCCTTCACATAATTATTTAAAAAACAGAAAAATTATTAACCTTTTTAAATATAAAATAAAAAAAAAAGGTAAAATTATGCCACCTGCCTCATAATTTAACTGTTTATCTATGTTTAAGACGTTAGTCTCATTATAATAATAAATTCATAAACCTTTTATTCTCAAAAAAATTTCAAAAAAAACATATAAAAAAAAATCTATCTTCAGCATAAAAACATTTTTATGTTTATTACAAAAAAAAATAAAGTTAAAAAACAAAAAAAACTTTGTTATTCTTTTGGGGAAACTGATGAAACAAAAAAAAAATATCATTTTTGTTATGCAAAAAAAACATAAGAGATAAACTTGAAGATACTTTTTCAGTAAAAGAAAATTATGATTTTTTTTTTTATTGTGGGAGAATTTTTTTTGATATAACAAAAAATAATTTTCTTATTATTAAATAGTATAATTTTTTATTCGGGGATTTTTCCATGTTTTATTTGGATGGGTTAGTTGCTTTAGTTATTGTTAGCCTGCCCACCCCTCTATTTTAATAATATTTGTTTTAACCATCGTTCTTATTAACCTGCGAGATCACTTTGTTTTCTATACTTTTTTTTGTTTTGTTTGTGGTAGTCGGTGTTTTGTCCTTTACGTAAAACAAAAGACGAATCAAGGTAAATAGAAAAGTTTGTTTTTTTTTGCCAATTTTCACAACAACAAAAAAAGTAAAATTATCCATAGAAATACAAGAAGTTTTCTTTCCAAAAAAAAAAAAAAATCAGTAGAAAAAAACCTAAGGTAGCTAAGGTTATTTGATTAGAGAGAAGGTAAAAGATTTGTAAATGATAAGACAGAATATTTTTTTTTTTTATATATTTTTCTAAACTTTTCTTGGAAATTAATATTAAACATAAAAATAATATTATTATTATTTTATAGACAGGATAGACTTTTGGAAATGGTGATTTTTTTTCAAATTGGACGTAAGTTATTTTTTTGCAAGTTTTCGGAAGGACGAATAAACTTTATAATAAAAATCTTCTATTTTATACTTTTAATCCACCAAATTTGTTAATTTGCTTATCAAATTTTGATCTAAAGCTTTATTGAAATTTGATATTATTTATTTAACTTACGTCTTATTGCATTTTCCTTTTTATTGACGTTATATTTTGCAAAATTACCCATTATTGAATATTATATTATATTGGCTTATAGGTCAAATTGTAACTTTCATATAGAGTTAAGTCATTTTCAATCAATCCATGTAAAAAGACATAATGCAGAAAATTATGTAAATTTTTTGACAAACAATTTGAAAATCTGAGTTTATCACAATTTTAAAAGCAGAATTTCCCATATAAATAAATAGAAATATTTATTAGTTAGTAAGTATGGCAATACTAATTACCATCTATACGTATACTATTTGAAAATGTAGGTATTTTAATTACCTTTAATTCAAGACAGTATACGTGTCCCTGCAACACTCGTAGTCCATACCCAGTGGCTTTTAGTCACCACATATTGTATTTTTCGGTTAATGATAAAAGTAAGTATGAAATGAGTATGGTATACGTATTCTCTGTATGAACAAAATATTTATCTAAGACTTCTCTGTATGAACATTTATCCTAACTCATATAATTTTTTGAGATACATCATATTAAAACCATCACTTTGTTTAGTTAGATAGTATGTTAAAAGAATGTTTTTTTTTTTTATAATAATATTTTGTATAGATCCATCCGTATTATAGTTATGTTCTGTGTCTGTACAGAGTATCATCACCCCTAAGGATTCTATGAAAATTATAATATTTTATATAGCTACATACATATAAATACACATAATTTTTTTTATGTATATTATAATAATATTAAAATATAATATTCAGGTAATTATTTCCCAGATGAATTTTATGATATTTTCTACATAAAATTATTAAATATTATTTTTTTCTTGTTTTTCGATAAAATATAAATTAGAAAAATTATGAATATTTTTAAAAATAATTATTTAAATTAAAATTTAAATTCTTTTTTTTATGTTGTTGTTGTTGAAAATTTTGTTTTTAAAGATTGTGAATATTTAAAGAGATAGTATTACGATCTGATCACAGATAATATCAGTCCAAATAATCAGTCTAAATAATTTTTATTACTCTATTTTGTTATACTATTTATCTAATAATTAATTTTGCTTTTTTATTTAAGATTTTTTATTTAATAATTTATACGAACTTTTACTATTTTGCTTGAAATTAATCACATGATTAAATAGATAAATGAATCAGTGCAATTATTTCAGAACGTTGATAGTTTTAACAACATTTTGGCTAATTAAACATTTTATATGCAAAATTAGGATCACTGTAACATTAATTTTTGTTGTGGGTTTTATATTTATTTTGTTTTGACTTTTGTGTATATGATTTTAGTATAGTATACTAGATTCCCTGGAATTAAATAGAATTATTGATATTAGTGACACGATAAAAATTTCTATTAATATTTTAAGTATAAAATTTTAAAACTAAAATTTAATAGCATTTTATGATATTTCAATGAATATTTATGATTTCAAATAATTTAGTTGAATCTGGAATCTATACAATATTTGGGGAATGGATGCTCCTTGGAATTTAGACATATTAAAATTACCACTGAAAAATTACCTTTAATATTTCGAATATAAAAACTAACAAATTTTCAAGAATTGTTAAAGTCTCTTTCTACTAAGACCAGATCAGATCAGTAATTTCCATCTTATAATGCTGCAATTTGACATTTGAAATTGAAAATTAATGATATATAGTCTCAAAGAGATCTTCTACAAGTCCACAATTTTCATAATTAATGAATTAATTCTAAACGGACAGTATTTTTTTTTTGGTATAAAATTATCAGGAAAGTATTTACTCTTTCAGTTAAAAACTTTCAGAAATTTTTTAACTTTTTCAAAATTTTATCTTAAAAATTAAACAAAAGATTAAATTTTATATATTTATTAAATTCAAAATTAATGTTGACTTTTTGTTAGGTAAATAATAATAATAATATTTAAGAAAAACTTTAACAGAGAATAATAATAATTTTAGAAATTTTTAAATTATTTATATTTTATTTTAATAAAATTGTTTTTAATGATCTTTTCAACTATGAAATTCATAAAATTTAAAGATACAACAAACAAAAATCTAATAATGTTTATATATTTGAAGATAACTTTTAAATAATGATGCTAAAAGGTCCTTTTTTTATTACTGAAGCTACTTTTGTTAATTTACAATCTTTCTATATTAGTAAATTATAAAAAAGGTTCTGTTTATATTTTACTTAAATACTGAAAGGAAAGAAAAATCAATCTATCTTCTAGAATTTATACACTTTTTAATTTTCTTGTTGTTGAATGGTTTTACTTTTTTTATAGTGAATTTCGAGAGACTCAATTTCGTTATGGTCGAATAGTAATTTCTGTTAACATCCTGTTAAACTCTAAACAAAAATACAGAAAAAAGGTTAGTCAGGTAAAATAGATTTTTGTGAAAAATTAACGATCCTTAAAATTACGAATTATTTTGTCAGTATAGTGTTTTTTTTTTGGTTGGGGTATTTTTTTGTATGTTAAAATGGTTTTTTAATAGATTTTTTTTTTCATAAGTTAATGAAGTTTGAATGGACAGTTTATGTATATATAGACAATTTGTTAAAACGATTAATAATGTTTAATTTTAAGTGAATTTATCAAGTTAAATGAAAATTGTTTGGATAATTAGATAGAGATCATCGCAAAAATTTATTTGAATTAGTTTTTTTTTGTGTCAGGTGGTAAAATTAAGGAATAATGTGGTTGGTATTTATTAATTTTACATCAAGGTTGTCCAATATTGGTAATAACGCAAAAATGTATTTACACGGTCAAAATTAGGGCTATAATTTTTAAATTTTAAATTTTCAACATAAAAACTGCATCCAGGGACAAGTTTAATGAATGTTTCCTAAATATTTGGCCAATTTTGGACTTTATAGTAAACACATTATTCTTAATTTTTCTCATTTTAATACAACAGTTGGCCTATTAAATGAATGTTAAATTATTGTTAAATCAAATATTATTTAATGTATCTGTAATACTAATACATATATGAAATTTGTATATTTTTAATTAATAATTTATATATACATATTTTATTAATGTAATAAAATTTTAAAATGATTGCCAAAATTACCACACAAAGTAATATATATTTAAATATAATTATATAGGAGTATTTTTTATGTAATTATGTATATTAATTTTAAATATTGTAAATCGATAAAATTATAATAATATTAATTGAATTTATGACATTTATTTTAAATTTTTAAATAATATTATTCAGTAATTAATGATTATTGATTATTCAATTTACGTTTCTGTTCATTTAATAATTAATGTAAATTTCTGTAATTATCCTTAATTATTATATTGATTTAATAACAATAATATAAATGGTAGAAATGTAATACTTATCACAATTATAATTATATTAAAATCATTGAAAATAATTATGATAAATAAAATTTCTTGTTACTAGGAAAATTTGATAAAATTAAAATTTATTATAGTATAAATTTTGGTATACTATACGAATTATTTACTATATTTAATTTTTACACACTTCTGTTATGCTCCAGACTGTCGGTCGTTTTAGAGTGTCTATATCAATTAATAGTTTATTTATATCAAAATTTCAAATTATCAATTAAAATAATTTAATTTAAAATTTTCATAAATTTTTTTTTATCATATAAAATTTTTAATTATTAAATTTCGAATTAATTAAAAATCTTTTGGGTTGAATATTATAATATCCCAAATTTTTCATGGCCCTTTAAACGTTAAATAAAATTTAATAAGAAAAATATGATATGACCAAGAAAATTAATCAAACTGATGAATTTATATGAATTTAATCAAAAATATAATAAATTCATTTTCTATATACTAATAAAAAATTAAAGAACCGATGGTTGTAGTTGTTGTATACCATAAATTCGTAAATTACTTCTTTTATTTTGAAATTGTTATTTGGTAGGTGTGGAAAATTAAAATTATTATTCCCTTTTTTCTTTCTTGATAACAAAAAACCAAAAACTTATACACGATTTTATATTTTCCAAGATATTTATGTAGTACATGGTTCTCGAAAAAAATATGTTTAACCAAATCTTAATATATAAAAAAAAAAAAAAATAAAAATAAATTGAAGGTGTTGTTTCTTAATTCTTGTGTTCACAAAAAAAAAAAATTGGATAACAAAAATGCGTGTCTATAATATTATATACTCGAAAAAAAAGGTAAACTACCTTATTCTTTTCTCAGTTGGAATAAAATTTTAATCGAAATGAAGGTATAAAGAAAGAACAATAATAATAAAACTAAGAACTACTCTTACAAGATTTTTTTTTAACCAACGAAAATTTCTATTAAATTATTGTATACAAAACAGAAAACTGAAAACTAACAAACACCAAGAAAATTTTCTTATTCATTTTCTTAATGCAATACAAAAAAAAAATTGGTTAAGGTTTGATTTTGTATATAGATATATTTTATATAAATGTTAAGAGTTATTAAGTAAGCGTGCTGCACCATCAGGTATAGACCTTTTTTCACTATGTTTTATTTAGAAGTCAAAGATCTTAGAATTCTAGTTTTTTTTTTTACTTCATTTGCTTTAACATTGAAACGCAGAATTTCAAGAGTTGAAAATTTTTTACTAAGAATAAAATTTACTGAATTTAAAAGAAACAGAACGTGATCAGAGTTTGAATGCGTTCCATGGATTTCAAAGTACAGTGTTGCCGAAATTCAAATGATCTTCCTTTTTTCTTGTGTACATATATAGAATTAGCCTTGTTGAAAATCTTCTTACTGATCATTTATAATTTAGTTTCGTTAGACTATGTAGACATTTTTTATAATAGTCGAGAAATGAATGGAGACGGGAAGAGGCTTAAAGGAAATATTACATCTACATGGTATGTATATTAACAGGCCAGATGTTACTCTTTTAATCTGTTTCTTCTACATAAAAAAAAAATTCCTTTAAGATTTAATTAGGGAAGACAAGTCAATTAATAAAAGTAAAAAAAAAAAATATCAAGTTTTTAGATAAAAGAAAATTTTCATCAAATTTAAATTTTACTAGACATTTTTTTTTATAAAATTATATTTTACACTCCACAAACAAAAAAGTGATTTAATTTCTTTATCACTTTTTTTATTTCTTGTATTTTTTTTTTTTTTGATTTTGCAAAAATCTGATTTGTACATAAATTTTATGTATGTATATAATTTATACCATCTACGGAAATTCATGTTGCATTTTTATAAGAGATATGGTGATACCAAAAAACTACTACAGAAATCACATTCAACAGCAGCCAAAAAGTAGAATTGATATTATTATTTTTAATGTTGAACTCGTTTTAAAAATATCTTTGGTGATTATGTTTTTTTTTTGTCGTTTTTGGTGTTGTTTATGAAAGTCATAACCACAACAGCCAAAAAAAAAATTTAAAAAAAAACACCGCAGAAAAAAGTATTTTCATTTATAATAATTTTCTTTTTTTTTTTTTTAATGTGAAAATTTTTCATCTCGAAATAATTTTTATCTTTGGCTACACAAAACTATATATGCTCGTGTATACTAAAATGTAAAGAAAGTGTTGTTATACAATGTTGTTTCAAAGTGAAAATTTATAATATTTTTTTTCTCGTTCCGATTTTGGTTTGGGGGATACAACACAAAAAAAAAAGAAAAGAAAATATTTATTTGCAAGTTTTTCATGGCCAAAAATGATGATAAGATTTCTACTATGTTGTATTTATGGAAGATAGTTTTTCTCTTGGGCGATTTATGTCAAGCAAAAATATTAAATACAATTTCATTTTTTGAAGTGATTACAATTTCTAAAAAATGTTGTATATTATGATAAATGATTATAATTTAAGTGTGGACATTCGACGCCTGTTGATTTACAATTATATACATATGTATTATATTATACCACATCCTTGAAATCTTGTTTTTAATGACAGATTTAATAAAAAAAAATATATGAAAAATCATAATGATAAAAATTATTTATGAATAAAAACTATTTTGTTTTTGTTGAAAACAAAAAAAAAAGGATTATTTTTTCATTTAGAAAATTAATAGAAAAATTGTACATATACAATTTTATAAATGATATGAAAAAACACACTTGGGACATTATATATTTTCAATTACATATTATATAAAATTTTCAAGTGTTAAATGTAGACTAAAAGGGTTTTCATCTATGTATAGGGTCAGAGGGAAAAAAAGGATTGTAAAGAGAATAAAATAAATTAAAATGTTATTAATGTTTTTCAAGTGTTTTTTTTTCAAAAGTTTTCGTTGAAATTAATTATATAATCATTTATTTATATTTTCGTAAAATTTATTTAATAAAAATCAATTAAAATTGAAATTATAAATTGACTTATTTTTGGTAATGAAATTAAAAAATTAAATGAAAAGAATTTTACTTTAAATTTATAAACAAGCAAAAAAAAAATGGTTAATATAAAATTAATTTATGATTTGAAATTTGAAATAATATAAGAGTTTTTATATTAAAATTTAATATGTTAACAATATTTTTTGTAATTGATAGACTGCTAGAAAATATAAATCGTATTTGGTGGATAATTTCTTGAATAATATCAATAATATCAATTATGTTTTCAATTATATTTTACCCTGAAATTAAAGAGACAATATTACTTTGTTGCTGATAAAAAACCTGCGTATTAGGACGTATACATGATCCTTTGTGTTATCAGGTTTTTTTTAGACATACTGATCTTAGTTATCCCATTTAGGATCAGCTTTAAAAAATCTTCATTATGATTTTGAAAGCAGAGTTCTTTGGAAAAAATTATTCGCTGAGTGATAAAATTGTTCATCGGGTGAACCCAATTGCAGAATGTTCATGCTTTCTAATCTGTAATGAAAAGTTATATGCAATTTTTCAAATTATATACTTACAAATTAGTCGTTTTTCATAAAATTTCTAATCTTTTTTTTCCAATATTTTATTGAATGGAGCTAAACATTAGTTAATTAAACTTGTAATTTAATATGAAAATGGTATGTTATTGTGAACAGATATATGAAACTTATAAGGTATAAAACATCATTATTACTTTTTTTCAGCATTAGCAATGGCAATAATTCCATTTTAATACCTCTAAAAAAAAATACTGTTTCGTTCTTAAATTTTGGTAACTTAAGTACTAACCTGTCAATTAATTATTAAATGTTTTATAATATACGTATATGTAAAGTATTGAGAAACATACACTGTTTCCACTTAGATACTAATTTCCCTCTTTATTTTTGTATATAAATTTGTGGATCCTATATCATCGCTAAAATATCAAAGACTTCTCTTATATCACACGAGAAAAATATTATATTTACGTTACAATGTATATAATACGAGCTAAAATTTCAAGGGTGATTTATCCTTTATCCTTAATTTTTATTTTTATGATTCTTTCAAAAAAAAAAAAAGGAAAATAGTTTTCTTTCCTCTTTTAAACCACTTGAAAAACTAAATTATTGTATTGATTTTATATTCGTACTTACTTTAAACTTTCTAGACAAGATTTTTTTTTAAAGTTTTTATATTATAACATCTCATCTAAACATAGTATATAATTTCTTCGTCTACTATAATATTTTTTACAATTTAACTAAATATTGTCGTACAAGTGAGTACAACTTCTTTTTAAACTGTTTTGTTTACAAATAAATATAAGAAAAAAACTTAAATGTTTTAGATAAATAAAAATATTTATATAAAAAAACAGAAACGTACTATGGTATACTATAGAGATAGGATAGTTCTTAAAAGTCTTGAATATATACCAAAGTCTTCTTCGTCTTGTTGTTGTTCAATATTAAAAGAAACTCTATAAGTTTTTTGTATCAACATGTGTTTTTTTTTTTCAAATATTTTATTATATACAAATTTTTGTTGTTTTTTTTTTTTGCTTTATATACTGACATCACAAGCAAAAAATGTAAACATTTAACAATTTTTTTCTATATACATTCACTTACGGTACGATATACAAAATATAATTTTATAAATAAAATCTTACATACCAAAAATATATATATAAAAATTTTTTTTCCTTGATTACAGAAACAACAACCAACCATGGTATACGAAAAACCTGTTCGAGACTCGATAAATAAATTTATATTTAAATATAATACAACTTTTCGTTCTATCAACATTTTCAATATATTGCCTAAACAAATGTTTATATACAATATATATTTGACTGCTGCGCATTGACACCAAAAATAAATATTTCGCTCGGTATTTTAATCAACAATTATTTCACTTTATTCTTGTATTTCAATTACTTTTAATAATACATTAAAAACAGGAAACAATGTTACTGAAACTCGAAATTAATTTGTCGCTTGCAACATGTTTCTGATTCTCGATAATTTTTACACCTCGGTTTATTTCGTATCAAAAAAATACGAAAATTATTTTTGTTTTTTTTTGGATTTGTGTATAGAAATTTTGTTGTTTTTGTTGCGCTCTGACTTTTATGTTGGAATTGGAATACAAATGAAAATCGAATAAATTTTTTTTTTAGTTTCGTGTTTTAAGTCTAACGATACGGTGTCGATAATGTTGGTTGTCCGTTTGATATTAAAACCGTGGTAAATTTTATTTTTTTTTTTTTTGCAATTTTTTTATTTATAATTTTTTGTTACAAATGAAAATAAGAAAGGAAATTTAATGTGTTAAAATTAAGTGAAAAATTAAAAGGATAATCAAGAGTGTCAAAAAGGATATATATATAAATTGGCAAATTATTTTGTGAAAAAAAAAAAATATTATTGTATCCAATAAAAATAGGAAAAAAAAATTATTTCCTCATTTACCACACGACGTGAGAAACAGAAAATTTTTTTTTTCTTATATTAAAATACCTTAGTCTATGGATGTATGTGCTTGTCGTCCTGCAGTGAAGAAAATTCTACGGAATAAAGGATCATTTTTTCAAAAATAAAGAAATAAATAGTAATTGTGTGTGTAGAGTGCGATTAATTAAACGGAGCAAAATTAAAATTTCTAATTAATTATATTTTTTTGCCGTCATTTTTGTTTTTCGTGTTTTACTTGTTGGTTGTGTTCAAAAAATTTTTTGTTATTGTAAATTTCTTTGGTAACATAAAGAAAAATGCAAAAAATTAAATTAAAAATTTATTTAATTTAAATTTATACTTAAATTTAAAAACTAAAAAGTATTTAAATTGTTTTTTCCGGGAAAAATTATGTAAAAAATTACAAAAAAAAAAATTAAATATTATATATATACCAAGTGTTCAATTTCCGAATAAAAATTGTTAACCAAAGCATTTTTTTATGTTAAATAAATCAAATCAAATATATATAAAAAAAAGTAAAATGACACAATTAAATGTCATTACACAAAATATAAATTTACAATTAAAATTCAAGGATAATGAATGAAGAAAAAATTACATAAATTTACATAAAAAAAATAAAATAAATTCAAATTTTATACAAGTATAATAAATAATTTATTGGCAAAAAAGAAATTAATTAATTTAATAATGAAAATTATATTAAAAAATCATTTTATTATTTTGTTAATTTAAGTAATTATTATTTTTTTTTGATTTGTGGAAAATCCTTTTTTTTTTTAAATCGTTCAGAGGAGATTAACATAGAAAAATAAAACGAAAAAGGGATTGTTGTTAATTTAATGAAAAAATTTCAATATTTTTTATTTGTGTTCATAAATTTTTAATTAAAAAAAAAGTGTGTTTATTTATTTAAAAATTTTATTTTTAGTTATTTATCATAAATTTTCTGTTTTTTTGACGGTTTGAACCTTTTTTTTTTTTTTTTTGGTATTTATAAATATTTATAATAAAAGTTTTTATGTGTCTATGTATAAATAAAATTATGAATAAATAAATAAATAATAAATGTACACAAAATTTTTAAAAGTGTGAAAAATATGTCAATATCAAATTATAATAAATAAAATATTAAATATTAATATTTTTTTTGTTGTGTGAATTTATAATTACAAGCAAAAAAAAACTAACCAACATATTAAAAGAGTAGAAAACTTCAAAACGAATTTATAAATAATAAAAGAAGAAGAAAGATAGAAAATTAAAATTTAATTGTGCTAAAAAGAGATATAAATAATAAATAAAATAATATTCACACATATTGGATTACTAATTGTACAAATATTATAAATATTTTTCATTATATAAATAATTATTTATATAGAAAATAATTATTCATTGCGGTTTTTTTTTTTGGAAAACAATTTGGAAAAACAACAACAACAACAAAAAAACATTTATTAATAAAATTAGACAAATATAATATTGCAACTTTACATTTCAAATGGATACTATACAATTAATATTTATTGGTAAGTTTTACATATGTATATAAATTTAATATATTAATTAGTAATTATTTTTGAAAAACTAATTTAAATTTAACAATTTCTCAAAAATGAGCTGTAATATCGACAAAATGGCTTAAATTTTTTTTAATAACATTTGAAGTTTATACTCATAATTCTGAAGTTAGTAATTTGAATTTCATAATGTGGTACAGGTTTTCTAGTAGTAGAATTAATGGTAATCTAAGTTGAGTTGACTCAGCTAAAAATGACTATTTAGTATAGTCAAATATAGTCAAATAATATTGAAAGCAAAATTTCGTAATTTTGTCGAAATGCTGATAATAATTGACACACTAATATAAGCTATATTAGCTTATTGTAATTAATAATTTCTCGATTTTGTAAAATAGGATCCTATTATCGACGCATAAAAATATTTTCATATCATTTTTTACATATAGGTACATTACTTTTTGATGGGATCAGTTTTTTGAGCATTGTAAAACTAAAAAAAAATTGATATGTCGATAATGGAATTATTTAATTCTCAATAGTTACGATTCGAAAATAAAATTGAAAAGTATAATTATATGTTTGGCTCTATGTATTTTATAACTTGTACTGTCATTTTGTCACAATATTTTGAAAATACTTCTTAATTATGAATAGAATCATTTTATATATTCATTATTTTATTTAGCTTTATGTACCAGACAATTTGGTTTTCGCCGGTAAATATGTCAAATTGTCTGTGTTTATATCTTATCATAACGATTACATTCAAAAGTGTGTATACTTAAGTATATACCAAAAAATATATCGAATTTCTATTTGAATATTTTTACAACCACCTGAATAAGTAATTAAACAATAATCTTCCACATATACGAACACTTTAATTTTGCACAAAATATAAATTTACTAAAATAAAATATAAATTTTGTTCTTTGGTCATTAATTTATTTTATTTATTAAACATTAGTAATAAAACTTTTCCAATTAAATTTAGTTATTTCAATATATATAGTCAAATAGTAATTTTATGTTTTTACAAGGTTAGATAATTCTAGCAAAAATGGTTAGATATTAATTTTTGAGGGTTATATATAAACATGAGTAAACTATGTGTACCATTGGTGCTATAAATATACAAGTCGATTTACCAATTTACCAAAAATAAATAAATCATAATTCACTTACAGCATTATATAATTTCCAAATAGCAATAAATATATGGTCCAAAAATTTAATTACCAAAAATTTCTTCTCAAATTCTTGGCTATTTTATATTTTATAGAGGGTTGTAAATTATGCGTTACATTGATCGATTATTCTACCCTATAACAATGGTAATTAAACCAATCGATCATCACTGTCACTATGGGTATACGGATTATATACTAATTACCATCACTTGGGTGTATTTTTTTTTAATCTTATTTAAGTAATATTTTTTTTTAAATTGAAGATTATAAGTATATATATATATATATATCCCAGGATCTGTCCAATGGGATTTTACTATTTTACACTTCCCACCATAACAGAATTTTAATTACTTATACTTAAAGATTAATTCATAATTAAATTTAAATTTATGTATATATAGGTACATCAATTACATATTTACGATTAACTATTAAGTTTATATAATACATAAAAAAAAACTGTTCGTTGCTTCAATTGTTGTACAATAATTTTACTCTTCTTAAGCTATAATAAAGTTCAGGATCTCATAAATCATTTTGATAAATGTTTAAAAGCTATTAAATTTAAAAAAAAAAATAGCTATATACATAATATATTTATTAAGAAGAGACCAAAATAACAACAAGAAAAACTTTCGAAAATATTTTATGGTCAACTGGTTATCTAAAAGAAGAAAAAAAAATTAGCTAGCAAATTCCCATAGTGAAATTTGAAAGAAACATTTTTGTTGCGGTTTATGTAGTAATAAAATAATGCAAAAAAAAATTATAATTAAAAAAGATTTTCAAATAAACTTTTAAATTTGTAATTTAACTTGAATTTCGTTTTTACTGTGGTTAAATACAAAATTTTCATTTGATAATTAGTTTAATTTGCCAGAAATCTTTTGATTTTCTTATTTAGATCCTTGAAAATTTTAAAACTTTATTTAATCATAAATTGTGATTAGAAAAGTTTCTTACAGTTTTTTATTTATTTAATTTTAAGTTAGGTTAGGTTAGAAGTTGTAACATTACGTCCAACACTATACTTCTAATATTCTGTTTACAGTATCAACCAAAATTATACCCTCTTTCCTATTCCATTTAATAAATCTGAAGAGGACAAATTTTAGAATCTTATTTAACTCGTCTAAGCCCTTGAAGCTGTAATCACCACGAGGATTATAAATGTATCCTTTCTATTTAACCCTTGACAGTCACAGAGAATGCCACTAATGTCTTCTAATATTCATATATATCTTGAGACTATGTGAAAAAATCGTTTGTAATTGGTCCACCCACTGCCATCTTACCATAATTTTGTCCTGTGTATAGTAAGGTACAATCCTTTTTCCATCTTTCGCATTACTTAATTTTATTACACGTTTGATATTCCACATTATATATTTTAATTGGTCTACAAAAAATATAAAATAAAAATTCAAAAATTTGATAAATTTTCTTTTGTTAAAAATTTTTATTAAAATTTATCATCAAAAAATTTTCATCATTATACTTTTTTTATTTGATAACTTTCCAGACACATATTTATTAATTTCGCTGTAAAATATATATATATATATATATTTCATATAATAATTTAAAATTACCATAGCAATTTATTTATACATGTTTCAGAGACTATATATATAATCCAAAAGAAAAATTTCGACAATTTTAAATGAAAATGGTACCTACTATATAAAATGTAATATACTTAAAGTATATTAAAGAATTTTTCATTGTAGAATTACAAAATTTATATATATATTAAATTAAATATATATCCTTTTATGTTTTAGCATAATTTAATAATATTTAATTAATGACAATTTATGTCAAAATATATACTAATATGTCATTCATCTTGGTTTAATAAACATTATTATAATTTCTACAAAAAATGATTAAAACATATGCTAAAAATATATATTTAGTCGATAAATATTTATAAGTATACCAAATATATTATTGTGGTTTATAATAATTTTTCTACTATATACATACTTTATTTTTATGTTACTTATATGTTTCCGTTTCTTTACTTAATATGGCAAAACAAAATTAGTGTAATTAATCAACTAAAATATTCAAACTAATGACAAATGATAAACGATATCCTTTTACTAAATACATATAACATATTTTTGAAACATAAGTATTATTATACCTATATTTATAAGTTAAATATTATATGTAATATGTTTTTCTGTTTTATATTATGTATTCATTACAAATCTGAACCAAAAAAAAATGTTTTTCCAGTATTTTTATTGATTTTATATTTTACGTTAAATGAATTTTATTTCTATACATACAAAAAAGGTTTTTTTATGTACATATAATTAAAGTTAGCTATATATCCACAAAAAAAAATTAAAGGATATTATTTTTTGATTGAAAAGTCACTGATGTTTTGAGTGGCATCATCGGAAACCTCTTAAATGTTTGTGAACAGAGATTTATTCTTTGATGGAATACGACTGAAATTTGAATAATTTATCAAATGATTTTTGAAGTACATATACTTGCTTGAAATTTTATCTGTAAAATTTCTAAATTATCAGGTTGTCAAATATTTTTTTTTTCAATAATTCTTTGCAATTACGTTGATTTTAATTGTAAAATTTACGAACCAAATCATTTGAATCCGTCGAAATTACATTAATTTTGGATAGATGGCAGATATTTCAACTTAGTCTTTGACTGAATGGTCAAAATATTGAATTTGGTTTTTTAATTTTGCTGCAAATCCAAGTAATTTTCAACAATTATCTGATGGATATTACAAAATGTGAACAATTATAGTAAAAGTTAAGTAAAAAGTTGTCAATTATTGAACGATTTTTTTTAGTTTTTGATAATTTTTTTTTTAAATTTATACTTTTGCTTCCGTAACTTTATAATCAAATTTGCTAATTTGTCTTCTAAATTTCACTATTTGTACATAGCTTATTAAATTTTACATATATATTTATATATAATAACAGATCTATAAAATTTAATTACAGTTCTAAAAAAATTGTTTACTCTTTCCAAACAAAAATTTTATATTATATAATATTTAAATTTATTCATCCATAAATTTAATTTGAAACTTTAACCTAAATTATTCAATAAAATTAAAGAAAACATCCTTATTTTATGTTGAAAGCATTCCCTGTTAAAAATATGTCACATATTTTTTCATTTTTAATTTATTTCAAAAAAAGAAAAAAAAAATATGAAACCGTCAAGGCAATATAACTTTCATCAGGTTGTCATAAGTGTGGAAAATATTTTCCTTTCTTGGTTATTTTTAATATTTATTTTTTTTTCTCTCCATACAAAATCACTTTTTTATTACACACATTTTCCTTTTTTTTGACATGTATTTGTTTACATATTTTATGTGTGTCCTTGTTGATGTTGGTTAGGTACGTAAAACGAATTCTTATATATAAGTAGTATATATACCTAAATATGTATAAAATTTAGCTGGAAATTAATACCAGGAAAATTTATAATCGAAATTAAAGTCAAAAGAATTTGTTTTATTTTTTTTTTTTTGGTTACATATATAAAATCGAAAAAATTTCGGTATCCTTTTATTTACACAACCAAAAAAATTTATAATAAAAAAATAATATTTATCCTTGCAGAAAAATTTACTTATAAAAATGTGTGTATATAAGGAAAAGAATTGATATATATCCTTTATCAGTTGTATATAGAAAGATTTCTTTCTTTAATACATTTTTTTTTTTTTGAAAATTTAATCACTTAAATTCGATGGTGTGTGTAGTTATGGGGTTCAAATCATATGACATATTTTTTGATTGATGCCTTTTCACTATCAAGTCATATATAAAAATATATATTTTTTCCCTTTCGAAAATATTTATGAAAAATTGATATTATTGAGAATATTTTATGAAAATTTTATGAAAAAAAAGGATGTATAAGTATAAGCAATTTTATTGGTAAAATCTTATGATGATGGATAATAAATATTAAATTTAATATATCATCCTTAATAAAAGTTAAACTTATTGCTTATTGATAACAAAATATTTATTGATATTAGGATAATAGAATTTATTTATTTACTATTTATTATTTAGAAGAAAAAGGACGATTTTTGTTGTAATTAGTTAGTTTTGTAAAAAAAATTTGATGAATGTCTTACGAAAAAATAATTTAATTTTTGTATCTTAGATTTAATTTAAAATGTAGCATTGAAAGGGGGGCGGGGGTATATACTAAAATATAATTTGGTCAGCTTTTCAAAGTATATGGTGGATGGAAATTAGATGATATTAAACGTCTAATATGTAAGTTCCATTCCCAGATTAACAGTTTAGCCATAATTAATTCTCACTTTTGTATAATCTACAACAAATATCATAAGAATATTATTTAATCAATCCAAAAATTTGACATTTTATTTCAAAAATTAATTTCCTACAATCCCAAATAAATTACTAAACTAAACTTTTTGTTATCATAAATCCAATTTAACTTTAAAACCATCAAAATATTATATTGATGCTTGCATTTTATTAAAATTTTATATAATTAAATTTTCAAATCAGTTTTCAAAAACACTTTAATTAAAAATATTTAATCTATATATTTTTTTTTTGTATTACGAAATTGAAGTTATGTTCCCGCCAATCAAATATAAATTTTATTAATTTTCCAACTATGTATACTTAATATACATTAAATTTTACAAAATATACTTATTTTTTTTTTTTAAATATTGATTAGTTTCACTTGAAATTTTCCTGTGGGTATATGCAAAAAAACAAAATATTAAATAATGTTGACGGGTTTGGAAAACTATATTTTCCTGTTTGTATTATGTATACAGAAAGAAAATTTTTATATTTTATCATAGATTTAACGCTAATTAAGAAAAAAAGGGTCGAAATTTTTAGTTATGAAAATTTCTAAATTTCGTGTTTACAGCCATAAACTTTACTATACATAGAAAAAGTATAATACAAGTATAATTTTAATATACCAAATTAATCAGAATATGTTAACATTTTGTGTTAAAATTGTTTTTGAATTTTTTCATGTTTTTTTTTATGAACATAGTAAAAAAAATTTCTTTAATTAGTTTTTTTTTTTAAATGCAAATATTTAAAAAAGCAAGTGTTTTATTTAATTAATTTTAGATTAAATTAATATACTCTTTGCTTTTTTGCAAATTTCATTAATTAAATAAATATGTAATTAAAATGTTATAGAAAATATGAATTATTCTTACAGAATTTGTTTAAAGTGACTAAGAATTGAAATTTATAGGAGAATATTTAAAATATTTTTAGTCTTATCTAAAACGTATCTGAATTAAGTAAATTTTTACTTTCTTTTATTATTGTAAATTATGTTATTGAACATTTTTTATTATGGAAATATTTACATATTGAAAATTAAATAAGTAATGAATTAAAATTCATAATTATTAGTACTTAATCTGCTTTTAAAATTAATTTAAAAGAAATGAAAATCGATTATAAACCTTTCATTTTTACCATTTTTTTTCAAGACTATATTAGTCTACTTCAACAGTGAATATCCTTCTGATATCATTGTATATATTTAAGTTTCAAAATGGACAATTTATTTGGACTATGTTCAATCTGAAATGTCACCATAATTTGAACAATTAAGTTTTATTGATCCAATTTTTTCTAAATCAAATAAACTAATAGATTTTCCTATCAAAAATTTGCTTGTAACAGATTTACTTTCAATTTTTTTAGATGCTGTCATACGAACTCGAAAATTTCTCTTAAATTTTAAACATTTTTCTTATACAATAAATAAAATTCATGGAAAAATTTATCCTTTTTATTCATTCACTATATACTTATTTGGAATTTATTATGTATTTAAAATACTTCTTAAGTCTATATATATACATATAAAAATTTAAATGTCTAATAAATAATCTTAAAGTAAATGGAAAAGCACGAAATTTTTAAATAATAAATATATGTATGTATATTAAAATCTCGAAATAAATTTTGTACAATAAATTTTTATATAAAAATTTAAATCCTTTATGTTTACTTTATCTTAAATAAAAATTTACAGAGATTTTACAAAAAAAAAAAAAGACGTCAACTAATAAACTGCTGACAGAATGATAATAATCTTATAGCTTTAAATTTCAGAAAATTTAAAATGTTTAGAAGAAAATATTAAATTACAGTCTACATAATATGAAATAAGAAGTCGATAAAATTGGATCGTTAGGAGTATATAGCTATATTTTTTTTGTGAAAACTTTACTTTGTCCGTTCGCAATAAATATTTAAATTTGTGTGATATTTTTTTAAGCAGATGAAATAATATTTAAAGAAGAATTTCATTGAAGTATTGTAGAATCAAAATTTTTCTGAAATAATGATGATGATGTCTGTTAAAATTTTGAGAAATTATACCTCAACATTAACTGCTTAAAATTATGACTGATTTTACTAAATTAATTAACCATATTTTGTAAGTAAAAAGTTACAATCAATTTTATACGCTTCAGCTATAAATCTCCTGTAAAAATAGGTTACAATTTCTACCAAATATATCTGTATCGATATGGAAATTCGTATTAATCAAATAGCATCATTTTTGTCGTATAAGATGACGATGGTTTTAAATTAAGTTATCTCAAATTTTAACAGAAAACTTAAGAAACTGAAAGCCATTTATATATTACTCATAGAATTAGTTTAATCTGTCACAAAATTGATTATTCTAGTATATACTTCATCTTCACTATTTATACTATATTTTCATAATTTCCGTATAAATCAGTAAGATGTTTTTAGTATGTAACTCAGCCAATATGAAAAATATGATGTCATTTACATCTTTCTTACATAATTTTCAGTTTTTTTCAAAAATTTCCTGTCTTTTGATATTTTTCTCATTTATATTTTTATTTTTGTAATAACAATAAAAAAAAAATTAAAAATCTCATAAGAATTATGAAAGGACTTTTTATTATAATAATTTTAATATTTTATTAAATTTAAAATAAAATAGTCTTAGCTATGTTTATAGATTCTTCTGTATTACATCCTAGAAAATTCAAATATAATATCTGTCAAAAGTTTGTTACATTATATTTTTTTTCCCTTCGCATTTTTAAAATATTTAATCAAAATTATTATATAAAGAGTAAGAAGAATTTTCCAAACTCGAAAACTTTTATAGTCTCTGTTGTAACCATCTCGAAATAAATACAAATTTCCAGTAGAAATTTTAATATTAAAGGATATAATATAGTAATAAAGTAACGCAAATATATATAGAATAAGAATAACCTCCTTTTCCGTAATTCTACAACAAAATTATTACGTATATATATATATATATTTTCCTATGGCTATTTTTATTTACATCTTAAAAAATCATTTTACTACTGCAATAATATCCTCTATATAGATAGCGGAGATAGTGCGGATAAGGAACATTAAACTAAAAAAAAATGTTATATAGATAAATGTAGAGTAATAGTTGAGTTAAAGTACATAAATAAATAAATATATATATATATATTTTTTTTTCGTATTTATACCAAAGATATAAAATAATTTTACTAGAAAAATTTTCCATTTTATTTAAAAAGTTTTTATAGCGTATCTTAGGTTATATACATAAACTTATCTACTAACTTCTATATAACAAAATTCCTTCATTGTAACGTAAAGTTTGTATAGTTAAAAAATGCCCAGAATCTATTGTTAAGTGAGAAATTTAATATTTCAATTTGTTTTTTTTTTCTTCGAAAGAAGCAAAAATATTTTGTTTTATATTTTATGACTTTCGTCGTATAACAATCTAAGCTATAAACGCGCAAAGAAAATTCGCTGATTAAGGTACGTTTTAATAATAAAAAATATAATATTTTTTTTTTGAAGATGTGGGAATATTAAGTAAAATGTATAAGTAATATTTATAGTATACTTGGAAAATACGTAACAGCTATCAAAATTGTATACATAAATTTATGTAGCTATAGATATAAATATGTCTCTGTTATGATAACAAAAAAAAAAATTGTTGATGAAATTTTAGAAATTTGAAACTATTTTTTTTCTGCATAAATTTTTTACAGTATAGAAGGAAGGAAATACGAAATATCAGGTGTAAAATGTGCATCAGCATAAAAATAAAAATTATTTCAACTAAATTTGATGCAATATGAAACACTTGTGTAATAAAATAACTATGAATAGGAATTAAGCATAAATTATTTTTGAAAAATGTTTAAATAAGTAATAGGAAATTCGGAACGCAATGTTGAGCTTTGGGATACTATGACCGACTATGATAGTGTCTTGGATATTTGATGCAAGTAATTTCATCGATATTTGTACATTTTCCTTGAATTTGAAATTACTATAATGTCTTACACCTAAATTGTTGGAAAAAATTTGTATACCTTAATTTTGTTACTATTAAGAATTAATATTTTATACCTTCGACATTCTTAGATTATCGATGACAAGCGTACAATCAAAATATTAATGTAAAAATGTTCTTGATGGAATTTTATATTAAATGTTCTTGATGGATAGTAGATGACACTAATGCGTATATGAAAAGGATTAATCAAATTTGTTAGTTGAACAGAAAAATTACATTTATGTAATTTTTTCTAATTTTTGATCATTTCCAGGATATTTTTAATTCAATGGGATATTTAATATATAGAAAACTATTCTGCAGCTAAATGAAAGTCCTTCATAAATATACTTATATTTGAACTTTATAATAACGTTTTTCTTTTGTAGTTTAATTTTTTTTTAATATTTACGTTTCGAAATATGTTTTTCGCTTCGATTACTGATTTACTTTTTTCTACTCTTTGTAATATACTATACCGTGTAAGCAATGACTTTTCACTGACATTTTCTAATACGGATAATAATACGGTTTTTGTTTGTTTGTTTGTTTGTTGAATTTTGATTTTACGAAAATTAAAAAAAAAAAAAAGAAGGATATCATTTTTTTTTATGATTGTTTGACTCATAATAAAGGATCTTTTATATTACTCACTAAGATTACTTACCTCTATATACGTGTTATGTATACGTTTACGTTCGTATATATATATTTCTTTGCACTTGGAGTGTTTTTCATTAATTTTCATGTTTTTTTCTCTTCTCTTATCCTGGTTTTTCTATTGTTAGATTATAAATAGGTATATATGTATATACGTTTTTCCTTTCTTGATCCTCGTATATATGTCGTTTTTTATCCCCGATTAAATTTTTCTTTCCTTATTATATATTTTATGTTGTTGTTCGGAAAAATATAAATAATAGAAAGGTGAACTCTATGTCAGAAATGGGTAACAGAAATGTTAGATTATAATTAATTACTATCGGTATATTAGATAATTACTTACTTTGGTAATTTTGAAAAATACTTCAATTTTTAAATCAATTTTAATTTTTTTTTAACATAAGGTAAGTAATTAAGTACATGAAGTGCAACTATTCTTTTTATATTCTTCGAAATTAGAACCGTCAAATAAATCCCAAATATTCTGTAACTTTTAAAGTGGATTTTTACCTTATCCAGTAATAATACTGGAATATTTATGAAGTGGAAATCAATTTCTGAACGTGGAATTAGCAACAATTTAGCTTCAGCTTCATAAAATTGTAATTGACGCTTTTCCATTAACAAATCTGCCACATTGATTTGACTGTGAATGAATAACCTATAGTTTACTTGGGTTATGAAATAAAGTTAACATATCAAAAATGACAGATAATCATTGTAATTGACATATAATTGTATTACAAATAGTTATAGATTTCAATGAATAATGCTAATTTTTACTAAATTTGTAACTATAAATAGTAAATATTTAATTGACGACATTTGAAAAATTACCAACACGCCTAGACACCACAAATATCATCATTCGTTGTAATTTCTTATTAAGTAAATATATTAAAAAATTTCAAAACAATGCTTTTATATAAAAAATCTACTTTTATTATAAATGTAAAAAACGACTACCCTAGGATTCACCTTGTTAAAGCCAGCTGTGTGTATCTTTACTTCCATTTAAATAATATAAAAAAAATTGTATACCGAGTACGAAATTTGCTCGTATTATAGTTTGCTTTCATCATAATGAAAGCATCCTCTTCCAGTATTTTTTTTTTTTTTCAAAGTCCTTTCTTCTTTTTCGGGAAATGAAAAGTCTTTATTATTTTGTTGTATTTATATACAGCGAGTGTCATGGCACAGTTTTATTTTGTTGGTGTTTCTTGATTTCATTTTTTAGTTTTGTTTGAAAATCTTTTTTATTGTTATTATATTTTTTACAATTCGCTGGAAAATTTGTAAAGGTAATACAGAGGAGACAGAGGAGAATTTCCTTTTTTCTGCTAGATGAAAAAAATAATCTAGAAAAACACTTTTTTTTTTCCTCTCTTACTTATTTTCTTGAATTTTTCATAGTGTTTATGCATGAATTCAAGTAGATTTTTAATCTTAAATGCTTGAAGACACTTGGAAAATGATGAAGAAAAGCAAAACAAAAAAAAGTAGATAGAAGACTTAGAAAACTGAATCTAACAACAACAAAAAACAGAAGAAGATGAAAAATTTGTATTTTTCAATTGTTTATTTTCATTTTAACTATGATGATTGCTTTTTTTTTTCTCCTCCTTTTTTATTTTTTGAATGATTTCTGAAGGATAAAAAGGTTTATAGGAACCCTCAAGGAGTCTTTGTGTTTAGTAGTATAGTAAGTATATATAGTAAAAAGAAAATGTATTTATAGTAAAACGGATAAAGGCTTTTTTTTATACTCTTGTTAGGGAAAAACAGTTTATCTCTAATTTTTAGTAAGAAAGTTTTTTTTTACCACATATTTTCATTTTCACACTTTTTTCACGTTTTTTTTTCATCTTCTTCTTCATCTTATTTCATTATTGTGTGCGTAATCATGATATCCTTTTTTGAAGAAAAAAAATGTCCTAGATCTCTTAATGAAAATGATACGAAAATGAACAAATTTCTAATCTAAAATGGTTCAAGGTATTTATTATTAAAAGAAAATCTTGTTTTAACACTTTTTTTTCTGTTTACCTATGTTAATGTTTTGTAGATATCCTTTTTTTTTGTACCTTTTTTTTTATTATATTGTTTCTTATCTTAATCGTTATCCGTAGCGTATAAATTACACGTTAAAAAAAAATTATTTAAAAGAGGTTTTTAAAAAAAAAAACAAAAAAATAATAAATTAAATTTATTAGCGTGGATAGAAAATAAAAGACAGACACAATTTTTGTGTATAAGGTTAATAATTTTTTTTTGTTGGCGAGAAAACTTTAGGGAATTGTCAACATTATTAAAGCTTCTTAAGTTTTTACGTACAACTTTTTGTTTTGTGTAATTTTATATATTGTAAAAAAAAAGAAGAGTTTGTCTCTGTTATTCATCTTTATTTAGGGAGTTTGTAAAAATGGAAATATTATTTGAATTGTAAATTAAGATATAAAATTTTTTGGTATAACTTTGGTAGTAATTGTTAGATAATTTCATAGCCAAATTTTAGTTATAATTTTAAGTTTTCAATCATTTTCTGACCCATTTTTAAGGTGTCTGACAGATTTTCCAAATTTTAATAGCGCACAATTATTACTTATTCAATTTTTCATCACTCACATTCTGAAAGGAAATAAAAGTGCAATTCTGTTTACCTTCGAAATTTGAGTTGCAATGCTTTCCTTAGGGATGAACCTCAACGAAATTCAAAATGTCTGACATTTGAAATGTCAAATGAATAGATAAAATTTCAATTATTCAAGGTTTAGGCTTACATTTCACGGAAAACTATCTAGCTAATTAGATAGTTTTATCCGAAACTACAAGATCACATAAATTTAAAGGAAAATAATCTATACCACAAAATATTTCCTAGATTTAAGTATATAAATCCCAGTGTGTACCCATAATAGAAATTTTTCGTAAATTGACTATTTTATAAGTTTTATACAAAAACTTATTGAATTTTTTTCTGCTTATTAATTAATTTTCTGGCAAAATAAGCGTATAAAAAGTTTTTTTTCTCATTTTTTTTTTTTTAGGAGATAATTAAATATTTTATAAGTTATGAGCACACATAATAAAGTATATTTTGTTTTGCAACCCCAAAAAAATAATCATCTACGTGTAATGGTAAAAGTTATATTCGTATTCATACTTAATACAGGGTGGACTAAATGATTGTTTACACATTAATTTTCTTCTTAGAATGAAATTATTGCCTCGCATAAACTTCAGGCATTTTCACTGAAAATTTATCATTACTTTTGTTAGGCCATTTTTTTTTTCAACATAAATATAAAATTGTTATTGTTCTCCCAAAATCTATTGTTGTCCTTATCACAATTGTGTGTTTCTTTTATTTTGCCACTTTTCTTCCTACACAATTTTACAAAATGGATGATTTCTTATTCTCTTGAAAAAGTAGTTTACTTAATTTACCATTTTTCTTTATTGTTCTTTTTTTTGCTTGTACATATAGGAAGGTGTGTAAGCCTCCTTTCAACCTCACCATTATAAGGGAAAAAAAAAATTTAGACAATTTACACAATAATTGTCAATGTTTTTTTTCTTACCTGTGCCAAAAATTCTTTCTTTTTATTTTCTCTTTTATTTATGAAAGAAGAAGAAGAAAAAAATTACATAAAATTACCTAATTTTACTTTTTTCTTCGTATTGTTATTCTTTGATGCAGAGGTTGTTAACATTAGATTAACCTGTGGTACGGGGAATCAGGTGGGATTAAAAATCAAACCTGCTAATGTAGATGATTATTATAGTTGTAAGAAATTTCATTATTTCAAGGAAGAAGGAATAAGTAAAAATGACATTTTAATATTCTATCGTAAATTTTCATATTTTTAGTCAATAATTTTACATTTCAAACACTTCTTATGAATTTGAGAAGATTAATGGCAACCATAGTTAATTCTGGCCAAAAGTATTTCGAAAAATCACTGAAAATTGCAATATTTTACTCAAATTTGACATTTTTGATAGCAGAATTTGACATTTCTAAAGTTAATTGATCAAAATGTGAAAGTTTCAAGTAAACTTTGAATGGAATTAGTTTAATCCTAGTATAATAGTATCCAAATAATATTTAAACATAAGCTACTAAATTGGATTTAATAATTAAAATATGAACCATCATGCACCATTCTGGTTTCGGGAAATATGACAAACTCTAAGGTTGTCTGCCACTGACTGAAAAAAAATTCCTATATAAAACAGAAAACATCCTTTTATAATACTCTTGTATATATTATTTAAATTTTAGAATTTCTAAAATATATATTGGAATTGGGGAAACAGGAATAAAAAAAAATTTATATATAAAGATTAAATACTTAAAGGAATTTTGTTTTTTTTTTTTTGCCTGTTTCGTAAAATTTTGCAAGGAAAACGTAATTTAAACGATGGAAAAAATGTTACAAAAAGAATTTCCTCATTTTAAAGAGAGCCGAAAAAAAAAAAATTGGAATTTCTACGCATGTAATAAAAATGTTAAAAAAAATGTAAAAAAAAAAACGAAAATTATTTTTAAATAATTTAAATTTTTTATATACACACCAAAAAAAAAAAACATTGAGCGAAGAAATAATTAACAAAGTTTTTAATTATCGTATACAAAAAAAAAAAAGAGTATAGGGGTCGCTTTTTTACACTGTGTATTAAAAAACAGGATATTACACACATACACACAATAATCCTTTTTGTTTTAAAATGTTAAAGTAAAAACAATTTTCCACCAAAAAAAATAATATGGAAACAATTTTATTTTTTTTATGTACAAGGAGTAAAGTATTAACTTTTTGTAACAAAAATATTCAAAGTTGATTTTTCTCGTTTATACAAATTTAAAATATATAAAAAAAAGTTTGTTTTTTTTTCTACCATTTTGGAAAAAAATATTTCCTTTATTTTTGTTTTTTTTTTTGGAAAAAGTTTATTTTTAATTTATTTTAATGATATAAGTAAATATTTTTTTTTTATATGCACATATAATTTTATGTTACGTGACATTATTTTAATGGAATTTAAAATGGAAAAATATATAAGTAATATTATATTTAATGATGGTTAAAATTCTTGTTACTAATTGAATTTTTTGAATTATTATTTATACTTAATATGCTTAAGTAAATTTCCTAATAGTCAGTTCAGATTAGACAATTTTTCAATCAACTTTTTGGTATAATGAAAAATTGTATCGTTAGAACCCAAAAGAAATGAGATCGCAATTAAAATTTTGAGAAAATTATTAAAGTAAATAAAACACAACCATAAAACGTCAAGTCACAATATCAAGGCTTATACAAAAAAAAACGCTAAATTAAGTTGAGATAATTGTCATTCCATACTCCAACGCTTACTGTCTGATATTGGAACTTGAATTCAAATCTCTTTTGGATTCTATATTATATAGAATTTACCATAACAATTGTCTGAAATTTATGAGTTTCCTCTTCAATGGATGGTATACTATACAATTTGGATCGAAACATTGACTCGTTTAAACAACACTTTAAAAAAACAAAAATTAAACGAAATAATTTCCAAATATAGAAAATTTTTTGTTGTCTTAGAAATATCCTTGACTATGCTTACATATGCGAATCCTTTAATTTATAAGCTTATAAGGAAGTGAAAATAATGGATTAAAGTAAGGTTATTTTTTTTTGTTTGCTGTTGTATATTATTTTATTTGTAATTTAGTTTTATTTATTTATCGTCTTAATTATTATATTTCCTGGGAAAAAAATATTATGTATTTATGTATAATATACTTATATTTATCTTAGTTGATTATAATCTTAACATTAATTTTATTTATAGATAAAATGTTCATTATAATGTTAGCAATTAAGGACGTAAATATATATTAAGTTAATAAAATTTATATCATAGACAAATGATCCGCAAAAAAAAACGTGTAATTATATTTATTTATTTATTTATTTATTATAATATGTATTTTCTCGTAAGTATATAGAGAAGATTGAATCTTAATTTAATCGTAGATTTTTATTGGTGGAATTTTATCTTGATTTTAAGATTTTTAGCAATTGAGATATACTTTAGAAGGGTATTAAATGTTAATTTAAGAATATTTTGAGATAAAAATCTTTAGAATTTAAAATTCCATTAATTGGGAAATTTTCAGTATTTCGTAATTCTTTGGAATCCTTAGAAATCCTTAATAGTCAGATAAAATATTCTACCAGAAAACACAAAATCGACTTTTGTACACTCAGATCAAATTAAAGTCAAAATATTGTCATGTATCTTTACTATAAAATATAAAATCAAATAACAGACAATTTAACAGACAAACAACAGAAAATTACCCTTTGAATATAATTAATTAAAAAAAAATATTAAATCTACCATTAAAAAGTTGATAATTCCTCATTAAGTAGATAATAATTCATTTTAAATCCTTTTTTGTTCATTTTCCATTCATCCTTCTGAAGATTTTCATAATTAATTAATACATAGTGGCAATTTCTGGTGCAAAATTACTGTAAGAAATTATAAATGGAACTTAAGTATTTAAAAAATGATGATTATATTTTTTTATTGATTGGAATCTATCATTATTGGAAAATTGACTGAACAATTAAAATTATGACTTAAGAACTACAAAAAGAAAATGTAATTTTTTGAAGAGAACTTTTTGAAATTTAAGAATGATAATAATTTATTCACATTTTTCTGGAATTCAAAGTTTGAAAATTATGATTAAAATATTCTATAAATTCGAAGGACTCATTTAGTTTAATAGTTTCATTATATATTTGAATGTATATAATATTAAAATTAATAATTTGGTGATCCCAGGAATTATAATTTATTTAAAATAATCTTCATTAGTTCCTTTTTGTTAGCATGTAGGTAACTTGGCATAGCAGCAAAAATTTTCAAGAAAATTCTAGGGTTCAAGCTTAGTAATTTCTCTACTTACTTAGATGATTAACTACTCTTGTTAATTAATCTACAAAAGTGTAAACGATCTTCAAATGTTATCCATTTATACTTTTAATTTTGTAAAAAAAAAAAATCATTAAGCTTAGCAACAAAAAAAGAGTTTTTGATTAAAAATGCATTTTTGATTTTATTGATATTTTCTCCCAATTTCAATTTTTACTTCAAAAATTCTAAAAAAAAATTAATAATTAAAAATTTATGGTATGTTTAATATTTTTGTTATAAAGAATTTTTCTGACACAGCATTTTTTTTTATATAGTAAAACATCTGCCGTGAATCATCGATTTCTCTCCATCCACCAACAATCGCATCAGCATTAAAATTGGAATTTCACATTATATACATATATGATAAAAATATTTTTATCTTTAATTTGAATTTTATTATTCTTATATACTTAAATCTAATAATTTAATTTTTTTTTTCAGGTTTTGTTGTAAATATATATAAAACATAAAGATTCATTTTTTTTTTGTCTAAAACTACCAAACTATAAAAATATGAAATTATAACGAAAAAAGAATATATCTGATAACAATACGTTAACATAGAATCTTTCAACATCTGTTTCCCCACAAAAAAAAATAGAATTTCTGATCAAAAAATTATATTTTTGCTTACATCTTTTTATAAGTGTATAATTTTTTTTATCTATTTTGGGTTGTTAAAGTTGAAGTGATCCCCAAAAAAAAAAACGAAGAAGAAGAAGAAAGAAAAAAAATATCTACAAGTTTTTTTCTTAATAAAATAAAAAAAATATATCTTTATGCTGCTGAAACATAAAAATTGAATACCTTTTTTTTTGTATCTGCTGGTTGAAAGAGAGATGCTTGTGTGACTCAGAAAAAATTTATATGTATATTTAAATAATTTAACATCTGCTACAACAGTAGAGAGTTTCTTTCTTTTTGCTGGGCTGTTGTTACCCAGTTTTGATGTTTTCGGTCAACAACGAAAAAAATACAAAAATTTTCTTCTTGTTTTTTCGTTTTTTTTTTTGAAGAAAGTTTTCTTATCTCCTAAATATGGCAAAACATTTTTTTTATTATATATTTTTCTAATCTTTTTTATTGATTTTAGACTATAAAAAAAATAGTGATTTAGATCAATTTTTTTTTTTACTTTGTTAGTTTCCTTTGAATTTGTTGTTCAAATTTTGGTTTTTCCTCTTATGAAACTATTTTTTTTTTTGGAATACATAAATCAATAACAAATAATATGTTGAAAAACATAAATTTTTTTCTATTAATTATAAGTTTTTTTGATGAACATTTTTGTCTAACTAATTAAATATTAGACGCCGCCGCAAGGCGAATATAAAAGATGGGAAAATTAAGAAGAGAAAATGTACTAATTAATATTTAGGAAGGTGATCGTCTGTTGGTTACTATTTGTAAATTTTAGATTAGAATTAATATTTATTGAATTGAGGAAATGATCATAATAATCAAAGTTAGATATAATTCAAATTCTACTTGCAATAATATCAGCTTGGAAATTAAGGTAATGAAATGTTAGCAAAGTTGTTCTTCACTTATTGTGCAACTAATTTAAAAATATTAGTTAGTAATATTTGAGCTAAAAATAGTCAAAATTTAATGTTTTATGTGATACGAAACTATAATTTTTAAACTATTGATCGTTTAGTTTAGTATATAATTTTTCAATTTAAAATTTGCTGTTACCAAAAAAAATGGTTTATGAAAAATGAAGCAAATATTGATTACAAAAAATTAATGTAATTCCAAAATCAATTTAAAAATCAATTCGCAATTATTTGAGATTATATTTTTGTCGAATGAAGATGATTTTCCAACTCTGTCACTGATTATTTATATACTTAGTACATAAATTACATTCCAAGTCCATCTTTCTGTAATTATTCTGTAAAAAATATATTATTTGCTTATATTTTACAGGTTCCTGTTATTTATATATTAAAAAGCATATAGAACAAGATCACCATGTTACAGTTCTGATATCTTTGTTACAATTATATCGAAAATATTTCTCAGTGTAATACCTGATATATTATATTAACTAGACACAATAAATATACACCAAAAATTCTACATAATAATTTACCAAACATTTAACAAACTCTCAAATTTCTTTTTTATAATTATTTAAAACAACACACAAGAAGAAAAAAACAAACAATTTTTTAAGGGCCTACAAGTAAATCTTCTGTTTAAATTAATAATTTAATAATTAAACATAAGGGCGGACAAGATCTCTTAAAACATATTAATACATAAAAAACATAAATTTAACATTTTCATTTAACTATATTATATATGTAACAACATTCTTCTCATTGTTTTTTTTTTTCTGTTTTCCTGATGGTTAAAATTATACAAATAAATGTAATTATTTTAAAAGATTAACCAACAAAACTAAAAAAAAAAGGTAACCAAAAAAAAAAAATGAAGAACAGAAATAATTTAATATATTTTTTTTTTGGGAAAATCATTTTTCGTTTGTTTGTTGTTGTTGTATAAGTTATGAAAAATCCCCCACGTAAACACGATTGTATAATAATTTAATTTCCTTCAGAGAATGGTAGAGAGATGATGTTGATGACGATGATGACGATGGTATATGGTATGTAACTTTGACTTTTTTGTTGCTTAAAAGTTATTCCATTTTTTTGGGGGTTTATTATTCTATCGGGAGAGGGTATCACACACAAAGGTATATATGTAAAAACGTATTATCGTATGGGTAATTTGTTTCAACATTTTTTTTTTTTTGTTATTTTTTTATAGGCGTCAGGAAAAATGAAAATTCCTTTTCATATACTTTTTTTCAATGTAGCCATGTCTATCATTTCCAAAGGATTTCACTAAATTTTTTATATACATATATGTATATATATGGGAGGTAAATTAAATGAAAGTGTTATAAAATATAGAGGAGAGTCACTCGTTTTTTTTTTGTTGGATAATATAATATATTGTTTGTATGTATCCTTATGTCTACCTCATTTAATAGGATTAAATTCCTGGTGTATAGGTCCTTGGTACACATTAAATTCATTATATTATGTATATTTTATATAGTATATACATATATATATGGGCAACATGGTATATATATATATAAAAAGGACTGACTATACATAAGTATATGGTTTCAATTCGGGATTGTGTAATTCTGTATTATGGTTATTAATAATTTTCTGTTGTTATGTAAACAGAGAGAGAAGAGATTTCTTTCTTTCACGTTTACAACATTCATTATATTTGTACGTACCATATTACTATCTCTCTATCACTATATATCCTTTTTTTTGGGTATATTTATATTGTTAATAATTGTATAATGTTGGTATATTAAAAGTCATAAAAGTTATTTTTTTTTGTTGAGAACATGGGAAAATTATTAACATAAAAAGTCAGAGGAAAGTCCTTTTTTTTACGTATATACATATACGTATACATATTATTGTAAGTGATCAGTAAATATAAAAAGAGGATGCCTAAATAATTTTTTGAGCATACATGGATTTAAATATACATATATACTTATGTATATGAAAATATTTGTTGAAAACAATTTTAATGATAAAAGTAAATAATGTAAAATTAAGTTCTTTGTTTATTTTGGATTTGTGGTTATGTTGAAAATCAAAAATGTAATTATTTTTTATAAGGTTAAAATATTTTTGTATATTATCTTATTGACAGTTTTTGGTAATTTAAAAAATTTTTATTTTATTTGTCAAAATTTAAAAAAAGAAATGTCCTTAATGCAATTTGGTAATTTGTAAATGGATTTCAGTCACTGTTGAGGCTTTTTTTGGGGTCCAAATATGGTGTCATTCTTCGAAAAACAACTGTCATCGTTAACTATTATACTTTCCCTTTACGAGCTATACAATTTCCAGTTTTTGAATGTCCCGACATTCTGCCAAGTCGGTGATTTCCATTTCATATTGTGGTTAAAGGAGAGTCACAGAGCATATGTCTACAACAGCTGCCGCAACAAAGATCAAATAAATGTAATTCTGACAATAATTTTCTCTCTATTAGTTTTCCTAATAGTATCCTGTCCCCATGAGTATTTAAATTGATTCTGTTTAGTAACTTATATATTTCCTGTTCGGCCAGAAAAGTCTCTATGTTGCCTGCAATTACATATTGAAATATATTTCAGGATTTTGCATTTATAATATGATCATTATGTAATGTCGGTTCCTATTTGTAAAACGTAGCAGGGAATCTTATAATATATTTTAATAATTATGAAAATCCTTTTTACTATTTTTCTTACACAGATTGATCCATCATTAAATTTTATAGATTATACTTTTGATTATTTAATTGATTTTAATTTTATTTGGTTTCTTTGGTTTTTGCAGCTGGCTATTAAATTACCACCCGATGTTCACATCCATGTTTAGAACATTTTACAAATAAACAATTTTATTGATTTTATAATTCCACAAAAAAAAAAAAAATTATATCAATTGAAATTTTTGTCTACAAAAAAATAGAAAAAGGTCTATGACATTATTAGTAAAAAGAAAATTGTTAACCTCCTGTTGTGCACTTAGTCTTTAAATGTGTCTCGTTAGTAAATTAAATTTTCCTTGTGGTTTGTTTTTAAAACTTAGCTGGAAACATTCTTTATTATCGTCTCAGCAAACAAATTATTTAAATTTTCTAATTCATAAATTTTTCGAATATTAAATTTTATAATAATTTATTGTCGTCCTTTTTGTTTACCAATATTTAAGTATGCAGTTAGTTGTTATATCATTTTATTCAGTCCGTTTTCAATTTTATATTCAAATTTCTTTTCCTAATTAAATTAAATTTTATGACAAAATGAATTGAAAAATTGCTTTAAAAAAAATTTATACATATATAATAAGAATTGAAAATGAGTGAAATTAAATTTTCTATTCAACTTTTTTTGTTTTCATCATCTTCTTCTATTTTAATTACATTATTTTCAAAATTCCAATTGAAATTACTTATATATAATTTCAATTTTATTCAATTTTTACCAACACAAAAAAAAAAACCACATTAACTTAATCAAATTTTGAAATATATTTTTCCCAATATATCCTTGAAAATTCACAGAAAATATAAGTATTAGAAAAAAAAAATGACAAATTTCTTTATTTGATTTTGAAATTTTCTGGTTGTTTAAGGGGAGAAAGGGTTTTGGAAGACTTTTAATTTATCCATTGAATAACAAGAAAACATATTTACATCATTTATTCATCATCATACATTAAATAATTCATATTAGAAAACAAAAGAGAAAAGAAGAAAAAAAAAATCAAATGTACGAGAGTACAAAATGTAACAGCTGCTAAATAACATTTTGCTGCAAAAATAGGGAAGAAATATTACAGTAGGGAGGAAGGATATCTAGAAAAAAAAATTTTTATTTTTATATATTTGATTTTCACACAAACACTCTATCAATCTATATACGTTTTTTAGTTTTATTTAATATTATTTGTCTCTACGTATTTCCTTTCGTATATCATTACAAAATTTGTCTCTGATAAAGGAAGAAAGTTTACACAAATATAATGCATTACAAAAAAAAAAACGAACTTTGGTTAATTTAATATCTGTGAATAGTTTTTTTTATGAAGGATATATAAACCACAATTTCAATATTATATCATATAAAAGGAGGTTTTATTATAAAATTTTATGCTGCAACTGTCGGATATCTAAATAATATTTCCTTGGCTATATAATAATAAGCATATATACATAAAACATCTTCAACTTGAATGATGTTTGCTCAGATTTATTTAATTTAAATTATATATGTTTGTATAGCTTCTTTTTGTCTTTAATATCCTAGCTAGGATATACATATATATGTATTCATTATAAAATGTTTTATGTCATAATTTTATTTAATATTTTATCCATGAGAATATAATTTTTTTTATCTGGTTTGTGTTACATAAAATAATTTTTATATAATAATGAAAATAGAAAGGACATTTTTTTGATATTTCAATTTTTTAAATTAAATTGAATTTATTATTCATTTTGTGTAATGTAGAGAGAAAGTTTTTCTGATGGTTAAATTTTTACTAAAATTTTCTTTTTGGTTTGTATTTAAATAAAAATTTTGTAAAAAAAATGATTTACTTATTTCTTTTTTATTATTATTTGGTGAATATGTTATTTTAATTAAATTTCAGAATTTATAAAAGGACTTTCATAAAATTTTGATTAAGTTTAAAATATAGGAAGAAATTTATTAGTACTATTTATTAAAGTAAAGTTTTTTTTTTTTGCTTTCAATTCAAATTTGATATTTTGTGATTATGATGGAGGATTTTGGTATATGATTATTATTTTATTGAAAATATTAATGTGATAAAATTAATAAATAAAAAAAATATTTAAGAAAATTTCTGGTAACTTATTGATAACTCATTTTCTAGGTGATCAAGATGATAGTATTCCAGATAATTTTGTAGTTTGAGTGTGCGGGACCTTTTACTATTGCACTATATCATATATGATAATGAACATTATTGTAGTGTTCCCAAATTATCTGGGAAAATTCAAATTCCATTCCCCATTCAGGATATACAAAACTATATAAGTACTTGCTAAATTTCTAGCCAATTTTTAAAATTTTGATCCCACAATCCTCCAGTATGAAAAATATACTTAGATTGCCCTGGGGTGAGTATTGGGAGAAGTGAATAGTAATTATCAAACTATCATATATCTCAATAATATGGTTCGAAATTTTTGAGCAATACTGTCAATATAGTCACAAATCACTTTATACAAAATATGTAGATGTACAACCCTATTTTGTCTTATCCTAAATTAATTTAAATTAAAATCAAAATTTTATTCACTAAGTACTTATAGTACATTAATGGTGACACTGAATCAACCAAATTCCATTACATATTCTATACTAATTTCGTCCTGCAATATTTTTTTAGAAACCCCTATACATATAATAATCTAAGATTAATATTTATTATAATAATCAATTTCTCATCATAGTTTCTTTTGCCAGCCCCTCAAATATGCCATTCCCTCAATTCAAATATTAATTTTCTATATTTTTCTCATTATTATTATTTTTATTATTATTGAACTTTTTGAACCATCAATTGAACAATACAAAAATGAACAGTGCATCATTTTGAACCCAAACAAAATATAGTATAGTTATATTATAAAAAAATAAAAATACTCCCCTCTGCAATTTCCTTTATATAATATTTTCTTATTCATTTTCTTTTTGCTTTTTGCAATTTCCGGTCAAACCATTATATAAAAAGAAATATATAATCAGAACTTTTCTATTTATATTATTTATCATTTTACCATTCATATATAAATGACAGAAGATAAAATATCTATGTATCTATAAGATTCATTCTTTTTTTTTCAAGTACTTTATTTTCTACTCATGTCCAAAATTTTAGGGAAACAAAAAATTTATATATATTATATTTTTTTTGTTATCCTTTTCTTCTCTTCACATTTTCTAAAGAAAATTTTATTTTTTTATTTTGTGTCTGGTGTACATAATAGCGTGTATAGTAAATAAGGGGTTGGAAAAAATCTATATAAAATATTTCAAATGATGTAAGTTTGATTTTTTATTATAAGTTTGTTTTGATTTCCCACACTCAATTATTTTATTATTATTATTATTTGTTGTTGTTGTTGGTTGTTGGTGTTTTTCCTAATCTATACACAAATACATATTGAAATCCTTAAATATATATAGTGACATCCGTTTTGTTATCCTTGATGATGTAAAATGCGTTTTGCGATGAGGGTTGTTTTTATAATTTTTTATTGAAGGGATTTTTCTTATAAATTTTGATGTCATTCCATAAGTTGACTCAGCTTTTTAAGTGATTTTATGACTGATGGGGAAAAATTCTAAGTGGTAGAGTTAAATATTGACTCAGTACTAAAGGAAAAATATATATTTATTTATTTATTGCAATTAATAGTTGTAATTTTAATAATATTGCAATTATTGCTCTTTCCTTAAATTGACGAAATTATAGTTCGAGATTCATTTAAAATTGCTGCAACTGAAAAACCATTAAAAGATAAGCCTATATCAGACTATCAGACTGTTCAGCCAAAGATAAGAATAATACGTTGAGTTTGACGATCGTAGTTAATCTATATTATTTATAGACAGATCTTCTAATGTAATAAAAGTTTATGACCAAAATTGACAAATATATGAAACGATATTGCCAAACTAATTACAAAGAAATTTTCAATTTGATGGACAACCTTACAAGATTTTGTTAAATATTTATCCTTTCGACACGATCTTGTGCCACACTGTTTGGAAAATGATAGCTAGTTGCTATAGTGGTTTTAAATGAAATTTATAATTGATTGAAATAATTAAAATATGTATTTATATAATTCCAAGTTATTAATTTTCATAATAATTTATTACTTTCTCACAATATAATGAATTTGAATAATAATTTATTTTTATATTTTTTATCTGAAAATAAATTAATTGAAATTTTTTGAAATTTATATTATGTTTCCATTATTATAAGCTTTTATGCCCTTTTTATCATATTTTTTTTTTCTCGGAAAATATTTAATGAATGAAATTTAAAGTATACTTTTTTATATGCAATTAATTCCATTTTCAAATAAATATTCTGTAATTATGGAATTTTTATTTTAATTTATTGGGATTTTTAAAAATATTATTTATAATATGTATTATAAATTCGTAAAAAATAAATGATTAATTCATTTAATACATTATATATTAAATGTCCTTAATTAATGAAAAAAATATATTTGAATTGTAAAAAAAAAATTTTATAATGAATATTAACATAATTGCAATTTTAATGAATTTTTCATTATGAATGAGTTGTTTCATTACTGAAATATATAAGTATTTGATAATTTAATCGCAATTTATGAGTATAATTGATTGAATGATTTCTATGATTGAACCGTAAATTTGATATACCAAATCACTTCATAGATTTAATTTCATTCAACAATTTTGTGATTAAAAATTTGAAATTTATCTTATAAAATTAATTATTTAAATTTGATCTTAGTCAATTTATTCAATAAAATTACTTTTTTTGTCCTAATCACAAGGAGAATTACATCAATTTTAAGTGTTAGTTACACAAAACCTAAGTTAACTGATGAAATTTTAATGATTTACTTAATATCGATTTAAATAATTAATAATATAATTCTAAAAAGCATTTTTCTTGTTCATATTATTTAATAAAATTGCAATAAATTTCATTTTCTACTTACCGGGATTTATAAAATCGTGCTTCAATGTCCAAATTAAATAGAATATTTTTATTTTTTTAAAAAAAAGTCCATTTTAAAAACATAAACTAACACAATTTATTCTCTATTTAGATTAAATATCTTTTTTTTTAGGTCATCAATCAATCATAATCATCAAATTCTGGAAAATATATATTTTATTTGATCATATTAATATTTTCATTAAATAGATTTTATTTACAATTCGCGGAAAAACAAAAATATTTATTTAATCTATTTTTTTTCCTATTTCCACCCACGATTAGCACAACTATAGTAAATTCCTTGATGCAGTTTTTTTTTTTTAAATATTTAAATATCGTTTTGTTTATTCTATGTACAATAAAAAATGTAAATTGTTTTTCATCAAAATAATAGAATGAAAAAAAAATTCTATTTTTGCAGAAAATTCTGAATATTAAATTGCAAGTCACGTTTTTCCAACAAAATTAACAAATAATAAAAAAAAAAGAAAATCTAGTTTTTTTTTTCTATATTTTTTTTATTTTAATTTCTATCAAACTAAAAAGATATAAATATATAAAAAAAAATAATGCAGCAAAAATTGTTGGCCACACCAAACCAAACAACACGTTTCGTTGCCTGACGGACTATGTAAAAAAAATATTTATTCGCGCGTCGAAAACAACAAAAATTTATGTAAAAATATTAATAAATATTATTTAATTAAATGTAGCGTAAAATATTTTTCCGATATCGCAGAATTTTCATATTTTTTTTATGTATATTCAAAATTTTGTTTTAATTATATACTAAATTCAACATTTTTTATTTACTCAAAAACTAAAAATTCACGATTTTCATTTGATTTTAGTTTTAAAAAAATAAATTAGATTCTTTTTATTGATTTTAATTTAAAAATATCTAAAATCTGTGATATTTTTTTCAATGATTTTTTTTAGTGAAATATTTATCGACGTTTTTTGTAATTTGTAAAAGAATTTATTTGTAAATAATAAAATTATTTTTCAATTTTTTTGGATTTGATTTGTGATTTTAATCGAAAAATTGATTGTTAAACGACATTTCAATTTTTTTTTTTTACATTTTCTAATTCGAATTATTTGCTAATTTGAATGGATAACATTTAATTTACCATTTCCAATTCTGGTCTTCTTAATTTCGTAAATTTTCTATTGAAGTACACTTTTTTTGGGCCACAACAATATATTTGTTAATTTACTTACTTAATAGTTGTAATATTTTTGTGATAGTTCCTAGAATTATGAGCCTGTTTCTTGGAATAATGATAATTTAGTCCAGTGAAAATTTTGTGCAATGTTTTATTTACAGTCGAATAAATTATTTCTGCATATTTGAAATAAAAAAATTATAATAAATTTTTGTATATGGTCAAAATAAATAAATATTTTCCACTTATTTTTATCATTTATCTGAGAAATGAATAAATTTATTAATAAAAATGTCGAAACAAAAATATTTTCACTTTATATATAATTTCTCCATCTTTAATTATAATTTACATATATAGTACATGAATATACAATTTAGCTCCTTTCACTATGGGTTCACCACTAATTATACTACCCAGAGAGATATGAAAAATTATTACTTTACATAAAATTATCCTTGATTTTTCTTCCCATTTTGCTTTTTTTTTTGTTTTGTAGGTCACAATTTTAATGACTTGAATAATTTAAAAGTACTTCAAATGTAATCATAATAAATTTTATATAATAATAAATTTTGTTTTTTCTGTAAAGGATCATTATTTTTATAAATATTTGCCTAACGTCCAGTAATGTTCCCCATTTTATATTTATGTGTAACTTATTTTGTATAAGTGGAGAATTTTGATAAATAATATTTTGAAGGAATATTTTAAGGATATTTTTTTTTTATATATAATGTCATAGAGTGGTTAATTTAATTAATGAATGATTTCTTTTTGCAGAAAAAATTTACATTTTTAAGCTTTTTAAAAATGAACTTGAAATTAGCATAAGTCGAAAATTATTTATGATTCAAAAATTTTTTATTAAGAAATATTTAAAAATATGAAAAATTATGTTGTAATAGGAGTTAAATAACATTATAATAAAATTTATGTGATTGAAAATTGAATAAAATTTTAGATTTCTAGGAAATTTAATTAAGATCCTTTCTATGACATAAAATATGGTTCAATTAATTTATCATATTTCTCGAGCTTATAATTTTGTATGATCCAACAGAGTTTGGGTTTGAATTCTTGGTTTTGGCTTGGTTAATTAAAAATATTAACATTTATATATTACTCACGAGTTGTCAGGAATATTTTTTTAAACAGACTTTAGTTTTAATTATTAATTTGTATCATAATTTAATTACAAAGGGTTTTTTGTTGCAAAAGGACGAATGTGACTTTTAAAAAGAAGAATATGATTTACAAAAATGCCAATTTGATTTCTAAGAAAAATTTAAAACGAGTCAATTTTAGCTTGCCATTTTTTTTATTGAAATTCAAATTATGGAATTTTCTTTAAATTATTTTAAATTCGCTAATAAAAAAATGTAAAAACAAATTTTTATATATCACAAAAAATCTTTAAAGTCTTTTTAATCGTTCCAAATAAAATTTATTTATTTAATTTAATATTTTTTTATTAAAAATATCATTCATTGTTATGTATCTTTTTATTTTATATATAAGTATAATCATAAAACTCTTTGAATATATAAAAGTACATTTTAATGGTATAATAAAAACATTTATAGTATCAAATTGTTATTTCATAGAATTTTCTTTTCGATCTGAAATATTTTTTTTTGGGTTAAACTTAATAAAAATGGATTTAAATAAAACTTTATGACTTGAAATGATAAAATTTTATTTAATTTTTCTGCAATTTAAAAATGAAAAATTTCATGTTTGAATGAAAATAAAGATCTTAGAGAGAGAGATACATAATAATAACAATTTAAGTAAATTTAAAGAAAAATATGGACCATAGTTAAAAAAAATTATATAATTGAAAGCATCAGCAATTTTGTATATTATCTCACCCAGACGAAAATTACTTAACCTAGTTTTTTTTTTGTGTTTAACAAAAAGGAAACAAATTTAAATTGTTATTTCCTTAAATTAATGGTTTAGATTTTGTAAAATTTATGACAATGAGAAGAAAATGGGAAAGAAAAATATTATTATGCACATTATATATGGAAAAATATGAATTTTTTATAGATATAAAGAAATAATTTAAATTTATTACAAAAATTCCAATTTATAATTAAAAATTATAATAAGTATATAATTAAAAATAATAAATTTTAATAATTAATCGTATAAGTATTTTTAATCAATCCAATTTTGAAAATTTATTTACTAAAAAATTTTTGTCAAATTTTCTAGTCCAATTCAAATATTTATTCATGTATAAATTTTGGTATAAATTTTCAACAAAATTCATTCAAATAAAATCACTATCCAAATATACATATACATATGTATACATATTCATATTTTTGATGGTAATTTTCATTGTTGGTTATCTTTTATTTATTGTTGAAAATTTTCATAACAATTTTTTTTGTATACTTTGTATATAATTATTATACAAATTTCAAAATTTAATCTTCAAAAATAATCTATATTATATCTAAATTAATATTTTGGTAATTGCAAGGACACTTTCAGTAATATTTATGTAGAAATATAAATATATGTAGTACCTACATATAACTAAATAATATAAAACTTGAATGTGGTTTAAAAATTAAATTGAAACTTTTGTCTAAAAACTTTTATGTATTACAAAACTAAAACTAACTATTTACATATCGTTAAAGAATGATACAAAAATCAATATTATTTATATATACGTATATGAGTATTATATATATAGAAAACTTGAGCTTTTATAACTCTGATAATCTATTTATTTTTTATTCATGTATATAAATTTTTTCTCACATGACTACTATAATATTTTTCCTTAAAATTAACACAAATTATATAAATATAGATATAGTTTATATATATATACACCTAATTCTGTTTTTACGCGATAGATACGTTCCGCGAAAACTCGCGTAAAAAAAAATCGCGTAAAAAAAGATAGCGTACCCATATAAAAGGAGGGGATTGGTTCCAGATTTTAAATATGTATCAGCTAAAATAAGGTGAATTAAGTATAATGCAAGTTTATGGTTCTTACGTGTGCTTTATATACACTTTTTATTTAAAATAACCAAAAATAACGGAAAGAAACAATTCATAATAATTCTTTTCAACCGCACTATACTTTCACAAAAATTTATTGGAAATAAATAACTGGAAATCCCCTATATATGAGTGTCGTAGATTTTTCGTATCAACGATTTGCCTGTTTTAACACATGCATGCACGTTCTACAAACGTGTTAAAGCATGCACACATATACATACATATTTTTTGTCATTAAAATTGTTAAATCTGTTAAATATTGTTAAATTTTGTTAAAAATTGTTAAATATTTTTTGTCATTAAACCGCGTTAAATCAAATCAAATCGCGTAAAAACAGAATACGAAAATTTTTTGGAATCGCGTTAAATCAAATGCGCGTAAAAAAAGTTCGCGCAAAAACAGAATTAGGTGTATATAAAATTATGATCTAAATAGGATTTAGTATGATAATGCGGGTCATACATTTAGTTTATATTATAAGTAATTTTTTTTCTAGAAGAGAAAACATATAAAATGAATAGATTACCATAATAATATTAAAATTTTATTAAAGCACAACTTCAATTTATATATATTTTATTTATTTATATTATATATATATAAATTTTTGATAATTTTTGTAATAGAACCACAATAAAAAAAGGACTTTTCTCTATATATTTATATAAGTAAATTGTACATGTATTGATTACGATTAAAATGGCTTTATAGGAAAGTGTGTGTTAATATAATTTAGGATAAATTTTAAATTATTCGAAATATAGAATATATTAAGGATAAGAATTTTGTGTTATCTAAAATTAATATTTGTAAGTATATTTCTATATTTTATAAAATTTCTATATGTGATAGAAATTGGCTCCCCATCAGCAGTCAAAGCTGAATAAAAATCGTTTAAAAATATATCAAAAATGTGTAAGAAATCTTGTGAAATGGAGAATTAACAAGCTTCACTTAAGATTATTTTCAACATTATTCAATAATTTCTCATTTATCACTGACATTTGCAATATATATACTAACAAGTATACTTCCAACAATTTCTAAGTTTTCCGGCTGGTGACGACTAGTTTTTCGGTAGAATTCTCTATAATTTCAAAAAATTCTATCGGAGGAATTGTCTCGTCATTTGAAGCTCAACTTCTGAATATTCTTAACAGAATTAAAATATATTTATGATTACTTTACTACATGTTGTTTCACCATTGAAATTTGTCCACAAGGTGACTATAAAGTTTGTTAAATGCAATTAAGACTTTTGGACTGTCATTTTACTAAATATTATGTAATAATTAATTAAATTGTTTAATTTTAATAAAAGTCACATTACTTTATTGCGATAAATTTCTAATTTACTTTATTTCTTTTAAACTACATAAGACTTGTTTATCTCCTCATTTGGGCTGCATTGAGAATTTATAGTTAAAAACTTATATTTTTATATTAAGAAAATTAAAAAAGAAAAACTTTAAATATTTTTTAATAATAATTTTTTCTTTTTTGATGGTTAATTCACCATTTCTTTCACCAGCAAAAGGATAATTTTTCTTAGAAATTTGTTTTTTTTTTTCTTCTGTTTTGTAATATTTTAAATTAAAAAATTTTTCTCCAACAAGAGGACTTCAAGGAGACATTAAACTCTTTATAGTCATTAATTACACATTAAAAAAAATATATACTTGTATATTTAGGACAACTTTGTAGAAGAAGCAAATATAGGACGAACATTTAGTTTTTGTTTTTTTTTTGCATATCTCCTGGTGCAATGAAAATTATGAATGAGATAAGCACGAAAAGCTCTTTTAGTTTTCAAGATTTTTTTTTGTATTGTGTGTAAGAGTTCTTTAAAAGTTTATTAATGTTAAAAGTTTGTGTTAAAGACCTTGGCCTTATCTATTCTTTTAAAAAATAGAGTGTGTCTTAATAATTCTTCAAAAAATTTCTTATATTTTCAAGTTATACTTTTATTTACACCTTTCGGCTATTAGACAAAAGTTTAACTTTGAGTAATATTTACACTTGAACAAATTTCTTCAATTTCAAAATAAATAAAAAAAAAAGACAAAATATAGTTGAGGAAAAATTAAGGACAGGGAACATCGGCATTCTCCAATATAAGTGAATTTGCTATCTATCGACAGGGAATTTTATTTTATTGACGAAGTTTTTGGTAATATTGGGATCTACCTACAGGATATTCAAGAACTCTTGCATTTTTATTCTCTTCTTTTCGAATTTCACTGAACCATTTTATAATCAATGATTTTCAAATTTCCAATTTTGGCTACAAATGATATCCTTAAAAATTCACACACAAAAATATATCTAAACATTATAATCTTTTATTAGAGATATATCCGAATTGTGTTCGACCTAATATTAAAATCATTTTATATCCCAAAAAAAGATTAGATGTCAAATTAAATTTTATTTTTTCCAATAAAAAAAAAATTTATATAATATTTTTTTGCCAATCATAATTTTAATATCTGGTATAGTTTTTCATTTCTCTTTTTTTATATTATATTATTATTATTTGTTGAGGAAAATGACACAACTTAATTTGAATTATTCTGTCAATGTTTTTCATTTTCTATATTTTAATCCCATAATTTAAAAATATAAAAATTTAGGTATATAGCTAAGTATAATAGGAAAATCCCCTTAGAGAGCATTAAGCTAACTTGTCAAAAATATTATATACATATATATTTTTTTGTTAACCCAATCATCAAAATGAAAATAGCAGAAAATTTGTTGGCCAATATTTTGTTTTTCATCTATAATATTATTTATCTTAATGTGTAGGGGAGATTTGGGTCTTTGTGTATGCTAAGAGTGACAAAGCTAATTTTGTAAAATCCTAAGTCCAAATAGCTATAGGCATGAACTTACAACATAATATATAAGAAAGTAATAAAGTATATTAATTTTGTGATAAGGGAAAGAGGAAATTGAAATTTCAGGTTATTAATATTAATACTACAGATATATTGAACAATAATTGAATATTAGGTGTAGCTTTAAATTGTGTAGTTCAATGTGACTTCGATAAAAACTTTAACGTTTAGGAAAATTAAAAATTGTACAATAATTTGTGAGACATAAAATTAAATTTCCCTTATTTCGAAGCTATTCAAAATCTATCACAAAATGGCAAGTCAATTAAAATGTTGTGCAGCAGATTCTACAAATTTATATTTATATTTTATATCAATACATTTTCCTAATGCACAATACATTTGAGGGCAGTTGAATTGATGAAAACCAAATGAACTAAAGGAAATTTAATCTCAATATTCACGTAATTGTACCTTCTCATATGAATGTATAAATAATTTTATTATAAATTGTGTCCAGTAAAAAATAAAGTAAAGTAATTTTTCCGTCCTCAAATTCCAAACTATATAATGATTATAAAAAAGCAATCATTATCTTAAATTGCGACTAAAAATCTAATTTTTTCTCTACATAGATGATGATAAGCCTTTCTCCTATTTTCATCATAAAAAATAAACAGGGTCAACCATATAACAACAACAACAAATTATCTATAGCATGACCAAAAAAAAAAAGGACGAAAATTTCATTTTTTATTTTTTACTATATCCTGTCATAAAAAATAACTGTATAAGTATTCATAGCTACAACAACAATTGTTGAAAGCAAAAAAAAAAAAAAATGGAATATTTCCTAGTAAAAAAAACGAAAAATTAGAGACTCCTAAAGGTTGTAATTTTCGATAACCTCTTTAAATTACATAATCTATTTTGTTGTTTTCCTTATTATTATTATTATTTTTTTTTCGGTTGTGTTGTCATACTTTTCTCTACTTTTTTTTTTGCCAGTTGACATATGTCGCTTTTGATAAGGAGATGATGTTGTCTGTTATATTATTAAAGGACCTTTAATTTTTTGAATTATTTTCTTTTCATTTTTTTGTTTTTTTTGGTTGTTGTCTTGTTTTTTTGGTAAAAAAAATAAAATATATAATTTTTTTTTTTTATAAAAGGATAAAGTCAAAAAGAAAATGCTAATAAATTTAGGTTCTTTGCGGAGGAGTTTGGTTTTTTTTTTATATCCAAAAATTTTTGACATTTTAAGTCACGTGACATGAAATTTGTTTTATTTTGTGTTTTTTCTCGAGTAAATTTGCTTTTTATTTTGTTTTTAAGATTTTAACATGTCATGTGTATATAAATCGGGATAAATATCAGCGATTCGCAAAAATTATTCCATTTTGGTTTTATTTACAAGAAAATTACAGATTAATTTTATCAGTGATAAGATTTTTTTTTTTGAATAGAATGATTAACCCTTTTTTAGGTATTAGGATAGGATCGTAATTTCAAAAGTTATATGATGTGGAGAATACTGACATACAGAAATTAAGAAAGTGACAGTAATTTTAACCTTATATTACGATCAATCAGATTGCTCGTTCCAATTTAGTTGCAATGATGTAATGAAAGCGTTAAAATGTAATCGTAACAATATCCTTTTAAGTATATATAAATACATAAATTGAATTCAAAATTAGAGCATGGATACAAAATGCGGAGATATATATGTAATTTACATAGTTACATTCATCATAGTTAAATCTTAGTGATATAGTCTTTGATTGAAAATCAAAATCGTCCTTTTTGTACACTAAGATTTATCTATTGTATTAGTATTGAAATATTTTATTTAACTATAAGTTAATTGAAGCATTTTTCTCTTTCTGCTTAAGACAATTTCACAAAATCCTAATGAAAATCATAAAAGTTTCAATCACATTTAAAACGTTTTTATTCAAGTAAAATTATATTTTATAATCAATTCCTTAATCCTAAATCATACATTAATTTATATAATTTTCATAAACAATTTACAGTTTCTTACAAATTAGTATTTACAAATCCTTGGATATAATTTTCATAAATTATATTTAAATTGATTGGAAAAAGTGGTTATTTGTCTGTGGTTTTATTAGAAAAATTACAAGATTCCTCCTACAAAATTTTGTATTATTCGCTTGTTATCCCCCCCCAATAATTTTCCAACAGATTTTGTATTTATTGTAATAAATTTTTTTTGGTTTATTTATAGAAAAAAAAACTATATAAATTTATTATAAATCGCCAACCATTGGAAATTTGAACACAAAACACAAAATTATCTCTTATAGTAAATTTATGTTTTTTGGCATTAACATAAAAATGTCTAACTTTTTAAGATGATATTTTTTTTTACATATATATTTTCATCTTTTTCTGTCAAAACTTCCTATAAATATTTTATTTCTTTGCTTTTTTTTTTTGCTCTGTTTGTTCATTTTGTTTGTGTCATATACCAACAACACAGAACACACACACATACACACACACAAAAAAAGGACTAAAGTGGTTAATTAGGATAATTAAGTTGAACAAATACAAAATCCCTGATAAAGTAAAAAAAAATTGTGTTTTTGAGAATATTTAAGCTAAACAGAGAAAAAAAAAAATCTGTAAAACCAACAAAAAAAAATATAAATCGGCATAAAGAAAATATTTTTATACATTAATTAAATTGCTTAATGTTAATTTTAGGGCCACACAGCAGATGTTTATATTATGATTATTATTATTTATACAATATTTCGTATTTGAATAATTTTCCTTCTTTTCTGACTCCAAATGACTGGTTTATTCAAATCACTGTCAAAACTGTCGGAATATCCTTTTTTTTTATATTTTGCGTTTAGGTGCTTGTTCTTCTCCTCTGTTTTGTGGGTAGACAAAAAACAGAAATAAAATAATAATAATTTTTAATATTAATCTTTTTGATTTTTGTTAAGATTATTATTTTTTTGGGAGAAATTAGTGTAAAAGTGATTTATTAATTTTTTTTGGGCTCTCTGTCTGCTTGTCTGTCTGTTTGGTCGGTAATCTATTTTTTTTTTAATCAAATTTAATGTTTTTAGTAATGTAAATTTATAAATAGAATTGCTGATCACTCTTGAAAAATGTGAGAGTTAGATTCACATTTTAAAAAAATCATTCTAGGGTGCCGCATTGTAAATTATTTCCATCAATTTGGGTCTATATATTTTTATTTAAATCAATCATGTATTGATCATACCAACATTAATTACTTTGAAAAGATAATGAAAATACGAAAAATAATTGAGTTGATTTCGTGTTGTGCCAGTAGATGGCACCACTGTAAAGCAAAAACTATGATTTATTAGAGTATATTAAATGGTCACTAAAATTGACAAATAGTCTTAGATTACAGACTATAAAATTGTTGTTTCTCAAAAATATTCTGACTTTTTGAAATTACTATTAATTCTTTTTACTGTGCGTCCTTGTTTTATTGGTTGTCCTTGTATATTAGAAGAAAAAAAAAATCTTGTTTCTTAAAGAAGCAAACTGTCAGGCTTTATTATAATTATAATAATAGCAACGAAATTTTGTAAGTTTGACAAAAAAAAATTCTTTATATACTTAAATAAATTAAAATAAATAAATGTCATTTTTTTTTTTTTTTTGGTTAAATTATGAAAATTATTTTTTAAATGTTTTTGTTTTACCATCAGACATTTTACTTATTTACGAAAACATTAAACAAATTTTTATTTTTGATGAAAATGTAAATTTAACTAATTATTAATTAATTATACTTATTAGATGGTAGAAATTTTAATATAATATATATTTTTTTTTTGCATATTTAATAAACGATCCTCAGGAAATCATAATAGAAGTTTGCACATGTTGTGTTTGTGTATGTTACACACCATATTACACATTATAATTTCTAACCATTGAAAATGCACCTGAATATTAATAACATAATTAGAATGTAGGTAGTTTTCTTCTTCGTCAACATATAATTTTAATTTTATTTAGCATTTTATGTATGCATATATGTACGTAAAATGTTAAAACGTATTCAAAACAACAAATAATTGTGTGTGTATATATGTGAGTTAAACTAATTTATTTTGCCACAAGTTACACCATTAAATTGTTACACCTGCTGCATATTTTTCTGTTGTTGTTGCTGTAGGTAATAATTTTTATGTTTGGGTCGTTTTGAAATTTTGTTGTTTTTGTTTTCTTCTATGTTGCAAAATAAAGGTGCATTTTTGTGTCGACATGTTGATAATAATTTGCTGTAATTTCTATAAAAATTTATATATACATATATAGTATTATGCTTCCTTGTAAAACCTTAATGACTCTGGGGATAATTTAATTGGTACAGAGTAATTCAAATTAGTCGTTTTTAAAGATTTGAAACATTTTTTTTCTTCTTAAATATATAGAACAAAAAATTTAAATAAAAATACGTTATCGCAATGTGATTAGAATAATAAAAAAATAGTAATGATCACGTAAATTTATGTCAGTTAGAAATTGAGCATAAAATTTCATTATTACGTGCAACGGTTTCTTGGAAATGCTAGAATATTAATATAAACTTTTAAAATAGTTTTTCGGTAACCTTCTTATTTGGCACATAAATGACTGTAGATAAGTCTAATACCGGACGTAGATCGATTATAGGAACATTTAATTATTAATATTTCAATATTTTCTTACACTATAATGAAATTAATTGAATTAATATATAGTAATAAAACTTTTAATATATTCTACTATTTTTTAATATTCCTTTAATCTCGATTTCCGTTCGGTAATAGAGTTAATGTATGTACTTAAAATTTAGAAAATTTCATTATCAATATTTTTATTAATCCACTCTGTATTTAAAAATCTAGAATTATAATATTTGTTTTTTGTGTTTGTGATTTTTATGGCCTGAATAGTAATTATTCGTCTTTATTCTTCCCAGTCCAAACAATACAAAAACAAAAACTTAAACGAATACCAGAGAAAGAAGAAGAAGAAAGAAAAAAAAGAAACAAACTCTGAAAATAAAATAAAATTCCAATGAATTTCATGCTTCGAATTCATAAGCATATAAAATCTAATAAATTAATCTAAATATGTTTGGACCTCTATTATGTATATGTACATATAAAATAGTATAAATTCACCATAAAATGATTTAAAAGTTTCTTTAACACAAAAAAGAATCTCTGATTTAACAAAAAAAAATTTTAGTTTACTAATTATACTATCAAGAAATTAACCTTAAAAAATGATTTTATAGAAATTTTAATTTATATTTCTTCGACTGGGCATTTAAAATTTTTGACTGTTCTTATTTTTTTTTATTATTAATTACTATTTAGACTTTGATTGGGAATAACCGAAAATTTAATCAATTAAATTTTCATATATAAGAATACCAACATTTAATTACAAATTTCGAACAAAATATTACCTGTAAGAAATTGAAATGTAATTTTAATTGAATTTAACAGAAGTAACGACATCGTATTGATAGTAAGTAGTAGTAAAAGTATAGTAAAATTAAATTTGAAATTAAATCATGCATTCGTAAAGATTTCAAAATAAATTCCAGTAATTATGCTGTCTCGCCATTGTCTAACACTTTTTCGACAATTATTTTTTTACGTGTAAATTACTCGACGCCGACATAACTTCATCCTAACACTAAATTTCTTATATATTTATATTCGAATACAATTTTTATGCTAAAAATTAATGACCAACTTTTTCTTCTACAATATTAAACATATTCTTCGTTTTTTTTTTGTTGTTGTTGATGATTGATTAATTATGTCATTTATTAACCAATTTTATTTATATTAAGGTCAAAAACATAACATAAATAAGGTTGATTAATTTTTCTCGAAAAAAAAGTAGTATAATACTTTATGTGGTCACACAAGAAAGTTTTATGCTGAAAGTTTTTTGTGTGCCTTTCATTGAACGAAAACTTTTCTAATTTTGTATAACTATAATATAATAAAATATCCTGGCGAAATGTATCCATCCAGGAAAATCTATTTATTTATTCAAATAACGTAATAAAATGAATATTTATTATTTATATACAAAATATTATTTTTCTGCAAAAAAATTGTTTATTAAAAAAAAAAAGACAAACAAAAATTTACTTTACCATCTCTCTTCTTGTTTATAATCTCTAGGAAGTTAATACTTTTTCAATTATTACTTAAAAAAAAAAATATGAAATTATTATTTTGTAATAAGGAGTTTTTAGAGATCCTCCTGGTTTTACATACCACAAAAAAAAAAAACGAAGCTCCTGTTCGCAAAAATAATAATAATAAAATAAATTTTTCATTTTTGTAATTGAATTTTGATCTATTTTACGTGCTTTTATTATTTTTACGTTTTCCAGGATAGACAATTCCTTTTTTTTTTATCATATTTACTTTATTATTAATATTTTATTTTATTTTTTGCTATTGTACAAAAATAAAATTAATATCATAAATAATAAATAAATGAAAAAAGAAATATATTTATTTATTTATTTAAAACAAAAATATTAATTTAAGATTTTCAATTTCTTTTTTTTTTTATGTGCAAAATATGAAAAAGGAAAGGAAATAATTTTATATTTGCAAAAAAAAAAATGATGGAGAAAATTGTTAAATATTAAATTGGAAATAATGAAAATTTTTTTTTTTTTTTAATATTATGATTATTAAATTTATTTACGAGATTATAAAGAAATATTTACTTTTAATAAAATTTTTGGAAGCGAAATTATTAATAATATTTATTTAAGTTGGATTAAAATATTTTTGAAATTTTTGTTTTAAAATTTTTTTGGATAAGCGAAAATATTGTTTGGTATTATTCCAAGATATTTTCAAATTATTTATGGTTTAGAATTAAATTTTTGCTATTATTTTGGTTATAAAGGATGAAATTTTATTGAACAATTTATTTTTCATATTCTTACATAAAATTAGAGATATACATTTAAAATGGTATATATATAAAAATTATTGTTAGTATGGTATCAGTATTCAATACACTATTTATAGTCTATAAAGTTTGGGGAAGCTGCAGCACATTAGGAATTTTAAAAGTAATCAAAAACTAGAAAGACTGAGAGCACATCGGAGTATGGATAATTTGAAAAGTGCCTGAATTATAATTAAATATTAAATGACAACAAATTATTTCAAAATTATTATGAGTAAAATTATGTTTTATAATTTAACTTGTGTCTGCCAACAAATTCAACATTTTTCAAAAAAATTCACTGATACACTAGAATTTTACATTAGAAACATAATTATTTTCTTTAGTTTACCTAGTAAATGAAGTCTTAACAATCACTTAAATTTGTCGAATTAATTTCATATATCAAATTTGCTAGCAACTTTTGGCGACATTTAAATAGTAAAAAGACAAATTTAATTCAAAAATACTTAAATGAATCGAATTTACTTTTCATTTAATTTTGATTATATGTTTAATTTAAATTAATATTATTTTTTACATGGGAATTTAAAAGTTTAAATTTTTTTTTTAATAGTTTTACTTTTATTTATTTCCTTTTTTTGGATAGAAAACTTGTAATAATATCAAAATTTCCTCAATAAAATTTTATACGTTTAATGCTATTAAAATAGAGTATAGTATTTATTTGATATAAAAGATTTTTCCTTCGATTTTCCTACTTACATGTTCATTTAACAGACATAAAAAAAAATATAAATTTTATTCGAAAAGTTCTCAAATATATATTTTTCTTTTTTATTGTGACATTTTAGTGACATAGAAATTTTTTTGTGATTTTTGAAAATTGTTAGAGACTAAAAAGGACTGAGTGCACATCGAAGTCCGATAATTGGAAAACTACCTGGGTAGTATATATTTTTTTTTATATGTGAAAATTATATCTTGATTTTTTTTTTTTTTCGTTTTACTTCTTCTTACAAATATATTTTTATGTTCGATAAAAGTTTTATTAGATTTTGTGATACTATGGAAAAAGACTCTACTTTTAGATAAAAAAAAAGTTAAAAAAAACATTTTTTCGTATATAAAATTTGAACAAACTGAAAAATGTAGGACAAACTAATTCTCTATGGAAATAAAATGGTGACAGGATATTAAATTTATTTTATTTTTGGTTTAATTTTTATATAGCTATATTTTTTTTACATCTTTTACAGACTAATATTATTTTTTTTTTCTTTTATTAGGAAATTAAACTATTTTGTAGAAAATTATATGACATTTTCCATTAAATTTGTATTTCGTTTTAGGGAATATGATTTGGTTGTCAAGTATGAAAATTGACGAAATGCATTTTAAAATATTTCTTATTAATCCTTTCATATCAAGGTAAAAATTTTATCGTAAGGATATTTTAATTCGACATTTTTCTATACAGTCGCAAAGTCGAAAAATACTATTGAAAATTGTTCTAGTTTTCAGCAACAGCTGCTGCTACATTTCTTCTATAACTAACTAAAATATGAATAATATCTCCTTTTTTTTAAATTGCAATATTTTGAAAGGTATTAATATACAAATTTAGGTTACCAATTCATATTTTTGTATAGCGTAAATAAACTAAATTCAAGAGTTACTTAACAAATTTTTTTTTTCCATTTTTTTGCAAATTCTATTTTTTTTGAATAAAGAATTGAATAAAGATAAAAATGAAAATACAAAAAAAAAATGAAACTAAATGTATTTACCTTTTCAAAAACACATAATACCCAAAAAAAAAAAAACGAAATATGAAATTTTTATCTAAAAATTTTCACATTTTCCTAACGTATCTGTGAATATTTGCAAAAATAGTAAATAAATTTTATATCGATACACAAATATCATTGCATTGCCACAATTTCATTTATCATATTAGGAGAATGTAATATTTTTTTTATATCGTTTCAAACTATTTCAAAAACTTAAATTTAAATTTTTTTATTTTTCGTTTTTTAAATTTCTCTCAATTCAACACACAAAAAGCCATTTTGCAACAAAATTTCTATTTAAATTTGGTATAATGAAATTGTGTATAGCAAAAATTCCATATTTGTATTTGAATATTCTTTTCGTAACATACATATATCTAAAGGCTAAAGGATATTTCAAAATATATGTATATGTATATATAAAATCCCTTTTCGGACTATTTTTGCGGTCCAAAAATAACGTTGGGAACATAAAAAAAAAATGTGAAATGAAAAACAAATTTGCATGTGATGAAAAAAAAATACAGTCCTTTTTTTTATAAAACAAAAATAGGATTTTCACAAATTCAACAAAAAAAAAAATTTGTTTTCTAAATTGTACAAAAGTTTACTAACCAACAACTTTATAAAGAATTGTTGGATTATTTATTTTGACTGTTACACAAATTTGATTGAAAATTTTGTAAGCCATTTTATTTTATTTTTGTAAAATTTAATACTTTTAAATTTGATAAATTTTGAATTTCCAATTTGAAAGTTAATACGGTATGAAAGAATTTGTATATAAAGTTCAGTATAAATAATAATGTTAAATATATTTGACAAATGAGTGAAATTTAATTAATTATTGATTATATAACGATGAATTTATTCATCCCTTGAATACAATAAATTTAATGATTATCAAATATTTAAAAATTATCAATATATTTCCAAAATCAAATTTACTAATGCAACTATCGCAAAAATATTTGACTGCTTATTAAAATTTGGTTTCTAAAACTTCGGTTACAAATTTTCATTTACTTAATTTATCCTTTTTATAATTTTTTTCTAAATTCATTACTTTCGATTATGGCACTAAATTATAATATAAATTAAATTATTATTTTATGTTAAAAAAAAAATATTGTCAGGGACTCTTGAAATTTAAGTTTATTTTAGCAAAAAAAAATTTTAAATGTATAAAATAACTCAATTGTCTTACAAGTACTCTGACTCTCTTTAAATATTATGTAAAATATAAATCCTTTTATTTTAGTTAAAATGTAAAAATAATAATAATAATGTAAAAAAATTAAAGTCCTTGTGGTTTTATTATCATCACATGTTACATGAATAAATGTTGAAAATTTTTTATACAGGGTGTACTTCTTTAATTATATCAAATTTTGAAATTGTAAAGCTCACTAAAAAATGATTATTATCTTTGGATTATAATTATTTTTCATGCAGTACGATTACATTCTACCTTTTTCCAGGTTTAAATTATCAGATTTACATATAGTTTTCTATGATGGACTCCAAGGCATTTCATCATCAATTAAGATTCGTGGATTATTTTGAGCTACGAAACGCGAAAAAATTTAAATTTCATGAGTTACATATTTTAATCAGTTCAATAATGATTGATCTTGCAGTTGTAGATGGACAGGATCACTGATATATATATCAATAACTAAATAAATTTTTATTATGGTTTCACTTTGTAAAATGGTTCACTCAGTTAATGAAATAGCATAATTGTGTTTATCTTATGTATAATATTTAAATTGTAAAACATTTTACCATACATAGTACAAGAAAATTGTGTCCTTGTATATAATATATACAAGATCCTTTTCGACATAATATTATATAAAATATATTGTTTTTTTATAGTGTATTTACTTAAGAGTCCTTTTCATATTGTTGGACAATGACAAGAAGCTACATTATTATTATTATAATAATAACTTGGCATAATTTACTTTATTATAAGGAAAAAAACATATTTTAATTTCTGTCCGCATATTACTTATATATAAATATGTAAAAATCTAATATTTATGAAGTGAAATTTTGAAGGATTCACTTACCAATAATCTAATTTAAATTCTTCACAAAAATTTAAATTAGAAAAATTAACAAAAAAAAAATATAATAAATTTTGCTCCAATGTTAAAATTGGTATGATTTTATTTTAAGGTTCATTTTCAAGGATTAAATTCTCTTTTTGAATAAATTAAACTACAAAATTAACAAAAAAAAAAAAACTGCAAAAAATTTTATGAAATATTTACAAACATTTCTTTTTTTACGAGTGAATCACGAAATAAAATTATTTTATACTAACATACATTAGTTTTAAAAGGATCCTTATTAATTGCATCATATAGAATTCAATTTTTTTGTGTGTATATTAAGTAACATAATTTTATATAAAAAATTAAGTAGAGATAGAATCCTTTTTGACGATTTATACATAAATATGTTATTAAAAAAAAAATATATAATAATTTTATCATCTTAACGTTCATTTTACATCAATCATGTTCATTGCACGCTCTTTGGATGATATTTGATTTAGTTGAAACAAGAATTTAACATTTTACTATGTATATTCTGGAGTGAACCATATAGTTAGTGCGGTTCAATTTATAATAAGTATATAATATTATATTTTTTACATGATGTTTTTTTTTTAATCGTAAAATGTAATTTTGTTTGTTGATGTCGCACAGAACGTAAAGAAACTTTGAATATATAAAAGGATATATATAGATGTTAGATTCATTGAAAGTTAGTCATAGATATCAAGTGTTACATGACGATAATATATAATTGTAATGATGTACAGGGTATCCTTGCAGTTAAATAAAATGAGATGATTTCATGTTGCATTAATTGTTTTGTAAGGTTTGGAGACTAGGAAAATCACTTTCGAAATTACAAATCTTATATAGATTAAGTCCTTAATTTTTGAAATTTGACTCTCGGTTATTAGATTTAAAAATTAGTTCTACCAAAATTGGCAATTTAATGACAGAAATGAATTCAAAATATTGAAATTCACAAACACTTTTTAATTCAAATTAAATCATATGATTTTTTTATGAACTTTTCAATTAGTTTTGGGAAATTCTCAATTAAAAATTGTAAAATTTATGTCACTAATTCTTCCATTTTAGGCTTTAATCATAATTAATATTACTATTATGTAGAGATGCTCACACACCAGATTTGATTATATATGGAATGTATTTGTTATAATTTTATCATCTGAACTCGGTGCGAGACTTCTCAGTTATAAAGCTTAACGCGCCGTGAACCATTTACGACTAAAAGTAATCATTCTAATTTGCAGAAAGTATTTCAGTGATTCTTGTCTTTGGGAAAGTTAGTTATAATTTTTTTTTTGCAATATTTTGGACATCCTGTTAATATTTTTATTATATAAAAAAAAAAAATATTATTTTTTCTTTATATAATAATAAAAATTTTAGATCATAAATTTCTGCTCTATTTATTATAGAAATTTATATTTTTTTTACATAGTAATATATATAAAAATATATATGAACTTATTACATATATATATACAGAAAAAATGAGATATATATTTAATTCATGACACGTCGAAAATGTCATTTCAATTTTTTTTTCTCTTACATACCATATAAGTTTTTTTTTTTATCAGATTATTATGAAGAATTCTTTCCAAAAATAAAATAAAATTACAAATAAGTAGTTCAAACATAAGTCTTCATAAACACTTATATACAATCTGCAAGAAGAAGAAGAAAAAAAAAAGAAATTTTCTATCTATAGTTAATATATTGTTATATCCTTGAAAATATAATCTATAATCCTTACTGCTTAAATTCTTTTTCAGTGTTATTTTTTTTTGCTGTACACACAACAATGATAACGTACTTTTGTCACATATTCGACTACTACTACAACTGCTACTCATCACACATAAGAATTATTGATAGCTTTTTTCGGTTCTATACACTTTTCCAACAACAACAACAACAAAACAAAAAATTTCCCAAAAGAAAATTTATGAAAAGAAAAAGAATATTTTTTTTTCAAGATTAATTTTTTTTTCTTATATAAATTGAATTTAGAGCCAATCGATATTTATTATATATGTATATATATATATTTTTTTAACGAAAATTGTAATACAAAACTTTATTAATTTTTTTTTTTTCGCAAATCCAAAACCGAAAAATATTTTCTTTTGACTTTTCTCAATATTTTTCGTATACAAAAATTGTGTTCAGATGGCATAATTTTTTTGCATTCAACATGGTTTGGATAATATCTAATTATATATAGATGAAAATTATACGCTGAAGTATATCCCAGGCTCTCAAATTACAAATAAAATCTTGTGAACTGTCAAAAAAGTTTTGGTCATATGTCAAAAAATCAATTTTAAGTTTTTTCTGTTTAGATTTTTCTTCGTTCAACATTTTCAAAAATTTTTACATAAAGTGATTTTTTAGTTGAATCAAAAGTTGAATGAAAAATTTATCTCGTGTAAAAGGATCTTTAAAATAAAAAGTGGTGTAAGAAATTCCAGGATATGATATAATATTATAAGATTTACTTATATAACGAAACTACAAAAAAAAATACAAATAAAACTTCTTATTTTACATAAAGGACTTTGTCTGTTAGCTTGCTAAACTTTTTCCATCACCAAGGAAGGAAAAGAAAAATTTCTATGTTGGAATTTTTTTTTTTTTTTTGGGATAAAAAATTTTGATTCAATTTATTTTTGTACTTTTTTTTTGGGATTACGTTACGTAATGCATTCAAAATTTTTGTGTACCAAAAAAAAAAAAATCGAAATATTTTTTTTTTAGCGAGAATATCCTTAAATTTTTCTATATAATTCAGAAAATAAAAAAAAATATATTTATTGAATTGTAATGTGTTGTAAATCGATATAAAGGACGAGTAAATTTTTATTTCAAAATTGACTAATGCTATAAATCAATTTACGGAACAATATTTTTTTTTTTTTGTATTTTGCAAATTTTGAGGAAAATTGAATTTTCAATTTTTTGTTGTTGTTGGGTAATTTAATAGGCTTTAGAATTTTGTTATACTATTTAGGTCGTTATTTTTTATTGAGTTGATTTTAGGAATAATATGATTGCTAAGGTTATCGTGTTAAATGAAATCTGTAGTAAGGGATTGTATAATATAATAATTATAACATGTTATTAAATGATGCAGGATATTGGATTTTGTTCTTATTCGAATTTAGTTTTTGGAGCTACAAAATTAATTGCAAGAGTGTATAGCACTTTAAAGGGTAATGAATGGGCAGAGTAATTAGTAGAATTCAAAAATTTTTACATAATGCCATGCAAAACATTTAAATTAAATGTCGTTTTGTCCATTATAGCCGTCCTCGACAACCTGAAAATTAAAGTTATAAGCTTTCTTGTTACATATTTTTTAAAATTACATAAATTTTCTTTATCTAAAATTTATTTAAAACTATAATATTTATTTTTCTTTCTATTTCTAGGTAAGTTTCAACATGTTATTATGATTTTTATATAAATTAACTGATGATAACTTCTTGGGGTTTTGTGAGTAATATTATTTTAATATTTTGACATTTTTAATTAAATTTAAGAAAATTAAATCTTATTGATTATGATAGGAGAACATATGTTTAATATTTTGTTCACATATATGTACATCAAATTTCCTAATCTTAACATATAAATATTTAATTAGTGCATCAGTAAAAATTTTCTATGTTAAATTACAGTCTGTGGTATTATTATATCTGAGCTACATGCTTTAATACAACTCTTTAGTATATAATAATTATTAAATTGTTAACGAAAAATACTTTATAATCATTAAAAAATTATGTTAATTAATTTAAGAAATTAATTCTTTTCCCCAAAAAAATGAGAACTTAATTTTTCCCATTAGAATTTCAAGCAAAAATTTTCTGTTAACTCTTTCACACAAAAAAAAAAAACAGAAATCAAATTAATTTGTCCAACCAAATAATTTATTCGTTCAAATTTTCAAGTTGTGTAAACTTTTTTCCCCCAAAATGAAAATTCATTTATTAACATTAAATAATTTTATTTTAAATAATATTTTTGCTTTACAAATTTTTATCCTCATCTCCAAATGAAATTTTAATGGTTAATCAAAATAAAAAAAAAGGCAGTCTCCTCTTTTTTTTAATTTAAATTATAGTTTTGATTATTTAAATTTAAATTTCGTATTTTAATTTTGTGTGTGTTTTTTGCTGTGGTATAAAATATTCTAATTATAAACATATTTTTCATCATATCCCCATATATTGATATAATCCTATTAAATATCCTTTTTTGTTGTTGTTGTTGTTGTTGTTGATTAAACTGTTTTCCTCATAAATTATTTTCAATGAATAAATTAACCCCAACGAAAAATAATATATGTACACAAAAGTTTTTTTTTGTAAATTATGTAAATTTATGAAAAATAAATTTTTAACCATTTTGCTCTCCCACAAAAAATAAAAACAGAAAGAAAGAAACTATAAAATACAAATATTGAAATGACCTTTTCAAAAACATGGAAAAACTATATAGAAAATTTTTACCCAAAAAAAAAATATGTAAATATATGAAAATAATTTAACATTTTCCAAAACTGTGGAAAACAAATTTTATTCCTATAAAAATTATGTAAATTTGTGAAATAAACTTTTTTGAAATTTTTGTGTATTATTATAATTTTACAAATATGATTTTAGCTTCAATCTCACCCCCACAATTTCGGAGAAGAAAAAAACATAACAAAAAACATTTTCACAGTTCATATTATGGAAAATATTTTCTCGCATTTTCCGAGAATAAAGAAAAAAAAACGAATTTTATGTTTGTTATCTTAACTTTTTATGTTATGTAGTTAGTATAAAAAAGTTTACTTTCGTTTTATGTTCAATTCTTATTTTGTTAAACACAGAAAGATCTTCTTCTGAATTTTAACGTATTATATTTATACACGTATACCACACCTTTTACTTAAAATGAACATATATCGAGATCAGATTTTTATGTAATCACATCCTGTGTGAAAAAAATAAATAAATGGAAATTTTAAATTTTACTTTCCTAAGAAAAGAAACTTACCTATACCTAAAATTGCAATATGATGGAGGATATACAGTGTCTCGTATTCAATGGATTATATATACATTATTTATTATGTTTATTAAATTGAAAGTTGTTTTTAAAAACCATCCCCCCATGGAAATGTGAAAGGAGGTAAGATAGAGAGACGCCTTTTCATTTGTAATTCATTATTTAAAGTACATTTTGGAATTCAAATTTCCATCAAAAGAAAAAGAAAATTTTGGGGGAAAATTTTGTAATACAATTTGTGTGTGCGGTAATAATGTTTAACTAATCAAATTGAAGCGTTTTGAGACAGTTTTTTGTAAACTGTCACAATGGATCTCAGGGGATTTTCCTTTATAAAGATATATATGCATTTTTGTTACAGTAAATTTAAATTTTATATATGGGGAGAAATCGTGTTGTTAAATTGTTTCATATTATTGGATAGATTTATAATATGACATAAATGGGAATAAAATTATATATATCCTCTTTTGTATTAATTGTATCTTAGAATTTTTTAGATGTCTTTTGTAGGCCAGTCGTAAACCTTTTTCTACATATTTCATTTGACACCAATTTACGCAATCAATTTTTGGATGATTTGACGATTGTCTTCATATGTTATCTTACCATTTACTGTCTGATTGCCTCTGTAGCTCGAAATATTATACAGATTCGTTCAAAACTGATATACGCCATTTATTATATTTCGATCATACACGATCATCATCAAAAAATCTAAAATTTTATCGTATTAATTTGAATTGAACATCACTTCCGTAAACAATTTGTTTTACTTTAGGCAAAAAAAAATTCTATATCCTTGAGAAAATTAGATAATAAAATAATTATTCAAATTTTCTGAAAATCAAATTAAATAAATTTAGCATAAAAATAACTATATAAGATTACAATTATTTTTTTCAAGCTAATAACAATTTCTAGTGATTTTTCTCTTGTAAAATTTTACCACAAATATTATTTCTTTCTCGTATATATAAAACCACAAAAATAAACACCACCCACCTACCGAAATTGAAAATAACAAAAAAAAAAAAATTGCTTATACAAACGTCCTGACAAATGTTTACCTATATTAGTTTTACATTTCTGTAACACTACACAACAACAACAACAACAACAACAAAAGACAAGGGAGAAAAAGGACCAACAGCAGCAAAAACGAATAATATTAAATGCCTGAAGATATTAGTGCTAAATAAGCAGGAATCGTTGAGGCTTTTTCTCTGTTATTATTTCAAGATTTTCAATTTTTATTTTTTTTTTACCTTGAAATTGTTTTTTTTTTGTTGTTGTTGTTTATCCTTTGCGGATTTTGTTCTGTTTAGTATTATGTAGTTAGTATTATTATATTGCTATATTTATTTTGAAGGTGTTGAAACATACCCATTAATGAGGGAATCATCTCTAATACTTAATACTATATATACAAGTTATAATATTACTTCAGTTATATTTACCTATGGGAAAACAATCCTTAAAGCTAAAAATTGTATTACATGTTCAAGTACATGTTTGCTTTTTTTTTTTGTGTAAAAAAAGAGCATAAGGATAATATGGTAGATATGTGTAGTAGAGGATATACAGAGTAATCAGAAAATCTACACAACATTTTGAGAAAATTTTCTTCGAAAATTGGGGAAAAAAATGCAATATCCTGAAATTTTTTTATTCAAAGTGAAATATTTTTTTTACAAACAAATATTGTGCACTTATATTAGCAGGTTTCACATTAAGGAAATCATGTCTAATTATCTGTTACCTAAATGCTAAAATTTGGATTTTTACTATGATTATGCTTTACCTAAAAATTTTCAATTTCTATTTTAAGGACTTTTGATTTTTCAAACTAACTTCCGGAAATCGTTTAACGTATACAAAAAGCATTTAATATACCATATGAATCATTACTGATCCATTAAAATTTGATTTTTAATGATAAAATATGAACCATCATTACTGACCTCTTCCGGAATATGATTATGGACATCAAGACGATGTCGGTTCACACAAAAAATATCTATAAGTATAGTAATTTTTTCCTCGTACTGAATCAAGGATACAGTGGACCATGTATTTCCGAATCACCCTGTATATATAACTACCAAATAATAATAATAATAATAATTCTTTTGTTTAGAGATTTGGTAAATATATAGAAAGAAAAGCTAATTCATTTTTCACTCTCCTCTCATTTTGGGGGTTGTTTGTGTGTAGAAAGCATTGTATTATTTATATTTAATTATTATCAGTTTTTTTTTTGTCTAGTGGTTAGAAAATCGCTCCACATAATAAATATTTACTTTGCTTATATAGAGTTTTTGTTTGTTTGTCTGTTTGTTAGTTCTGTGTTATTGATAATAATTTATTATTATACATATATTTGATTATAGATGAAATATTACAAGAATTGTAGTTTATTTTTTTTTGCTTAAGGACGAAATTTGATAATCACATAAAAATTATGGTATTTTTGTTCTTTTTTGGGTTTAATATATTATACCTTTAAGGATCCTGTTTAAAGAAACTGTTTATTCAATATAAATTTAATTTCCTGATAGAAATCCTTTTGCTCCATAATATTACTTTAAATATTAGCTTAATAGTTTTTGGTAAGAATCAACTAATTAATGTTTATTTTAAAATAATAATTATTGTTTCACAAATTTAACAAAAAAACACTATCTTTCTAAAATGTATTTATACAATTTACTATGGCAATAAACGACACCTGGTTTAATACAAAATCCATCAACATTTATGTTAGTGGAAATAATAAGTGATGAACTGATCTTGGAAATGTTCTTCAAGATTCAACAATTTTTAGTAGTTTTAAAAAGTATTTCTTGGGAGTTCGCCATTTTGAAAATTCATTAAATAATTTTTGTATTTTTGATAACTTTTCAAATTTTTTACAACTTTAATTTTGAATAAATTATTAGATTTCTACTCTTTAATTTACCAAAGAATTTACTTATACTCGTATATTTGGCTTTACTTGTCCAACCAATCATTTTTTAAACAAATTCAATTATTATCTACATATTTTATTTTATTTGCCTGATTTTAGGAGCTTTTTAAAATATTCTCCATGTACAGAAAAATTATTTTTTTGAATATCTTTTTATTTAAAACAAATTTTACTTTTTATAAATATAAATTTAGGTTAAATACTTATTATTTAAACAAAAAGGATATTTAAAATAATTTTTCTGTTTATACATTATAGAATATTTAAAAAAATCCTCCTAAAATTTAAGGATATACACAGAGAGAAACCACATCATTATGCAAAAATACAAAATTTTATATATAGAAAAAAAAATATATAATATAAAGAGAGTTCCTTTTGCTAACCTTAAATATTAATAATGTTTATACCAAAAAAAAATAATAATAATAATAATTATTATTATTTTTTTAATATTCAAAACAAAGAAGGAATACTAAAAAAAAATTCTTCTCCATTGTCGTCGTTTAACCCAATTAAAATTAATTTTTGTGTTTATTAAAAATATTTATTATTATTATATAGAAAAACTCTTGAAAAATATTATCAGGACTCTGATGGCTCTATGGGCTATAATGTAGATACTTAAAAAAAAAATTCAATTTCATACTCATTAATTTGAGGTTATTTTGGTTAATTTTCTGCCCCAAAAAAAAAACGATAATAATTTAAAGTTTTTATGTATACAAACTAAAAAACTCTGTACTGAAAACGACTTAATTTTATTTTCTTCTTCTAAAACCCAACAAAATTATTATTGTTCACAGGGTCGTAGACTGGTTTAATCTTAGGCTGTAATTGGAAAAAAATAATGTAAGCTTTTCTCTATTCTGAGACCTAAGAGCATCCAAAACATTATTAATTCCAATTCTTATTTTCTATCACCTTCAATATTTTGACAATACGATGGTCTATTGTTTTTGACAATCCTTTCGAATACGGAAAGAAAACTTCTCCGAAACTATGTACAAAAGAAAACAACGAAAATTTTGTTAAATTTCAAACAAAGAAATAAAACCATGAACCAAAATTAAAATCGTGCTAAATTTATAATCTTGGGGCACCCAGATGTGCCACAGAGAACATACTACAACAACAAAAAAATTTAATTTTCGTTATTCCTTTCTTGTGTATTTTTTTTTTATATTAATTTTTTGTAGAAAATTGGAAAATAGAAAACAGAAAAAAGGATTTTTTGTTTTCTATAAACTAAATTTTTTTATTTATTTATATAAAATATTGAAAAATTATTGTACAGATAATATGGGTTGGTCATAGAGAGTATTGTTTGTGTTATCCCAGTCAGTTGTAGAAGGAACAACTAAAAATGAGCTTTTTGTGTGTATACTCGTATTATAACCTTCGAAATCTCTACTATAATTTTGAAAATATATATACAAAAAAAATCTTAATTGTTGGGTTTCAAAAAAAGGATATTAGAAACCTTTTCATAGAAATATATACTTTATACATTATGATGTATTATTAATATACAAATATACATTTTCTAAGGATATTTAAAGGATAAAATTCAAAAGGATTTAAATTTAATCGGTATTTAATAATTTGTTTTATATAATTTTCTTTTTATAAAATATTTTTTTATAATTTTAAATAATTTAAAAATCAGCCTTTTTATTCTTTAAATATTAATTTGTTTTCCCTCTTTCCTTGTAAAGGATATATATACTACTTTTTTTTGGGGGAATAAAAATCAATTTTATAACTTTAAATATTAATAAATTTGATTGGGATCCTTTTTTTTCCCTGGTATAGGATTTTTTTTTGTCTTTTGGTTTTTAAATACATAGTAAATTTTGTATTTTAACAAGGACTGTAACTATATTAACAAATGAATTTAATATTCTTGTCAGGATATTTAACAAGGACACACCTTATATGTTTTTTTGCCTTTTTGATTCCTTGTTGCCTCTAAATACCTCAATAATCAATTTTATATTTTTTGCTGTACATACAAAAAAAAGGAAGAAAAATTTTTTTCTACAATTTTTTTTTTTCGTATGTCCAAATTCCACACTAAAACAAGGATATAAAGTATAAATAAAAATTTTATACAAGGATAGTTTCAGCAATTTTCTCCAATATTTTATATAAGAAAAATTATTTGTTGTTGGTTATTATATAATTTTTGGTTGTGCTTGTCACGTTTAAATTATATCAAATAATGAGATTTATATATACATATAATGTGTATATAAGAAAAAAAAAGGACGAATAAGCTATAAATCCTTATATATACGCCGAAATTCATACAAATATCCTTAAATGATGTCGCCTAAAAATGCCCTTAAATATAAGAAAAATCAACCCAAAGAAAAATAAATCCTTATAGGTAAAAAAAAATCTCATGGAATCTGGTGAAGGAAAAGGTAAAATGAAAATAATGATATACCAAAACCCAATCTTTTTTTTTTTTTTTTGTTCTTCATTCTTGTGTGTTAACCTTTATCTTATCCTGAGATCCTGACCAAAAAAAAAATACCTGTGTACATATAAAATTTTATGCTAAATCAGCATAAAAAAGTAATTTGATATCATTGGTCAATAACCACAAAGGCCACACATATCAAGGAGGACATTTCGTTGTGTCCTTTTTTTTTTTTTTGTATATTATATAAAATTTAGAAGATAAATTCTCTTGGGGAATTGGTATTATATCTAATTTTTTTTCCTAGCTTTTGGAATAAATCACGTGAAGATAAATCTATGTTTAGTTTATAGCAGTAAATATTTTAATAGGCAATATTATAAGTATAAAAATATAATTTTTATATTTTGTTCAGAAAATAATGTTTGTGTAGAATTTTTAGTTAATTTCTCTCTAATGAAACAAATTTTGTAGTAAAGGAAAATTGTATTACATTGTACAGAAATTGATTAGATTTTCGAGCAAACTTCCGAAAAAAGTAATGTACCAATTAATGTTGAATATCACGTAAAAGTTTCTATTTGTTTATTAATTATTGTACATTTTTTTGTTCAACAAAATTAGATTTTCTGATTACATTCTTCATTCCAACATTCAGAATTTTGATAAACATATATTTTTTTTACCGAACAATTAAAATTGATCCATTATAAATATTTTTTTATCAACCATTTACAAATATTTTGGTTTTTTTTTAAAATAATCAGTAATTTCTCTCTATTTTTTTTCGGGTTAATATTTATAATATTTCAAATTTAATTTGATATTTATTACTTTTGGATAATCTTTGATTTTAGATGACCTCATGATATTTGGACAATTTTTTTTTTTGATTTTAAGCTCTTGATAACAACAAATTTCACAAAATTGAAACTATATTAATTTACTGGATAATATAATCGGTCGGTCAAAAAATATTATTTTGTCAGGATATTTCTATTTATTTTTTGCATTTTATTTATTTTATTTTTTTGGTTGGATAAATTTTACTCAAAAATTTATTTATATTATTTAAATTGAAATATTTCTTTATTAATTTTGTTTGATTTATTAATTACAGAGATCAACCAACTATTATAATGTAATTGACAGATTTCACATTATTTTATTATTAATATTTAAAATTGCAATAATTTGTTTATGGTATAATTTTTATTTTATGCGAAATTGATTTATATATATAAAAAAAGATACAAAAATCGGGTAAATTATTTGACAAATAATCAATTGACATGTCAGAATTTTATTAACCAAATTATTTAATTGTCTATATTGGAAAAAAAAATGGTTTATATTTTGTTTTTGTTCATCATAAATCAAAAGTGACTATAAATATGAAATAAAATTGATTTTTATTTTACTCTTATATTATGAAAATTTAACATAAATTTTAATTTTAACATAATTTTTTTTTTTGTTTAACATAAAATTTATGTCAATTTATTTATTCAGTATAGATTGCATTTTATGTAAATAAAATATAATTTTTAATATTGTTTTATCAATTTGTATTCATTTTCTTGTTATGATGTGAATAATTGACAAATTATCATGATTAACATAATAAAAGAATTATGATAATGTCGGAAAGTTTAATAATTATTCATAAATAATGTATGTCATTGTATATTATTTTTAAAAAAATATCCAAATTGGAAAAATTCATATACGAATTAAGTAACTATTAATTTGATTTCATATTTCTCAATCATATTTTAACTGAAAAACCACTAAAAACTAATTAAATTTACTTTAAAATTTACGAATTTTAAACTTTGTCAGTTTAAAGTAAACAGCAACATTATTAGATTGTAAGTTACTTTGTTTAGTTAATCTGTAACTAAAGGATTTTTCAGTTAAATTATTTATGAAATTTTCTAGTGTGGAAGGTATTTTAATTCTATACAATTTCAAAAATGCAAAATTTACAGTCTGTAAACGCGACTTCATTAGAAATCATTAAAATTTTCTTTATAGTTTCGCCGAAATTATATAGAACATTAAATAATTTAATTATTGAATAATATTATATATTCAAATTTATTTATTTAGATAATTGAATGTTGAATTTGTCATTTTAGTCAAATGAATTTTTTTAATAATAATATTTATACGTATATCCTTTACTCATATGCTCGCATCATTACATATTTCAAAAAGACAATTTTTTCGACAAGTAAAGAAAAAAAAAACAAATTGCAATAAATAAAATTTAAATTGTTTATTAAAAAAAATATTTCCATCAAAAATATTATTCATAAATATTTTCTTTTAAAGAATTTTTCACGAATCCTTTAACAACAAAAAAAAAAAGATTATTTTATCAATTCGAAGCTACAAAATTTTTTTTTGTTCAATTTTCCAAAAATTCAAAACTGCATAAGGAATCACCGTAAAATATTTCAATATAAAAAATGACCAAAAAAATATATTTTTTTTTATCAAAAAGATTATTCTCTTTCAGATTCCGTTTATCAAATTGCAATTTCCTTTAAATTTTTTTTTTATATATTTTCTTTGTACTATTTATTCATCCTTGAATCTTCTTTCTATTTTTTTATTTATTTATTTTTTTTTTTATTACCTAGAAAAAAATTTATGAAAAGGCTTGGCTATAAATTGGAGAATAATTTTTTTTTTGCTGTTGAAAATAACAATGACCCACCATCACTACTACGGAAGTTGTCTGGATTCTGTATATAAAATAAAAATTATTATCTTTTGTCCTTTTTAAAAAAAATATTATATAAAATTTCAAAGAAAATGAGGTTTTTTATTTGATTGTTGCTCTTTAGAATTTTTGAAAGATAAAAATTTATTTAAAATAAGAGATGAGTTCAAGTATCCTTTTTAGATAAATACATCACCTTGGGGTACATTTTTTATTTAAATTTTCGTTTTGGAATAATATTTCACTATTAAATAAATTAATTTATTTTATATTATGTAGAAAATTTAATAAAATATTTATTAGCTAGCATACTAACATAAATTAGCTATTAGATAAATTAGATTTATCCAATATAAGTATAAAAAATACTCTGAAACTCTTATTATACTCGAAATTTTAAGTTAAAATATTGTTTTTACGATCTAACTGTTAACAAAATGTTATCTATCTGTTAAGAAAAACTGTTATTTAACTATAATATGTAATTGTTAATAAATTATTATACAATTTTTATAATTTATTACATAAATTTTCTCATAATTTCCACATACAACACAAAATGCAATGATTATATATTTAATTATAATTACAATTTTCACTAAATATCCTTGTCAACATTCTGTTACATTTTTTACCGAATATATACATATATCCTTAATAAATATATATACAATATAATTTCTATATTTTTTTTGGTCGAAATATCGACATAAACGACTCTTTAAATTAAATGCTTTTCAAAAACACAATAATTACTGATGGTGTTTAGTTTTGAAATTGTGCAATATTTCAAAAAGGATACACAACAACACAACAATACTAAACTAATATATACACCATCAAAATTAATTTTTCCTTTTTTTGTGTGTTGTTTTGAAAACAAATTTTCAAAATCCTGTTAAAAAACGGAACTAAATTATTTCTATAAAAAATTGTATACGTATATAATCATTTTACTATTATCATGTTGAATTCCATTTATATTTTTTGCTACAATCTAATAATTTTTTTATGTGTTTGTTTGTTTGAATATATGTACATTTGACTTTTATGTTCATACGCTTTTAATACAATACACAAATATATACACATACATAGCTTCTCCACAGTTCAATTTAAAACGTTTTCCTGTTTTTTATATACTCGTACATATTATTATATATGTATGTATATATATAAAAAAGGAAACAACTTATCTTAAGAAACATTTAACATGTGCACACTTAATATCCTTTTTTTGAGTTGTTGCTTATTTTTTTCCTTCTTTTTATTTATTTATATAAAATATAAAAAAGAAAATACTTTTTAACCGTTTTATGTGCTGCTGCTGCTGCTGTTGATGATGATGCTGGCGGTAAACCATTCCTCAAAAGGGTTACACAATTACAATGTAATAAGTGCAAGGATAATTGTTGTTAAATAATAAAAATAAAATAAAAAGAAAAAAAAAATTGAGTATGAAAATGTATTAAATAATAAAATGTTGCCAGTAAAAATAAAGAAAAAACAATTTTCTTCTAGTAAAAATAAAGGACACAACAAGGATATATATACATTTATATAAATACTTAAAAACGTATTGGAGTTCTTCTTGTCTTGGTTTCAATTTTTGTTCTCCTTTTTCTTTAATATGACTTTCTCAGTTAAAATTGTAATAAAAACGAAAATTGTATTCCCTATGCAATTAAAAATATATTCAGGGAAAAAAGGAGAGAAAATGAAGAAAAAAAGAACAAGTGGTTTTTGCCAGGACTTTATTTTTTAACCAATTCCTATTTTTTTTTATTTTTATTTTTAGATTTGTATGTCAAATATTATTCTTCAGTTAGAGTGTGTTACCTTTTTTTTTAGCGATGGTTTTTGAACAATCATTTATTTATGATTAACGAATTTTTCGTCCTGTTGGTCTGTCTGTCTGTCTTTTTTGTAAATAAGATGAATTTTTCTTTTTCAAATTTACATAATTTAATCCAATTTTGTGTCTAAAGAATTGTCTATCAGGGATTAATGAAGGAGTATTCAAATAATTTAGTATCAAAATGGAGGTAATTAAAATTCATCTGATAGGTGGTATACTATTCACTCTGCATCATAATTTTGGTATTTTTTTTTTAAACCGAAATTACAATAATATTTATTTATGGTAAATTGTAAATATTATCAATTTTGGTTTACTTTTAAAGTTAACCAAAGTATTGACCATAGAATTCTTGTCGAAAAGATAAAATAGGGGTTTAATTACATTAACATTCTTCCACTAGAATCTTTCTCACTATATAAAAATTTCGTTTATATAAATTTCAACATCAATAATCACCATAATATAATATAGTAAATTTAATGTGCTGACAAAGCGTATACTCACAACAAATCTCATGATTATGAAACTAAATGATAAACATTCCCCAAAAACATGTCCTCTTTTTCTCTTATATATTCTCCTGTATTTTATTTTCATTTGTCCTTGAATGATTTTAAAAGCAAATTATTTGGTTTTCAGACTTTCAAAAGGTAAAAAAAAAATTTGTATGCTCATTTTAATAATTTTCGTTTCATATTTTCTTTTTACCTTATGTGATGGAACTCTTATAAGAGAAAAATTGAGGTGTACGATTATTTGTAAGTGCTTTTAACAGTTGGAAAATATATAATAATTTTTTTTTTTTGTTTTTGAAAGGAATTACAATAATAAATTTTTGTGTTACATAAAGTTAAAAAATTATATATAAGCTTTTTTTGTGTACCACAGAAAAAAAAGTTTCAATTTTCGACACTTTTTATAGAGAAGAATGAAAAACTTTAATAAAAACGAAAAAAATAAATGTTTTGTTGCCTACAGGACTTGATGATGATGATGAGATGATATTATTATGTTTTTGGCCTGAATTCATGTTTGTCATACATTTAACAACAACAACAACAACAAAACATAACAAAAGAATTTTCCAAAAAAATATTTCAGTATTTAATTATTTCCTCTTTTTTTTATTTGCGGAAAGGAAATTTTTTTTTTTTTTTTGAAGATTTTCCATTTTTTTTAGCTAAAGTTTTTCGGCATTTTTTTTTTTTATATGAAATTTTTTTAACTTAAGGCAAAAGTTTAGTGGGTTTATTTTTCTTTTTTGTTTGTGAAAATTGTTTATAGAATTTTAATACTTTTCTTTTGTATTTACAAAAAAAAAAAAAAATTATGAAATTTAAAAGAATATTAAAAAAAAAAATGGAAGAAAAACAATTTTCGTTTTTTTTTTATAATGCAGAGAAAATAGTTAAGGAAAATGTTTATAAGGATATTTAATTTTCCAGGTCAAATGGTTGCTTAATTGCTGAGTTTATATTTAATTATGTGTTATATGAGAAATTAAAATTTCTAGTTCTAAATTTTGACACTTCAATTTGAACTCAGTAATATTTTGTTTCACACTGACGCCATTTTGTGAAAAATCTGATTATTAAATTCGCCATCTTATAACGAAATTACGTAATTTCTTCTCATTACTATAAATAATTTTAAAATCGTTAATTAATCATAAAAATTCTTTTAAATACAATTTTGAAAATTAAAAAAAAATTTACTTGTGAAAAACTTTTAATAAAATTTCCAAGTCATTTTCTTTTCTTAGTTTTATTTAAAATTAATTGTCATTTTATTACTTAAATAGCTTCCTTTTTTATACAAAATTCAATACGTAAAATTTTGGGATTTTTTTTACGTAACAAATTTTGCCATTTAACACTTGAATACTTAAAACAAAAATCTAAGAAGCAATTTTTTTTTATATATTTTCGTATATAAATCGAAGCTTTTTTAAAGCTGAGTAAGCACAACAAATTGATAAATTATCATATATATATACTATATATATTATAAATACTTAGTTTTGGAAATCTAAAATATTAAGGATATAGAAATATATACGAGAAAAAAAAGGATACTAAAGAGATCCTTTTTTTGCATAGCAATTTTCTATAATATATACAGTAAAATCACATTTTTTTGAGCTATAAAAATTGATAGTGAGAAATTGACTTAATTGGTGATATGATTGACATTTCACCAGAGAGAAAGGACATAGTGGGAAATTTATAGTGTTTTAAATTTTGTAATGTTTGAACAGAAAATTTTGTAAGCTTTTTACAGAAAATTCGAATGACTATTCTTTGTATAAATTGTTGAAAATGCCAATTTATTGGTAATAAGTTAATAAATTTTGATAGTCAGTAAAAGTTAAATTTTCCTAATCCAATTTTTCCTAATCGAAATTGGATAATTCCTTTAAATTTTAAAGGTTAGTTCATTTGTTTATCAATTTTCGTCTAACTTCTTACAAAAGTTTAGATTTTATGATTTCTATCTAAAAGTTTTTAGCTGTTTTCCTTTAAAATTCCAAATTTTAGCTATAAAAATTTTGGTGTAAATTTCATGATTTTAACTATGGTATATACATAAAATAAGGACTTTCAATTTAAATTCATGGTTTTACTGTATACATTTATTTCCTATACACACAATATTTATTTCCTTTTATGGATAAAGGTTCATTTCTCTCTCTAATATCCTAAACTCATTATAAAATGTAAATATATAAATTTTTTGCCTTTCTCTTCTGTGCTATGGCAAAAGAATATAAGCACAAAAATATTTTGGTATGCAACTCATATAGTTTTTAAATAAATTTTTGAAGAATAACCAAAAAAAAAATAAAAAAATAAAAAAGGAATTTATATCCTGACGAAAAAAAAAACTTCTATTTTTTGGTATAAATAATTTTTCACCCAAGTTTATCTATGTGTGTTTTTTTTGTTGGGTATATGAATAAAAATATAAATAAATTGGTTTGAAAGTATTTAGGATAAAAATAAGGAAATTTTTTTTTTTATTCATTTGATTAAGCAAAAGATTGTTGTGCTGAATAAAAGATTATATCATTGTATTTTATAGATGAATATGTATGTCATATATCCTTTTTCTAAAGGATCTTTCATGGTGTTGCGTTGTGGTTTATTGGGAGCAATATGAAAAACAACAAAAATTATTCTTCCCAGGCATAAAAATATGAGTTTTTCTATATTTCTAATAAATCTTTGAAAGAGTTTTACAAACAAATTTGTTAATATTATTATTTTTGAGGGAAAATAATTAGTAATATTGTCATTATGGGTTTTACACTCTTGTGACCATAAGGATTAAGGTCGAAATAATGGGGGATTATTTAAAGAACTAGGTAGAACACCAGTGGCGATGATGATTTAATTACCAGGAAAATTATATTAAGTAAAAATTTTGTATAACCAGATAATTAACAAATAACTGACTTTGTTTTTGTGTGGACTTTAAATTATCTCTGTCACACTACATTTAGGAAGGATGATAAAATCAGGCAGGTGTATTATTAAATTTTTAAATATCGAAAAATTGAAAAAGCTTTCGAAAAAATTTAGGTACAAATATAAAATCAATTAAATTTAAATTTTCCTTTTAAAAATTCATTTTTTCTCATCATTTTAAAAGTATCATAAATAATTTTAATGATATTAGAAATTATGAAAATTGTCTCAATTTCTCTAAATTATAATTTCTTCTTTTATTTATCAATTAAAAAAACAATTTTTTGCTGCGCCGCATGACCTTTTTTTATTAATTTCTACTTTTTTAAATGTTTGTGTTTCTTCGTAGATTCTTAAAAGCGTTTTTAATATTTTATTAAGAAAAATTTCACAAAAAAAAAAAAATATCATTGCTCCTATCTCGATTTAAAAAAAAAAAAAATTTACACTAAATTATTAAACGTTTTTCTCGATTGTACACAACAACAAAAAATGATTACGGCTACAAATTAAAAATTCATGAAATATAAAAAAATGTTTATATTTTCAAAATAAAATAAAAAAACAAAACTTTTTTTTGTTAAGGACAAAGACGCGAGTGAGTGGTACTTTTATCCCCCAAGAAAATTCATTTCTCAGTCTCCTCCAACAGAAGAAAAATATATAAAACAATTTCTTGTATTTTTTTAAATAGAATTATAATAGCAAAGTCAAAGTAACACAACCAACAAAAAAATAAAGGAAAAGGATGAAAAATAATAACAGCTTAAAAAAAAAAAGTAACGAATTAGGGAAAATATTGAGAATGAATAAAATACCAAAAAAAAAAAAGAAATTAAGAAACGAAATTGATAAATTCAATTTTCTTTATATAAATACAGAAAAAAAGGGTCACTGCGTGCCTAAATCTTCAAGAAAAAAGGATGAGAATTTTATTTATTTATTTTTTTTTGGTGATCGATTTTTTTTATTGGTTTCTTTTAAATTTCTATTTTGTTTTTTTGTGAGTTTTTGCTAATTATCAATTTAAGGTACTTTTGACGATTAAATGGCATATTATCAATAAAAAAGGATAAAATATAATTTTCATCATGTGCTCAAGGATATTACAAAAAAAAAAAAAGGATTTTTAAATAATTAGGAGATTTTTTTATTCTTCTTTTTGGGGGGAGACAAATAAAAGGACAATTTTAAAAATGATCAAAATTTAAGAAATTATGGAAAATTAAAGCAAATTTTTGTGTGTTGTGTAGTAATAAAACTATTGACTATTTAAATTTCATATTTGATGAAAGTTTAGTCATAACTCAATTAAAATGATAAATTTCATAACTTTAAGTTGTGAATTTATTAATTGGATTTCGTCTAAATGATATAATTTTAACTGACTGTCAGTAAAACAGACAATCAAATTTCATTTTCAATGTTAGAAAATTATAGGAAATGATTATTTAGGGGGCAGGTCATGTCTATATACCTTGCATCAAATAAATTTTGTACAAAATATAAGATGTAAGTCTCTTAATCTACTTGTACATAAGTGACATTTAAATATTATAATTACATATATATGCTTCATTTCCATATGAAATAAGACCTGCTTCACCACCTACTCAATTCAAGTATTTTCTTTTAAAAAAATTCTATTCCCTATTATGGAATTAACAATATCCTATTTACATTTCAAATAATTTGTTTAATTTTCCAATTCTTAATATAATAAATTCAAGAAAACGAAAAAAAAAATGTTTTGAAACAAAAAAATTTTAAAATTAGAATTCAGGACATTTTATCCTTTTCTTAACTTAATATATAAAATTTCTTTTTCCATTGAATTGTATTTGTATTTCATTTATATTATATTTTCGAAAAAGAATAAATAATATAATTTAGTACATTATCCTTTTTTTATTTTTAACATAAAATAACGTAGAATGTGAGCCTACACCTATTTAATATTTTTCTTTAAGAAAGTAGGTTTTAAGGATATTTTTATATATATATCGTTCATATATTATCGAGGCAGCAACCAAAAATAAAAAAAAAACAACAAAAATATAAAATTGTTCATTACAGAAGATTGAATATATTTTTGCAGAATTTTTTTCTTTGATACTCAAAAACGTATTAGGAGTAAATGGAGTTAGTATTTTCCCTATTGTTTTTTTGTTTTATTTTGTTTTCTGTGTAAGGCATTAAATATATATATATATAATAATAATGAAAAAACGACTCTTTTTTCGTATGTGGAGTACTTGAAATTTGTTGAATAAAAAAATACATAAAATTTATTACATCAAAATATATACGTACATATACGAGGAAAAAAATGTACTTTTCATGTCATATGCCATTGTGCCTGATGGTGTATTATTTAAATATAATAAAGTACGTATGTAGATTTTGGTTGTTGTTGAGGGAGTATATATAGTATAAGAAAGTTACATGTTCCACACGAAAATACTTACAAAAAAAAAAATTGTTTTATGCCCTTAAAGCTCAAATAAGGCATTAGAAATCTAATATATTAGAATTTGTGTATTAACATTTTTCTTTGTTATTTCTCCACACACAGAAAAAAAAAGTTGATACATATATTTTATTTTATTGTAAAATTTACAAACCCTTTTACGAATCCAAAAATTATTTGTTAGAAGTCTGTGGAATATGATAATATAGGTACGTCTTCTTGAACCTGGAAGCCTGTAAAATTAGTTTAAAAGAAAATTGCTAATTTATTGCACTTGACTTTTAATATTTTTTTAAGATCCTTTATAGACGAATTCAATTAGAATTGATCTGCTTGATTTTCTGGCTCTCAGCTAGGTGAATTTTAAAATAATTTGCACTTTAAGTAACTATTAAAATAATTGCTGATATCTAGAATTGACAATATTCGAAAATTTACTTACTACTCCACTTATTTTTATTTGTTACTTATTCTTAAGATTGGAACCGAAATTCTAGTAAACAAAATTTGTGATCCTAGATGAGCTTCTAGTTCCTATTTTCTACTACAACTATAAATCGATAATCCATAGCTATGATTTGCTTTTGCACAAACTTTAAGTAGACTATTCTTCTAATATAACAATAAACTTCATTAATATCAAAATTATTCCACTCTAATCTTTTCATTTGTAACCAGGAAATACCAAAAAAATTAATTCTTTTAACCAAATTATTAGAAATATGGCCTCGTAAATTTAAATATAATATCGCAAAAAAAAAAAATTGTTATATATTTTTGTGAAAATATTTTATTTTTTTAACATATGCCTCCAATTTATCGTTTTTTATTTAAGTAAGAATGATGAATTGATAGCTGTTGAACCTAACTCTTAGACGATAAAGTACATATACAATATTAAAGATGGGATAAATATATTTTGAATTTCTTTATTATGCATATACCTACTTGTACATTTGTATATTTGTAAATTCGTATTTCGTACTGAATAAATCTATTTTTGTGCCCTACACCCTATCCTATCTATGTGTGTATAATATTTATTCAGATCAAATCCCTGAGATGCATTTAAATAAATATCCATCAGCATAAAGAGAAGAAATTCAACTTGTTTTATTTTTTCTCTTATTTTATTTTTTAAATAAAAAGGAATAATAATAATAAAAAAAAGACTTTTTATTCCTAATACGATATTACTCCTATATATATGAGCCTTTTTCTGTACCATATATACTTAATGTCGCCCACTCGTTCAACAAAAAATTTTATTTTTGAAGTATAATTCTAAGGAAATAAATTTCAATGGTAATATTCATCAGCGTTTCTCATTTTTATTAATATTATTGTATTACATATATATATTTCTTTTTTCCATACTTTTACCCATTTAAAGTCGAAAGAGGTCGATGGAAATAGGAAATTTAACTTCAAGGACTCAAAAATAAATGTGTGGCTGGGGGTTTGGATAACAAAAAGTGTGGGGTGATTAAAAATACAGAAAAGTGTATAGAGTAGATTTTTATATATACCTACTATACTTTTTATTTTTGTTAAAAATCTTTAACAGGTTCTCTGATGGACTTAATCGAAAGTGTATTTATATTAGAAGGAAAAAAAAATGCGTATACGTTTTTTAAATTTTATTTATATTTTTTTTAGTTTTTAAATATGTTGTTGTGCACGTACGTATACCAGAGTATAATTTTTGTTTAGAATAAAGGACAACAAAATTAATATATGTATAAATGTATTTCGTTTTTGTATTATTGATAGTGCTTGGGATTTATTGACTGGATATTATGTATATAACCTAACTAAGTAAAACGAACGATAATATGGTTAAAATATATTTTATATAATTTAATTCCACATTATATAGTATACAATATTGAATTAAATTACAATAAAATATATTATTGTAACCCTATTATCGTTCGTTTTACTTAGTTAGGTTTATTCATTTTCAAATGATTCCAAATTTTTATTAAAACAAATAATAATTGTATGGTGTTGTTAAATGGTAATTAGACTTCACCACTTTATTCGTGGTAATTAGACCTCACCACTTTATTCGTGGTAATTAGACCTCACCACTTTATAATATTATTATTGTTAAGTAATTGACCATAAGATTTTTCAATTACTTTTAATGAAAATTTTTGAATAAAAGTTAAATTCATAATATAATCCTGGTAAATTGGATACTCTAAGAAATATTGGAGAAAATGTTATATCGAAAGTTTAACAACAATTAAATATTAAGGACATATATACTCTTTATTCATCCTAATTAACTTTTGAAAGTATTTTTATAAATTAATGTTCTTTATTACCATAAATTAAATATCACCCTGTATTATCAATTTGAATGTAATTTATCATTAAAATTGTATTTTTTTATTCTGTGCTTCTATTCTTATATTATTATTACCATCCAAAACTTCTTATTACAAAAGGATCCTTTAGCAAATTATTATGTAGGTACGCATATTTCGATTTTAATACCAACCTTAACAGTCGTTACTTATTTATTGCAATATACAATTTTCATATTTGTGCCTGGGTGTACTCGCTTTTCAAAAATGGAAAAAAAAAATTATTAAACTATATACAAGAAAATGTCAATACACTCTCGACTGACTACCTTAATGTTATGTTGACTTTATTATTTTTTATTTATTTATTTATATTTTCTTCTTGAATATTTATATATATTTTTGTGGAGGTATGTTAGCAGATATATGTACAAGAGTATATATACAATATGGAAAAACTTTCAGAATATTAACATTCATTGAGGCATGTAGCACAAAAATAAATAAATAAATAAATATGCGTACGTTTCAATAAACATACTTAAAAACGGTAATATGAGTTTTTCTTTTATTCTTCATCACATTTTTTTTTATATTATAAATACCAAAAAAAAAAATTAACTAAAAAATAATACATACATCAGCAATTCCTATATACAAGTTTCAAATAGCTCAAAAATGATGGGTTTGTGAATAACCCCACTTTAATAGTATTATTACTTTCTCGGTCAAATTTTTAGAAATAATGTTCTCATTCTTTCAATTTTCAGGAAAACCATTTAGGGATAAAAGGAACCTCCACATTTTAATTGATGTTTTATTATTTAGGGCCAATTATTTATTAAGTGTGTAATCCATATTCTATTCCAAAAGTTACCTCAATTCGCTTGACTCGCTGTCCAATATTGAGAAAGATCTGGTAGAGAAAAGTCAAATTAAAGTTTGTTTGATTTTAAATTAAAGTATGTCTTTCTTAGTCACGTACGAGTTTTGGCACGCAGTCATTTCAAAAATTTTCTCACTATTTGGCACGCAGTCATTTAAACTCTACTATTTCTAATACAATTAACGTGCCTATCAATTAGTATTTATATATACTACTCTATATAGGCAAACAGAATACTAACTATAAACTTAATTTAAAAAGCTCATTATTGTAGCTTCCGCACATTACGTATACCAAAAGTCTATAATATACAACAAGAAAACAATTTATTATATTAAAATTACAATTTTTTTTAAAAAAGGAAATGAATAAAATTTATTTAAATGTAAATAAAATTGAAAAAAAAAAATATTTAAAACACGCATTTTTTTACATACATATACGACGAGTACGAGTATGTATATATTTTTTTTCTCCTAAAACCGATTTAAATTGTTTCGACACAAAACAGAAAAGAAAAAGAAACTTTAAGAAACTTTTTTTTTTCTTCTTCTTTTTTTTTTATTATTATTTTATTTAATTTATTTTTTTTGGTAAAAAAAAGCTACAAAAAAAAATCATTGTTTAGCTTTTCTTTTTGCTTACCTGTAGAATATCTTAAATATAACAAAAAAAAATATCTTATAACTGCGGAAGAAATGTTAAAATTATTTCTTTCTGCTTAATGTTTTTGTGGGGAGGAGGTGGGGTGGTCTTTGTGTGTGTATTGCAGTGTAAAACGAGAAAATACTTCAGTTCGTCAGTAGCATTTACTTATTATCGTCTATTTCAGTCACTCTGTACTCTGATATGTGCGTTTTTGTATATTTCAGTTATTGGATGCTGACTAAATGGGCATTCGGCCATATTTTTTAAAATACTTTTAGATTTGTTTGGTTCCACTCTGTTGTAATATATTTGTAATAATTTCCACAAAATGCGGGAGGCCCTTGAGCCATAAGATATATATAGTTATGAAGGTAAGATAGACTTTGGTGGGTTGGAGGGTGGCAATTGAAAGAAATTTAAAAAAAAAACAGATAAGATTTTTATTATTATTTGTTACTGTATGTAGTAGGTATACCAAACCATTTTACAAGAGTAAATCGCTAGAAGGTTTTTTTTTTTTGGACAATTTTATGAGAAATTACAAAGTGATTGTATATAATTTTTTTTCTGTTTTCATTTTGAGACCAATAAAAATAAATATTTATAGTTATACCAAGGATAAATTTTCTTCTGTGGAACAACAACAGCAGACGGAGGGGTTTTTCCTTTTTTTTTTCTGTGTATACAATACTGGGAAAAAGCCCAGGGGTACAGTTTTATATAAAAATTCTTTTTAATGACAAATAAAAACTCGTGAAATGTTTTGAGGATTTTTTTTTCTTCTTATTTTTCCTCTTCTCTTCTTATTACCAAAAAATTTTCCCAAAAAAAAAAAAATAAAGAACCTCTGACCGAAAATTTTACACCCTCCTCGACTATTTGTATATACTGAACCAAAAATTTTGCCTTTAAGCATACTTTTGACATTTCAAAATTGCGTTAAGATTTTTGTATTTAAATTGTGAATTTTCCTTAGTTGTTTTTGGTTTTTTTTTTCTTGCAATAATAAATAAAATTCTTATTTTTTTTTTCATTTTCGTGGAGAGTTGAGTCCACTGATTTCTATACACACAAAAAAAAAATTATTATCGGTATATAAAACTTGTGGCACTTAAGCATTTATACACGTACGATTTATACTTGAGGGTTTTTATTGCAAACAACTACAAAAAAAAAAAAAATATTGTATATAATTTTCTTATTGTGATTTTCATGGTTTTTCTCATTTTGATTTTCATTTATACAATTTTTTTTTTTTTTTGGTTCTATTAGTGAGAAAAATTTTGATTTTTATGGATTTTCTGGTATAGGGCGAGTTTTGGACCTTCGGGGGGTGGTTTCAATTTATATTAAGATTTAATGTTGTATATTATAATATATAGAAATTGTTAAAAGGTGCGTAATATATTTTTTTTTCTTGATTATATTTTGTGTATCATTAAATTGAAATTATAATTGAAAATCGATAAATTTCTGTAGTGGAGAAGGAAAATGAGACATTTAAAAGGTTCCATCCTCCCATTTCTGTTCTTTTAACAAAAGGTGCTGGGAGGTGGTGGTGTGCTTTTATGTATAAGAGGAAGAATATTAAAATTGTTTTGTCCTTACATGAAATTATTATTAGGAAATAAACATATTGTTTTGATTTGATTTTTTTTATTATGTGAAATAGAAATTCTATTTAAATAATAATTTTCCGGAAAATTATTGAGGAATAAAATTTTTGGGTAGGTATACAAAAGTAAATTGAAAATATACGTAAAATTATAAAATAAAAAGGAAAATTACGAAGAAAATAGAAATTAAATATTAGATAATAAGATTTTAATTATTATACAAATAAAAAAAAAAAATTTGGAGGGCGAACTTAATTGATTTTTTTTTCAAATGAAATCAATAAGAAAAATTAGTGTAATTTTGAAGGGTGATTTTAATAAAATTTCAAATATTATTTTTGGAAATTTGTAATATATTTTAGTATGAAATGAAGTGCCTTTTAAATATATAAGATTCACTTAATTTTAATTTACAGACAATAAAGTAAATTATAAAATCGTATTATCGTCCTTTATTACTGTAAGAAGTAAAATAATTTAGTTAATTATGATTCTCTTTTGTATTACAATTGAATTACGTTAATATTTTCCAATATATTTCACAAATTTATTATAATTTTTATTATGATGTTGGAGTTAAGTAAAATTGGAGTTATAGATAAAATAATCAAGAATCAATTATGCAAAAACCGAAAAAAATGATATTAATATGAATAATAATTTTCATGTTATTTGCTCAATAACTCAATTTGACAACATAAACCAATGTCATAGAAGATTTTCCTGATATTCTGATTTTCCAATATGACAATAATTTTACTTTAACAAATTGAAATTTAATAATATTTCTATAATTAAAATTAATTTGAAAATCTTAAATATATTATTCATAAATTGGCGGGAAATCAATATTAGTCATCTTTTGTTTTGTAAATTGTATTTTTTACCAACATTTAATAGCAAAACAAATTTAAATGCAATTTGTTTCCCATCTCTGGTTCCAAAAATACATAATAAAATATTTCTTTGTATTGCAATTTTTATATACTCGTAAAATATAGAAATTTGATCAAGTAAACAACGATTTTTTTTTATATAAGGAAATTTTTGTAAATATAAGAAATATATAATATAATCAAAGAAATAAACAAGAAACCCAAGCTTCATATAACAACCACCAACAATAAAACATATAACATTAACAACAACAATAAATAAATTCAATTTTAAAAGCATAAGAAACCTGTTTTCAACATATATTTATATATACTTATTTACCATTTTAGTTTCTCGTCATTTTTTCTGTTAAATGTAAGCCATTCAATCGGCAAAATTGGAAAAAAAAAATTTATATACATATACATCAGAAAAATATTTAATCGTATGTATATATAATATACCTTTAAGCCTCTGAAAAGGTACAGAAACGCCAGAGTTTAATCTAACCAACAACAAAATTCATATGATGGTAAACCTACAACTAAAAATTCTGTTTGGTAGCGTTTTTTTAACTCAACATTGTTGTATATAGCTTGAACTCACAGTGAAAAATATAAAAGTCTGGGCAACTAAAGAAAAACAAGAATATAAAAAGATAGAAAAAAAAGAAGTAAATAATATATGTTTTATGCTACAGCATAAAGATTATAACAAAAAAAAAAAAAGTATAAATAACAACAATTCGAACTCTGAAGACCTTTCATTTCTGCTCTGGATTTATAATTGGAATTATGGTTAAAAACCAGTTTTTCTATATATACAAAAACAACAGCTAAACACAAAAACCAGCAAAAACACATTTATTTTTTTTTTGTAATATACTAACAAAAAAAAAAAAACTTGCAGCGTTTTTATATAATATAGGAAAGGTAAATCGTGTTTAAGTTGAGCTGGTGAGGTGAGAGGATACCTTAAATAATAATAATATACTATATACATATATGTATATAAAGCAGCATATATGCTACAATTATTATTTCTTGTTTTCTTAATAAAAGGCTTGGAGCCAGGCAGGCAGCAGCAGCAGCATTAAACTTAAACCCCATTAATGCAAGCGTTCATTTCTTTATTTCATTTTGGGTTTCTTGTTTCTTCTTAAGAAAAATTGTTTTTTTTTTATTAACTTATTAAGTCAAGAATTATTATTGCTTTAATTTCGAGTATCGAAATTTTTATATTAAAACATTAAATATACAAGTAATCGAGAATCGACTGTTAAATTTTAATGGTTTAAGCCTAGAAAATATATATACGATAAATATACTAAAACTAATAATAGATTTTATGTAATAAATTGCATAGTAAATACAATTTTTTTTTTATATAGTAATACCACACCCCAAAATATATTATTAGGCTTTTTACATTGTAAGAGGTTTTTTTAATATTTTATAGTTGCATGAAAAAAAATTACTTATTACATATTTTATTTAATTTATATACCATATTGTAGTTATGGTCAATTTTTGTTTCTTATGACCTCGTGACTTTTACTAAAATATTATTGTGAAATAATGTACGTGAGTCAGTTTTCAATATAATAATTAAATATTTATTTATTTTTTACGATTAATTTGTGACTAAATTTATGTCATTTTTCCCTCGAAAAAAAAAATCAATAAACTTGACATTTTTTTCATCCAATTTTACTTAAATTTCATTTTAAAACAATCGCAAAGTATTAGAAAATTAAACATTATTACTTAAATGACATTATTATTTTTTTCACATTTACCAACAGTGAAGAGAATGTACATATAATTTTTGCTATGGCACTTTAAAGAAAAATGTCAATATTTGATTTGTTAAAAGCTATAAAGAAAGAAACTTTGGTATACGTTTCTACAGAAAACAAGAAAAACGGAAATAATTAAATTAACAAAAAAAAAATCTTTGTTTTCTTTTGCCTGTCAGAGTTTATTTAGATTCTATAATACCAAAAAGACAAAAAAAAAAGTCATTTGCTTCATTAGTGTTTAATATCATCATGAAGCATATAAGTGTAAAATGTTTTAAAGAATCTTTTTGATTTGATTTTTTTTTTTTTGTCTTCTTCTTCTTGTTTGTTTCAAATTTCTTGTATGCTCTTAAGCATGTATATAACATAATTTCAAGAAAAAGAAATGTAGATATAATTTTAGTTCATCAGAATTAAGTTAAATGGCTAAAAGATGATGAAGTTTTTCTTAGAATTTGTATAGAGTAATATTATGAAGGTATGAGAATAGGTAAAAGCTAAAGATGTGATATTAAAATGTAAACATTTTTTAATTGAAATTTTTGTAATAAAGAAGATTTTACTTAATTTTGATTACATAATTTTAAGATTTATAAAAATCGTAAGACAAAAAATTCCGGGTTTAATAATTAAGTGGAGTTTATTAAGTACAGCGTATACGTATGGGATTATCCTTTACATTAGAGATTTATGAAACTATTTTGGTTAAATTTAAAAGAATATTTGTAATATATTTTCCACATGCTTGTAGTCCATCGCCAATGTGTCGTTAATTGTACTCCATCATCAATATGTCATTGTACTCTGTACTCTATCACCAATATGTCATTAATGTGGTCCCAATTTTAGCTTATATATGATTCTTACTAAATTCGAACACTAACCACTGGTGCTCTAACCAATTTACTATACCTATCTTAATTAATTTAATATAACAAAAACTTTTACACTATACCAAACCAAATATTATACCAATCATTAATCCTCTAATTTTCCTCTACACCAAAATATTCATATAGTATCAATAATAATTAAATTATACAGTGTCCCCCGAAAATTTATTCACTTTTTCAATATCAAAATTTAACCCTAATTCGCCTTAATTATGAGTTCCATTTAAATGACAGAACAGATTTAATTATATGTTTAATTAACACATTTTCATTTTGAAGGTGTATTTATATACAAAAATCAAATTTAAACTCCACATAAGTATACCAAGTTTGACAATATCTAATTTTCTCTATATCTATAATTATAATGTCTATAGCTAAATGTAGTATAATATAGCGACGATGATGATTATTTTCACAGTGTCTCTTGCACAGTATTTTTCGTGTTCTGTTAATATCATTTTTATTATTATTTTTGTCATCTTTATTTTCTTCGCTATGGTTCGTTGCTACTCGAAATACAGAAAAAAAAAATATACTATAGACACAAAAGAGCAAAAGCACCAAAGCAACCAACAACAAAAAAAAAAACTGGGAAAAGATAATTTTGATTGGTACCTTATCAAAAAAAAATGATGAAAATAATACGATGATGATGATTAGGTCGTTTCTAATTATTTTAAAGTCTTCACAAGTTTAAAATTGTTGAAATAAAATATAAATAATTTCAGTTTTTTTGTCTTCAGTCCGTTTTTATTTTTACTATTTGTATTTTTATATTTTTGGTGTTGTGGAAATTCGTGATGTTTAATAATAAAATAGAATGAAGTGAAAAATGAAATATAAAAGAATAATTTTTCTATATAATCATTTTTTTATTTATATTAATATCTAATTAATTATAATTCTGTTTTGTAATAAGAAAAAAATATATAATAACTTTCTTTTCTCTGCGGTTTTCATTTTTTTTTTTTTGATTATTAATTGACTTATAATCATTGAGTACTTCTGGTAAATTTTCATCTTTGTCTGAATTGTTATTTAATTATAAATTTTCGAAAAACTGATCAATTGTTGAATAGACAAATTTTGTTTAAATATTACTTTTTGTTATTTTTTAGTAATTTCTTCAATAAAAATAATTTAATTTCAAATCATAAATGGATAATAATTTAGGTATATAATTTTATATATTAATTGAGCCTAGACACAGACAATTCCAAACTCAGCTGGATACTAAGACTTTTGCCTCTAGGTTAACCGAAAATTATTACTGCTACTATATATATAATAAGGATATACAAAACTATCCTATCTATAATCTTAGTTAAATTAAAACATAAGTTCATTATCTCTATAAAAAAAAAATCATCATTAATTACGAGCCATTGAATTGAGTAAATTAAATTCTATTTTCCAATTCATAATATTTATAGGACATAATTTTGTATTTATTGTTAAAGAAAAATTTTGTGTAGATATTTCAAACGGTATATTATAATATTTATATATATTCCTTCCTGTGTTTGATACTCAATTTGATTATTGGCTTCCTTTTTTTTTGCGTCATAGATTCCCTACACCATTGAAGAAATATTTTTGAAAAATAAAATTTATATTATATTTATTTATTCCAGATCATGAATTTTCTTTATATACACCAATTCGAAAGATAATTCAATTCTAAAAACAAGGAATTTAATTTTCATAACAAAACAAAAAAAATGGCAAACCATTTTTCTCCCCTAAACTTTTTTTATACAATAAGAAATATTTTAAGTAAAATTTTTGCATTTTTGTGAAATCACAGATAGCCATAAAATGTAATTTTCACTCTTGGTAACTAAATTACGCCCTGATGGCTTCACTAAATATAGAAAATGTCGTGTATATTTATTTATTTATTATATAATTCTTATATATTCAAATTCCAAATTGTTGTTTTTTTTTCCAATGATGATGGCCGAAACATTTCAAAATTTGGAGAAAACATTTTTTATTGATTACTAAAAAAAAAAATTATTTTTGAAGAGCTTTTAATTTTTATGTATATTTTTTTTATATTAAAACAACCTCCATATACCATCCTCTAATTTGAAATTATCTAATCATTCGTTTCTACTATGCTATCCTTAATTTAATTATACAGTTTTTTTTTATATAAATGTTTTTCATTTTTCGTTCAATTTCCTTTATTTTTACTTTTCTTTGTGTATCTAATATAAATATTGAAGTGTATAAACAAAAAAAACGTATAGAAATGTTCTCATTTATATATGTATACATATATATAGGAAAAATAAATTTAATTAGTTTTCCTTTAAAATACACACAAAAAAAAAAAATATATATTAACGAAATTGGTAAATAAATTTTTTAAATTATCTAAAAAAAAAAAAAATCAATAATGAATTCTATTAGCAAACAATTTTACATAAAATGTAGAATAAGAAATTATATATAATTAAAAAGTTGAAAAATCGTAGAAAATATAAGACAATACACTCAACATAATTTCAATATTTTCTAAAATAAATATTTATAGATATCTGGCAAATTCATATAATACAATTCATCACGAGAGTAAAAATTTCATATTTGATCGATAAATGGAATCAAATATTTAAATTTAATTCAAAATTATGAATATATTCCAATTTAATTTACATTTATATAATTTAAACGATGAATTTACAGATAATGAATATTCCTACAATCATAACATTTATTATTTTCTTTATATATATATTATTTTATATTATATTTTGCAAGCAAATTTCTGCCAATGTAATTATGTTTTAAATATCCGGCAATTTCTTTTCATTTACAATTTTAATTTAATTATCATTACACTTAAATATGATAACTTAAAGGACTAAAAGTTTGTTGTTATTGTGGATCCTTATATACCTTTATTAATGTTAAGAACAAAATTTATATAGAAATATATATATTAATTTCGTCCTGTACATTTTTTTACGCACAATAACAAACCATATTGTTCCTTCCTTAATGATAAACGAGAGAATGAGACCATACTGTTTATTGTTTTTTGTTCTGTTTTTTTGGTATTTAAACGGAGAGTTTTTACTTCTTGTAAATTAATTATTATGAGAAATGATATAAATTTAGAAATATCTATATACGTATACGTATATAGCTAAGAATTTCAACCATAAGTATTAAAATATCGTTTAGTATACTAAAGAAATGAATCTATATTATCTAAATCGTTGCACGTTCTCATCATTATAATCATCGCCTTCAGGTAATTATATAAAGATTATGACTTTAGGAGAAGTGGATATTAAATAGGATATTTTTTATGGATTTGTTGGTATTGTTAGGTAGATAAAATAGTTAGGATATTGTGTGTAGCATATTAAATACTGGATGTCTTGAAACTAGTTTAATAATTCTATAGTAATATTGTCTTAAATATCTTCAATCTAAAAATTCATATAATATCATTCAAGGATATATGTACAGAAATATGGATGAGCAGTTTTAAAGAAATTCGATAAGAGTTTAATTTTATTAATTGATATTAGATCAAAAGCTCGATTAGGAAATAATTTTCTAATAATTATTCAATCACGAATTAATACCGAAAATTATTTCTGTCCTAACTTTCATTTGAGAAATTAATATAAATATGAGAAAAATTAAGAAATTACTATGATAGAATTAATTTTGAAGGATATTTGACTATCTGAAAAGTAAAAGTCATTTCGAAAATATTAATGTGGATAATCTACACTTCATATGATAATAATGGTAAGTAAATTAGTCAGTATGTTGTAGCTATAACAACTAATCAATTCCAAACTTTTGATTACAGTTATTTTTAAATAATTACTTTCAAATTTTATTTCTATAACTTAACAATTAATTTACGAATAATTTATTTAAAATTACAGAAATTTCAATACAAGAAAATCACTTCATTTTCCAGTTTCTTAGACTGAAATTGATGAAACTTTATTGCCTAAAAAAACTTATCACAATTTTATGGTTCTAAGGCTCCATCTAAATTATTCTTACGTAAAATACCTAAATGAATTTAATTATACCATTTCTCATTTAAGACACACTATAATAAATAGTTAAATATTATAAAACTTTTCACAAAAATATCATTTTACCACCTTAACTTTTACATTCCGACATAATAATTACAATAATTATTTATAAAATTAAATTTTTAATGATATCCTTCATACTTTCAAAAAAAAAAATAGTAATTTTTTTCTAACATTTTATGAATTTTCTAATTGTTTAAATTAAAATTTTACAAGACACCAAAAAAAAAAATGAAATTTAATATTACATAATAAATTTACATTAGAAATAATTATTTATTTATCTTATGTATTTATTATAATGACCCTTAAGAAACTCCCATGTCCGCCACATAATAATTACACACCTATTCAAGCATAAAGTATAAAATAATTTGTGTTGTTGGTTAAAGAATTATTAGTCCTTACAGTGTGTAGGACTATATAAGTAATTCTTTAACAAAAATAGAAAGACTATAAAGTTTATATATTTTTCGACATAATAATAATAATTATTATTATTTTTGTAAACTAAATATTTTAACAAATATCTTTCGCGTAGGTCTCTTATTAATTATCCTCCTTAAAATTTTTTTTACAAAAGCAATTAAGATAAAAATTTATTAGAACGTATAATAAAAATTGTACTTTAATGATAAAAAAACAAAATTTTCCTTGGTATATGAAATTTATTTATGTTTCGTAAACTATGAAAGAAAAATAGATAAAAAATAAACTGGGTGTTGCGTGGAAGGAAATAGAATTATTATTATATTAAGGTTAAATATTATAAATTTTGTTGTTATCCCATTAAAAAAAAATTGTGATTTGGTTGCGTATAAAAAGTGTGAACTTGAAATGATTAAAAGTAAAATTAATGACACTTCATTTATTTTAATTTCCAAAAATTTTTGAGAAAAAGAATAAAATTTTTAAAAATTTATATATGTATAATTATTAATGGTAATTAATTTTTTGAAAGATTAAATTTTAATAGTATTTAAACTCCTTGTCGGTTATAAAACTCAAGAAATAAAATATGTTTGAACAAATTGAAATTTTCAGATTTGTAGAGATTATTAAACAATGTCCTTCTAAAAGGATAATTCTTTCTGATATATTTACTTATTATTCGAAAATGAAATATTTTATTCAAATTTTCAGTTTAATTTTAGTCACTTTGTAGGAGTTATAAGTTAATTTGGGAGATCCTTCTGTTGTGTTTACTATTAAAAATTGAAATTTCCTATATTTATTGAAATATAATTTTTTTTTTTAAATGTGAATAATGTAAATAAATTTCTGTATTTTTATTATAAAAAATAAAATACTTTTAATTGTGATATAATTTTGCTGAATTTCTTAAATATTTATATAATTTTTTTTTTCCCTTTTCAAAGCTGATTCAGCATTTAAATTTTTCATTTATATAAAAACTTATAAAAATATAAATTTCAATTCAACGAAATTGTATATAATCAAAGTAATCATGATTTTAAATGTATAAACATGTTCTTTAGCCAGATATAAAAAAAATATCCTTTTAAATTAAAAATGTTTCTAATCCAAGGCACAAAAAAAAAATTGGAAGAAAATCTTCATCTTCATTACATTTAAACACCTTAAATGATAATATTATATAAGAAATTATGACTTTATACAAGAATTTTTCTTCTATATAGATAGCCTTTATTTAATGTTCTTCCTTTTTTATAGCATAAAAATTTTGCTTTAGGGCAAAATAAAATAAAATAAAATAAAAAAGAAAAAAGTGTTGATTTCAGATTTTTTTTCTATCTAAAAGGATAATCCAATATGATTTGTAATCTTGTACAATTTAGGATATATTTTATTTAGCTATAAAGTTGTACCAAAGGAGCAATACTATTAAAAAAAATTAACTGAAGAAGAACATAATAATGTATGAGAGTTTTGACATAGTATATATAAGAAAAAGGATCTAACATTGTGTGCAATAATTTCATTTGTAGGCTTTTTAGTTTGCCAATTAATAAACATTTACAATATTTTATTACATTTTCGAAATGATGATAAATTACATTTCGTAATGCAGCACCTCTAGTGTGGTAGAATCCTAAATTATACATTCATTTTATTGTAACTATTAAAATGAACTATAAAAATGAGGGATCTATGATTTAATACCACAGATTTACGACATTAAATTGTAATTTGCGTTCAAAATCGATGTTTTGTTCAAAAGTCAATGGTGAACGATATACGGCAAAAGTTTTAGATTACCAAAAGCTTCACTTGATTTCAAATCTTTCAAACTTCGATTTACCAAAAAACTAGGTGCACTTCTAATATGAATATAAATGACAAACTGACAGTTTGCCAAAAAAAATTAAAAATTCTTCAATAATTTTGCGCATTCTCAAAAAAAAATATCCTTAAAAAGGATATATACCAAGTTTTCTCTTTTACACTAAAGAATATAATCATATTGAAAACAAAATATATAGTTTAATAATAATAATAAATTTATATATTTTTATATTTTTACACTTTTTTCCGGTAAAATAAAACTAATAAAAAAAAAGAAGGAAAATGAAATTTTCCATTTTTTTTATGATGACATGAAGCCATAAAAAATTCTTATTAGTTTTTGGTTTGCCAACAAAAAAAAACCAACTTCTAAAAATAACTAGAAAAAAAAAATATCCTTTTTTTGAAAGCTCGCAAGTAGAAACCAAATTTTCCATTAAATTTAAAATTAAATGGAAATTTACCATAAAAAAAAAATTTTAAACCAAAAACATTTTTTTTTTATTATCCTTAGAAAAGTCGGTTTTTGTTTGTTTGTTAGTATATGTAGTTGTCGGTTGTAGAGAGAACACTTTATTGACCATTACTACTTTTCAGTGCTTTTGATTATATTTTTTTTCAAAAAAAGTTTTTAATTAGTGCAAAGTTGATGGGTTTTTACAATTTAAGTAAAGGTAAAAATAATATGAAAAATTATGATTAAATTTAAAAGGACTTTTTTTTTTTTTTTAAAAAAAAAGCTTTTCTTATTATAAAACATAAAATTATGACTTAATTTTATGTTGTATATTAAATAATGAGGTCTATAAAGTAATATTCTAAAAAAAAACTCAACTTCAATTATATACGTATTCTTCAAATATAAGTCCTTGAAATCCTTAAGTAGTTTTACGTTATATAGAGAATTTATTGTTGAACAAATAATTTTTTGTCAACAGAAAATTTTGAAATTACAAGAAGAAATTTGAAAAAGTTTAATTATGAAAAATTAAAAGTTTAATTCTGAACAATAAATAATTTGATATTTGTCGACTATGAAACGAAGCAAATGTCGAAATGTCACTTTTTTGAATATTCTACCAAATTTCGGGACAGTATAAATGCCATAAATTTAAATAATGCATCACCTCAACAGTAATTTACAACTAAATATATTTGTGATTATAAAAATTAACTATCCCACAAGAAGTAATCCACTATAATATTCAGTCTGTAATTACTATGGTAAATTATCCCTAATTATACTTGCAAAAAAATTCAAATCAGTTATAAAACTTTTACCAAACACTTAATTAAAGATTTCAAATAATTAGGTCACCGGAAGTTAATAGAACTCTTAAACAACCCAGCTATAATAACAATTTTAAACACTCTTTTTTTAACTGACTATAATTAAATGAACATGTGCTGCCCCCTAAGGCTATAAAAAAAAAATTTAATACAATTTCTGTTGTTGATTATACGAGACAACAACACAAAAATAAACATAAAAAAATTTTTACTATCCTAACAATTTTTATTTTTATAATTATCCTTTTTAGTCTCCCACAACGTTCACATACAAAAATCTCTATAATTGTGTAACCGAATAAAGGAGAGTATTAATTCTGCTTGTTTTTTTTTTTATCCGGCCTTAAAATGAAAATTAGCTGCAAAATTCCAGGCTATTTTAGAAAATAGACGACAGTCGTAACATTTTAAAGATATTTTCTTAATCTATGACATTTTGTTGTATACTTGTTGTCAAGGATGAAGACTATGAATAATAAAAAAATCTCACAAGCACCAGAAAATCCTTGTATACACCAACATAGTTATACAATTTTTTTTTCCGTTATATTATATAAAAATGAGAAAATGGATAAAAGACGTAAGAGCAAAAAATTGTAAAGTTTAATTCATTTTTGATTGCCGCCATCGTCCTTTTCCATTAAATTGTCGTTTATAATAAAATATAATATAAAAAAAAAAAAAAATTCGTCTCGTCCGCGTCAGGATAACGAAAAAAAAATGAAGACGAGAAAAAAATGAAAATAATAAACTTTTTTTTTTATGGTTTTATTGTACCATATAAACCACAATTAAGTTTGTTTTTAGATTGAAAAATTACTTAAAAAATATAAAAAAATTATAAAATAATCATAATTTTTTAATGCGGGTCTTTTACAAAATTACAAAAACAGTAGAAACAATTTTTGTGTTGACGGATAAGAATATAAATTTGAAAATTTTGAAGTTTTAAGTAAACTATTAATGAGTTTTTTTAGGTCCTGTAAACGATTAGTAATTTTTAAAGTAACCATTTTTCAAAATTAATAATTGCATTTTACCGAAAAAAGATATCCTTTGCCATTTTTTTGGCGTAAAACCTCGACATACTCAAATATAAATAAAATTGGTGCCTATGGACGGGGAATTTTATTTAGAATGAAAAGATTCAAACCATTTTCAAATATATATTTTAATTTGCCCAAGTTTATGTTCGTTTCACCCAATCACACGTTTTAAAACGATCGTAAATTCATTATTGACGTTTTCAAAAACGTAACATCTCATTGCTGGTATGTCCGATACCAGGCCTTGTAAAGTTTTGTAAGTTTATTGATCTTATTTATATAGATAAAATTGTAAAATTTTCTTTACTATAAAATTATTTACATTGTCCTTAAAAGGATAATTATTTTCTTGTAAAATTTTCTCAAGTGCTTTTTAAATACTATAACTTTAATGGATGATAAAAATTTGTGTCAAAAATTTTTAAAATTTAAAACCAATTTTTTAATATAATATTTTTATAAGAAATTATTTTATTATTTTGTGTAAATTGAAAAATAATTAAATATAGATTTAATTTTCATGTTATATTTATTGGAACTATGATTTTTATTTACAAAATTTCATTAGCGCAATTTTCCCTTTTTTAATATCAAACAATTCACAATTCAATTTGAATCATTTTTCCATTTTTGTTTGTTAAGTTATTGAAATTTGTTGAAAAATTTTCCTTATAAGTTGGAAAAAATTAATTAAATAAAATGAAAAAAAAAAAAAAAAATGTTCTTTCGTTTTTCAACTAATTTTCCCTTTTATATTCAACAATTTTCCCTGCCATATTAAAAAAAAATTACTTTTATTGTTTTTTTTTCGCACAAAAGAAACACAACATATGCGAAAATTATGAAAATTCCCCACAGAAACATAATTTTCGCTATTTATATTATAATAACAATAGGAGAAATAAAAACTTTTATACAAGGCTCTCTATAAAAGGAAAAATTATTATAAATTTTCTTTTTTTTTGATAAGTGTAAAATTTTTTTTTTTGTTCAACAAAAAAGAAAAATTAAATTTTTACAAATTTTCCATTTTCTATACATAGAGAATTACTTTGGTATTACCAACATAATTAAAATTTATGAGATATTTTCTTTTGTGTTAATACAATTTTTTTTTTGTTAAATAAATTCGTTATACATTTTACCTTTCTATCAAAATTAAATGCGGAGCCATAAAATTGGTTCAAAATTTATGTAATATTGAGGTACATATAACAAAAAAAAAATTCCTTTTAAATATATTATATTATTAATATTAGTGTTTAGTGTTGGAAAAATTATTACTATTATAAAAAATGCACTAATAAAAATATAATTGACCTTAATTGTGTTAAAAATAATTGCAATAATAAAAATGGAAATTTTTTTTTGTGTGAAAATTTACATTTTCAAAGAAAATATATTAACATTTCCGTTTACAGATATTTACATACACAAAATACGAAAAACTATTACAAAGAAATTTTCCATAATTTACCCATCATAAATAAATTATAATTAAATGATTTTCAGTATAAAATTTTCATTCAAAGCTATTTAAAAATTGTAAAAAATTTTTATTGGATCATAATTAAATTATTTCGGCAAAAAAAATATAATATAATAGGAAAATGAACTAAAATAAGATCCTTTCATTGCTGGAAGCCGCAAAATTTAACATACAACAAAAATATATACTTTTCCATGACTCTGTGTATCCTTCAAAAATCCGCAGTTTCGTCGTCGTCGTCGTCGTCGTCTTAATGAATTTTTCGAGAAAAAAAAAAGGAAAAACGAAAAATAATTTCAATTGAGTTATAAAATAGGAAGAGGAAAATAAATTTTTTGTTAATGTAGTAAAATAAAATATTTTTCTATAAGGAAGGAAAGACGACTACTAAGCAGAAAAAATTTTTTTCTTGATTTTTCGCATTATTTTGTGCAATGAATAAGTGAAAAATTTAATTTGAAAATAGATACATTTTTTCTTTAGTTCGTAATAGAAATTTATATGAGAAAGTTTATTGATTTTTAAAGGGTAAATCAGTAAAAGTCAATTATGAGGTTCAGATTGAGTAAACAGATCGAAACTTCTAGTTCAGTAATAAAGTATAATTTGGCAGTTTTCAATCAAATATCAAATTCCATGCACTTTGGCTAGAAATTTTGGTTTTATAACTAGATTTGAAACGACAATAATTTACAGTCAAAACTGGCACTTTTTAATTAGATCTATAGTTCTGTAATAAATGATTATCCTCTATAATTCCAAGCTTACTTCGTAGGTAAAGCTTAAATTTACTATTATTTGTCACCTGCATTAGTGGAATTAAAATGTTAAAAAATTTAAATTAAATGTAATTTCCTTCAACAAAAAAAATTTAAATTCTGTATCCTGATATTATCCTACATCAAATTAAAACAACTTCAGGCAATTTGGTTAAAAAAAGAAGAAGAAAATTTAAAGATTTTCTTCAAAAAAAAAAATAAATTTTTTCGGTAGAAAACAAAATATATCCACTTAAGAAAATTCTTTCATTTTTATGTGAATAAGGAAAATTGATGAAAAAGCTTCAAAAAAAATTTTCAACGAATTAATTTCTTTTTTTTTTATTATTATTATTTCTAGGATAAAATATTTTCTATTACTTTGAATGCTCATGTTTCTTCCTCTAAGGAATTTTATTTAATTATATCCTTCATTGAATCGCTAAATATAATCTTAAACCGAAGAAGAAAGGATTAACAGTAAAATATTTTTTTAAAGAAATTTCCCAAAAAAAAAAAGTTCAGAAAAATCAGTTTTTTTTTTTATTTTTAAATTTTCAGACTTTATAAAGTTTATTAGTTGATTTTCTTGCAAATGAAAATTTATGGAAAATTAAATGATTTTTCAATATTATTTTTTTACAAACTTTATTATAAATAAATAAATTATATTTTTTAATAATTTTCTTAAATTTTTGTTTCTTTTCAGGTGAGTGAAAATTGAAAAATTACTTTTCTGAAAAAATATATAAAACTTCAAAGGGGAGAAAAAAAATGAAAATGATTTTAACAAATTGGAAATATTTGATAATCAAAATTATTCAGAGTAAGAATTTTAATTTAAATTAAATTTCATGTTCAGACCCAGAGACTGAAAAAAAAAATGTTATTTGATTTAAATTCTTTTATTGATTTTAAAATTTAATGTCCTTCTTCGATTTGATGTTGAAAACTTTTTTTTTTTTCGACAAAATGAATAAAAAAACTTTTACCAAACTTTGAGTCTGGTAAAAAAGTTTGAACTTTTGATTTTAACGACTGTCAATTTCTAAAATTTTTTAATGATTAAAATTTCAAAAAAAAAAAATTGTTTCAGTTAATTTCATTTGAAAAAATTCTTCAATTTTTTTGATTTTTCTATTAATGTCTAACAATTTTGGTGCGTATTTATTCGTCTGCATTATATAACTATACCAGGTATCAGTAGCGTAATCGATATTATCGAGAAATTACTGAAATAATTCGATAATTACTAAACTTATGGTATATAATAAAATCTAAACTTTATAATTAAAATTCCAATTTCTTATACATAATATTAAATTTATTGGAAAAATTATCTAACCATGACATATTTTTAATATAGGAAAAAAAATTGGAAAAGATAAAAACCGGTGTGTAATTTTCGAAAAACTTCAACAGGTTTTCTCTATATAGTAAATTGGAAAAATTGCATTACTGTACTTTTTTACAGCTAAATTAAATAATAGATTAAAATACTCCTGTGTCGTTAGAAAAATTATTGGAAATATAAAATTTATAAAAAAAATTTATGATTTTGAGTTACCTCGATTTTTCGTATTAATCCTTTAAATATTTAAGAGATTAGCATAAAAATCACATTAAAATTTAATAATTCGAATAAGTTTTAGTCTTATACAAAATTTATGATATAAAGAATTGAAATTGAGAATTGGATTGAACTATGTATATCAAATATTTGTTCTTTTGCTTAAAAAGTTCTCTTTTTGTTAAAGATTTCAAAACTTTATTTAAGAAATTTGTTAAAATTTCAATGAATAACTTTAATTTAATTTAATTTTATAGTTTTCCGAAAATTTAATCGTAAAATTTATTTTCGATATTATAGATTTTTTTTCCAACAAATAATTATCACAAAATTTTATATTTATTACCAAATTGATTAAGAAAAAATTGAAATTTTGTCCTTCCAACAAATAATAATTTTATATATATAAATCATTTCAATATTTAAAGAAAATAATTTTGTATTTAATTTGATTTTCCTTTTCTTACATATATTATAGGAAAAGTCAATTTTCTGTATAACACCAGAAAATGAATTTAAATTATAAAATTTTCAACAATCTATATAGTAAATTTTTAATATATATTTATAAATAATGTGTATGTATAAATAATGGTCATATACAACATCATAAATATTATGATGAAAAATTCTCTAAAGAAAGTTGATTATTGAACATTTTTTATAATAATATTAATAGAGTTGATATCAATATCTGAACTATAAATTATTCCTCTATATCTATACTATACGTATATATAGTAAATATTAAGTGTCAATGTAAGATGATCTACTTTAGTGTATTAATAAATTAAAAAAATTCCTTGAATACAGGAAATTGTACTATTACCTGTTGGTTTAAAAGAAAAAAATAATAGTAAAAGAAAATTATAAAATTTTATATGTACATATATATGTAATGCCATCAATTTTCTATATTACATAAATAATATTTTCCATAAAATTTTCTAGAGAAACCATATAAAATGCAATTTATGTATATGATAGAATATATTTTTATTTCAAATTATATGTCGTATGTTTCCTTTCTCATCGTTAAAAAAAAATACTCAAATACTTTTGACTTATTCTTCTTGGTATAATATAATCAAGTTTGGTATACATATATTATTTTTTTTATCCTGGAATATAATAATAATAAATATTATATTCATTTTTGTGAATTTTAAAATAATATATATGGATTTTGTATTACATTAAAGTATGAAACTATAATTATCTAGTTTGACGTTTATTATAAAATACAAAGTAAAATTAAATTTTATAATATATAGAAAGTTAATTATTATTAAGTCCTTTCTTTTTCTAGTACATAATATAAAATATTTTTAAATGAGAATATTATGATAGTGATTATATTTATTATTATATATTGAAAAATAAAAGGTCCCTTTGGCAGTTTTAGTAATTTTCGAAGAATTATTATGTATATAATATTTTATGGGGGGAGAATTTAGGTCAAAGTGTTTTTAAATGAGAGAAGGATTGTCACTTAGATGATAAAAGGATAATAATAATAGTTTATATATATTTGATAAATATACCTGACTTAGATAATAAAGGACAAAAGCTAATTCTTATGTAATATTTAAAGAAGATATTGAAGATTGAATAAAAATTTGACTTTTATAAAAAGGATAAATTTCTTTACTAGCCAAACATTAAATATGTTAACAGTATGTAATATTTTATCAGATTAAATAAGTCATTCTTCAAAATATTTTAAGCAAATATGTATCTTTAAATTCTTCTATTTACAATTCAAATTCGTCCTTTGACAAAGGTTTGTCATAATTTTTTAAAAGTTATTTTTCAGGTATTTGCGTATAAATGAAATTCTTGTGCCAGGATCTTACAATTTCTTTCGGTATTTTCATCATGTATGCTTTTTAATCCTATATTCTGAAAATAGTTTTCTAAAAACTTATTAATTAAGCCTTAAATTCCTTTTGATAAAGGATTCGGCGAAGTATAAAACTATTCAAAATTTATTTAAAAAAAAAAAAAAAAAACTTTTTTATTTCCAAAAAAGAAAAATCATAAAACTTTTATCATTACAAATATGAAATAATAAATTACATAAAAATATATTTTTCTTAACTTTTCCTTTTCCTACTTAAACATGTTTTATGTTTTAAACAGAAAAATTCCAAAAATTAGTAAACAAAAAAAAAAAATGGAATTACAAAAATTTTTCTAACAAATAAATTAAAAGTTTTTAATTAGATTTTATTTATATTCTCGAATATGTTGCAACATAAATAGTTGTACCTTTATTTATTAAATATGTTTATTTTCAATTTTTTTGTTTTTATTATTTTCAAGGATGTCGAGAGATTTCTTTTCGTTTTATCTGTTTTTTATATTTTTCAAGGATTAATTTAATTTTTTTTTCCATTTTTGTTTGTTATAAAATTATTATACCGTAATAAGATTTTTCTTTTAATTAATTAAAACTTAATTAAAATTGTCATTAAATTTTTGTCGAAATAATAAAAACAAAAATTTTCTTTTGGTGTTTTTTTTTTTAGAAGCAAATTATCATTTAATATTTTATAAGTAGATTTGTGGGTTTTCTATATCCTTTGTACGACTATTTAATTTATTTACAATATCCTTTGTAGCAAAGATTTACTTTATATATGAATTCAGTTTCAAATTAACTTTGGTTTTGTATATTTAGAATAAAAGAATATTTTAAATAGTCCTTTGATTGGGAATATAGGCCCTTATTGTGAATGTCGAGGCGAGAGTTGATTCTGTACTAAAATCGTCTCATGTGATTATGAATGGCGATTTTAATAGACAATTGTCGATAAAATTGATATTTTATGGCGATTACATTTTTATTCGCGACAGATAACGAATTGGGTGCTTTATTTTCAATTAAGCTGTTAACTTGGGCTGATATTTGGTAAACACATTCATTATAGTGCTCTATTGTTAACTATGCCATTGCTCCTCCATTATTTCCCACAATGTCTCAGAAATCATGTTTTCATCATATAACCATCTTCCAAGTAGAGCTAATGTGGGAGCACTAGCATAATTAGCTATAGATCATTATAATGAATGTGTTTACCAAATATCAGTCCAATCTATCCAGGGGTGCTAGAGAAAATCCCAGATGAAAATATGGCCATTCATCATTTCATCCAGACCACTGATTTGAATGTATTTAGAAAATATCAGCCCAACTTAACTGCTTAATTGAAAATAAAGCACGCAATTCATTGTCTGTCGCGAACAAAAATGTAATCGCCATAAAATATCAATTTTATCGACAATTGTCTATTAAAATCGCCATACATAATCACATACAAATCGACCCACAATTAGTCTTAAAATGTAATATAATTGCAATGTGATATGGCAATACTTTTTAGACGAGGCGATATAATTAGACAATACAAAATAAAAATCGACACGACCAGACTATCGACTATCGACAGCAAATAAAATCGCCATCCACAATAAGGGGGGATAAATTGTAAATTTTGAGGATGCGAATTTCCAGATAGTAAAGAATATATTCCATATTAGAAAATCCGAATTAGCTTTGTACAAATGATACGATCCGAAATATAGTCCTTATCTGATTGTATATAATAATTCAGAATCTGCAGTAAGGAAAATTCGAAACTAATAAACATAAAATAAAGAGTCCATGCTCATAGTTTTCCGGCAAAACTGGTTGAATTTTGGAAAATTATGTTGCAAAATTAAATAAATTACATAGTAAAATGTTATAATTGAAGTCATTGGAGATGTCATTCGATAAGACTTTGTAGTATCATTCAAAAAAAACATTTTAATATTAATTAAAAATTTTTGGATGATCATTTTTAAAGTTTAATAAATTTATTGATCAATCAAGACCACCAAAAAAATATTACCAACCAACAAGTACAATTTTATCCAATAATAACCCAATTTTTCACAACTTTTCAAAAAACAAAAACAAAAAACAAGCTAATAATTTTCCCTATCGGAGAAGATAAAAATCAATTTTCCAAAAAAAAAAAAAAACAGATAAGCACTAATAGTCACTATATCTCAAAACATGATGTGTCGAAAAACACTTTGGTTACTCTTCTCTATAGCTTTACTCTTCTCTTCTATTATTTTCCGAACTTGACACCCTTTAAATCTATTTATTGCTTTGCTGAAAAGTATCTTCAGTAAATTTTTATGTATTACACATATCTCTAAAGTCTGTTTTTATTTCCCATCAACATATATTTTCTGTATGTCATTGTGTAACTACCAGGCCACCACCACCTCATCAATTATCGGAAAATTGTTGTTATATTATTTTTTTATTGATATTTTTTTTTTTGTAATGGTGATGTGTTAGAAAACCGCATAAAACATTGGTATATATTCAGTTTATGTTTCCACACACTAATCGTGATTGGATCTCTCAGATTGCAGATAAATATGCTAACATACAAAATAAAAAATTATTATTATTTTTTTAAATATTGGCATGATCATCGACATTTTTTTTTTATATCAATATATAAATTATTATTAGGAAAATTTCATGTTAGAAAGGAAAATGGTGAGGGAAAAACAAAAGTTGATATAATAATGCATAAAGTGTTATTATACTCAATCAATTTTTCACATCCTGTCGGAGAGAAAATTCTAATATACTACAGTACTACACTATACTATTTTTGTTTTTGTTGGTATTTTAATTTTTCTCATTTTAAGAGGAAAATTATTTTATGGAAAAGCGATTTGAGGATGTGAGGAAAATTGTTATATTATCTGTGTGTGTGTGTTTTTTTTTGTAGGTTATTAAGTAATAAAAATTTATGAATCAATTTCACTTTATTAATAAAAAAAAACAAAAACAGGAAACGATGAAAAAATTTTCAGATGAAAATTTTTTTGTTTAAACAAATTATTAATTTTTATTTTTTTTCTGTAGAAATTTTGTTCAAATTTTAATGGCATTAAATTTAATGTTAATTTAAAATATGTTTTTTGTATGTAAAATTATAAAATTTGTAAAATTTTATAATTATTTTTTATTTGGATAAATTATAGCTAAATAATTTTTGATTAGATTACCTGTTTATGGGGATAATTTAAATATCATATAATTTTAGAATGTATACAACGAATTTTATGCTAGAATTAATTTGAATTTTTATATGATATAAATTACGTATATGAATGTTTTATATTTATATTGAAAAAATATTCTTACAAGAAGATTAGTTTTTTGTCACAAATACAACTAATTTTCCGATTTTATTAAAAGACAAGCGGAAAAATTATTTTTGGTAAATATAATTGATAAAAAAAATATTAAAAAATGTTGAAAAATAGTAAAAATTTGTCGAAAAAGAGAAAGTGATAAATCCTTATTCAATCTATTACATTTATATGTCATTGACAAAATCATTTTCCAAAGAATTCAAAAATTATTAATACTTATTTAGACAAAAATACCAAAAGTTTTTAAAGATTCGTCAGAAATGGTAATAAATTATTCAATAAATTTTTAATGTTGCCAAAAAACGTAAAATTTGCTAAATAATAATAATTAATATTGGGTATGGACTACGAGTGTCGCATAGACACGTTTACTGGCTTGAATTAAAGGTAATGAAAAGACCTACATTTTGGTATAGTATACGAATAGATTGTAAAAAGCATTGCCATACTCAAATCATACTTACTTTTTGAAAAATTCGTATATCAATAAATTTATAATTCATTAATGATATAATAATCTTCAAGAATATCTATAATTAAATTTGTTTATATTTAACCCAAATAGAAAATTTCATTATAAATTTAATTAATTCAAATTCATAAAATTTCTTATTAAATTATATTTTTTTTTGTTATATAGAAAAATTAATTTAATTTGTCAATTATCCAATATTTTCTTATTCGAGTTAATTAAGTAAATGTCCTTGTTAACATTCCTATACGTATAATCAAAATGTACATAAATATCATATAAATATTTATATATGATTATTTATCAAATAAATTACATATATTATTTTATGCTTTTTTTGAAATTCATATTAGTATTATTATTTTTTTCATTTATTGATTACTATTACAACATATTTTCTGAAAAATATTTATAAATATTTAACTATAGTCTTCGTATTTATTATAATTATTATATATACATGAACTTAATCGTTATAAAGTATTATTATTTATGATTTTTAATGTTCGTTGTGGTCTCATAATAATTTATGTTCAACATTTCTTACGATTTACAATACATATTGATTTTATATTTAAAAAAAATACAAATCCTATACATAATAGGAGTATATTATTAACTTGTGATAGTGGAAAAGACACATGATACTATTTTTGTGCCTCCTCTGGTCTTTATGCTCCTTGAAGAAATAATTTACTGATGGAAAATTATCATTTATTTATTATTCGAATAATTTTTTTTTTTGTTATCGTTATATTATTAATAATTTTTTGTTGAATATCCTTGTTATGAAAATTGTCTGTATTTTTTTATTTTTATTAATATTATTGATTTATGCTTATAAAAGCATCAATTTCAATAGCACCTGATATTTATCTACAAATAGTGAAATAATAATCATATATGACTAATGGGGTAAAGAGAAGGATTTCAATAGAAGAAAAAAAATGGTATGTGAGTTACTAATTATATACAAAAAGGATTTGTATGCCTAATTGACAGGGACGTCGTCGTTATTGAGGGGAGTGATTGGGGGCCATGCTCTAAAATTGCTAGTTAGTTTTGAGATGCCCGAAATTAAACAAGAATATTTTATAGAAATTTTTATTCCAGAAATTTGTATTCCGACAATAACAAACAGTGCAGTTCATCTACATCTACAATTTGATATATTTCGTATTATTCTTAAGAATTTTATCTAGCACTGTCAATAAATTCATTGAGTTTTACATAATTTACTAACTTCAATATTAAAATCAATTTTATTACTTATTATTCATATTCATTTCATTCTCAAAACATTTTCACTTTTTATCATTTACTGTCATATCCTTTTAAATTCAAATATTTTACATTCAATAATTTACAAAAGCTACAGAAAAAAAAAACACACTAATAAAAATTTACTATTCATCTCATACAGCTTTTTATTAACCTAAGGATATTTTTTTCAAAGTTCTAGTAAAAATCCTTAAAAAAAATTTCCTTTATTTATAAAGAAGAAATAAATAGTGTTTTTTTTTTGTATACAACGAAAATAGAATTTATTTAAAAAATTTCCCAAAAAAAAAAAATTAGAAATGATATTTTTCCTATGCAGATTTTATAAGCTCATATTTCTCTGTCAAAAAATTATGCTTTAAATTTTATTTTTCTTCTCCACAAAAATTCATTTTTATTTCATTCTCAGATAAACTATATGGAAAATGAGTGATATAGAGTTGTGAGTTATATAACGAAAAAAATTTATACCTACTTATATTATTCTTATTTACTAGTCCCTATCTATACATTTTACACTACTCCCAGAATACAAATATTTTTTTTGAAACAATATTGCATCCCATTAAGTAAAAGCATATCCTATCCATCTACAAAAAGTATAAGGATATTTTTTGCATATATGCAGAAAAATTACTATATACAAAATTTTTGTTTATATTTTTTATTTAAGAAGATTTTTTTTTGTGTCATATAAAAATCCTTCTTTTCTCTTATCGTATTTTATTTAAGGATCAACTCTCCAAACAACAACAAAAATATGTGATAAATTATGTCAACACAGTTCATATCATTATATGGTAGTAGTTTCATATACCAAAAAATAGTTATAGTATATGTTAACCTTGATGGCATTGAAATATATAGACATATGTTAGACAACATTGTGCATCCATGAGTCCCAAAAAAAAATGGAAGGAAAATTATAAAAGAAGACATTTTTCTTTCTCTTCGTTTTTTATGTGAAATATATCTGTTTGCATAAAAAATCACTTAAATCTTTGAAATATTATTTCTCTGTGTTTGCGTTTTTTTTTTTTTTGGTTCATCTCCAAATAAAAAAAAACAAAATCCATAGAAAAAATCTCGTTTTTTAAGGACCAAAATTAACATATATAAGTTAGGAATAAATATTATGTTGTGGGTGAATTTTCTAGTTTTAAATATGTAGATGTACATAAAAAAAATATAATAAGGACATAGAAAAAATAAACAAATGTAATAAATTCATGCCATTAGCCAAAATAAATACAAATAGAAATAATAGATTGGTACTTTTTGGTTCTCTTGTAATTTAACATTTGAGGTCGAAATGATATATTAGTTGAAATTATTGTGCAGTTAATTGTGAAACTTAAGAGTGCCTAAAATGCAAAAATTTTGTAATATAAAAATAGTACATTAATTAAGGTCGATGAATAAATAGATTAGGTTAAAGAGGTTGTACTGTCCTTGACTTATATTCTGTACAATAGAGCTACGACTTACAGGATTATTAACAAATCTCTTCCAATTGATTAGACGTTTCTAAGCAAACAAATTTATATAAATTTAGTAGTTACTTACTATAACACAAATATATGTTCGAAGTCATATAAAGTATGATTGTCTTGGCTTAAATTTTATCTCTTATAAGTGAACGTTCTTCTCTCAAGTGGCAGAAATTAAATAGAGAAAAGGACTTTCAAAGAATACTCTAAAAATTGCAGACAATAAATTTATAATTTTCAGTTCTACAATGTCCTAAAAATAGGGGAGTGCAATTTTACCTTGAATTTCAAAAATTTACAAATTATTCATATTTATTTAGTCTGACGTAAACACAAACTAAGCTTATAAATTATTAAAATTGATCCCAAATTGTAGAAAATTATTTACTATTTCATATTTTTCCGCATGATCATAAAAAAATTGACTCTTTTTCCGCAATATTACTCATAATTCCTCTTGTAGAACCAATTTTTACTATATCAAATTTAATATTTTGATAGTGTTTTTAATTCAAATTTACAGCCTTTTTTTGAACATAAAAAAATTATCCTTCGGTACTTTCAAAAAATAAAATTTGTAAAAAATATCTAAAATTACCACTGCAATTTCAAATGCAATAGTAAAAAAAAGCTCTTCTAAATTTCCACAAATTCGACGAATCATTTTAATATCCTTTTTTTTTTGTTATAAATATTCTTTTTTTTTGTTATCTTCCTCTGTAATTTGTGCAAATTTATGTGATAACACACAAAAACAGAAATTGTTAGTGACATTTTTATCACATTTTCCAATTGTGCAATGTTCCAAACATTTTTTTTTTGTATCACGAATTTACTAAAATAAAAATACACAATTCCTTGCCAATGTTTTGCAACACAAACAAAAAAAACTGAATTCTTTGATCAAAGTTTTTTTTATGCATTAAAAAATATATTTTTTTCCTTTGCATAGAAAAAAAAAACCATCAGCCAAAAATACTCCATTTCCTCTTATGGCGGTTTTTGAAATATTATTATGAGCTTTTCAGTTTTTCCTATTATAAATATTTTTTATGCTGTTCTTTATTTATGCAAAATTATACAAAACACGATAAAAAATGAAAAGTTACAAAAAAAAAAAATTGTTTCTATATTTTATCAATTTTTAAATGTATTTTTAATGCTTCAACCAGAAAAAAAAATATAACTTTTCTTTAAAATTTAATCTTTTAGACTAGTTCTACATTGACGACATTTTCAATTTCAAATTTCTGACTCAGAATTTTGACATTTACATCAAGTTTTGATCAAATTTTGAACGAAAATTTCTGAAAATTCCACAATTTTTTTATTGTCATTTTCTTCTGATTGATTAAAAAAATTGTTGCGTGAAAAAATTTCATAATTATGAAACTGTTAACAATGTAAAATTGGCCTTAAAGTAAAAACCGCAGTAAAAAATCTCTTATGATCTTCTAAGATTTTTTTTTCACTAAAAAAATTATTACGAATATTTAAATGGAGAAAAATTAAGAAAATAAATCCAAGAAATTTTTTTATCAGATAATTGGAAAATAATTATTTAAAAAAAAAAAAATTTTTGTTATTACTTATATAACAATTTTCATTAATGCCAATCGGAGTTTATTAGAAAATTTTTTGTTGTAGAAGAAGAAAATTCTTTGAAAATATCTTTCCCTTGGCGTATTTTAATTTAAAAAGAATGAATTTCTTTTTCGAAATTATTTTATAATGTTAAAATCGCATGACATTGGTATAAATCTGAACTATTGTGTGTAGTACACCTCAGGGGTTAAATTTATATATTTTTACAGTATCATATTTTTAATTTAGCTGATTGATTGCAATTTATGGGGAGACAGACTTTTTTTTTTTAATTTGTCAATCTCTGTTAGATTATTTTACAATTCCAAGAGGATAGAATTTCTTATTAAAAAATTTTAAAGTTTGTTTGTGTCATTTTTCAGTTGATTGATTGCAAAGTTGAATTTTTTTTTTGTAAATATTTTTCCATCTTTCAATTTAGTATTCCAAACATTCTAAAAGGCTAAAGGTTTTATGATTGAAAAAGTAAATCCTTTATAGCATTGACAATATTGCAACGTATATGAAAATTGTTTCGATTAAATATACAATTTTGTTGTAATTGGAATAATCTCTAGGCTACTTTTGCAACAATTTAAATTTTATAAAGATTATTTGGTTACGCGAAGACCTGGGTGGAAATTTAAAATGGGATAAATAGAGAAATACGACATCAATTTTTTTTGTCAAAATATAAATTCTAATTAATTAATTTTCGAAATTAACAAAAGAAAAGTTAAATTTTAAAGAACAACAAACAAAAATAAACAAAATTAAAAGATTTAAACAATAAATTTACTCTTAAAACTCATTTTGAAACAATTTTTTTTTTAATTTTATTTAAAACACACACAAATCTCCCACCTTAAAAAGTCGGAAAATTTAAAAGATTTATTTCCCATTTGAATGGTACTGTATAAACTCTATTAATTTTCACATAAAATATTATATGTAGAAAAGAATTTTTTAATTAAAACATTATTTTTCTTTTTTCCTAATGACTTTCATATGTTTTCTTTATACAAAATATCCGAAAAGCATAACATTTTCAATTAATATTATTTGAAAATTTATATAAATATTTTTTGTTCTTATTTAAATTTTGACTAAAATCTATGGGATACCATAAATTTATAACCCAAAAATTGAAACATATTTTGTGTATAAGTAAAAGGTTATACATGACAAGGAAATCAGTTCCCTAAAAAAAATTTCTTATCCCAAATAAAACAAAAAGAAAAAGACCGAAAAAACCGAAATTTGTGTTTTTAATGAAATTTAAAACCAAACATAAAATATTTTGTTTCTTAATTTTTTTTGGATATTTGGAATGCAATCTAAAATGTAACGAAAATTAATAATGAGTTATTTTTTCTGTTATATTTTTAGATATTTTAATTGAAGCATATTTTAATAAAACATTCAAGAGCATAGGTCACTGGCCCAGAAACTGAAATATGAATATTACAATCTGTTTTTATAAAGCGATACAAAACTGAAATATTATTTCAAAAAAGATTTATTACAATTTTTACTTACATAGAAAATTTATGGTTTGAGACAATTTTTTGAGGGATTGAATTTATTGCGTGTTATAATAATTTTGTTATAAATAAAAATTATAGAAAATTAATTTGATTTGATTGATTAAATTTTTTGAATATATTTGAAAAATTGTAAATGGAAGACGAATGAAAAATACATAAATTTATTGAACTATAATTGAGACAAATTGGATTTAAATGCTGGTTAGCAAAATGTGAATAAATTAAATGTTATGGTTATGTCCCATAGATTTTAGTCAAATTAAAAATTGGAAATTTTGAAGGGTTCTTTGTCAGTTGTTTTGAGATATACAAGCGATTTTTATACTCTTCGTAAATGCTCTTTGTAACAGACTATAACATTGCAATAATTATAATTAGATTTCACACAGTCATGGTGAAAATTCAATGGAAAAAAATTGATTACTATCGAAATCAAATAAATATTACTCCAAAAGTATTTTATTTTGCTTTTTGCCAGATAATTGTAACATTAATTAAAATATTTGGAAATCAATAGTCACTCAGTAATGCAAATTATATTCATTTTCCGACTTCACAAAGCATATAATCATTAATACCTGATATATACATATATACAGATTGCGAAATATGTCAATAAAACTCTTTCCATATTAGCAACCTTTAAATTATTTTTAAAATCCTTATTATATTTAATTTAAATCACCACATTTACATTATATTTTCCTAATCCTTTTTTTTCTATATACATATGTATACAAGAAATCAATTATCGTAATTAAATCAAAATATATTTTCCAATCCTATATATATATTTATTAACATTATATATTTAATATATATCTGGTATATATTTATAAATGTAGAATATACTTTATTGGTATATAAGGAATTTTATATATAATTAATTAGCATAAACAAAACAAAACAAAAAAAAAATACATTTCGAGGATTTGACAAAATAGAGAATATTTAATATCAATTAAATTGATTAATAAATCATTAATAAAAACCATTTAAATGTTTATAATCATTTAGAGATAATGATCAAAATTTTACCATATTACAACATTAGCTATAAAGTCTATTAATCGTTTATTTTCTCTTCTCGTATATTTAAAATAATCACAAGCTAAGCGAAATTTTATCTCTCTAAAATGTAATTCAAAGCAATTTTAGATTATTTTTTTTGAATTCCTTCAAAAAATTTAAATGCGATCCACAATTAAAACAGTGAAAATCAAATATACAGTATAGAGAAATAATGAAGATAAAAATATTTCTATAATCAAATTTCAAAATGAAAATCGTTTTACCTAATTTCCTATTATTTTTTTTCTAATATCATTTGCTGATTATTTAAATAGAACTTTTTTTTTTTGACTATTATATAAAATGCCTTTAAATTGGCTTTTACTAATTTGAAACACTTTTTGCATTATAATTAAAAACACTTAAATTTAAGATTAGTAGTAACGAAAAACCAAAGTTGGTAATAATATGCTATATTGTCGCAAATAAACTAAATGTCCTACTAGATCCTCGTTTCGGATTACCAATAATTGATGGTATAATTTTCGTTCAGTAGGACAATAAAAGAAGAAATTTAAATTTTATTGAATTTTCTATTATCGACAATTTTTGGATTAACAATAATTGTCTATAAATTTAGTTAATAAATTAAAGTGTCTTACATAATTTCGATCGAATTTGTTTATTAAATAATTAATTAAGTAGAAAAGGATGTTTTCGAAAATGGAAATTTAATAGATTTTGAAATTAAAAGAGGAGACATTTTATTGATCAATTAATGTCACAAAAATATAATGTTTCCCCCAGTTTGGGACAGCACAATATTCTAGAAAGTATAAAAATCATAGTGATGATTATTTTACTTCCAAGTTTGCCAGGAATTAAATCTGTGTGAACAATAAGGGAAATCGATAAGGATAAGTTTATCCACATAAAATTACATTTTACTGACAATTCAATTTTTGACAATGACATTTGACATACATATATGATTTCGATGTAATATATTAGTTTCATGTCAATTATACGTGTTTCCTAAATTTAATATTATCAATCTATATTATTAATATAGTATTAACTAAATATCTTATTAATATCATATTTACTTACAATCTGTAATTTTCACTTTATTACCAAATCAGTTTATTGACACATTGACTTCATTCATTTCCTACACAATTATTAATATTTTTTCCCATCTCTGATTAATTTTTTTATAGAAAATATCAGAAAGAATAGTGAAGGTATAATATTGTACCTTTTTGAGCAACAACAAAATGGAGAATTTTAAAATTGTTGTGTGCTTCAAAAAATGACTAAAATTTCATTTTATATAATAGTATATATTTATTTGATGACTTGTACTTGAATAGTATATTGATACTCTACATTTAGATAAAAAATTCAGCTACTATTTGATTTTAGTGCGGAAAAAAATTTGAGAATTATTGCTCACTTAGCTGTAACTAATTGTTATTGATTCGGGCGTATCTAAATGTAATTTACTACACTTCTGTAATAATATAGTTTCTATATAATACCAGATAATAAAGTTGTTGTTATTTCTTTCGGTTTTATTTTACATAATATTTTACGTGATCAGGATGAAAATATAGGATGAATCTAATAAAAAAAATTTTTTTTGGTTCTATTATTAAGTTAATTATTTGAATAGTTTTAAAATATTTTTTTTGTATAGTAAAATTTTGTTAGATTAAACATTTTTTAATGATTTTTCATTAAAAATTTAAAAAAAAAAAGTATAGAGTGTTTTCGAAAATAAAGAAAACTTTTATAGAAGAAATAAATAGAATTTTTTTTTAGATAAATATTTTTATTATATCTAAAAAGTAAATATTTTCTTTACAATTCGGTATACAAATATAGTAAATTTTAATGAGAAAATTCTATAAAGAAAAATTAATTTGTTATGGTTAAAAAAAAAAATGATTATATTTACTATTTAAACTATGATAAAAACCATAAAATTTGATTTAAATAGCTGAAATTACATCAAATTCTTTACAAATCACTATAAAGAATATTACGAAATTCAGTTTACTAAATGATATTTATTAAGTCATAAATTAGTTTTAATTCTATAAAAAAAAAAAAATTTGAAATCTCACAAAATTTATTACATCAAAAATTTAATTGTATACCAACTAATTTTTTTTTTTTTTGAATTTCCTTTAAATGAAAAATTAATTTATTTAAAAAAAATCTTATAATATCAAAAAAGTATAAAGTAATAATTTTTCTATAATATAAAATAAATCCAAGAACTCATTTGAATTTATTTCTTAGCATAATATTTTATTAATAGTCAAACAATGATATGATATCGCAGTTCTCATTTCCACACTCTTAAAACATATTTCCCACATTATATAAAAAAAAAAAAAATTGCGAATAGAAAAATCTTAGTATTAAAAGACTTTTTTCCAAAAAAAACCACCATAAAAATTAATATTTCTCAACATTAACTATACATAATCATAATAAAATAAGATTTAAGGTTCTTTGCATTGTTATATTTCAATATTATCAATTGTTTTTTTTTCCAGAAAAATTCCCAACTTTATGCAAATTTTTTTCATTTTCTTAGAAAGAAAGAAAAAAAAATATTATTTATTACTATGAACTTTTGTAATATTTCCACATTACCCAAAGTTAATTCCGCAGTAGAAGAAATATATATGTAGGAATGTAGCCTCGAAATGAACGATTTATGGGTTGAAGGAGACATTTTAAAATGATTCTTTTTTTTGTTTTAAATTTTGCATTCAAATTTGTAAGGGTCTCTAAAAATTTGGAATTTTTTGAATATAAAAATGTCAAATTTGAAATTGTCTCGATGATAATTTTTTATTTTTTTACAAATTTCGGAATGATTTGTAGAAGTGAAAATTAATATGGTATCATTTCTAAGATGATTTATCAATGCGAGAGATCGCGGGAATATTTATCATCCATTTGGGAAAATTCTAAAAAAAAATTTTTGTGCCATAAAAATTCTTCATAATTTTTTAGGTGGTATTACAAGAAAGGATCGTACAACTTTCTGTGTGTGTAAATTATGCAGAGATTCCATGTACATAGTAATATATATAGAAACAAATTTTAGTGTGCATTTCGTAACGATTTAACGATTGACGATATTCTATTAAATAGTAAAAATAGTAACCATATTATTACACATATATATTTTACTGTCAGTAAGTACATTATATCTTTTAATTCTTAACCATTAAAAATATCGATCTTTATTTTATATAATTAAATTATACAACACTGAACAAATTTTCCTAACTCAAATTTTCACCACCATCTGATGTTTCATCGCAAAACTTAATTTTAAACTTTAAATAAATTCATTTTTTTTTTTAAATTTTGTACAAACTTTTTCCATTTAAATGAGAAAAACTATAATAAAACAATTTTAATATTATTACTAATAAAAAGTTTACTATTAACTCTCAAAATATAATATAAATTATATTACGATTGTATTGAATGATAAAAAAACCTTAAAATATTTTATTTATAAATGAATAAGTTACGTTCATAATAATTTCACACAACCGATTTCACAACGAAAATTTGTTTTATATAATTTAGGTAGAGTGTACATATATTTATACAAGGTGTCAGATTGTTTTCGTGTAAATTACATAAATTATGCTTTTCAAATAAAATTGTTTGATAAAATTTGAAGGTTGTTTTTCATTTAAATAGATTTTAGACATGATTTTAGTCATATTAAAGACAATGATATTTAAATTGACTATAATAATAATTTGTGTTAAAAAAAATGTGTCAATGAAGAAATAGGCTATTTGAAGGTTTACATACTTAGTGAAACAGAGGTCGCAATTGTTAGCTAAAATTTTGTATAAGAAAAAATTATTGTATTAACGTTAATTCTACTATTCAGATCCTTAAATAACGAATGACATGCTCATCAGGAAATTCATAATTGAAATTGTATTTATATATACATTCTCATCAAAAAGAAATCATTTCAAATTTAGCATAAAATTTCAATTCGAATTGTATTAGAACGATATATAATTTCTAAAAATAATTATCAAATTTGAAAATCTTTCAACAATTGCATGCATAAGCTTGCTTCTATCTCCATTATTATTATTTGTATGATTTATTACATTATTCATACATCATTTTTGTATTAACTAAACTAAAAAAAAAAAAACTTCTATATATAACATCTAAGCATATATCAGAATCAAATGAGTAAATCAATAAACTTTGAAGGATTTACAATCAGAACTATAAAAAAGATTATGTATATTTCACCATTCATACAATAATTTTTATTGAATTGATTCCTGGATTGGAAAATAAAGTGAATAATATATAAACAAAAATTTTTCTATATGGTAGTTTTATTCAAATTCAATTTCTCTGTTGATTATACAATTACCATTTTTTTTTTCCGTATAGTATGTATTAGAAAATAAAGATATATTTTATTATGTGTGTAGTGAAAAATAGATTTTATATTATTATTGTGTAGTTAAAGATAATAAAGCTGAGGGATCAAGTATTTTGCAATTTCCGAAAAATAAATCTACTCTATTATATATACTATAATACATATTTATGCAATTTTGTATAATATGAACAATTCAGTGGATTATTATTTTTTTTATTGGTTTATGTTGTGCATACAAAATGAAAAGTTTAATCAATCAAAAGAAGGAATTTTACATAATTTAATATAATGGTATTGTACATATATATTTGATATTATAATATAATAAACATAAATTTAATTTTCTCGAGTTTTTTTTATAAGGATTTTTTTTTTTGTATATTAGGTAGATTGAAATTAATTTTAGATGAAAATTAATTAACATTTTAAATATATTGTTGAAGGATAATTTCTATAAAATAATTAAAAATTAAATTAATAAAATACCATAAATATTTGTTTTAACAAAAATGAACCCATTAGAGTCTAAACTCTACATTAATTTGAATACAAAAAAAAAAACACTGTGATAATTATGGAATATTTTTTTTATTAAGTAGTTTCTTAATTTTTAATTAAAAAATATTTTGTTTTGTCGTTTCATTTGAAAATATAATTTTCATATTTAATGTAGTTTTCTTCATATAATAAAAATACTGAAATTAATTTATATGATATTTTATGTATAATTGTAATTATTAATATAACCGAACTTGAATTTTTAAAAAAACCAATTTAGCTGCCAATTATTTCATATATGCTGATGATACGTTGCAACGCATACCTAGAAAATATGAGCAAAATTGTATCTGGAACTTTGTGATTTAATAACACCAAAACAAAATTATCTTCATTATCGATAAGAACTTTATCAGCAGTAAATATATATTCTGGATTTGGTATTTCTCCATTAACAACATCGTAGTTACCCAGAACTGCCCTGTAATCATGAAGAGATGATAGCTTGCCCTGATGGTAGTCTGTTATTATTGTTGATGAGTTTATTAAAACACCAGCTCCAACAATATTCATATAATTAAGTTCAGGATTGCTATAAATTACCACAAACGGATACGGCAACATTTTACCTACTGAAACTGAAATAGAGATTATATAATTAATAAATTTATAATTAAATTTTATAAAATATGTAAATGAATTATATTCTTTGTATTACATACATAATTTAAAAAAAAAAAATTATAAAAATAATTATAATAAAATAAATTTTTAAAGAATACTACTGAAAATTTTTGATTTGTAATTTACTATTCGAAAGTCTGAAATAAATTAAAATTAAATAATATGATATTTCGTTATCGGTTGTCAAAGTATGAAAATTGTTGCTTTTTTAATTTTATTGAAATTAAATTATTAATTAATTAGTAGAGTATAAAGTACAAAATATAAAGTAAAAAAAATATAAAACAAGAAGTTTATTTTGGTAAACTAATGCTGGGTTTACATTATGGCGAAAATTAGATTCTAATTTTAAAAAGGATGCAAGATAGTATTTTTTCCTAAGTGTGATAGAGAGAGATATGTCGTCGAGAAAAAATGTCCCCTTTTTTTGGATGTCGACAAATTTTCTCCTCTTTTTTGTCTTGTCCTATAATTCGACATGAGAAAATGAATATGACGACATAATTTTATAGTTGATACTTAATAGCTATAAAACTATGACATACTTTTTTGTCTCCTTTTTTTTTTGTAGTTAATTTTTTTCTTGTATACAATTTTTTTTATATATTCATATATTACAATATATATCATTATATATCATATACATATCGTCAACTCAGTTCTTAAGTGTTCACTGTCCAAAAATAAAAATGTTGAGAAATTGAAATTTATGATTTAGCATAAAAGTTTTTATACTTTTTGCAACATTTCAACAATTGTAATTATTTTTTATGGATATTTCATCTGTTTTTTTATATAGAAGTGAGGAGCACTGGCATAGTTAACTGTAGATCGCTATAATGAATGTGTTTACCAAATATCAGCCCAATCCATCCAAGGATGCTAGAGAAAATCCCAGGTGAAAATATGGCTACTCATCATTTCATCCAGACCACTAATTTGAATGTGGTCGCAAAATTTTAGCACAATCCATCCAGTGGCACCATAGAAAATCCCAGATGAAAATATGGCCATTCATCATTTCATCCAGACCAATAAAAATTAAAAAATTAGGAAATTTTATAAAATCGGCACCATCGCCAATGAATAATAACATAAAAAACATTTTTAATTCATAAATTCCTTAAAATTATTCGATTTCTAGAACATTCTAGAACATTCCAGAAAGAAATCTCATATATTTTCTTCCCAAAGAATTTAAGAATTGAAAAATAAAAAAGAATATTTTCAATCTTAAATTAACTCAGAAAATTATATTAAAATACGCACATCTAAAAAAAAAATCTCATATGTTTTCTTCCCCCTTACGTCACCATCCCTAGCAATTTACAAAACAATATTTTTCTATTCTAAAATTCATTAAAAATTATTCAAATACGCATATAAAAATTTTTTTTCTATATATTTTCTTCTCCCCTTACACTTCTGTACCAAGAATAAGAAATAAAAAAAATTACAATAACAAATATACACAAATTTGCCATTTTGAATTGTTTCAGTTATTCAAATGTAGATGGCCCTGTTAAATTAAAAATATGATTTATGTCCCTACTATATTTTAGTTAGAACTTCTCTCGTCGCCACGATTCAAAAAAAATCAGTCAAGTGGGACTACTATATAAATTTATATACAAAGGTATTAGCTATTATCATCCTAACGATACTTATAGGTATTTATCCAGCTAACTAATTTAAAACCAATCAACCAATTCAAAGTGTGTAATCAATGTAATGTATAATTTCTGATAAATAAATTTGATTTTATACGTAAACCATTACAGTTAATTGACATACTACCTAGATTGTAATTACAAACTAATTTACAAGATTCATCTAATATACAAAAATCGAATTTAAGTTCCATATCCATACCACCACTATGAAATGATATACATATTCTTCAAAAATGGCACATTTTCTACAGAAAAATAACATTGATATACAAATGATTATATGGATTTAAGTGTCCTCTGGTACATTTCCCAACAACAACAAAAATATATATATATTTATATTTCATGGTTTATAAACGATGAATACTTGAATTGATTACATACTCTGAAAAAACAATCTTTCTTTCATTTTTTTCAAAAACTTAATCGAGTGAAAAGTAATATTCATTTTTATTTCTCGTATGTACCTATATATATTTTTTTATATATGTATAATTTTTGGAAAGGAAGTCAGGAATCTCTTACAAATATATTTAAATAGATACACAAAAGATCAAAAAGCTTAATACTAACGACATATTATACAAGTCTTTTATTATAACTAATATTCAGGGGGAAAAAAAAGAGTTAACAAGAAAAGTTTATATACATAAATAGTATGTAGCCTAAAGGAATTATACAACAACTTGAGTATTCAAATAAGCAGGAATATTTATGTGTATAGTATCTTTTTTACGAGTATATAGTAAAAAATATATCTTTGAATTTATTTAATAAAATTTTGAAAATATGTACTTAAAAATTTATGATTACTGATTGGAAATAGAATTTGTTTAACAATGTTAATAATATTTCATTTTTAAAAAATTAATTTTTAAGAATTATAATTAAATATTTTTCAATTTCAAATTAGATAATTTATTGTCTAATTTTCTTTAATTCAATTATGATTTCTTTATTTCTTCAAAAGGTAACGAGAATTAAGAAAAAGTTATATTATCATATCAATAAATTGCTGTTAAATTAATTTTAATCTAAACTAAATTTGAGGTTTCAATTCCTGCGAATATCTGATTTAAAAGTGACCATCGATTTACATTCTTTATTACCACTGATTTTTTCTAATATTTCCAAGTTAAATTAATTCAAAAATAAAGTTTAGTCAACCTACTTTTAAAATGTATATTTGCAAAAATGAAAAATTAACTCAAGAAAATTACAAAACTTGTCCATAATTTTTATTTCGTGAGTTTCTTTTCGGATAATTCAATTTAATTTTAATTAAAACTCCCAAAGAGTTTAATTAATTTCTTTCCCCTAATATAATTTAACCTTTAATCGTTTTTATTACAAGAAAAAAATTCGTATACAAAACTTAATTCCTTTTATTTTCAAATGTTAAATGAAATTATGCTTTTCCTAATATATTAAACATAGAGAGAACGTTTAATGTCTCGAAAAACACAACTTTTTGATTTGTAAATTTTAATAATTTGGCATAACAAAAATAATGTTTTCCTTTCTTTTTATTATTACAAATTAAAACGTATAACTTTTAGCTGATCCTAGAACGTATACAATGCATAGTCACATCAAAATACCAAAAATAACAAAGAGAAATAATAGTAAAATAATAATTTTTTTTTTTGAAATTTTAATAACAAGGTAAAAAAAACATAAATTTTTGTTCTTTCTACTTTTTTAATGTTTCCTTCAATTTTTTTTTGTTTTGTTCTTTCGTTGTTTGAACGCCATTGCACTCTTACAGCATAAATAAATAGTGTTAAGAAAAATTCAAGAAAATTTCAAGAAAAATAATATTTTCTTAGCGTTGTAAATGCCAGCACAAAAAAAAATACTAGCTATATACTTAAGAGTATAAAAGTTAATATTCTTTGCAATAAAAATGCTACTGTGTATATTTTTTTTAAATTTTTTATTACGCCTGGTTAAAAATTCTAGAGATGAATTGAATATAAGTAGTAGTTTTTTCAAGATTCTTGTTATTGCTATGATGGCAACATGATTTAATTTCTTTTAGATGGTATAGAAATAATAGAAAGGATGATATTAAATCACAATAGTAATAGCAGTTTTTCTTTGTAGTTAAAATCCATAAAGAATAAATCGCATTTTTTAAGATTTAAGTACACTTACTATACGATTTCATTTGTGTATCAGGATTTATTCTATACGTTTTTTTGCTATAACTTAGGCAAATTAAAAGATTTTTCAATTTTGTTTGGATAATTTTTGTTAGAATTTAAATTTCGCGTCGACAGATACCAAATTTGTCTAAGTTTTCCGAAACAAAATACAAAGGGATACAAATGATGAGTACACACATTTCTCGATTCACCTTTTGTATTGATAAATTTGTGTCTAATATTCTTCATTTTAGTTCAGTAATTTGAACTGTTATCATGAATTGTAGCCATTTATAATGATTGCTCATGTCTTATAGGCAAACTTGAATCATTTATCCACAGCTTAAGCATCTGATGGTCATCTTGATAACTGAACTCGCTTAACTTTGTAAATTATTTAATATTATAAAGAAAATTGTATAATGTACTCTTCTAAAATGATAAAATTGTCAATCTTAGTCGTCGAATGAGGTATAAATTATTAGTTTAAAGCTCACCAAATACTAAATTTTCATATTTTAACTCAATTCTAACAAGAAGTCTGTCAATTGCAAGTAAATTTTCAATAAATATTTTGTTAAATTACTAACGTTATTATAAAATGTTTTCATATATAAATAATTTCTATAGTCAATCATCTTCAATATTATCGCTTAACTCAACCGTCAATCAGATTCTAATCTTAATTCATTCTTATTTTCCTATTTTTTTTTTAACATTTTGCTTGTCTTATTAAAATCTTATTAACAACAATTTTAATCGCCACCATTTAATATTAAATTCATAAAATTCTAGATAATATATTTTCCCTCTTAGTTTTTTAGTAATTTTACTTGTCTCTAGTTTCATCTAATGATGGAAACTACGAGTATTATAAATAAATTTTTCCTTATAAGTTTTCTTAACACATTTTCTTCTATTATAATTTATGAAGAACAATTTTCACGTAATTGTTGCGTGAGAAAATTTTTTAATTCCATATTTACTATAGAAACCCAGGAAAAATGAAAGAAAAAAAAATATTGAAAGAAAAGGATTTTCACATTTTGCTTAGAAAACTTAAAAGAATAATAGAAGAAAAACTAAATATAGTATAGCAAGAAAAAAAATTTGATAAATTACCAGTTAAACTATATTTCAAGAAAATGTGCTAAGCCACCTTTTTAATTATGGGATAACCAAAAAAAAAAACCATCTTGCACTTTTACAAACATATTTTTTTTTTTCTAAAAAAAAATAGTAAATGGAATGGAAATAATTACATGATTCTTTTAAAAATAAATAATAATTTTTCATTTTCTTTATATAATAGTTTTGTGCAATTGCAGCAAAATTAATGTTTTCTTGAACAGTGGAAATATTTTGTATCCACTTAACTGTTTTCATTTCGTATATAAAAATTTATTAAATCTACCGGAAAGATAATCTAAATTTTCTTTTTTTGTCAAGGAAATGTTTAGTAATTATTTATTATTATTTCTGTATATAAATTAATTTTAATTATTTACATAGTTCTTCAAAATTTATGGAAAAAAAGGACCTTTTTGTGTTTTTGTATAAAATAAATAAATTTAATTAACTTAACGAAAATCCTTTAAAATTTTTGGTGTTTTGCGCCCTCATAAATAATTAATTTAATAATTATTATTGTAAATACTTCAACTTAAGAATATTTAAATGAATTAATTAAATTTTTTGGTGTAGTTAAATAAATGTAAAAATTATAATTTCTTCAACAGAAAAATGTATACATAATTTTTTTTTTGTTTTTTTGATTAGCGGAATTAATTATGCTCTTTTTTATTTATTTGGAAAATTATGAGAAAAGTTATAATGAATTTCTGTTAGTAGAAAAAGAGTATAAATATTAAAAATCTAAATTAGTTAAATTTCATAAATTTTATTATTAAATATTATGCCTATATATATATAAATAGAAATGAAAATCTTGGAAAATTGTTTTTCTTGACAAATTCTATAAAAAAAAAAAATTACATATTCAAATTTTATGGTAATTAATCAAAGAAGAAAGATAAATATTATGTAAGGAAAAATTATTATACAGTAGAGAATTGTATTATTATTATTGAAAATTTTACAACGACAAATTTTTATGGTGCCATCACTCTATAAATATATATATATATATATATCAAACCTTTATTTTATTGGCGTATTTACTAATTGAACCTTAAAGATATTTATACAAAATGATTTTTGTATAGTGAATTTATTGAATCCTGACTTAAATTAGAAATTTTTTTGGTAGTCATTTCCATTTTTTTATTAAATATATGTTTGAAATTTTTTCTGAAGAATTAAAAACTGAATTATTAATATTTGCTAATGTACTATTGTCTCTAGTATACTGAGTTTTTTTTAGTAGTTTTGACATGTTTTGACTTTTGATTTTTATGTTTTTCAATCAAAATTTGATTGCAAAAATGACCACGAAGTGATTTGACCACGAAGTGATTTGACAATTATAATCATAAAGACATCAAATGAAATCTTCTTTACATGCCAATCATAAATTGTTGCCATTACAATTGTTATAAATTCATATTAGCCAAATTCTAGCATATTTCTTGTGATCAAACCCTGTCGTCAATACCATCCTTCCAAACAAACTGTTAAAAAATTTAAATCTAAGTAAAAATTCAGTAAAATTCCATTATATATTAATGAGAATTGTTAACACTTTTTTGTGTTCATAAAAACCATAACCACATTTCCTTTATATTTCACAAAATTTCCCAATTAAACGTATATTTACATACACTCAAAAATTCATCATCATCATCATCATTCGTAAGAGTGTATACCAAAAAATTTTATAATTGCTGATTAGTTTGACATAAATTTGATTTTCTCGGAAATTGTAGAAAAGGAGAAATTTTTTTTTCGTCATGCCTAAAAATAAAACTGGAATATATTAAAAAATTTAAAATTTGAATGAATTCCATTCAAAAAAGTAAATATGTATAAATTTATGTACACATAACCCTAATTTTAATAGCAAGTTTGTAACCTCTCCACAATCTTTCATAATTATTTAAATTCATTTTTCGCTTATATTTCTTTTTCAGAAATTTCAGTTTTTTCTTTTTCTTCTCTGGTATATTAAAAAATTGATAAATAAATGTAAATAAATTTTTTTTTTGTGTTGTATAATTCGAAGTTGATTCATTAATGATTAACCCATTAACAAACAGCCAACAATCATTTTTTTCTTCTGATGAATTTATTAATAATAATAATTTTTTGTTTATTTTTGAAGGCTGAAAAATATTTTCCAATATTTCTTTTTTTTTTGTGTCATCTCTTAATTTAAAAATTTTGGTTGTGTACATAACAATTTTCATATAACAATAAATATGATTATTATACATAATAGAATTTAAATGGAAAATATTGTTTGTTGTGTTGATCTTTGAAAACATAAAAAAAATATACATAAAATTTATCAGAAAATAATTTTTTTTTTTTGCTTCTTTAAAAGGACTAAAAGAGAAAATAAAGTTTAAGGATATAAATTAAAAAAAAAAAATTCTATTTCTAAAACAATATGTCTTTTTCTTATATGTGTGTATGTGCTTTTAAATTATCTTTTGAGGATTTAAGAAAAATGTCCTTATTGTTTGTGTGGTCCGATAATTTATACTAAAGACATGTCGTATACAGAGAGACTATTAAGCACGTTCAAAGTATTGTCTCTTAAAGTTTCTTCCAAAAAAACAAGCCAGAAATCAAGAAGACAAGAATATTTTTAATATAATTTTTATTTCTTATTTTTTGTTAAAATTACTGGGTGGCTTTGGGCTGACAGTAGATTAAATTTTAAAGGAAAAATATTATATGATAAATTTGTTATTACTTGCACTATGCTAGGAAGAGTTTCTTAGAATCAGTAATTTCAGGATTTACAACGATAATTTACATGCCAAAATTGAGAAATAGTATGATAGAGTTTGTAAAACTAATTTTAAGCATTCATTTGTTGCTGGTGGTAAAATATGCTCAGATAATGGTGCAAATAAAGTTTTCAAGATATTCCTAGAAATTCAAGATGTTCCTAAACTACAAATTATACATTTAACCCCAGAAATTAACTTGAAATTTCCACAATTTTATAGATGTATAAAAATAGTGAGAACGTCTTATGACTCTTCGTGAAGGATACAATTTATTTACATTATTATGAGAATTAGACGGAATTATTGTTAAATATTCCAAATGTAACTAAAAAACACTTTGTATTTAATATACAAATTTCCATTTTAACCATAAAGTTTCATTTTTGTTTGTTTTTCTAAACGTACCTACAATAAACTATCTCTACACCAATATACGCAAAATGTTAATTTAAAAATTTTTTTAAACAAAAACTTTTGTTTTTTTAAAGTGTACTTATAACTTTAGTTTGTAATCTGGAACTAAAATATAAATATGTATAGGAAAACCCACAAAATTTCCTCATTAAATCTAAAACAATGTTATATGTAATTCCCAAAAAAAATTTCAAAGTCCTTTAAAAACTCATTTATGTAAAATTTAGAGAAATAATTTTTAACAAAAAAAAAAAAACACAATAAAACCTTTTAACTCTTAAAGTAATTTTACAACTTTTCAAAACTTTAAAGCCTCTTAGAAAAATTATTGCGTAAATGACCAAAAAAATTGTAAACTTTAAATTAAAAATTTAAAGAAAAATATCAATATTTTACTCTATGCTATATGTATATCCTTTTTTCTATACTAATACAATCTAAAAAGAGGAAATGTATCCCTGAAAATTATACTTAGATATATCTTACATTTATAGAGATGGCAATTTTTCTATATATATTTTGTCTAAATGAAAAACTTTTCTTTATATACTATTAAACTTTTGTTGTGACCATTTTCACTGACGACATAATTTTCAAAGACATAGTTTTTTACATGATACACCAACAACAACAACAACAGAAAGAAAATCTAATAAAACTTGTAAAGATAAACTTAAAAAAAAAAGGCAACATAAAGGAAAACAACAACAACGCAAGACAACGCACACAAAGATATAATAAGTAAAGCAAAAAAAAAAAGAGGACATTACATGTGCTTCCATTGTTTAGTCCATTTATAAATCTTAACTTTTATCTTTTCGAACTAGTAACTATAAAAAGAGAAGAAAAAATTACTTGCTGCTTAATATCAAACTATCAAAACAAAACAAAGCAAAAAAATGGAATTAATACTTTGAAAATTGTATGCTATTATTTCTTGGAGCGATTAAAAGCATCTGCAGTTTTTTAGTTGTCCAGAAGAAAAAAAAATTGATGGTCTTTTTTCATCTGTGACAATGAAAATTTTTTTTGAGAATCTTCTTGAAAGACTTGACTGTTTGTTTGTCTGACCAATTATATGTTGGATTTTTTTTTTCTATTATATTCAAAGGATAATTTGCTGATAGAATAAGCATTGAAAGACTGAAATAATTTGGTGTCAGATGAAGTAGATAGTAGCTTAGTTATTGTCTACTTAGAGGAGTTATTTGTACTATCATCGTTGCAGCTTTAATATTTGATTTAACATTATACATTTTATATTTTCATTTAAAATTTATCACAGTCGAAACATTGCAGTGCTCATAACTGCTGAAATATAAAATAATAAATGAAATATAGTTCAAATTTCTACCACTTAGGGGCGTTACATTTTTGACAGCAACAAAATTTGACAGACTGTATAGTGTAGTGGTACACATAATTATCTCGTCCCATAATTATGAAAGTCGTATGGATGCACTACTAATTTTTTATGTGCAAGGAAAAATCATAGCACTACCAGTTGACACAGTAATAATTATTATCTTTGCGAAGATTTTTATAATCGTCCTTTACCTAAACTTTCTTTAATCAGGGTTGGGGAGTATATATACAGCAAAAACAAAAATCTACATCTGCTTCAACACTATAAAAGGACTCTAATTTTTATATAGAAAAAAAAATTTACTTTAGGCTTTCGTATTCTATTTTTTTTGTTGAGATTTTAATGTACGATGATAAAAAAAATAGCTTATTACATAATTACGAAAAGATAAATTATTATAAAAAACTCTTTCTTCTTCTAATTTTTGTATCATAATTTCTGTTTCTCTTCAATTTTATATATACGAAAAATAATATTTATCACAATATTTCGCGATAAAAAAATTATATATACAATATTAAAATTTTCCTTGTTTAAATTACATGCTGTTAAGAAAGTAAAAGCACAGTTGAGTTAAGTAAACTTTTCCAAAGGATATAAAAAAAAAATGAAAATAATTTTAAAATTATTATTTTAATAATTAGAATTTCTGTGAAAAATTAACAAGTCATAAAAAAAAGAAAATGATTTTTATTTCTTTGTGAAAATCAAACTGAAACTTTTAGAAAAACTTTTGATATTAAAAATGAAAATCTCGCTTTCATTATAATTATTATAGTTTATCTGGAAAGAAAAAATGAAAATAAAATTTTAAAATAATTTATAAAAAAAAATTTAATTAAATTTTCTTTTTTATTTTATTTTTAATTATAGGTCTAACGATCTTAACATTATCACAAGCTGATGAATCATTAGATACACGAGAAGGTGCTGATTTAACATTAAAATGTCGTTTCAGTGAACAACATTCGGTTAAAGATTTTTCATTTTATTGGGCTAGATGGACAACAAATCCACAAAAATTTGAAAATGTTGCTATTAATGAAATACAATTAAGTTCAAATTATAGGTAAGTGATTGTTTGTATACATATATTAAATATAGTAATTAAAATCGTTCTGAACCTCTTGCGGAGTATTTCCAGAATAAATTACGTCTGCAAATTGGTGTGCCTTATTCTACTTCGAAGAATCTTAGAGCCTATCAATAATTAAATATTTTGGAAAATTTTAATTTTTCATAAACTTTTGTTAAATCTTCTGATTATATACAAATAATAATTTCTTACCACCTCATCGTGCGGTCTCTTTACTCTCTAGAAACATAATTTTTTACCTAAATTTCCCAAGTGCCTTTCATGATTATGCAAAAATCCAGACTATTTTATCCATTATAGCTGATAATTACCAAAAACTTTACTAAATTTTTGCACATTTACAAAAACCACAAAAAAAAAAAACTTTAATATTTTAAGTATTATACCAAAGAAAATTATTGCATCATCATCACCTCATATTCCTATATTATTATTACTATTATTATATAGTATATGGTATATCCTCTTCATACTTACGGGCTGGTATGTTTTAAGTGAAAAACTTTTCTCTAGATTTTTATTGCCTTAATTTTATTTTACTATGAAAACGCAGTAAATCGTGAAATTTGATTTTATTTCATTACAAAAAAAACACACACTAATAATTTTTGTGTCTGACTTTAGTCTAGTCAGTCTAGGTTTTCTTTTTTTTTGTTAATCGTAAAATCATTCTACTATAATTTACATGGTATTGCACACGACTAATTTAATTTATCTGCAGAGAAAAAAAGAAGATTCTTATTATTAATAATATTACTAACGAGATCAGAATATGATAATTGTTTGATTAGATTATATACTTGACTATATAATAGTTAGAAAGAAAAATTGTATATGCTATTATTATGCATGGAAGATAGTTTGGGAGAGAATTTAGTAAAGCGTGTGATATATGCAATTAAAAGGCATATTAGGGAAATTTTACTATAAAAATATCATTTTTCTGGTTTTTAAATATTAAGAAAAATAAAATTTGAGTTTATAGAGATAAATAATTTAAAACGAATAGAAACTATAAACTAAAATTTTCTAAATAATTAATTTTCAGCCTCATAAATATCCTTTCGTAATTTATTAATACTGTAAACTTCTTAATTTCCTTGCTTGGGTTTATAAAATAAACTAAACTGTGATTTATGAATTTCTAATTTAATGATCAACTTATTAATTTTGAATGAAATTAAAGACACAATTAAATTTATTAGACAAGTCAATTAACATTATTAATACTGTCATATGGAATTGTTGGCAATTTAAATTAATTTCTAATTAGATTTCTTATTTTCATTTACAAAATTGCTTTAGATTAGTTTTGTTGATATATAATTTATAGAAATTATTTTTTATTATAAAAATTTAATTTACTTTCACTTAGAATTCACTTAGTTATATTAACAAAAAGTATGCCACTAATTTACTCAATATGTGGTCATACAGAGTAGCATTAATAGAATAATTTATAACATTATAAGGTTATTGACATTATTTACTCATTACTGAATTAATAATGTCATCAATCTATAGACAAACATTTCTGAAAATTAACTAGAATTATAATATATTTCAAAAATACGTTCAAACAACTATACTATAATACCAGCAATTTTAACATATTTTTACTAATTTTATTCTGTATTGAAGACTTTGATTGATAAATCAATCTTTTTCGAGTTTTTTGTCATCCCTATATTATTTTGAAATAAAGCTAGAAATTAATTTGGATATTAAAAACGAAATAAAGAAGAAATTCGTAAATTTATATTGATTCTGAAAGGTCAAAGATTCAAATTTACCAGAATATGAACACTCAAAATTCTGTACAGATAATTTGTGCTCATTAAAATACAAATATTTTAATTGCACTATAGGTCACTTGTCCCTATCAAAAAGTCCTTCATTAAATCAATTCCAATAATACATTTTTTATAATAACATTTTTTTTTTTTGTGAAAATTACCAAAATATTTTTGTCCAATTTCAATTTCAAATTGTCAATTTACGAATCAACAAACAAAAAAAAATGTCAATCACGTGTTTGTATTTTTAGGCTATTTTATGGTTAACCAAATTAAATAAATTTTCTATATATAATTTTACCTTTGCTCTTTTTCTGTTTTTACAAATGATTAAACTCATTTTCATTTTCATATATTTAGGTTCATAACAAGAAACCCTCCTTTTTTATTTTCTTTCGAAGAAAAAAAAACCAAGAAAAAGAGATATTTTCACTTTTCTGGTGTTTTTACTAATTCCGAACCACAAAAAAAAAGGACATATACACAACAACAAAATAGAAAGGATAAAACAATTTATTCAGGTGGTATAATAATAAATATGGTCAATTTTGAAAAACACCATCTTTATTTCTTTGTACACATAAATATAATATATTTAATGTCGTTATTATGTTCTGATAAATAAATTGACCTTTACACAAAACATAAAGAAAATGAAATCCCTCTACTACCATATAGAAAAAAAGCATAAATATTTACCTTTGAATTACTGAATAAACTATAATAATAATATTTTTTTTTTCCTTAAATATAATTTTTTGTAATCATTTCCTAAAGCTGACAATAAATTACAAATCGGAATAATATCTCTAACGAATTAAGGTCACCGAAAAAAAAGAAAACACAACAAAAATATCCTTTAAATAATATGAAAATATTGTTGTTGTTTTTGTTTTTCCTACCCAGTCTTTTTTTTTATTTTTTTTTATTCGAGTCCTTTTTTGTTCAACTGAATATAAAACGAGTTATAAATTAAGGATATTTTATCAAACAGAGAAAAAAAAATAATAGAAATGACCACAAATTGCACAACATTAAAAGAAAAATGAACATTTATTTTGTATGAAAAGGAAAAATGTCCTTATTTCCTATTTTATATTATAGTACAGAAAACATTTTTTATATGTGTGTGAGAAAATAACGATTTTTGTATAATTTCCATATTATCATTAATATTTTATATAACGATTCTTATATTTAACAAATTCTACAAATGCGAAAATAAATTTAGATGATAATAAAAAGAATGTTGTATGGTCATCTTTTTTATTTTATATTTTTTTAGGGGGCCTATAGCTAAGGACACCATGTAGTGAAAATTTGAAATTAGCATAAATAATTGATGATTATTATAAATTGGTTTTTATTAATTAAAATATTAAAATTATATCAGAAGAAGTGTCTCTGGTTTGGGCTTTGAGATTACAAACCACCTCAAACATCAGGTCAATTTGTGGTACCTCACATTCTGTAGAAGAACTCTTATAGTTTTATCATTTAGAAAATTAAAATTTCTAATGAAATCTTTCAAAAATTATATCATACCAATATAATATTAAATTATTTAATTAAAGTTAATCCTCCCGGGAATTACGAGGCGATTTTTTTTATATGAGTCCTTAGAAATTTGTACCTAATCTAATTGTCATGTGATTGAAGTTATCTAAATTCTAGAAGCCATAGAATCTATAGTTTTATATTGACGAACGACATTTAATTAATAATATTCGATTATTTTCATAATTATCAAGCTTTAACTTTGACTTATACTTACAATTAGGTATAAGCTATGACCTTTAATCTAAGTTATAGTTATTAATCAGAATACTGATATCTTATATATAAATAATATAACATTAATTTTAGTTTAACTATGTGCGAAATCAACAGTTTTCTTAACAATAAGATACAAATTTATTATTTTATCACATTAAATCTACAACTATTAATATAGTGTTGTTAATGTTTATTAATGTAGATAATGTCCTGTATTATGCGTGTAACACGAGGGAAATTTTCTCTGCAATAAATAATTCCAGAAGGAAATAATTTTATTTAAAAAAAAGAAGAGCATGGACTTTACTTTGTTAAAAGTTTATAACGCTAACCTTCCAAAGGTTAACGAGCTTTTCCGGTCAAATGTGAACTGATGAAAGTAATTAAACTTCATAAGTTTCTCTGTTACTAATTTTGAAATTTTAGCATAAATTGAAAAATATTTCTATTAGAAATATTATTATGATTGTCTTTTGTCATTAAGAATTTATTGAGAAGGTCCTTGAATTCGTCATTTTATTAATTATACTATTCTAAATATGGAAAATAAAATGTTCAGTATTTAATATCTGTAATTTTTGTTAATATGCTTATACTCGAAGTAGTAGATTTTCACCCTCTCAAATTATCCTAACAAATATAAATAACATCATAATCGCATTATTTTTGTTATAGTATATTTAAGAATTGGACACAAAAATAAATTTATCGTATTTCTATAATATATTTAATAATTTTTTTATGGTATATTCAAGTAGTTAAAGGCTTAAGGCTTTTACAATTTGTATATATATAAAAATAATATCTAATATGTACTACATTTACACTGTCGACATATTCATTTCAAAAAAAATTCTGTTAGCATATTTCAAATATTTCACATCTCGATTATTTTCTTTTGGCCATTCCAACTTAGTTGTTCGCCAAATGAAATTGTCGAACGAATATTCCCTCTGAAAAAATTGTCGAAAGAAAATAAACCGAGAAGTGAACATTTCAAAATTATATAGGTATTCGAAAAATATTAAGTGACAAAATTGTAAAATTATTAATTCGACAAAACTGAGATAAAAATTGTGATAAGAGTAAAATATCGAATAAAAATGTGAACAATGTAAAAGTAGTTTAATACATAATCCGAATATAGAATCATAATAATATATATATATATATGTTTTTTATACAATATTTTTATGCCTGTTCATTGTGGGTGATATTTATAGGTAAAAAAAAATATGGTTTTCTATATATATAAAATTCTTTATTTATTTATTTATTTTTTTCTGTTCTATTACCACAAAATTGTATTTTATCACAAAATTGTATTTTATGTATTTACCACAACAGCAAAATATATAAAAAAAAATCCAAAATATATATTAGTGAAGAACCAAAAAAAAAAAATAAAGGTTATTTGCACCAAAGGAAACATCATCATCATTATTTACCATTTGCAGATTTTTGTCGTTATAATGGTCAATTTTCTTGGTGAATATTGTTCTTTGGTCTTCTATAACGTACTCTTCTTCACCATATTTATAGGATACAATATTTTTTTGGTTTCGATATATTGTGAATTTTGGATTTTAGTTTAAGGATATACCAAAAAAAAATTTATTATAAAAGATTATAAATAAAAGTGGAAAAAAAAAATTATATGTAGCAGGATATATTATACATGTATATGTAATATGCTACAAATGAAAATAGAGGTGGGGTAGAAATAAAACATTAATTTTATCACACACCCACAAATTTTTCACATACATCAAAATTAATTAAGGTAACTTGATATTTTTATATGATCCATAAAAAAAAAAAAATTATACAAAAATTAGATAAAGTTTTTTTTTTATTTGACTCTCTGTGATTTATTGGTTCAAACATATTTTTATTTTATATAGTTTTATATTTTATTGTAGTTTTGTTTTTGTTTTTAGAAAGGATATAAATTGATTTTGTTTTTGTTAGAAGAATAAAAAAGGATAAAATAGACGCAACTTAAGAATTTTAATATATTAATTTGTAAATAAAGTTTTTCTTTCGGTTAATGTTTTATCGTTTTGATAATTTTTATTAGTAAAATTTATTTCGTATTTATGATTTATAAGTTTCATTCGAATATTGTTTTATTGTGGGTCATTAAGTTCAATTTTATTGGAATAGTTCGAAGGATACACGATCGTTAGATTATAAATTTATTAATATTTTTTTATTCTGGTTTATGGTAATGATTTTTTTTTTTATTAATGTATAGAAATTGTAGGACTTTTATTAGGAAAATGGATAATTAAGAATATTTGTATGAAAATAGGAAAAATCTAATCCCTGTCATACATAAATTTAAAATTAATACTCAGAATTATATACTATCATATTTTCAAATTTTCTGTTGTATTTATGTAGAATTCTGACTGATAATTACATCAAATCACAATTTCAGTTTTACACTCCTTTATGGATATTATAACTGGAAATATTAGGAAAATAAAATTAAATTTTGTTAGCGCAGAAAATGGAAAAACCGAAACTTTTGGTCAGTGAAATATTGTATAGTAAATCTGAATATATAAATTATAATTTTTCCAGGCTCTGATTAAATAAAACTAAACCATTTTTGTGGCTACAACACTTCCTATACTATACAACAATTCTTATCATCAGTCCTTGAACTCAAATACAAATTAGAATAATGCACAAAAATATTTCAAAATTTTTTAAACTTTTATTAAATTTCAAATAATTTCCTTTACTTTTTTTCTATACTTGTTTGTAATCTGAAAATTTTAGACTCATTTTTTGCATTCTCCTTTATATTTTATTTATTTTAGCATAATAAATAATTGTATAAAAAAAAACAAAATCCCTTTATTTCTGTTAATTGGATTATAAGAAATATGTGCTTAGCAACAACATTCATAATATAATAAACAGAGTACAAAAATTATAAAATTTTCTCATCTATCACAGCACAGACAACAAAATATCAAAAAAAAAAGATATATTTTTTTTTAATGAAAAGAATTTATTAGTAAAGTATTTATTTTTTTTTGTGGAAAATTTTCTGTTGCGAACAAAGTAAATTTTTGTCGGAGAAAAATTATATTATAGGAAAATTCTTCCGAAAATTTCCAGGTAACTTTGAAGCATTTTTGTGGTGGGAAATTTAAAACTTAATAAATCTACAAAAAAAAAATAAAAGAAAATTAAAATAATTTCTATGGAATTATACATTTTAATTTTGTTGTTGGATGAAAGTTTTTCAATTTTTCCACACAAAACAAACAAAAATATCAGAAATTTTATTTATTTAAAATATGAAAATATTTTTTATATAATCTTATTATAAGATTTTAACTGGGAAAAATAATCATAAAATAAAAAACTTACATTTAATTAATTGACAAACTATATCAAAAATAATTCACACGAAAAAAAACATTTTACGAGGAAAATTTCCAAGAAATATTTTATTTAAGAAAAAGTAAATTTTTATATATTTATATTTCCTATTTAACAATTTTCAAAATTTATTATTTAAATTTAAAATCGTTTTTTTCTCTAATATTATATGTAAAAAATAAATAAATTGTAAAATGGAAATTTTATTTTTACAATTTTTAATTACAAAAATTGAAACCTTTTTTTTTTGTGTGCGTTTAAAATTTAAAAGTTTTCTAAATAATTAATTTATACATATAATGATCGAAGTTTACTAAATAAAACTTAATTATATCTTGTAGTAAAAAGTTAATAGAATATTTTTATTCTAAAAAAATACTGGAAAACTATAGTAGAAATCTTATGCAATAGTTTCTATATTTATGAGCTGTGTACTGTCAGTATAATTATCGATACTTAACGATTATTTATTTCGGAAAAAATAAAATCAAGAAGATTTTGCAATGCAGCACTTGTAGTTAGCTAAATATTCCAATCTTTCTGCCCTTCGCAATTTGTAGACTCAGGTGTGTAGGTGTTTAGATACGTAATCAAATTTGGTATACATTTAGTTTTTTGTAGACTCAAACTCTATCTATATAATCAAATTTGGTATACATAAGTATTTACTTTTTTTTATGTCAATTCTAGTTTGTGTCGAAAAAGCACTCAAAATGCTCCACCAAGCGCATAATTTTCGTCAACCTTCGAGTAACAATAAAAGTTGTAACATTTCATTACCTTTCCAATGTGTGGTATAATACATGCAACCAATTTTAGTATACATTTTAATATATTTAATTTCAATTTAGTTTTTGCTTTTTGGCCAACAGAAAGACCAACAGACATAGAACATTTTAACATAAAACTTTTCTCTATATTTTTCTCACTAAAAACTAAAAAAATTTAAGACTTTTAAATAACAGAAAAGGATATTCGGACAATATTTTTTTTTGTTTAATATAACAAAAACTTTTTTTTTTAACTGTCAAGTTGGCATCTCGAAAAATACAATAATAATTTGCTATTTTTCTATTTTAACGAAAGATTTTTTTGTATTTTATTTACTTATAAAAAAACGGGAAGCAAAATAATTTTTTTTATTATAAAAATGAAAAATAAAAAAGCGAAAAGGACAATGAAAAACTTCATTAATCACTAACTAAAAGTTGTCGTTTTTTTTTTTTTTTGCTTTTGCCAGTAACAATTATTTTCTCCATTTTAACATTTCGCAATTTTGAATATTTTAATATAATTAAATAATTTAAAGTGCTTTTTTTCTTAGAATTAATTAAATTAATATAATTTTTTTTTTTAAATTGAAATTCCTTGTTATCCTGGTAACCATTTTATAATTCATTTTTTTTTTTTGTAATTTCATTTTACGGAAGACAAAAATATTGTTTTACAAAATTTTTTCCGAATTTTAAATCAAATTTAATGATCAAATTTTATACTAATATCTTTCAAGCTTAAGTTCTAGTAGCTCAACAAATTTTACCCATTTTTCTATGCAATTTTATGACAAAATAACAAAAATAATTCTTTTGTGGTTATTTGAAGACCGAAAAGAAGTTTTATAAATATAAAAAATTTTTAACTATAAGTTTTTAACCTATAATCCTTATCGACTTATAAATATAATATATAAAAAATCCTTAAAAATTTTGATCATAAAAGAGTTTTTTGGGTTAATAAAAAATAATATTTTTTTTATGAGTAATTAAAATTTTTTTACTTTGTAAATTATTATTTTGAAAAATTATTTATGATTTTTTATATATGTTAATATTATAGTTATGTGTATATGTTTCATTAGAATTTTGTTTAAATATTTTATATAGTTTTAAAATATAATTTTAAATCAGTTTTTATTTGTCTTTTTCATAAAACTTTTTTTGATATTAAAAATCATTATACAGAAAAGTTTTTAATGATATTAAAAGATCGTTTGATAATAGAAAAGCCATTTTAACTTTTTAAGTTTTTCTTTTTCTGATGGAAGATAAATGAAATATTATAAAGATTCTTAATAAGTTTACATTTTAGTCTTCTTTAATGATTATTTCAATAAAATGAAATCAAAAAGTTAGAAATTCTTTTAAAGCTTTTTTTTTAGAATCGTGTATAATTAAAATGGAATCAAAAAATGTATTCAAACAAAATTAGAAATTATAATTTCATTAATTTAGATAGGTATAGAATTTTAGCTGAATTTTTTACAGAATTTTGCGTAAATGGATCACGTTTTTAGGATAGACAATAGTTAGAAATAAACGAATTATATTTTTACATAGAAAAATTTGATATAAATCTTTTGAAAATATAAACAAAATTTAGTACAAATCATTCACAGACACAGTTGACACCAGAAAAAATAAATCCAACCAATCATAAAAGACAAATAAAATATTAATTAAAAATTTCATTTACTACTTAATTACTAATTCTTTTGGAAATTTATTTCTAGTCACTTTCCCAAAACTTTTTAATATATTATCATTTATCACGATAAATTCCAAAAGTAGAAAAAATCGTTTTTCATATTAAATTTCCAATTTATCTCTTCGAAAATTTGAAAAAAAAAAGAATTAAATTATCCAAAAAACAAAATTAATTTTTATTAAATTTTCCATATATTCACTTCACATATATGTATCTATTTTACATATATACTTAATATAATATACATAAAATACAATTAATTATACAAAAGACAATTTTCTCCTAACTTAATTCCCTAATAAATTAAAACCCCCAACCCCAATCAAAAAAATTTATATGCGTATATACAGCTATAATAATATTGTATCATATTTTTTTGTTTTGTTTTCCCATTAATACAATTTTCACAAAATACTTTTTCCTGATTTACAATATATTTTTTATGCTTAGTCAATTAAATGTGCTTAAATTTCTCACTTTAATTTCAAAAAAAATATATATAATAATTTTATATGTCACGCTCACGCTATTATACACAACAGCGCGAGGAAATAACACAACAAAAATATAAAACAAAATAACAAAAATTATGGTAATTTTAAAGCTTATATAAAGAATTTTTTTTTGAAATCTCTGTAAATATTTTGATATTATTTTTTTCACAGAAAGCTTTGGTAATAAATAAATAAATATTTAATAATAAAATAACAAAATAGAAATTTAGAGAATCACGATGACGTCACATCATTTTAAATTACTAAACTTTAATATAAATAATGGACACGTTAACGAAAATGAAAATTACAATTTTCACATTACACTTAAATTTATTTATTTTGTTTTTTTTTTTTTCCTTGTGACACGCAATATTAACACTTAATTATTATTTTACAACTTTTCTGACCATTTACAATTTGATTTGTGATTTTTTCGTTTTGGTTTGTTATATGGGGTGGTTGTGCTTTATAGGTAAATTTTCATTTCTTTTTATATATTTTTTTTGGTTTATTTATGATTAAATTTACATAATTAATTTAATTTTTGAATATTTTTATTTTGTTTTGCTATTTGACATTTTTGGTAATTAAATAAAAATAATTAAAAATTTGACAAAATTTTTAGAAAATGAATTTAATGAATGAAAATTCTGTGTAATTATTAATTTCCTTTACAGAAAATCAAAAATACTGAAGTATTCGTTACTTTTTTACTTTTACATGAGTGTAAAGTAAGCAAATTGTTGCTAACCGAGAAAAACTTTACTATATCTTTCATATTTATCTCATAAGGACATTTACATTAACAGACAAATATATATTGCATTAATGACAAATGTAGTTGTGTGCCAACAATTCCATTATTACCCACACTACTCGTTGCTATAAATGTCCAAAAATCTGTTACTCTCATTTACATTTAGCAAAAAAAAACTCTGCACCAGAAATTGAATTGGTAAATTGACTGTGGTTACGTCTGCCAAAACAGAGATTTCCATATAAAAATTCATGTCCTTTTCCTTAAAAAAATTCACGTACACTAACTAAAACTTTTACAATTATCCTAAATTCAGTTAAAAGTCATTTTCCTTTATAATCCTATCAAAAAAAAAATGTTCTATAAACCTTTTCAAATGTAATTCGATTTTCCTAATATACACGGATTTTCCCTGAACCAAAAACAAAAAAATAAAGTAATAAACGTAATAGAAATTACCACAAAAAATGAAAAGAAATCTTATATTTCTTAATTTTCATGAATTTTCTTTTTATATCCTCAATTAAATTTAATAATTTTTTTTTTCCATTTTTTTTACTTCTTAAAGTACATTTATTTTTCCTAACTTAGATTTTTACCATTTTTGTTTTTTTTGGAGGGCAAAATGGTTTATATGGAGGGCAAAATGGTTTATATTAAAAAAAAGTAAAAAAAATTCCTAATCTTTTTTGTGGTTTTTCCTTAACAATAATTCTAAATAAAGAAAATTGAAGAAAATTTTGTTATTACACATCTTTAATATAACTTTAAAATGTTCCATTACAAAAAAAATGTTTTTTTTTTGTTGTTTTGTTGATGGTCGAAATGGAAAACTTTTTTCGTTGAAAATAGGGAAAATATATATAATTTTGCGGTAGGTAGAAAAAAAAATTTACAATATTCAAAAAATTTATTAGTGAATATAAAATGTAAAGCTTAAATCCTTATAGTGTATGTACCACACTATTATACAATCATTTTCAGGAAAAATTAGTCTTTTCACAATTCAAATTGGTGTTTTTCCCAAAATAATGTCATCAATATTGCAAAAGGATAACTTCAATTTGAAAATAGACCAATTCAATTTGATAGAAGACAAATTTTAATAATTTCATATATAAAAAGACTAATTTGTCCTGAAAATGTTATACATACATATTTTTCAGGACCAAAAACAAAGAATCGTAAATTCCCTGGAGAGCATTTCGCATAACCTTAATTCGTAAGTAATTTCTAGAGATGGTTTTTGGGTACCTTTACACGTTTATGAATATATGGAAATAATTCTCAAAAAAAATATAAATAAAATATTTTGTGTCCTAGACAAATTTCCTGAAGTTATTATGGCGGGAATGACTTTGAAAAAAAAAAATTATTATTATTATTATGACCAAACAAGAACAACCACAAAAGACAAGAAAGAAATTCAAAAACATTTTTTTTTTATACGTTTTTCTTTTTTTTGGGGTTTGGGAAATTTTTTTTTATAAATTATACACAATACAATCTGCTGTTATTGTTTCACCCTTAAAATGGCAAAAAAAAATATGTCTACAATAACACCGCAACAAGAACAACAACAACAAAAAAAGGATATAAATTTTATATTTACTACGAAAAAAGGACCTTCGAAATAAGAAGGACTACTACTACTACTACTACTACTACGGTGTAAAACAAATGGAATTCAATTTTTGGCAGAAGTAAAAATCACTATTAATGCCTTTTTTTTTTGCTTTGTTTTGGTTATATTTTTGGTGCAGAGCTTTATTAATGTGAATGAGTATATAGCAAGATTTTTATGTTGTATTTTATGCTATGAATAGTGGCCGTAATAATGGAAGTGTTGGCACACAACGACCATTGTCATTAACGTTATATTTATATGTATATTATTTTTTTTTTGGTTTTGTTTAGATTAATTTCATTTTCTTTATGCGAGATACGCTAAGGATGAGGGGAATAATATTTTTTTTTTATTTCAGATAGGTCACCAAACATTTATATAGCTAAAATTTATATTACTTTATTCTTGTAATTTTGGTTTGTGTGTTAAGTAATGAAAAATAAATATCCTTACGAAACACAAAAAAAAAAAATTAATTTCCTTGTGTTAAGTAATGAATTAGGATAGTTACGAGATTTTCTTTATATACCTTAACCAAGGAAAAAAAAAATAATAATAATATTTAATTCAGTTAAGTAAAGTTATGGAAAAGTTTTTGGTTATTTCTTTGCGCTATATATAGGAGGGATGAAATTGAGATTTATACGTTTAATTTCTATGATTAAATTGAGAAATTTATTGTGAATTAAGTTAGATAGGAGAAAGTTCTATATACCACAATTTTGTATTATCTATTAAAATCTTATTTTATTATTCTATTATTTTATATGAATTACCATGGATGATAAATAGGTGGGTGAAAGATAAATTTTGTGATTTTTATTTTTGCTATGAAAGAAATGAAATATACAAAAAATTATTTTAACATTTTAAAATAAATTTTTCCTATTATAAATTTCACCATTTTGCTTTACCATAGTTATTTAAAATGGCCGCTTGAATTGCCAAGTCAAAAAAAATTACTTTGAACACCTCCTATTTAGGAATGGTTTCCAAATTCTATTTTTTTCTCCTGAGAATGTGAGAATATGTCACAATTAATTACAAAAACAAATTAATGATGGCCACTCTTATTCATATTGAATGCAAAAAAAAAAAAAATTAACTCCGCCCACTATTCTAATGATTGTAGAAAATTTAAGTTAAATAATCAGTCGCATTGCGAATTTTGATTACGTAGGACGCGTAGGTGAATTTTTTTAACTTTTTTTTTGTAACTGAAACATAGTAAATATGAAGAATGTTATAATTGTACTGTGTCATATTATATTATAATTAATTTCCTTGGTGAGTTTTTAATTAAAATTTTATTTACTTTAATCAAATTATAATTGAAATATGAAATATTTATTTGAGATAATCATAATTTTCGCAAAAATACTTAAATAATTTTACTATACTGAAGTATAGACAAATTATTTCTATAATTTAATTAAAAAATTTCTTTTAATGTTTTTTTTAACAAATTCTAATCGTAATTAAATATCTTATAGAGACGACAATTGGGCACCATTTTTTTTTACAAAATTTCACAAATAAATTCAATTTATCGCACCTATAATTTCAAAATGTACAAAAATATCCTATATTTAATTTCAATTGAAATATTTATATACGAAAAATATTCAAAAATTACTGCAGTCAAATTTCTGGTTGAACTTTTAAAATTATCTACTAACCTAGTTAAAGAAAAACTTTTGCCATTCTTTGAATAATTTTAATAATAATATATAGTTTTGGGTGTACATAACTAAAATATTCTAATTTTTATATACATATATACTTAGTGTATACATAAATATATGTAAATACTATAGAAAACTTTTTTGATTATTCTTCTCTATAAAAATTTTTTTTATGCCAAGTTTAACGAAAAAAAACTTAAAGTTGTCAGAAAAATGTCCTCACTAATTGGCTTTTTTTTTTTGCTTGTACTATATTATAATATATACATAAAAGTCCTTGAAATTTTTTTTTGTTTAAAAAGACTTTCCGCACCAACAAAAATGTTATGATTAGTTTTTCTGGGGAGGTTTTTTTTTATATTATTTTTGAAAAGATTTTCTATTTTTTGGTTTTAAGGATAATCGCAAATAATAATAATAATAAAAGAAAAACAAATCCTTATTCAATTTATGCATTTTACTTAAATATTATGTAAGCTTTTCTTTGTTTTTGTTTTTTTTGCGGAATATTTTGACGTAGAGAGAGAGAGAATAGAAAGATTACGCGAAAAAAAAAGTTTCTGGTATTGTTTTTAAGTCCTTATAATATTCGGATTTAGTTGTTCTGTTATTTTGGTAATACGTATACGAACGATAACGAATTATTTAAGTTAAAGCTTTTATGTGACGTGGTATATGTCGGTCTGTCTGTCATTTTTTGGTTGTCAAAATTATTGTTTGTATGTCAAAATTACTATATAGTTCGACTATATATTGAAAAATACACGTTGTGGTACAATGACACATGATAAACATAATATATGTAAAGTCCGAATTATGGCCATAATTCGGATAATTACGTATTTTGCCATAATTCGTATAGTTACGTATAAATGTTTCAAAAGATAGGAGAATTTATTTTGCCATAATTCGGACTTTTCTTATCATTCGCTTGTATACACAATAAATTTGGCTTCGCTGATATTTTTCTCTTCTGTAATTTTCTTTATATTAAAAATATTTTCACTTTAATTCTTAACTTTTCATTTAAAACTCAAAAAACTTAACTTTCTAATATAAAAAAAAAGAATTATTTTTCTTAGGCATTTCCATAACGGAAAAATTCTTATTTACTGGTATAGAAAATTGTACAATCAATTTTTTCTCTTGTTCTTGCTTATTTTTATATAGTTTTCCTTATACATATTTTCTTTATTATATTTTATTTGAGTTTGTGGAAAAGTTTTCTTCATATTATATTTTTTTTTTTCGCTGACATTTTATTTGCTTTAATATTATTTTTCATTGCTATGCTCCACTGTCTCTTCAGTACTTATACATCAACTTAAATCTATTTTTTATGTACCAGTATCTATATAAGATAGTTTATTATATATGTTTTTTTTTACATTTTTGAACAAATGAATTCAAGTTTTTTTTTATAGTTTATGCGACATCAAAAAAAAGAACTATTTTTGTTTTGTTATATTTTTATATTAGTTTATATTTGGAAATCCTGTTTACCAAAAAAATAAAACAACAAATAATGCAAAAAAAAAAAAGAAGAAAATAATAATAAGACACATAATCAAATTGAAAAGTTTAGATAAAAGTTTTTGTTAGATCCTGAAGTGTTGTAGTATTTTTTTTTATTATATAAAATTTTTTAATTAAAACTTTTTCAAAAAACTATATACTATACAGGAAATTATGTGAAATTTATATTAAAGGATAATAATAATAGAGAGAAACTCTTTAATTACATTGTCAAATATAAAGGACACAATATTTTTTTTTCATTTTATTTATTTCTTTGGCACTAAATGTAAAATAATAAATTAGTTAGAATTTATGTTTTTGTATATGTTAAGGAACATATTAAGTATAATATAAGTTGCTTGTGTATGTTGATATTGATCTAAATTAGAGAAGCTTTCATATTTAGGTAACTAAATTCAGGGCGCTACAATTGAAATAATTAATTTTCACATTGTTTGTAGAGCCGGAAATTATTGTAGACAAAGATTATATCAAAGGAGCATAGACATATTTTGACCCTGATGGGTAGTTTAACTTGATCATTGTTTATAGTATAAATACTATATACAGGATATTTTTCTTATATAATTAGTTTTGGGCGATTAGCTTATAGTGAAAGTATATAGCCAATAATTTTGTGTATGTATAATGATTTATGGGTGGCAAAGTCGAACTGTAGAGTTAAGGAGAATAGTGTCTTCGAGATTTTGGAATACGAAAAATACATTTATTACTGAAACCACTTAAATTTTGACTGAACAATATAAAAATTATCGACATTATTTGGAGAATAATACTTATGGTATAAATTTTATATTTACTATCCCAGATTCATTGTGGCGATAATTTGACTATTTGTGGATAAAATATGGAGTAATATACACACTTAGTAAAAGTTTACTTTCTTCGAGGGGTTGTCAAAGTGAAATTATTGATTTTTTTTTGTCAAGAAAAATATTTTCGTCTGAAAATGATAAAAATCTTATAACTTTTTTCCTCCCTTTTTGCTTCTATATATAAATTTTATTACTTTGTTCCATTTAAAATATGTCCTGTAATGCGGTTAGGGTAGATAATATAAGTGTAGATTAGGTTACTTTACTGCAATTCATTTATATACTATATATACAATTTGCCAATAAAATTAGTCTAATATTTTCCATTTCAATAAAATGATAAAGGTTAGTTTAATGACCATTACACCAAATTATAATCTAATAATAATAATCTATAAAATTTCATTTTTAATTCTTCACTTTCCCCTGGTAAAATATAAGTAATATATTTTATTTTCTATCAATTTTCATTTTCAATTCGATTTATGTACAATTTTATATAAATTTATTGAAATCATTACCATATATTACAAATATTTGAATTTAACTTTTGATCCTATCTAATCGGACTTTATGACCTATTCATAAAAAGATAATCTATATACATATATTTGGAAAATATATTATTATTACATTATTATTAAATAATCCTTATACAGAAAAAAAAATTTGTTCTGGATATTATGAATAAGAAGATAAACAATTCAAACAAAAATGAAATAAAATTATTGTCTATCGTATTACTCTTATAAAGTATATTGTGAAGTATATACCAAAAAAAAAAAATATTACTATGGTATATAAACAAAGTATATATATTTATTTAACAGTTTTATTAAAAGTTTCTGCACTTTGTATATATCATCATATTCCACACCAGAAAAGAAGAATGTCTCTATTACCAATAAATTCGCCAATGCGGCTATTTCTTATTGAATGCCAGACATTGTAGTACAAATATAAAAATCCATAAAGCAATTCATCATCATTTTTTTTTTTTTTGTGTTATTCGGCAGATGTTGAGAGTATAGATCGATTTTTTCATAATATATATAAGAGATATTGTTTTTTTATTATTATTAATGTATAATCGAATTCTGGAATAAAAAAATCTTGCCAATTTTTTTGCTTTATGAAAAAAATATATTATAGAATAGACAGACTTTAAAAAGTATGGAAAATTGTTATATAAATTTGAGATGACATTGATTTTAACCAATTTATTTAACTATATACCAAAAAAGTTTGATTAATTTTAAAATTGAATTATTTGAAAATTAATTTAATTTATAATTTGAAAATGAGGATGGTATACCATAGTCTGGTTTATCTAAATTTATGATTTAATCGAAAATATACCTTTCAAGATCAATATTGTTTTGACTTTTCTACTTTTTCCATTAAAGGAAATTCAATTTTTTATATACATCCTTTAAGTGTTGTTATTGATTATTATCCGTAGCAATAATGTCATATTATTACCTATAAAAATTTTTCCTTAAATTAGAGAACCTTATACCATTAAACAAATTTTAAGTAATATCCTTCCTGAAATAATTAATTCACCAAAAAATAAAAAACTTATTAATTTTACTCCTCACATTTGTAAATAATTTCATTTAAAAATAAAAATTGTTTAAATAAAAATGAAACCTTTCGATTACCATACAACAAAAAAAAACTAACCAATAAATATTTTGTTATAGGTTAAAAATTATCCTTTTATTTTATATGAGATTATTTCTCTTCTACATTTTTATATATAAAATTCTGTTATGGTAAGCTGAATTTTATTATATATACACAAAATTGTTAAACAGGTTCATCATACCTTAAAGGACATTAAAGGCATACAACAACAAAAAATTTAGGGGCTGTTTAATTGTCCTTTTAAATCTAACGTATATATAAAGTTGGACACAAAGTGCAAATCAGAATATTTAAAGATATGCGTTGGAAATTTTAGGGTTATTTATGTATAATTTCCTTATTTTTATATTTGGCGAAATTCGTAAAATGTTTGTACATGACTGAACACATAAACTTGATTTGGTATACCATATACTGAAAAAATAATATATAGCTATATATATCTCGTGTCTACAGAGAATATTCAAAAATTTCTCAAGTTAGTAATTGTCCTATGAATACAAAATTAGAAATGAAAAAAAAAAAAAAAACAATTTCGTTTTAATATCATTATGTAATCTACTAAATTGTACGGATCAAATAATATGTTCTTAAAACAACCCTGGAGTACGTATATAGAGGCAAATATATATAAGTATATAATATTCAATGAAGCTACAGTACAGCAAAAAATACAACATAGCTATTAAAATCTATATATAGGATATATTTTGTGTGTGCGTATACGAGATGGTAAAACAACAAAAATAAAAAACCAGCACACAGAAAAAAAAAATGATTTATTCAACAGACATATCCTATTTGTGAATTCAATGAATTTTGGTATCCATTTATTGGAAGATTTCATCCTTTTTTTGTTGTACAAAATATATATAAGTATTATATAGAGATATTGATTGTCATTGCTTTAATGTCTCATAAATACATTTATGTGTATATATCCTTAGTTTAGCCTACATACATTTTGTAAAAAAAAAAATAAATCTTTTTAAAATTCAACACATTTTCCCACTATTAAACGTTTTTAATAAAATTCTAATTTTTTCGCCCCCCAAACAACAGAAAAATAAAAAAAAAAAAAAAAAAATGGATAAATTTACGTTTAACAGAAAAAAAATAAATAAAATAATAATAATCGTAGAGAAAAATTCCATGACAACACGTTACACAGATTTTCATTACATTTTTATACAATTTTATCTATTTTTATTTCTTTTCGCCTCTTCGATTTTCCATTACCCAAAAAAGAAAAAATGAAAAAATGAAAAACATATTTACAAAAAAAATAATAATAATAACAATTTTCTTTATTTTTCTTCTATTTTTTTTTTTTGCAGACTTGATTTTCGTCCTAGTAAAGGTATATACGATTTAATAATCAAAAATGCCTCATATAATCGAGATAATGGTAGATTTGAATGTCGTGTTAAAGCTGTTGGTACTGGTGCTGATGTACATCAAGAACATTATAATTTAACAGTACTAACACCACCACAACCACCTTTAGTTGCACCTGGTGCTATTGCAATTACAACTGAAGATAAAAAACAAGAATTAACATGTAGTAGTATAGGTGGTTCACCAGATCCAACAATAACGTAAGTTACCATTATATATAATTTTACATATTTAAGTGCTTAATTTGCTTGTTTTTTTTTGGAAATATTTTAAATATACATTAACGACATTTTTAGTTAATTTAATTGTAAGATTTATTGACTATTGGTCTATAAAAAGCATAACTTTTGAAAGTTTTGGAATTGCTACTGTAATTAAAGTAATTTATTACTTCAGCTAATGTTTTTAACTAATTTTTCCATGGCGATTTAATTTATCATATTAAAATACAAAAATTTGTCGAATTGACTACAAATAGTGCATAATATAAATGAATTTGTTAGATTAACTTAACTACATTCATAATTATAGAATATTATGAGTAGTATTTTCAAAATAGCAAATAAATTACATTAACAACATGTATACGAAAATACTTAGTATGGAGTATTAATATTTCATTATGGTAGTGTAATTAACTGTAGCAATTATAAGTTAATTAAATTAAATGTACAAATTTCGCTACATTTAAATTATTACTAGTAAACCAAATTATAACTTAATTTATTAGACATTAAAACATTAATAATAACAATGTTCAGCCTCTCTTTTCAATTGCTACATAAATGTAACATTTCTTACAACACTTCAAAAACGATCAAACTGTCATTTTTTTTTGTATATGTATATACTCAACGACTCAACCTCATTTAACTGATAATATCTCATAAACGTAGTAAATATTCTACCACTTACCCTCGAACATCGTTTTTTTATATTAAGTTTGATTTAAGGACATAACATTTTTTTTTCAGTTTCCCTTTTTAACATTTTTTTTTTATGTTTTTGGTACAGAGAACAAGTTAAATTGTCAACCAAAATGGAAAATTTATTTCCTAACAGTTTTCTGTCCCTCACAACAAAAAAAAAACACGAAAACGAAAAAAAAAAAAAAATTATTTCTAACAATTTTTTCTTCTTCTGTTTTGAATGTTTAATAGATGGTATCGAGATGGAAACGTAGTCGCATTACAGGCACCATTAAATCGGGGTGGTTCAAAGGATCTACAAACAACATCAACATTATCTATAACACCACGACGTGAAGACGATGGTGCCAAATATAGATGCGTTGTTTGGAATCGAGCCATGCCAGAGGGTCAACGATTGGAAACAACAGTCACCCTTAGTGTAAATTGTAAGTGGAAACATTTTTTTTTATCTTTACGAGAAAATTATATTTTTTTTTTTTTGCTGTTCTGTTAAGAAAAAAAATTTTCCTTTTTCGTCGTTTTGTGTCTCTGTTTGAGTGTTAAATATAAAGTGAAGTAGTTTAAATTTTTAACATCATCAAAGACAAAAATTTTCAGATGAACATTTTTGAAATCTCCTATAAAACATTGAACGGAAATTTATTATTTTCATGTAATCCTTTTTTGGTTATTATCTTATAAATCGAATTCTTTTGCTCCTTTGGAGTTGTCAAAATATAAAATATATAATCGAAAGTGTATTAAGAAAAACTAACAATAATTGTATAATTTAAGATAGACCAAAATTGAACCTTTGAAATTTTTCTATCATTAAATCTTTCAATGAATTATTAAAGTTTAGGATAATAAAATATTGTAGAATACAGTTTTGGGAGTATAAGATGGATTTTCTAGACAATTTTTATTGATTATTGTTTAATTTTTTGGTATTTGTAATTTAAAATTGTCCGAGTAAACAAAATTTAATAATTGCAATTTACATTGTACTTAAATTTAAAGTAACTTTTGAACCCTATTGTGCCTATTCCCACTAGTTACATAAAATTCCAAAAATTCCTGATCTCTTCGAGTCCAAATTTATAGAAAAGTTTTCAATGCCAAAAAATTTAATGTATGTAAAGTAATTTACCCAAATTGTAGTTTAGTGTTTTCGTTATGATGCCAAAATAATTTGTTCATAAATATTTATTACTATATTACAAATGAACGAAATTATATTCTAATTTTGATCTAAGCTGAATCAATTTCTTATAAATAAATAAAATAAATAATTTAACATAAAATTAAAAGTAATTCATAAAATCCAGTCGATAAATATTTATTTTTTTTTTAACTTGCAAAGGACTCAATTGATAAAATATAAAATTATAATTTATGATTCAATATTTATTTGATCCTTTAAATTTATTTGCATTCTAAAATGTTCTCATTTTTCATGTTTTAACACACCACACACACAGGCAAAAATTTATAGAAAGAAAATTCATTTTTTTTCCTTCGAGCACATTATACGTTATTCGAATAATTTGATTTAAGGTCGATATGTGACTTGATTGTAAAAAGATTTCTTTTTTACTGTGATTTATAATAGAATTTATTCAGAGTATTTTTCTAATTTTTTATACATTTTTTTTTTACTTGCTGAATTTGTGAATGATTCTAAAATTTATTCTCACTTCTATATTTTTATATAGCAATATTCTTTTCTTATACTTGGGTTATAAAAATAAACTGATATTGAATTTTTAGTAATTGTTTGTCGAGAGGTCATAATTTTTTCCATATAATTTAAAAAATGGACTAACATTTCAAAATGACAGAGATGAGAAATTTATGATTTAGTAAATGTTAGTGAATCAACAATTCCTAGTCCTTCTTATTAGATATATTTTGCAATTTAAAAAATTTAACAAAAATAATTAATTTAACTTGAAAATTGTTATAAGGAACGACAATTTCCATCATGTAAGCAGTTTAAGGTTTAAAAACAATTCCTTTATCTTTCACTTTACATGCATCCAAAAATTATTCTATTTTAAGGACAAACTTTAAAACATTAAACCAAAAAAAAAAAAGAAAAATTAAACAATCACAAAAATCATTTCCAAGGATACACAAACACACTACTATAGATTTTAATCCTTTCCAATATGTTTAAATTTATATAGTAACACAAACACACAAATTTTCCTCATGAATGACTATGATATTTTTCACCAAAATATATATAGTAGTAGTTTATGTGTGAAAACTTGAAAATGTTGAGACAGTTGATTGTGTTTACAAACAACAAAAAATTGAACTGATTGTAAAGATTTTCCATTTTCATTTCTTTTTTTTCTCTGTTACATACATATAGCAAAATAAACTTCTGTTTCACTTTATTTTCTATGTACATATATTATACTTTTCCTTAATACATATCAAATTTAAGTGGAAAATATATATTTTCATCTTGAAAACTATATCATGTAAACTAAAAATTACATATATATATATATGTACATTATACCAAAATGATATCCTGTGACAAGATTTTTCCATTGTCACATAAAAGTAAAAATATAAAAAAAAAAAATAAGTTTAATTGAAAATGTTCAGTGTTCCAGGACTTAACTTTAGCACAAAATATCAATTATTGCGGATGATAGGGTAAATGGTAAATAAATTTTCTGTACAAATACGTTTAACTTTTCAAAACATTGAAATTCCCATATTTCCCATATATACACATAAATATAATAATGTGAGAACAAGGAAGAAGAATGGTATTTAAAATAAAAAAAAAAATTGAAATAAGAGAATTGAAATTAAAAGGAAAAAATCATTTTTTTTTTTTTTTGGTTTTCATAAAGGATGTAAAAATTTATGTAGAAAAGAAAATTTAATTTTGCTATTGTTTTTTTTTTTTCAATTTTATTCATAAATTTGTTGGAAAAGAATTTCTTATATTTTATGTTATAAACGTATACATAAATTTTACATAAAATATATTTTTTTTTTTAAATATAGAAATTATGAAAATTTTATGCTAGAACATAATAATGTATAATTTTTTTTTTTTGTTTTTTGCGTTAGTTCAAAAAGTTAAAAAGTAAATAATTTCATGTTAAGAATGTAAACATTTTTTCCTTCAGAAAATAAATAATATAATATCTTTTCTATATTACAAAAAAACGTATACAATATTGAAATAAGGATTTTAATTATAAAATATGAGGAAATTTTTTCTCGTAATTTTGTGTTGGATGATTTTTTTGAATGAAGGGAAAAAGACGAGCATAAAAAAATTATTAAATAAACTTCTTTCCGATAAAAAAACACAAAAAAAAATTCCTTTATTTAAATTAATTCACTTAAAAAAAATTAACTTTTATTTGTTTCAAATTTTTTTTTTGGTAGAAAAGTTTAAAATTTTTTTTTGGTTATTTCTTTGGTTTTATTTTTTTTATCTATTTTTATGGTTGGTTTAATTGTTTAGTTATAAAAAAAAAGAGGGGGTGTCTAGGGAAGGATTGGTACAAATGTTATTAAAATTAGAAATGATTAATTAATTTATTAGAAGACGAAATTTCCTATAAACAATTTGCATTTATACCAAAACTTAAACGATATTTTTCAGAAATCAATCTTTTTATAGACAATTTTTTTCATTACTTAATAAAATCGAGATGGATACAAGTTTGAAGGTAACACACGCAGTTTAGGTATTTATGCAGCAATTTTCCAAAAGCTAGAAAATAGTTTTTAGTAGCTATTTTTCCTGGACAATTTTTCATTGCAAATGCTTCTTTAATAATGGAACTGTGTTTGTACAAATTTTATTAATCTTTGACTAAATTGGAAATAATTTATGATCTAAATGGAAAATTTTGAATGTTTACACTATCATGACTTTAAGGAAAGTCTGAATTTTGTATTAATATTCCTCATCAAAATAGTTTATTCATTAATTTACCTTCACTTAATTTACCTTCATCAATAGTTCAATAAGTTTCTACTTGAAAGTTTCTTAATTTTTCTGATTAAAATATAGTTTTAATTAAAATTTACATTAAAAATTAATTCTTATTGATGTAAAAAAAACCTTTTTTTAACAAACTATAAAAAAAATCATTTACATTAAAAAATGATTTCTAATTCTCCATAAAATCTTTCAGATAATTTTTTTTCTAGAATTTTATTTAGTTCGAAAAAAAAAAAACCATTTTCCCTTTCAAACTTATTTCATTTTTCATCAAGTCATAATCAAAAAAAAAAAATTACTTTGGGCGCTGAGGTCGCGCTTCATATAAAAAAAAGAGATTATATACGCAGTGATGACAGTTTAGACAAGTGACTTTTAAATTTTCTTCGTTTTTTTTTTAATGTAAATTTTTTGATATAGCAAAATGCAAACATTGCAGACCATTAAAATTAAAACAGATAATAACAAAAAACCATTTTAACAAGTCATTTTTTTTATTATAGAAAAGTGAGGCCAATAAAAATTTATACAAGAAAATGAGTATTAAATAAGCATTTAAAAAAAAAAAAAATATAGAAACAATTCGTTGTTTGATTCTTAATAATCGCCCACAATGACATTGCATTTATATAAATCATTTATGGGGCCATGAAAGGGCGATCAGAGTGCGCTTATAGTAGAAGTGATTTTCAGAAAAAAAATATTATAAACATGATTCAATGATTAAAAGGGCGCAGAAACTACATAATGTTGACATAATAAAAATAAAGTCATTGTTAAAAAGCTATTTCTGGTTCGGAATTATAGTTTTCATGTTTATTCTTTTTTTTTTTAATGTTCGTTTGATTTTGATTAGGGGGAAATGATATAAAAAAAAATGAACAGATTTGTTGCACTAAAAAAATATAAAATAAAAATTCTTTCAAGTAAATTTTATATTTTTATGTACATTAAAAACGTATTTTAGGTTTGTGTGGTATATTTTTAGGGATCAGTTTTCATGGTTTATTATTTTATAGTTTTTTTTTTTGTAATTTCCTTGATTTCGCCCACACACACACACATCACGCCTTGTTGTTTTTGATTTGAAAATTCTTATAAATAGAAAAGGAAAGGAGGGAGGAAAATACATAATTGATAGAAAATTTTTGATTTTCAAGTTAAATGGCACATTTATGATTGAAATATTGAAATTGATATTTCCTTTTAAAAAGACTGGTAATTCTTCCTGGTAAATGACCAGATACTAAAAATGTATTTAGCTGTTTTTGAATTTTCCTGAAATTACTTTTTTTTATGAAATAAATTTTTATGAAATTGTCGAAAACTGCGGATATACTTATTTCAAAATTAATTTGATGTCTTAAAGCAAAATTGATTTAAAATTGGTAAATTTTCATTAAATTTCAATCATTTTGATTATAACTTTCAAAAAATGATTAGAAACGTTTGCCAAAATATCAGTTCAAACAAATATAATATGATTTAAATCGATTCTAATATTTTATTTAACCTTATAAATAATAGAAAATCTGCAAAACAAAACATATTTCTTTGAAATTAATGTCCTTAAATTATTAAAATATATTTACAAGAAATTCTAAATAGAACATCAACATCAGCTTATTTCATATTATTATAACAAAAAATTCTTACATTTTCAAATATTTTCCTTTATTATTTTCCAAAAAAAAAACAACCTTTTATCAAAAATTTTCTATCCTCCCGTGCCACAAAATCGAATTACAACAATTTTTCTACGATCATTATTTTATACAATTTTGGAAATTTATATTTTTTTTTTGTGTTTCGAAAAAAATATTTAATGAGAATTATTATCTTGTCAAGAACGAAAATTGGTATAGTAAGTAGAATTTCGAATAGTATAGTGTGGTATACACAAATACATAACTTTTTAGTTATCGTGTTTATTATTTTTCTGCTTATGCTTTTCCAAAAAAAAAAAAAATTTCAATCATATCATTTAACCTCTTCCATATTCTGTTCTGTTCGCTGGTTTTTTGTTGTTGAGATAATAATAATAAAGATGAAAAAAAAATTGCAAACCACTAAGATACGTGATTTGGTTTTATAAAAAAATTATAAATTTTTTTTTTTGAATTTTTTAAATTAAAAATTGAAATTCAAAGAATCAAAGATGATTTTCTCTTGGCTAGAGCAGAATTACAATTATACGATTAGTTGTTAGAAAAGTTTTTCTTTTTTTTGGGAAAAATTGTTACTAAGAATTGTAATTAAAGGAAAATTCTTGTTGTTCTTGTTTATTGTTTTTAATATTTTGAGAAAAAACAAAAAAAAAACAAATTTTATTATTAGAAATAATTTCAAATAATTATCATGATATTTTCTTTGGGTTTTTAGCAGGTAAAGAAAGTTTTATTTTTTGTTAGATTGAGAATTCAGAGTGAAGTAGATTACAATTTCAATGAAAATATCAATGGTAGAGGGTAAATTCCTTTTACAAATTGAATTACTCTTCCTTCTTAAGTTTAATTAATAGAAATTATCTGTTGGCCAACTGTAATAAGTCTACTGGCAAAATTTTAATTGACTGTTGTATAAATATAACTGGCTTTAACTTGATTCTGTTGGACAACTGTTAAATAACTGTTAAATGATTGGTAATCTATTATATATATTTAAATTGTTTATCATATATTACTTGAGATTATCTATTGATTTTCTATATATATATACCAATTCACTCGCGACTACACAATTGATCATATGATCTGATGATCACCTACGAGCAACTAAAGCAAATATTTGGAAGATTTCAATGATTTTACAAACTCACAGGAAAATATGAATTTCCTTTAGGACAAATTGATTAATTTATCCAAAAGACTCGCTAACACTTGGATACCATATATTTTCTATATCCTTTTAACAATCAATTGCAAATATTTTATTAGTTAAAAAATGTCATGTATGAATGAAGCTTCACAATTAAAATTGTCAGTGAAAATTAATTATTAAATAAATGAAATTAATATTTAAACAAATATTATTTTAAATGTATATTTCATACATTTAATCTTTAGAAATATTTTCCAGTCCAATTCGTATAGAATTAATTTATCTATATTCAATTTCATATATTGATTTTCTATAACATAAATTATTTAAATATGGATTAAATAAATCTTCAAAATAGTAAATTTATTTATTATAATTTTCAATTATATAATAATTTCTATATATTTTATCAAATAATCTTTTACATTATTTCAATAAATTTAAATTTAATTAATTATCCAAATATGTAATTACACAAATCTTCTCATAATTTATTAACAAATGATTTTTTTTTCTTTAAAAAATAATAAATTGCAATTTCAATTCAAATATGTCCTTTAATAAAATCCTCGGACTTTATATAATATTTTTCCTTTAATTTCATTATAAAATCATTGAACAGAAATTTCATTATTCTGTTTTTTTTTTGTTTTTTGTGCAATGAATTTTTCATTAGTCTTTTTCCATCGTTAGTTCATTTATAGAAAAATTATAAGTAAAAAAATTTTCTGTGAAATTATAGTAAAAGGAGTAAAGGTGTAGATATAAAATATAGAAATATGAATATTATGAGGTCCTTTTATCCTCTTAAGGCTATTAAAATTTAGTTAAGGAAAACAATTTTTTTTTTATATATAAAAAAGAATAATTCTTTTTTTTTTTTCCATGTTCATTTAAAAATCATTAGCGAGATGAAAATCTGTTTTTCTATCTTTTTGTCCATAACTAGGAAAAAAATATTAAAAAAAAAAAAAAAACATTTTTTATCTAATTTTTTTTTATACATAAATGAAAAATTGGAAGAAAATTTGACTTTTGAAAGAAGAAACGAAATTTTTTATTTAACATAATTTTTTTTTCACTGTTTTTTTTTTTTTTTTGCCACTCTATGGAAAGTATGGAAAGTAAAATATCGTAATTCTTTAATAAACTAAATATAAGACCATTTTTACATTATCGACATTTTCATTCAACATATTTCCATATCAATATTTATATCCCATACTTTTTCATTTTTCAGTATTGATTTGAATGTCCTTCCTCCGACATATTTATATGTTTCAATTTTCCTTTTGACTTAGAAAGATATTAAAAAAAAAATTTGATTGAAATTATTTTATACCATAAATGAAAATATCGACAATGTAAAATTAGTCTAATAAAAAATAATGTATAGATATAAAAAATTTTTATTCAAACAGCAAAATTTCTTTAAAATAAAAATTATATTATAATGAAATTTTTACATTATACTATCTCAACGGACAAAAATTACGTTTAATGAGGGTTTTTTTTGTTTGTATAAAAAAAGCAAAATTCCAGGCACCAAAAAAGATTGTATACCAAAGAGCGAGTCATAAGAGGAAAAATATTATAAAACAAAATTTAATGAATAGCAAAAAAAAAAATATTATATTATATAATTCCAAAAAAACTTCCTGAGATAAGGTTCACTCTTATAATATATCCATAATGGTTTGACTGAGATTGATGATTTTATTTTTTATTTTCTGTGTTGTGTTATATCAGAAAATGGTGAACTATATATGTACATTTTTTTTATTTAATTAAAGTTATGGAAGGTAATAAAGTGAAAAAAAATATCAATTTTTTTTTTTTGAAATTTAATTTGCCTAAGAAAGTATAATATAAAAAAAATGATATTCAATTTTCATAGATCTTCTATATACGAAGTTTCTAATATATAGGAGACTCTGGCTAAGACCACTAGCGGTGAATTTAATTAAAATAAAGTCAAGCAAAATTATGATATATTGAATTAAAATCATAAGACAGCCAGCAAAACAGAAAAAAAAATGATCTAGTTATATAGGTTTAAAGATTAATGATGAAGATCATACAGCGAAAACAAGAAAAAAAAATTTAACCTATGTTGATCTGTTTTCATTTATTATAATTTTGGACAGAAAATTTAGAGAGCTTTAGGGGGAACTTTGATTTTAAATGAAATTCATATAGTAGTTTGAAAGAATTTTTAATTAACTGGGGTTACCAGTATAGAGGCAATTTTTATTGGTGATGTGATGACAGTACATAGATAGAGTATGATAAGTAGATAGATCATTTTAATATCGTTATTTACTGAGGATATTTCCATCATTATTATAATTTTGACATACTTTTTCGGTATTGATTTGATTGTAATTGATTAGTATAGATCAAAAGTTTTTTGTAAATTATTCAATAGATTTCTGTAAGTGGAGTAATAATTTTTTTTTTATTAAAGAAATGTAAACAATATTTTACTATCAGACAAATTATTAATAACATTCTTCACAGATCAAAGTTTTTTGTAAATTTTTCGAGAACTTTTATCAGTACACACAATGTAAGTCATGAAATGCTAAGCTTTATTAACAATGACAGCATTTTTCTATGTAAAAGGTTCTATGTGTTAAAAATTGTTATTTCCAACAGATAAAATATTCCCAGAAGTTGTTGGCACTGACAATTTTGTTTTGTCCTTTGATAATGAGATTTCACTATATTAATATCATCGTCATGGCTCAACTGTTCCATGTGGGCCTACTTCTATTTCTTATAGGTTCTTCCTACATTCTGTTGATATGTCAGCTAAGTTAAATTAATTAAAATTTTAAAAAATTTGACGTTATAAAAGCTTCTTATTCAACCAAAGATTTTTTTGTAACTCATAAAAAAAAGCTTTTGACATTAATAATAATAATTTTTATCGTTTAATAACCAAAATAACTTATAATATTTAATTCATTTGATCATTTACATACCATAATAAATTGAAATTATGGTTTTTCCTACTATAATTTGAATTATTTAATTTTCATTTTGAATGGAAAATACTCACAAATATAAGTAATTTCCTTCTGTCGATAATCTGGACTAATCCTATATAATGAATATTCATTATTCCTATAGATATAATTTATCATTTACATTTTAATATATTTTTAATATCATTTTGATAATAAATATTTTCTCTAATAATAATAATTTTATTCTACTTATTGGTATTAAATTTATCTTTGAAATTTTGCTCAATTTTCATATTCAAATATATTAGTTTTTCTATATGAAAATATTTAAAAAAAAAAATACCTTAAATTCGATTATACATAAATTGGAATTTAGTTACAAATTTTCTTTCTTTATTCATTCATTTTTCGTTTCTATATATTATCATTATATATCCTTTTAATAAGAAAACGTAATTCAAAAAGCTAACATGAAAAATTTTTTACCATGGATTTTTGTGTGTATTACCAGCAAAAGAGGATTTTAAAATTTATATAAAAAAATATTTTTTTTATAGAAAAAAAAAAAACAAATAGAAAAAAATTACTAAAAGAAGAAACAAAACATTTTGTAAAACATAAAATATGGAAAAAAATATAACATAGAACAGAAATGTTTTCATATTATTAGAAAAAGCTCAAAAAAAAAAAAAAACAATCTGTAACGAAGAAAAATGAATTCAGTAACCGAGAAATTGAAATCCATAAAAAATGGAAAAGTAAAGTAAAATAAAAAATCTGGGGACATTTTTACAACCACATTGCAACTTTCAAAAAAAAAATATATTCATTCTTTTTTATGAGGATTTAGTACCAAAAAAAAATTGCATTTGATTTTTTTTTTTACTATTATTTTTGGGTTACAGTAGAAAAGTGTAATGTGATAAAAAAAAAAAAAGGGGAATACGACATGTTAGTAAAAAGGATTTTTGTTATAATTTTTTTTTGCACTAATCTAAGTAACAAACGACTAGAATTTGTGTCGCCCACTTTTTTTTTTTTAATAGTTTTTCGTCGTGTGATTTTTAACATGATGGCATTAAGTCAGATTGTGTAATTTTTGAAAGGACTTCTTGTAAATATCCAAAAACAAATAAACAGATTTTCTGTCCTATTTTTAGATATCAGTTTGTCTGTTATTAATTTACCTGCGACTGAAGTCAAGTGGAGACTTTTAAATAAAATGTGAAAATTGTAATTATATACTGTCTATATGATTATCATGAAAATGGATTGAAAATTTGTGGTTTAAAAAATTATATACCAATCTTCCTGTAGTAAAATTGTATACCAATTAACATACCCCCAATACATTTTAGATAACGTGGTCTGTAAATGTGCAAATGTCTTCCTAATACACCAATAAAATTTAATTTCTGAAACTGATATTCAAATTCATCTATGTAAATGGTCAACATAAAAAATTCAACATTGATAATTTTATTTGTGTCTATAAATATTATAATAAATTCATTTATCTAATTTTTTCATGATTAGTTTTTAGAATTTACAACAATGTTGGACTACGAATTAATTCCTTAATCAATCGTAGTGCAACAGAAGGCATGTTGTACTTCTCACTGGCGCGTTGCTTGTACTAATTTTACCCATTACCACATCGACCCATCCATTTCTCTGATTTTGCTATAAAATGGTAAATAATTAAGATTTTTAATTCAAAAATTTGACATTAAAATATTTTCTAGAATTTTCATAAATCTCATTTCACAATAAAAATGAATTTTAACTCAAATTTTTAGTATTAAACTCATTTATTAATTCATTTTCTTCATGCTGAGTGTTAAAACTCTAAAAAAATCAGAAAAAAAATTGTTAAACCAAACCTCATTAACTCTACGATCATTAACTTTTTTTTTCAATATTCTTCCAGAATCTTGTCTCCACAAAAAAAAAATAATCTACATTTTATTTATGTATAATATTTTTTTTCTTATATGTAATACAAAAATATTTTAAAGCTTTTTTTGAAAAGAATAAATTTGATGCTATTTTGTAGTTGTTGAAACAATGTGTAATTTAATACACAACATTTACCATTCAATTCAGTTCTCTATTTACAAGAATGTAAAGTAACAACAAAACAAAAAAGGATTTTCCAACATTGTTTTCTTTTTATACGAAAAAAAAACAAACAAATTTCTTTAAGGGAAAAAAAACTATATACCATTAAAAAAATATGTACAAGCAAAGAAAATGATAAATATAGAAGCATTTTGGAAAAAATTATAGTAAATATAATTTCTTGTTGCTTATGGTATACACAATATTTGTAAGGAGATTCATGTCTTTTGTAGTTATAACTTATATGTAAGTAAATATTATAAATAATCCTTATACTGTTTTTATATACAATTTTAAGGAGTTTTTTGTGAACGAATAAAATTTCTGTATTTTTTTCTTGTCTTGTTGAAAACCAAAAAAATCTTTGAAATACGATTCTATTATAATGTTTTATAAGTTATCAGAAATGAAATATAATTCTGGATAAATATTTTTTTATTATAATGTAAAAGCGTATAGTGTCCTTGTTAGGAAGTAATTTTATATGTTTTTTTTTTTTTTTTTTGTAAATTAATTTATGTGTTTTTTTATATGCAATTTTATTTGTTGTGATGTTTTTTTATTGTATCGGAAATTATTTAAAATTAGGTTTTTCGTAGGATGATTTAACGAGTTAAGATTAATTTAAAAAGGAGTCTGGGTTTTAAGTAAAATCATTTTTCCGGTTAAAATGTAGAATTTTTCTGCAAAAATTAGTACTAATTCGAAGCTATAAATTTCTGATGATAGAAAAATAACTAAAATTTTGGAGAAAAAAAACATTATATCAAAATAATTTTCAGAAAAAAACAAGTTAATTTGTATTAATTTTATATAATTAGAAACTTGGAGCTATTTTTATTTGGGGGGAAATCCTTAAACTTTTTATCACATATTTTTACGAAAATGATATAAAAATTTCGAATTTTGAATAGTAAAATTATCAGTTTTTGAATTAAACTGATAATTTTACTATTCGAAATGATAGAATCTTACAAAGTTCACAAAATACTGAATTTTTAGTACATGAAACTTTGCTCAGATTTATAATTTTCATAAATATAAAAACTTTTCCCAAAATATATAAACTTCAATTATAAAAATTAATTGTCTTTAAATTTTATACTTACACAAATTAAAAAATTTTTCCCTTTTAGTCCCGAAAATTCTTGAAATATTAATTCTAAGATCTTTTTTAATAATTTAACTATTTATACAAATTAAAATATTAAAGAGAATTTCTGATTATTTTATATTTTGTGAGGCATTCTATTATGATAAGATTTTCCTATTTTTCCTTAATTTAAATTTTACTTTATGTTGTTCACTTTGAACTATTTGAAATAGGGAAAATGTGTATCAATGAATGAAAAACCCAAAACAATTAAAAAACTAAAACAAAAAAATTTTTGTTGGTTTCTGATGGTATACAAATTTCTTTAATATAGAAAATTTTTGTTGGGAAAAACATTAATTAAAGATATTTTCGTTTTTCTATTTTTTGATTTATATATAATCCATTTTCAATTTTATTGTAATCCACTTAAAATATTTTCATGTTTCCACAAATAAAAACTAATTTTACATATAGAAATTTCAGTTTAAAAATGAATGCAGATTAAAAAGAGCATCTAATTTTCTTTTTTTATTAATGTTCTCAACGGATTTCCATTTTGTAACTTTTTGATGAGTTTTTTTCTTTTTCGGGTTTTTGGTTTCTTTGTTGTTGGTTATCTCTAATTTCGTGTGGTCCTAATTTGTTTTTAAGCACTTCAAATTAATAAAAAAAGAAATGTAAAAAAAACGGAAATACATAAAATGAAAATTAATTTTTTTTTTAAGTTTAAAATTTTTTATTATCATAAAATAAAAGAAAATTTTTTGTTTGTAATATGGAAAATTTAGGGCAGAAAGTCTGTCGGAAATTGGATATTAATAAGAAAATTCATTTTTAATATTTTTGGCTAGATTTTTGGGGTAAAAATTAATCTTATTTTCAGTTTGTTGAACTGAAATTGAATTATTTTAAATTTTTGTGACCATTTTCCTTATATTCTCAAAAAAAATTTCGGGAGAATTTTCAGATATTGTCCTTTATATTTATAATAAAATCTCGCACATTACTAATTGTCCATAATTTATTGAAAAATATGAAATATATAAAAATAATAATTATAATTTTCCACTTTGCATATTTAAAAATTCTTTAAGTCTGAATTTAATCAATACAAATTTTTGAATTTCCAATTTTCATAATTTATTTATACCAACACAGTACAAAAAAAAAAATTTAAATTCACAAGATTTTAATTTTTATAATCATATTGATTTTTTTTTTTTTTAATAATTTTTCATTTGTTGGGAAATAAAATTTCCATAACAAAAAGAAAACAGAAAATAATTATTTATTAATTTAATTTATAATATATTTTTTTATGCATAATCTCTACATATGTTTCACTACATAAATTTTTGCATTGAATTCCCAAAAGTTCAGAGATTTTAACTATATAAAAAAATTTCATCGTTAAAAAAAAATTAACCTTTTCAGATAATTAATAATATCTGTGAACATAACGCGATGTATGATTCAAATAGTTCATACTTACCGGATGGTGAATTTCGAGTCTGTCGTATCTCGAAAAATATGATAATTAAGATAAATATATAGCACCATGTGTAAATAGAGTGCTCTTACATTATAATATATTAATCGGAAATGAATTTATTTTCATATTTTTACTGAAAATTTCGAAAATGTTTTACATGTTTCTAAATTTTGTTGCACCAAATTTGACATTTATGTTCCGTCCAATTAGTTATTATATAATTTATTAATATTTCTTTTGAAATTGTACATATACTTGCAATATAACTTAACATACTTTCAATGTGACATAAATTCAGAGTTGTATTAAAAATATATAAATAATATATTTATTCAGACCTAATTAAAGTTGAACTAACAAACTAACAAATTTTTGAGATTTAAAAGTTTATTAATTCAGATAGAACATTTTTAGTTCTATTTTCCTCCTGAAAACCTGCGAAAAATGACTTACATCCTATATTTAAAAATTCACCCATCAATATATATACATATATGGAAATTATTATTAAAAAATTATATTCTCACCTCCTGGTTTTCCACCCTCCCACATTTAATTTTATTATTCCGAATAGCGTATAACGTAAAACAAGGGAAAACAATTTTTTTTTTGCCAATATTTAATATTTTAATCACACTGCACACACCAGTACGATGCCGTTCAACAAATTCCATCGAGGATAAATTTCGTTTCACTCGTTCGATGTGTTTTTTTTTTATCATCAGAAAATTTTAATATATATTTTCCAATTGTGGCATTAAAGATTTTTGGTTGTCTCTTTTTTTTGCATCCTTTTTTTTTATAGGTCATAGAGCAATTTGGGGTTTAAATCCATACACAAAAAAAAACCATGCATGCATGTGGTAAAAGCATAAAATATGCTTAAATTCTTTTTAGTTAAAGTGGTAACATAGTAAAATAATATGTGTTTTTTTTTTGTGTTATTGGAGTATCAAATATAACCTCAAAAATTTAATCGACAAAAATTTATATATGTATATAGAAAAAAATGATAATAATTTAGTATATAGATGCAAATATCCTTCTATACGTTTTACTATATAAGTGTATAATATTTTTTTTGGCAATATTTATTAACCATAATATCCATAAGATCCATAAATTTTGAAATATTTTAAAGTGTCGAACAGTTAAAATTAATTTTTATGTTTGGAAAATTTATGAATTAAGAATTTTCCATATTTTTTTTGTATATTATAATCATTTGTATATGTAAAATATGTGATAGAAATTGTGGGTTTTTCTGAATCTATAATTAAAAGGACATTCTTAATAAAAATATAGAAAATTAAAATAGGAGGTGTAACTTTGAAAATATGGGATTTTTCCATAGTTTTCAATTAAATAGAATTGAATTTCCTATATTTTAAACATATGAAAAAATGAAAATATATAAATTAAATTATTAAAGGATCATATTAATCTTTTAAAAAATATTTCATTTATTAAATTTTTTTAATTGTTTAATAATTTATTGCTCATATTTTAGTCCTTTTTCAAAAACGTTTATACTCAAATAAGTTTTTGGATGAATTTATTCTATACATAAAAAAAAAACGTAAACCATATTTTTTATTATATAAAATAAAGGAAATTTTTACATTAAAACCTTTAGAAGAAGAAGAAAAAAAGGAAACCAACAATAAATTTATTCTTGAAAATATCGATTTTCATTATTATTTGTTGTACATATAACAACCGCACACTCAATTCTTTATTATTATTGAAATAAATTCTTATATAGTCACACATATCCTTTTTTTTTCTATATAATATTGGCCAAATTGACCATTAAATTATATTTTTTTTTCTGTGGTTATAAATTTAGCCAGAAGGATCATATAAAAATTGTCGTATAATAAATATATATATATTTCTTTTTACTATATATGTAATATTTTTTAAAGCTCATAATTTGCTATACCAAAGTATATTATGTATTTTACAATGTGCACAACCCAGCCAATAATAATAATGTATATATATATATATAAAAATAATAACAATCATAAGGAAAAGGATTTTTTATATATAAGAAAATTTTCAGCCACCCACAATTGTCATACATTAGAATTTATAGTTGGTGAAATTATTGTACGAGTACTGATATCTCTTACTTGGGGAATTGTTTCTCTAAGCTTTGAGTATAGATTATGGTATCAATTTCAGTTATTCATAATTTGAGAAGAAGAAATCAGTGGAAATTTGTTCAGTGGAAATTTACTATACTATACAATTTCTTAATTACTTTAGAGAAGATAGTGCAATGAATATTGTGGAATATTTGTAATTTTTTGTGTTATGGTAGCTTAACTTGATTAAATTTTTAAAAAAGTTATGTTTCTAATCCATTTAGACCTAGAAAGCAATCAATGCAGATGAATAATTTCACTTTTCCAGGACATATTTTCAAACTAGTATATAATTGAAAAATATATTCGTCCGAAAATATGTACCAATCTACCCAGAAAATGTAAAATTAATTATCCTTTTTACTTTCCCAATTATTTTTCCCAACAATTTTACCAATTAAATGACCACAGGACTTGTTATTTTAGAGAAATTCTAAATACTCTCTTTAATTTTGATAATATCAATCAAAAAATAAAATATAATATAGTTTGAAGAAAGAATTTTCACATAATTTTTTGTTGAAGATTATTCGGTATCATAAATAAATCTTTCGATCAAACAAAATAGAAAAATATTATATATATCTCTAATATATAATATAGTTTTGTAACCAAATATTTTTGTTAAATTTATCATATACGAGTATATCATATAGTCCTTATTTCATTTTTATCATTTTATATTGGGTTGATTGCGTAAACATAAAAAGCCTAAAATTCTATAAATATATCCACTATAAATATAATACCAAACACAAAATATAAAGAATATTCCTATGTATAAGGATTTTTCTATATTATCTATAAGAAAGAAAGAAATATAAATATCCTTAATATACCAATATACAAAAATATAATAACATTTTCTGGTTCGTTCTTAAGGATTAGAAAACGATACTCATAAATTGCAGGCTTATTGCAAATGTCCATAAATACACAACGAAAACAATATACAAACACAGAAAACTCAAAAAAAATAAAAATATAATTCTATCTATGGTAGACGAAAATATCCTTTAAGGAGTGAAGAATAGGAATACAAAAAAAAAATAGTATAATAATAACAAAATTATCTTAAAATATATAATTTTTTTCTATATAGTATATCCTTATCCTCATCCTACTATATACAATATCGCTCCTATAGAATTATATATTTGTATATTAAATAGTATAAAAATGTTTTTATCTAGTCCTTTAAATCCCGCATGTCTTAAATACATATTTTTTTTTTTTTGAAATTCCTTGTTGTTTTTGTGTTGTTTTCTTGACCATTGTTTTACGTTTTGTATCTAGGTATTATAACAGTATATATATATATATATAATATTAAAAAAAATGGTAAATTTATATCCTTGTATATCGTTATATGTCATGTTCCTTAAAAAAGATAAAAAATACCTATAAATAATATTATCCTTAATATAAATCAAATAAATTCCAGAGTCTTGTTAACATCACAAAAAAAAATTGTTGTTGTTATTTTATTTTTTTGGTTATTTATTTCATACGTTATTTAAGTATATCTCCCACTCCCACCCATCATATACAAAAGAGTTACTATTTATGATCATTTAAATGAAAGATAATTTAAACGTTTAATTTCCCTTTAAAATTATAATCAAAGTACAATAATTAAGGTTGCTGGTCGGGTCCGGGACAACGAGGCAATTTGTTTATTTTTCCCAATTAATCAATTTATAGAGAAAACTTTTTAATGTTGGTATCATAGAAACATTAATTTTCTAAGTAACAATTATTTAACATTTTAAAATTAAAATTTCATACTATAAAATTCACCATTTTGTTTTACCTTTGTTATTTAAGATGGCCGCTTGCATTTATATGCTAATAAAAAATTACTTTAAACACCACCCATTTTGTAATGGCTTCCTAATTTCTGTTTTCTCTCCTGAGAATACATTACAATTAATTACAAAAAGAAATTAATGATGGCCGCTCTTATTCATATAGAATGCAAAAAAAAACTCAACTCCGCCCACTATTCATAATGAGTGAGTGTAGAAAATTTAAGTTAAATAATCAGTCGCAATGCGAATTTTGATTACGTAAGACATGCACGCGGATTTTATTTTTGTAATTATGTATTAAAAATTATGAATTATTTAGAATACAATAATTTTTTAAGGTGTCAAATTGATTTTGTTGGTGAGTTTTCTAAATTTTTAACTATATTTATTAAAAAAATTTGACAACTTTTCCTATTTAATTAATAATTAAAGATTATTTATATGAGCTATGGTTAAATGCTGCATTTAATAACAATTAAAAGAGCCTTAAGGTTCTAGGCAAGAGCCTTAAGGTTCTAGGCATCTAAAATTTTTTTTTTTTTGTTCCAAGGATATTTTATTTTTGAGGGTCTATTATTATTATTTATGTATGATAAATGTGTTATTATTTTGGCCATATGTTTGTATACTTTTCTATATTGAACGCAATTTATATTTTCTATCTATATAGTAATTTATTTCAAAAGGATGACATATGAACAAAAAAAGGATGATATATTTTTTTTTCTTTTTTTTTTTGTAATCAAAATATAAAAAATATTTTTAATGTTTGTCCGCCGAAACTTTATTTGATTTTATGTTTATTTTATACGAATATATGTACATATAAATTTTTATATGTATTCATTTCAACCAACAAAACATAAATTTATTTCGTTAGATATTTTATTTGATATAATTTTAAAATATTTTTTTTGTATCCTTTTTTTGTTGAACTAGACAATGAGGTTACCTAAACATAATATATAAAAATTTTATATATTGTTCGATATTTTTATTATGTAAAATAAACTAAAAAAAAATATATACTCCTTTTTTTTGGGGTTTGAAAAAAGGATTTATTAACAATAGATATATTATATGAAAAATATTTTTAATATTAAAAAAAAATTATGTGATTTATAGAGGAGATGTGTCAATATTTTAATTTTAAAAATTTATAGTAAAAAAATATATTTCTTATAAAACTTTATTAAAATTTATATCCTTTAGCTTAAATTTTTTGAGCGGGAGTAGAATATTATTTGGTATCACGCATATACCGACATTTTTAATAATAAAATCAAATGTTGGGATATTAAATAAATTTATTAGATATAATTACTTAAACTTGAAATAATTATGGAATTTAAATTTTCTTTATATGTTAAAATGATTTTCTTGCAACAAATTTTAATCCTTTTTGATTTCCTACTATTTTTTACAATAACCACAAAAATTTTCTCCTGTCATTTTAAGTTTATCTTCTATTTGTGCTTTTATATAAATTAATTAAAATGTTATTTTATATTAATTCCTAGTTTTTATAAATATGGATTAAACATTTGATTTACTATATACATTTATTTGCGTGCCCTCTTAAATCAAATAAGTAATTTTGCGTGCCATTTTATTATGTACGCCTCCGACATGTTTGAAAACACTAAATTTACGTAAAATACACATCCATATAGTTTATTAACGAAATTAGGCTGGGTAATATATAAAATGTATAAATTAATATACTACATGCAATAAAGCATAATTACTAAAATATGATTTATATGAGGTCAGTTCAAAGGAAATATTAACCAATATAGACTATGTTTGCTATAGGAAAATTAAATACTGCAAATTATAGTTTTCTTCAACGTTTAATATTTAAATAAATTTCATATCCTTATTCCGTTAATATAGCTAATCTATATAGAAAACTTTGGAAATTTGACAAGCAAAATTCTAAATATTATTTAAATTTTGATCTATAGAAAATATGGTATACTAAATACTTATAACAAAGCATCAATAAAATGTCTGATCTACATCATAATTTCCATATGAAAAACTTTTTTCCTCAAAATTTAAATATTATATCTGCGAAAAATAGAAAAGTTTTTGTTAGAAAAGTGAAGTTTATTGTAGTATACCAAGGTTATAAAAAATCAATATTCTTATTTCTAGGGCAATAAAATACAGTTTCATCCCCTGCATATATCCTTTTTTATACATTCCATAGCAACGAAAAAATACTGAATTGAATATTTATTAAAATGAAAGAAAATTATAATAATATAAATTTTTAAAAATATTTTCTGTAGAATATTTCTCATTAAATCAAAATTACTTTGAATTTTATGCGATCATCTTTTTGTATTATTCTGGTCTTTTACATATATATAAAAAATGTATATAAATTCTCTGTTTAATTTAAATAATATTTTTAGAAAAATCTCTTTTCTTTATCGATGATGAAAAATGTTGGGAAAATATATATAGAAAAAATTTTTATATTTCATAATTTACAAAAGTGCTGGTTCATTTTGAAAAATAAATATACTCGTAGATAGTATATAGACTTATATTAAAATAATATTCCTTTTTTCACCAAATTTTAGCCACAATTATGCTTTGTAAATATTTATTTGTATATAAATTTTATTTTTTTATGGTAAACGCAAAACATAAATGAAATATAAATAAAAAAAATGGACATCGTCATCACAATACGAAAAACTTTTTTTTCCATGCCAAAAATATAAAATTTTCTTTTCCGTAAAAAATATAAATAAATAAATATATAAAACTAATTTTGAATAGAAAATATGATATATGATAATAAATTTTCTAAATCAAAAATTAGATTTTTTCAAATAGGAGATAAAACCGCACTATCGGACATTCACAGGATAACAAAAAGGCAAATCAGTGCTTCATATAAAAATCTATTGAATATTATTAGTTAGTTGTACATACTATAATTTTGTTGATGATGTCTGTATAGGATGAATTATTAAATTATTTTAAGATATATCTTCAAAAATACCAATATGCTTAATGTCATATATTTGAGTCCTTTTTTCCCGAATTATAAAACTTATCTTCTTTCACATTAAATTGATTCTGTACTTTAACTTATAATTCCACTTTAAATTTATCTCGTCTCTTGTCTCCTTCATATCAAATTGATTCGAAAAAAAAATATTAATTTCTACTTTTCAGAAATGACAAATTTGATTTGAAACATTTCGAAATATTTACTTTATATGTCGGGGGGAAAAAAGACGAGTATGACTTATGGAAATGGTATAAACTATATATCCTGGAATAACCTTGTATATTTGACTTAAGAATATATCATTTTCTTTTATATTTAATGTTCACAAAAATTTAACAATATTATTATAGTATACTAACTATAAAAAAACTAAACATTATCACAGAAATATCATATATAGAGATATCTATTTTGATGAATGGTCAAATTGAAAGGCCATCCATCCAAAAATCATTTATTCTATGCTTGTATAAATTATATATCAAAACAAACATATATAATAATAATGATTTGTGTACAGATTTATGGATATACGTGTACAAAAAAAAATTATACGAACAAACAAACAAACAAGCAACTGAAGAATGGACACTCACGTTATTTGAAAAATATAATATTTTTTGTATATTTATTTATTTTTGAAATCAACGCAAAACAATTTTTTTTTGTTTTGTTCCATGATCATAAATTATGTTGATTCTGAGTTTTTGGTCTCATAATTTTTTTTTTTTTTGGATAAATTATAATATTTAAAAATATTATTTATTTAGTATTTATAACTAAACAGAAATAATAATAAATTCATTAGCATTGTTTAGTGATATTTGAGAAAATATAGTATAAATATATGAATTTCATGTTTATATGCTAAAATTAAATTTGTTTACGAATTTAAATTTTAAGGTAAATTTATTTGATTACAACATTTTGATAATTTAATAAAAAATAATAATTTATATTTTCATTTATGTATATGTAATTAGAAAAACTAATAATAATAATAAATATAAAACATAACAATTTGCACCAAGATTAAAATATGCAACAGGGTCACAAAAATCAAGCAACATGTTGTGTCAAATTTGTTGCAAACGATCACTTTTTGCAGTATAATGTTATATATGTATTTGTATACCACATATATGTATTTGTATATCGTCAAACATTCATCAGTCTATCTTGGATTTATTCTATAAAATCACATTTGATCATAGCAAAATATGATCATCAAAATTAATGATTTTAAAATTGATAAAAGTAATTAAAAAACATGAAGATTAAATTGTGATAATTACTGCAATATAGTTTCAAACACAGTATTTCTGAAGTGATCATTAAAAATAAATAATTTACAATTATTTAATATATCATTTTATTCGTGCTACAATAAATTTCGATATGCTAGTAGCCTTATATACCATATTATTCGAAATTCTATTATTGCAGCATAAATAATTATATCCAGAATTCAAAAATATCCATTCATAAACATAGTATATAATAATTCTATACTGTCCTGTTTTTCCATTTTGCCAATAATTAACATAAAAAAAATAATTTTCTTTGATTTATTATTAAAAATAACAAAATATAAAAATTTTCCTATTAATATAAACAATTAAACTTCCTATATACTCGTATAGTAAAGCTACGAGTTCAATCTGTTCTATTTAGAAAAAAAGTAAATAAATAATTCTTATATTTATTTACTGAATAGTTCAGATCGCAGAGCCTGAAAAGTTCAGTCTATTAAAAATATATTTAAGTTAAAAAATGGAAAAATAAACATTAGAGAATTTCTATAACAAAAACAAAACTAAATAAATATTTCAAAATATACATTTTCATTTTTTTTTTTACGAAATTTTCCCATTTTCATAAACAAATTTGTATAAATAATTTTTCTTTATTTAATTTCTTTTTTTTTTTGTGAACTATTTTAGTTAAACAAAAAAATTTCAATTTTCATTCAAAAACAACATAAAAAATTTTCCGATCACCTTTTATCCAAATTGAAATTGAAAATAAAGTTTTTTTCGTTTTCCTTTTTTTTTTTTTTTGGTGGAAGGGAAAAACAGGGAAAAATAATACAAATAAAAAACTTTTTTTTTTTTTAAGTGAAATTTACAATAAAAAAAATCTTTTTTTTTTCCATTTTTCATTTGAAAATTTTTTGTATAGCCAAAAAGAAAAATTCTTTTGGAGTTTTTTTTTTTTTCAAAACAGGAAATTGAACTTTTTTTTTGTGTGTGTAGTATTTTTGTTTTTTATGTTTATCTAAACAGAAATTTACATTCTTTATTTGTAAAATTGTAAAAAAATTAGAAAAAATCGAATTTTTATGTGAAATAATATTTTCCTTTACTTGGAGACAGACTACAGAATAAAAAATTTGTATATTTTTTTTTGTTTCTATGTATACTATTTTTGTGGTTGTATAGAAGATTGTAGTAACATCTGTTTTTGCCATAATATTATTACATTTACTCCAAAATAAAAGAAAAAAGAAGAAGAAAAAATTCTTTCTTTTTTTTTAAAAAATTTCCAATAAAGATTTTTCACCCGAAACAGCAGAATAAAAATATATTGAAATGCTTTACTAGCGTTTCACTGTTTCTACTTCATCCAAAAAAAAAAAAATCATTGACAAAAGAAAAACTTTTTCCGGTTCATTTTTTTTTTGGAAAAGAAAACTTTTTCGATAACTAATAATGTAAGCCTTTTATTTCTCAAGTAACAACAACGAAAATTTCAACGAAAAATTTAATGTTTTTGTCTGTTTTTTTTTTGGTATATCTAAAAGATATTTCGAAATTGCTACTAGTAGTACATTTTTATATAATAAATAAATTTTCTAAAAAAAAATTATACTCGTATATAGGGTGGCACAGAGTTTATTGATTCGTAGTATTCCTAATTTGATTCTGCGGTTAAATGTTTTAAGACTGTTCTCAGACTATATTTGTTGCTTGAAGTTGCGGTTGATATTTAGATTTAATATCAAAAAAACCAATTATAGTTAGAATCTTAATTAATTGCTCAAAATGGCTCAAAGAGGTATTATTGCTCAATGACTAAGAGTATCCAATTAATTTAGATTTCATTAAATAGATAATTAAATTATCTTTAATATCACTTATAACAAGTTGTACTAGCTACAAAGTTGTAGCAGCTGAGAGATACCAAACTTGAAATTTTCGAAAAGTAAATTATACTGTCAAGAATATTTGGTTAATTTCTATCAATATGTAGACTAGTTATATGGACAAATGTAATTCCAATCCCAAACACTGAAATTTTAGATAATTGAAATGCCCAACTATTAATCTAGCTTGTGTCCTAAGTAACAGACCAAATTTGAGCTAGGTCACATATTGCTGAAATCGAAAAATCTATATTCACTATGAAAGATAATTTGGTCCAATAAATTTTTCTTTTACAATAAAACCGTGAATCAAGTCCTCCTATTTTTATCCATCCTGTAAAACTAAAAAGGATATTTAAAAATGACAGAAATACTCGTTTCTATGCTCTCTAACCTACAAATAAGAAAAAAATGCTACCACATGGTGAATTTCTTTATAACTTTCTAAAAATTTAAATCCCTTTTTGCTACTCTTTTGTCTGTTTATTGTATTGTGGATTTTGATCCTTGTTATTTTGGTTTTATTATTTAGTTGTTGTTGTTTTGAGGAAATTTTTTTTGTGTTGTTGTAAGTTAAACCATAGTGTATATTTAAATGTAATGATTTGTGGTTTGGGCGAAGATTGTTGTTGTTTTTCTTTTTCGAGGTTAAATGGATATCAAAAAAAAAAATATAACAATTTTCATTTTTTTTATGTTTTATTGAACTTTTCCAATGGGAATTTATGATATTTAAAATGGTTTATTTTTTTGTGTTACATTTTTATTATTGTTTTTTTTTCAACTTTTACACAAAGTAATATTTTTTTTGTTGTTTTTGGGATGGACATATGCTACGAGACTATTTTTTTGTTATTAGAGCTTATCATTTTTCTTTCTCTATACTCTTTTCCCCTCGCCACAGAAAAAAAGAAACAATAATTTTACTTTAAAATTATTCAAATATTTTATCTTTTTTTTGCGTAAAATTATTATGTTTTGTTTGTGAATTTATGTTAAAGGATGTACAAAAGGTTTGAGAAAGAAATTTTCATTTTTTGGTTTTCACTGATGGGAATCACTATAGGAACTGTTTGTGGCGTTGTGGGTATACAAAAAGTTATTTACAAAAGAATACTATATTTACAAAATGAAAATCATTATTTAGGATAGACAACAATTTAATATTTTTTTTGAAAAGTTATAAAAATGGATGCAAAAAGCAAGATACATGACTTTTGTAGAGGTAATAATTGTTCTTTATAGAATTTATAAAATTCATCAAAAATTATAAAATTGTCAGCATTTTATTTAACTTTGGAAAATTTTAGAAGAATTTAATATTTTCTTTCGGTTTTTTTTTGTTGACTTTAATGTGGGGGTTAATGTGAGACAAAATGATTTTGATAAGTGATTAAATTTTTGGACCCTTATTAAATTTATATTTAGCTGACGAGGGCATAATTGATCCTTTGTTACTATACTTTGTTAACATCAGACTATGTCTTCACGATTACTGCTCCATTGAATGTACCTACATATGTTCTAATGAAAGGAATCAATTATTATAATAATTATTTAATAATTATTGCACAATGTTGGTCCTCATTCCATGTACTTAATATTTTGAGCAATAAATAATATACCAAAAGTTTTTAAAAACATTTTTTTTTCTATTTACTTTTCTTGTGATAATTCTCAGTTACAATTTATAGCTTTACACAGTTTTTAAAATTATATTGTTAAATTAATTCATTAAATTGTAGTTAATTTTGTTAATTTGAAATAAACTTTACAAACTTAAAATCTGGATTAAATTCTAACCGTGTACTTATTACATTTTATAAATATATTTATACCAATAATTTTTATATATATACAATTTTCTTTAAATTACGTTAATTTGTGTGTAATTCCAAATATAAATATAAACTTACAATACGACAATAAAAATTACGTTCATGATTTTAATATCAAAATAATACTTTTCTTTTAAAATTTATATAATAAAACTGTTAAATTAAAGTTTCATATCTTCGGTTCACAGATTTTAATAGCAAAATAATCTCTTTTTTTCGTTATACGTTGTTTTTTTTTGTTTTTCTTGTATATTAGATTATTTTTTATTTTATTTTGAAAACGTATATAAACATAAAAATATACAAAAAAAAATCTTATATTTTTGTCCTCTCTGTAAAATATAAGTAAATCCATGAAAACAGTTTTATTACCCACTCAAGAAATTTATTGGTTTACGTTTTATACATAAAATGTATAGTATAATACCCCAACTAAGCTATATACAGTATGGAATAGTTTGGTTTTTGGTTAAATGAATTGCATCATATACGCTCGCTGTCGTCATTCGAATTGGTATAGAAAAAAAACGAAATATTTTTTTTATTGAAAAAATAAATAACAACCACACAATAATAATAATAAAAAAAAAAAAAACCTCCCTTCAACCCATTATTTTCTCTGTTTGGGTCAGAAACTGTGTAAAGTATAAAGTATATTTTTCATTTTCAAAAAACTTTTTAAAAGAAAATGTTGCAATTTTACTTTACCATATAAACAAAATATAAAAATTGAAGAATTTTACTTGTTTAAAATATAGAAAAGTTTCATGTTTTGAATTTTCCATTTATATTTATGTACGTACACCATCCAAGAAGAAGGACATATAGTTATCATGGATTCACTCGTGCTATGCTTTGGGCTCTATATTACCGATTTCAGTTTCATTTCTTACTTTATTTTAATACCAAAACAAAAAAAAAGTGACCTCTTCTCTGTGTCTGGTTTATCTGATGTTTATCTACATTATTTTTTTTAAAAGTCCATGAGGATAAAAGTTTGCATTTATAAAATGTAAACAGAACAGAAAAAAAGTACGTTCTCTCTTGCTACTATATATATGATCACTTTAGATTATGTTGAACTGAAACTATAGCATAAATTTTATCCCCAGCTTGCGATGAAAGCAGAAGTTTTTAATATTATTTCAATTTACAACCAATTTTTTTTTTTTATATTGATATTTATTTAAGTTTTTTTGGTTTTATGTTTAATATGAAAAATTTCTATGCTTTTTGGATTAATTTAGTTTTTTTTTTATATAATGAAAATATGTTTTTAATGAAATTATTTATCAGAATTAATGTTCTTTGATGTTGGGAGTATTAATGATGCATAGATAAATAAATGAAAATTATAAATTCATTTAGGAATTTAAATGGTTTATAAATACTTTTTTTTTGTGTGTGAAGTGATGTATATACGCGAGTATGTAAAGAAGTTATGCTGTTTCTCTGGGCAAAACTTTACTACAAGAAAAAAGAAAAAAAAAACTAATTTGGTTGTGGTAATTAATTTATGCGCGATTATTATAATTTATGTGTGTGGGCATAGAGAATCGTATAGTTATTTAAGAAGTTAAGTGATTAAAATTTACTATAAATTTAAAAAAAAAAATAAGATAAACAAAAATTATAATGAAAAGATTAAATTATGTTTTAAAGTTTTTTTTCTCCATCTTTTTTTTGTAGTGGTATTAAAATTTTGTAATTTATTTTGTGGCTAATTTTGATGTTTCAAATCAATTTTGGAATTTTAAATGGAAAACTTATGCATGATGTATTTAAAATTAATGTTTCCTGTGGCATTTTGAATAATTTTTGATTAAAATATTAATTACATATACCATTTTTAATTCGATCTTGCAGCCTTTTCTGGTTACCAGTTGAAATTTGCCTTTTAAAGAAGAAATCTTTCACAAATGCAAATTTTTTTCGTATTTGTTTCGTACTATTAGTCATTATATAATTTTGTCTTCCGGAAAGGACACACATACGTCGTGTAGCTCGTGGCAAATATCCGGAAAGGACACACATACAATACCAGGCAACTCGTGGCAAATATTTTGCAATTAATTTTAATTCTTGACAAGACAATCGAAATTTATATTAATTTTTTCCTTAAAAATTTATCAAATTAGCAAATTCATTAAATAATTATTTCTATAATTTAAATTCCAAAACATTTTGATGCAATTCAAAATTTCAAGTATATACTGCAATGAAATGAAGAAATTTAAATTTTACAATTTCTATAAATTCTTCCATTTACCAAAAAAACTATACCAATACATTTTCAGTCTAAATACTTTTTAGGCAATTGAATTTTTTAACACAAAATATTTGAACAAATTTATTGCTATTATAATAAAGATTAATGAAGCAATGGATCGCACATGGCTAATAATAATTAGGTTAACTCGCGTGTATTTCAAATTCTAAAATAGAAAAAAAAAATGTAAAAATTTATTTGAATTTTTTCGATATACATTTTTAAACTTTCATTAATTTAAAAAAGCCCAGAATTAATTTTTTTTTCCCAAATTTAGAAGCATATTTAAAAAAGTAAATTGAAGCATAAAATTTGAATTTATATATAAATGGTACTGTTTTTTTTTTTTTAAATGTGGTTCAGACTTTAAGTTAATTAATCGCTGTCAGATAATTTAATGATTAGTCGCTTTTTTAACTCTAAATTGGTTAGATGGTTTTGATTGAGTGGAGGTTAAGAATAATTTAAATTTATTCGTAGAAAGTTTTTTGTTTGTTTGATATTTTTGGAATATTGTCAGCAAATGGAAAGGTTTTTGTCTATCAACGATTTATGAACAATTTTTGATGGATATACTTAAACTTTTGATAAATTGTGACATAAATGATTAAATGCGTTAATTTTAACGTAGGCAATTAAAACTTTATATGATCTCTTTATGATGATTATGAAGAAAGAACAAAAATTCATAGTTTCACAGTTTTCTGTTCTAATATTTAATTGGTTTTATAGGGAGAAATGTTATTGGTAATTTGACTTAACGACATTCTTGCATTTTTAATAATTCAGCAATCGTGGATTTTTTGACTATTTGTCGAAATGTGTGATCATTTGATCTAGAATGAGTCTAATACATCTTTCCTCGTAATTAATCTAATAAATTTACGCTATTCTAAATTACAGCTTAAGAGATCTCGCCTCTGATTTCATTTTAAGTTTCAGAATTGTCCTTATTTCAGTCACTGAATTCTTTATTTATTTATCTTACAAATTTTCAAATTTTACTTATTAGTTTTCATATTTTTCCTCCCAAAAGTCACCACAATTTAATATTTTAAATGAAATGATAAGAAAATAGCAATTTAGAATTTGTAAAATCAATTATCAATAGTTAACTTCTTTAGTTTATATCAAAAGTTACTTAAATTTTTTACACTCATTTAATTATAATTAATAAATTCCAATTAAAATTACATCAAGAATTTTCTATACAAATACAAAATTTTCAGTTTATTTATAATCGTTAAAAATCAATCTTAAAATTATCTTTCAAAAAGACAATTATTTCATTCAAACATTTAAAAATTAAACATAAATAACAAAGACTTTTAATTTTACTATTTATGAACTTTGAAATTACATTTTTATTTCAATTAAGAAAAATTTTGTGAAATGGAAAAAAAAAAACAAAACAAAATTTCTCTCTTTTTGTGTATAATAAAAATTCAATTATATAAAAAATCTTTAACATAATTTTTGGTCAATAATAACAATAACAACAGCAAGAAGCAAATAGAAAAGCATCCAAAATTTATAATGTTTACCTTTTTTTTTAAACCAAAAATTATTATTTTGGTATATAAAACCAAAAAAAACAAGAAAATATCATTCACAATAACAGATGACTAAACTTTTATTTATGCGTAAACATTTCAAGTTTTGTTTTTTTTTTTCATTTTTGGTAAAATGCTTTTTTTCTTCTTCTTTATTATTTTGACAGTAGAAATAAGTAAACAAATAAATAAATAAATAAAAAAAAACCAAAACCATTTAACTATTTTTCATTATTTAGTAGAGAGACTGAAAAAGCTATTCAAGTTGAAAAAAAAAAAAATAAAAATCGGAAGAGAAAGATTGTAATCAAGTCAGAAAACTTCCAAAAATTTTTTTTTTAATTTATCTTTCATTTTTGTTGCTATAAATAAAATGAACAAAAGTAAAATAATTTTAATGGCCTATCAGTCTTTCAAATATTTTCCGAGGAACAGAAGAAAACCTCAAAAAAAAACAAAACAGACTATAAATAAACGTTTGTTTTTTTGTTATTGTAAAAGTCTTTAAAATTAACAGAAATTAAAGCATCAGCAGAAGCAGCAAAAAAAAAAAATTGAGTAAAATGGAAAAAGGTAACTTTCTTTTAAAAAAAAAAAAACAAAATTGTTCATTTGAACCTCAAACTATTACCGAGTACCATTTAAAAATTATACCGCAGCAGCAGAATAAAAGTTTAATAACAAAAGAAAATATACCATAATTCAATGATAATATGCCCTCTGTTGGTTGTTAGCTGCTGCTCCTTTATTATAAAGACAGTTTTTATGTACATTTTTATTTAATGCTTCATTTTTTTTTTTACTGAACTGAAATAAAATCATGGCAGACGATTAATTATATTTGATTCAACAATAACAGAAAAAAAACTGACAATACGGAAAGAAGAATTTGATATTTTACCATCTTTAGTTAGACATCGTTTTTTTACAACACAGATGACCATATTTATTTATTTAGTTTTTTTTTTTCATTTATTTGACAAGAATGATTGTAGCATATTTTTTTTATTATTGTAATTTTCTGTATTTTTTCTGATTTTATTTCTCTTCTAATGATTCAAGTTTTGTGGTTGTTAAATTATTGTAAAACTTTTTACTTTTTGATTAGAGTTGATCCTTTTTAAGGTTTTTATTCTATAGTTTTATTTGTTTGTACAGATTTTTTTGCAGTATGGGATGTAATTAAGGAAATGTTAGAAATATTGTTACGTGGCAGTGTAACAATCAAAAATTATAATGAAATTGTTACATGAATTAATATATCATAAATTACGTGGAGTAAATACATATATGTCGTAATTTTTTGCAAAAATGTTAATCCAAGAACTCTATAGTGTAATTTTTGTTATTATGCATACTTAGTTGTGCATCTAAAGAATCAAAAGAATGAATGTGATTGTTAAATGGCTTTCTCGTCCTATAGAGATACACCAATAATCTCTAATTCGTTTAATTTAATAATTAAATTACATTCGTTCGAAATTTTCTTTTCTTTAATACTTCTATACAACTTCTACATTAATTACTCAAATGATTTTAGATAATCAATTACTGCTGGTAATTTAAGTTCTTACCAACTGAATCATTATACAAATTTAAATTCTGAATTTACCATCCCATCCCTACCTCAATTTTTTTATTTTTCTCTAACTTTAACAAAATGGCATAATAATTACAAAAGTATAGTAATAGTAGAGAGAAAAGGAAACTGGAAAAAGAAAAATTATATGTTTTTCTTGTTGTTGCCCATTTTTTTTCAAGTATTTTACCTGATGGCCTGTAATAACAAAAAAAAATCAAGAATAAAATTTGTTGCTGCTGTAACTATCAAACATAAAAAATAAAAAAAAATTCAATGCATGAAGCTAAGACGGTTTAATTTTTGTTATTTCCATGATGGCTTTTTAAAAAAAGAGTTGTGTGTGTGCTTGTTATACAGATTATGTTTTTTTTCTTTTTTTTTCGAGTAATTCTTGTTTCAAAAATTACTATTATGGCCTCGTGCGGTGCCAATGACCGCAATAACCGCGATATTTTTTATTAGATTTCAAAGTTATATGGTTGGTAAAAGTATATAAGGAAAAACATTTGTATTTTTCATTATGTTGTCGGTTATATTATTATTATTATTATTATTATGTATTTTACATATATACTAGTTTAGGAAACTTGAAACTCTTTAAGTGTCAGATGTAATCAGGGGTATATGGAGATAAGAAGTAGAATTATGTATAATTTGATATTGGTTATATAAGTAGATAAGAACGGCAATTTTTGTTTCTTGTATACAGAAATGATGATGATGCGAAGAGACAACTTTTCAAAAGATGACCATAGTTGCACACAACCAAACATAATTAAATTTTTAAAATTAGAAAATTTATGATTACCACAATAATTGTGGTCAAAGAGCATAATTTAATTTAAAGCAATAATTATAATTCAATATTCAAAACTTTAATTGAAAATTTCTGAAAAATGTATCTTATAAAATGATTCTAAAATTAGAAATAAATTTAGATCTTCTATAAAATAAAATTAGGAATTACAAATTAAATTTTCCATTCAATTTTTCAATTATTCTATTATATAAAACTATTTTTGATTTAAAGATTTGATAGTGTGACAAAATATACAAACACCTACTAAATAAAATTCTATCTAATAGCTTTTATATAACAACATGTCAATCAATTTTTGTGATAGACATTAAATAGTTTTCAATAAAGGTGTAATTTTTCTAACCCAAATTATCACAATTATGATTTTTTTTCCTTCTTTCTAAAATTTATCGTTTAAGTAAAAAAAATTTCCTATGCTTTTTTTTTTATCTCGTAAAATCTTTTGGTATCCACAACAAAAAATAATTTTTCAAAGCAATTATCAATTAATAATCCTCAATATAAAAAAATAAATAAATATAAGTGTGATGATTAGATATGGGAAAGAAGATTACAGAGAGAAAAAAATTTGTTGTTTTGTATCTTCAACAAAAAATTTTCCTCTTCAAATTTTATTAAAGATTTAATTTTTTTTTAAAGCTTAACATTTTTTTAAAGAGGTGATGCTAAGAGGCTTAGGTACTCCCATCTTAAATAGCTCATTTACTTGTCCAACCAACCAACAAAACAACAAAAAATTGATTTTAGATTCGGTAGTTAAACAAAAATTTCATAATTCTTTAATAAGAATTAATAAAAATTCTATAAATTTTTGTACCTTTGGTATATATAAAATGATTTAAGAAGTTACAATGAACTTTTTATCGTTACAAAAATTGTATGTGACGAATGTTTATATATATAATTCAAGATATAAGGTTCACTAGTTAAATAACCAGAGAAACCTTTTAAGTGTCAAAAAAATACAAAGTAAATTAATATATGTGACACAAAATGAAATTTTTCATTTACCAATAATTCAGTTCAATCATTTTTTTTTTTTGCATTTCGGTCAAATAAAAAACAGGATTTTTCTATGGTTTCCGAAATTTGTGTGAAAATAAATACGTTTGTGTGTAATTAATACTTAAAAATAGATCTAAGAAAAACAAAAAATAAACCAATTTTCCTATTCTAAAAGTAAAATTAAATTTTCTCCTTTTAGACTTACAAAAAAAATTCTCTTTTTGATATAATTTTGATGACTTATGGTCACTTAATTAAAATGAATTTTCTTTTTTGATATTAAAATCTTTCACCCTCTTTGGTCAAATGGTTCAAAAATCTAAATATCCTTAACCTAAATTCTATTTTCATAGAAATATAACAATATTAAGATCAAAGTTCATAGATTCCTCTCAGCTTTTCGGTTTAGGATTATATTAAAAAAAGAAATCGGATTTTTATGTTCTTACCTGGAAAAAATCGCCTTTAATATCAATTTTTTTTTTATATAAAATAGAATTTTGGCAAAACAACAGAAATATTAAATTTTCCATAGTCCTTTTTGGTTGTCCTTTATGCTAAAATATCTTGATAAATTTTTGTTTTGTTATTTTTCAAGTTGAAAATGGAAATTTATTTAATTTAAATATTATTTTGTTTTTTGTGCACTAAGCAGAAATTTCATATTTATGAGGAATAAAAATATAATAAGAAAAAAAAATTATTGTAAAATAAAGAAAATGGTTTTTAGTATTACAATTATTTTTTAGGACAATTTCAAGTTTCTCTTTTTCTAATGTTTACCAAAGGAATATTAATTTTTATTTTATTTTTTTTTTTGATAAAATATGAAAATGAAAAACGATTTCAATTTTAAATAAATTCAAGAAAAATTTAAACGTCAAAACAGAATATTTTTTATAACTTATAAATTAATAATGTAAAAATCATTGAGGAGCAAAAATATAAACTTTATATAATTTTTATATGATAATTTTCATTTATTTATACTTCAATTGGTGTAACGTTTTTTTGATGAATTTTTTGAGAATAATCGTAAATTTGGTCTTAATTTTATTTGAATAAGTTTTTTTGTATATTACAAATTTAATCATTTATTATGAGTTTTTTCAATTGGTAAAGCTTGGTAATCTATGCGTCTTTGGCATTAGGTCAAAATATAAAATCCTTTGGCTATATACATATGTATATATGTAAATAATATGGACTGCTAATAGTCAACTTGTAGTGGCTCACAGATTGGCAGAAATGTTAGTCTCAGGACCTGAACGACCACTAGGAAATCTACATTTTGAGTATGTATATTGGATTTGGCTCACAATATACCCTTTTAGATGCCAATAAGGGAACTAACGCTAAAATTTAATTGTCTTATTAGCCGGAGAAATCCTGTAAGCAAATTTATACGTTCAGATTTTTTACATTGCAAGCAAAAGAAATTGAAATGAATGAAATTCACTATATTAAAATAGTCAAAGGTATAAAATCTAGTCGAAATGTCAAAATGTATCAGAAAATTTCGCAATTTTCGCAAAATATAAATTGAAATGGTTATATTTTTTCGATATTCTTGAAAATATTATACGTATAATACTTTGTAGAATTTTTAAACATTCCTTTAACCCACATCCGATTTGGTATAATCTACTATCAATTTACTTGTCTTAAATTGTGTGGTATATGAATTTACCCTTTTATTTCTTCACAACTCTGAAAAAAATATATTTAATTTGAACAAATTTATTTAATATTTAATTTTTATTTCTTTCAAATGTTCATGTATACAAAAATTATTGTCGAATTACTTTATGCTATACATAAAAAACATTCAATCATATAAAACAGTTTTGACGTTATTACTACGGTATAAATAATACTTTGAAATTTAATTTCATCATAAAAAATAATAATTTTAATCGGATTTTCATTAATTTCTTAAAAAAATGAAATACGAGATTTAATTTTTATTTTCAATTTTCATATAAAATTATTATTATTATTTTTCTACAAATAATTTTGCAACAATTTTTATTTATGTTCTTGGAAGTACATTAAGTACACCATAAACAGATTAAATGTTAACAAAATAATTAAAAAAAAACAAAAAAATATAGGAAATTAAAATTACTATACGAGTATACTTTAAATAATTTATTATTTTTTTATGGTTTTTAAATTAAAATCATGCTTTTTTTTACTTATAAATATTTAATAATCATAAACTGTAGAAAAACTTTCATTTTTTATTTTTTCTGTACTTTAACATGAAAATTTAATAATTGCATGTTTTTTTTTTATCTGGCGAATTCAAATTAATTTCTAATTAAATATTTTTAATGTTTGTTTTTATGTGTACACAACTCAGATTTTAAATAACATAAAAAAAAAATATATTTTACATTTTGTGCAAAATCATAACAAAAAATTTGTTTGTCTTAAAAAAATTATTATTATTATTTATAGAAAGTTTTTTATGCTATTTAAATTTTTAACTATATATAATATGCTAACCAGAGGGAGTGAATTTTATAAATGGTGATATTATAAACATAGAAAATTGAATGTGAACTTTCTTTGTTTTTTGGAAAGAATTACTCGAGTAACAGTGTGATATTCAATTATTTATTTATGTTTACGAACGTTTTTATGCTATAAGTTAACAAAATCAAATTATATTTAATAATTTTAGCTTCTAAATTTGTCTGTCCCGTCATTATAAATTTTTGTAAACAATTAAATTTTGATGGTAAACAGAAAATGGTTATTTAAATTTAAATTTTTTTCTTTATGCTTATGATGGGGTGGCCCTAATTTTTATTATAATGTTTTAGAAAGTGGACAAATTCTTAATCTGCGTAATTTGTGGTAAATAATTATTTTTTAAAAAAAATATAGTTTGCGTTATATACTGTAAAACTTTCTAAATGACAAAGGTACAAGAAAGATGAGATTTTAAATGGTTTGAAGAAATTTTCATAACTGGAAACTGATTTATATTATTAACATAACTTAAATATTACGAATTTATGAATTCTAATTAATTAGAATAAATTGACTTCTTAAAATCTGTTCAATTAAACAAATCACAAAATTTCTCCTATCATGATTTTTCCTTCTAAGTTAAATTATTTAAAATAAAAATTAATTTTTCTGTATATTTTTCATTTTATTTCAGATTATCCTCGTGTTGAGATTGGACCAGAAAATCCATTACGTGTTGAACGTGATCGTACAGCAAAATTAGAGTGCAATGTTGATTCAAAACCAAAAGTGCCTAATGTACGTTGGACACGTGATGGCCGATTTATTAGTGCATCATTTATTCATACAATACAACGTGTTTCTGTACAAGATTCTGGTAATTATACATGTTCAGCTGAAAATGGTTTAGGTAAAGTTGGTGAACAGGATATCTATTTAGATGTTTTATATTCACCAATTGTTGTTATTGAATCAAAAACCCGTGAAGCTGAAGAACATGATACAATTAATATACGATGTAATATAACATCAAATCCAAAACCAGTAACTGTTGAATGGTTAAAAGAAGGTAGTCCAGATTTTCGATATAATGGTGAAATATTAACATTAAATAGTGTCCGAGCTGAAAATGCTGGTACATATATATGTCGTGCTGTAAATATTATGGAACCATATGATGGTAAACGTGTCGAACGTATTGGTAATTCAACGGTTGCGTTATTAATCCGACATCGACCTGGCCAATCATCAATAACACCAAATAAACCAATTGTTCATGTTGGTAATGGTGTAACATTAACATGTTCAGCAAATCCACCTGGTTGGCCGGTACCACAATATCGTTGGTTCCGTGATATTGAAGGTGAATTTACAAGTGCTACGAAAATATTAGCACAAGGTTCACAATATGTTATACCAAGAGCACATTTAGGTAGTGAAGGTAAATATCATTGTCATGCTGTAAATGAATTAGGTATTGGTGAAATGGCAACAATTGTATTAGAAGTCCATCAGCCACCACAATTCCTGGCAAAATTACAACAACATATGACAAGACGAACTGGTGATACAGATTATGCCGTAACATGTAGTGCTAAAGGTAAACCAAAACCAACAATACGTTGGTTAAAAGATGGCAGTGAAATTTTACCAGATATAAATTTATATGAAGTGAAAACAAATCCAGCTGAAGGACCAAATGGTATGGTAACAGTACAAAGTATGTTAAAATTTCATGGTAATGCTAGACCAAATAGTAATCAATTAATACCTGGTGATAGAGGTTTATATACATGTTTATATGAGAATGCTGTAAATACAGCAAATTCAAGTATGCATTTAAGAATTGAACATGAACCAATAATATTACATCAATATAATAAAGTTGCATATGATATACGTGAAACAGCTGAAGTTATTTGTCGTGTACAAGCATATCCAAAACCAGAATTTCAATGGTTATATGGTAATAATCCATCACCATTATCAATGTCATCCGATGGTCATTATGAAATTCATACTAGTACAGATAATAATGATATTTATACATCAATATTACGTATAAATCAATTATCACATACTGATTATGGTGAATATACATGTCGTATTACAAATTCATTAGATTCAGTTCGTGCACCAATACGTTTACAACAAAAAGGACCACCCGAAAAACCAACAAATTTACAAGCAAAAGATATTGGTCCAAATTATGTTACATTAATATGGGATGCTGGTTTTGATGGTGGTTTAAGTAATACAAAATTTTTTGTATCATATCGTCGTGTTGTAATACCACAAAAAGAACAAATGATACCAGATTGTGCAACATTAACAACAAGTAATACAGAATGGATGGAATTTGATTGTCATCGTGATAGTCCATGTAAAATATCACCATTAGATCAACATCAAAGTTATGCATTTAAAGTAAAAGCAATGAATACAAAAGGTAGATCAGAACAATCAAATGAAGTATTAACAACAACAAAAGTTAATAAAATACCACAAGCAATGCAAGTAACATTTGATCCAAATTCAAGAACAATTGGTATTAATACACCAGCAACATGTTTATCATTAATTGCTGTTGTTGAAAATTTAATACATCGTGATACACCATCGGCTAGTTGGGAAATTGTTGATACTGTACCATTAACTGTATCTGGTAATGGTCCAACATTTAAAGAAGCAATAATACAATATTTATCAGTACCAAGACGATCAAGTAGTGCCCGTTCATTGGGTGTTATGAGTGATGATATACCAATGGCATTAGAAGATGAAAATAATGGACCAACAGTACGTGTTAAATTATGTTTAAAATCAAATAATGAACATTGTGGTGAATATACAGCTGCTGAAAGTAAGTGTTCAAAATTTTTATTATAAATTATAAATTCTTTATGATTTAATGACTTCAATTTCAATTTTTTTTTATCCTAGTTGGTCATTCATATATTGCTGAAGCATCTGCATTACCAACACCAACATTAATAGCTATAATTGTATCATGTATTGTATTTGCATTATTTGTTGGTTTATTATTAATGTTCTGTCGATGTAAACGTAATCAATCAAAAAAAAGTGCTGCTGCTAAAGATTATGAAATGGATTCTGTAAGACCATCAATTGTAGCACAACAAAATCAAGCACCACCACCATATTATCCAGCTAGTGGTTTAGATAATAAAGCACTTGAACATTCAATGGATTTAGCATTAACAATGGAAGATCAAAAAACAGCTGTATATGCAACACAAAATGGTTATAGCTATCATCCGAATGCTGGTTTACAAGTGCCTGGACATACAATTCCAGGGAATGAATGTAAGTTTTTTTGTAATACATATAATACATATATATTATATTTATTTTGTTTGATTTATGTATTTGTTCTCTATCTCATCTCTATTATAAATATATTTTTCTATAATATGATTTTATTGGATATGGTTGAGTTATTTTGTTCCTTGTAGGAAAAATAGACAAAAAAAAAATTATAGAAAAGTTTATTTTAATCTTGAATATACTATTAGTACGGAGACTAGTATACAATTTTCTTCCTGTTCAATTTAATATATAATCGCTTTAATATTACATTCATAAATAAATAAAACAGAATATGGGGTAAACCATTAAAACCACAAATTTTCTGGAAAATTTTCTATATATGTATACAGATTTTCAATCATTATTTCGGAAGATATAATATAAATTTTAAAGGTATATGGTATTAAATTTTTTTTTGAAGTTGTGTATTAGAATTATATCACAATTTTCGTACGTAATAATGTGAAATTTTCGTATTTTTTGAATAATTTTTTGTTGAGAATACGAAATTCACTTTAGTTTGTGGTTTTTGGGGTTTCATTTTAGTTCGTCTGTCTGGTAATCGAAAAAAACTCAGAAAGCATTTGAACTTAGGTTCTGGAAACAAAACGGAAAAAAAAATACTATGATAGTTTCTTTTCAAATTCTTTATTAAAATATGAACATCCTTGCTATTTATTGCCATTATTTCGAAATACAAACTTAATTTTAGTGTATGGAAAATACAATTTTTAATTAAATTTCAATTTCATTTTCAAATAAATTACGACGAAATTCGTAAAAGTTTAGAAAACTGTCCATTTTTATTTATACAAAAGTTAATAAAAATTAATCGATTAAAAATTTACCCTTTCGATGCAATTTAATATTTCCCAAAACTATATTTCTTCTTTGTAGGTACTATATAAATTCTAAATCCTGGCACATTTTCAATCTTTTTATTCGTTTCGACACATTAAATATTTTAAGTTCTCTCTTAAAAGAAGATTATATAAAATAAAAACTATTTTCATGCTTCTTAATAACAAAAAAAAATTATTCATCACAAAATTAAACAGGACTGAGTACAACTAAAGCCGATATTCCAGGTAAATTGGCTATTATTTTTTATAAGCCATTAAAAATCCATAAATCAAAAAGGATTTATAGTTTTTTTGTCCATTATAAAAATATTATTATTTACACTTGCCACCAAAATTCACCACCCAAAAGTATATTGATAAGTCGACCATTAAATTTTACTTATGCACTGAAAAATCTATAAATTAAAAATATATTTTCACTCACCAATCCCCAAAAAATAATTGAATGCTTTTAATATCTAATTTTTTTTTCAAATTTTCCAACAATTTTCTTGTAGATTTTCCTATTATCTAAATTATAAATATTTGCAACATATAAGAATCTATTTTGTATAATATCATCTACTTTACATTATATATGTTAAATTAAATTATTGCATGCGATAATTTTATCTTACTGTAAACAAAAATAAATTTTATTTTATGAGAAAATTTACGATTTTTTTTTGCAGTATTAAATTTAGCATAAAAAAATGTTAATAATTTTATGCAGTTTTTCTTATTGAAATAACTATAAGTAAAATCTTGGGAATTAAATATCAATTACGATATAAAAAAAATTATACTTTCTAAAATTAGTTTGGTTTTTAATAATAAATTATTGTACCCTTTTTTTTGCACTTATAAATAATTTAATTAATATGCATATTTCTAAATATTTCTTCTTTCCAATTTTCTTTTAGAAAATGTAATTAGAAATTTGTAAATTAAATGAGAAAAACAAGTAAAAACAAAATAATTCATAAATAATATTATTTTTTCTTTACAAATTTTTTTTTGTTGTGGTTGTAAACCAATTTTCAATTTAAATTTACTTGGAAGTTTAGATTTTTTGTCAATTTAATTTAATAATATTTTCTAGAAAGTGTCATTCTTGAAACTAAAATTAATTTAGTTAATAATATTATTCAAGACTTTAGCATATTTTCAGGCGTTCTTTGAATGAAAAATAAGTTTACAAAATTTGTTTGTAATTTTGAATTGTTGGGTAGATTATTTGTGAATTTTTATTCATTCCATTTGTTATCGTTGTAATTCGTTTAGAATAAGATTTCAGACCTTAATTAATTCTTAAATTTCTGAAATATTAGTTTATCGATATTAGACCGACAATTAGATTATTTTCTATCTGCAGTGTAGAAAGACATATTTTTGAATGAACCTAAGAATGAAATTTCGAATCACAGTTCTATAATATTGTGAATGTAAGAATTTTGCACCTGAATTTCTATTCATATTAAAAACGAATTTTGATTCAATTTCATATTCAATGGAAAATGAAATGAAATCTTAAATATTAATTTTACTTAATTAATAAATTATAGTGTCTTTTTTACCTTAATTGAATTAAATTACTAGCTGTTTGAGTAAATTTCTAGTCACTATAATTAATAATAATATCTATAATATTTCCTATAACAAATAACCAAATAATATTTTGACGGAATAAGTCATATAAAATTACCTTTAATTTATGATTTTTATGTAGCTGTCGTCAAAAATTTAATTCGAAAATTTTGGTATAATCATAATAAATCATTTTCTAAAGTCGAAACAAAAAAAAATAATCATTTTATAAAAAATTTAATTTGTACTTAATAATTCAAAAGTTTAAAGGAAAAAAAAAATTGTTCTCGACATAATCAACATAATATTTTTATTTTCCATAAATATTCCTCTTCTTTTATATTATCAAATTTTACATAATTATTTTATTAATAAGTTTTATTTTCTCTACCCACCACTACCTCCCCTTTATACTAATTCTTCCTATTATATACTAAGTATACTAAGCATTTTTGATCTGCCAATGCTAATATTTAAAAACTGGTTAAGTATTTTTTACTTCAAATATAAATACAACAACTACTTTGGCTCTACTTCATTATTACAATAATAATTATTTTGTTTATACATAATATACTTCTTGTATTTATTCACTCTTCCGTAATTTTTAATTAAAATCACGTAAAAGCATACTTGAAATTTTCATTTTCATTTTCATATTTCTATTTTTTTTCCCAACATTTTCAATTTTATAAAAATTTATTTATAACAAGATAACAAAAAAAAATTATATTTTAAAATTTTACATTTACAAGAATATAAATAAATAATTTTTACCTTGTAAAAAAATTATAAATTAAATTGAAATAATGTAAAAAAAAGGGGGGTCCTTCCTTGGATTTGTAATGAAATGTTAAATTAACAAAAAACATTTTTTTGTTGCGATTTTTACGTTGAAATCCAGATTAACGAAAGACTTAAGAATATTTTTTTTTTAAGATCTTTATTCTCTGCTATACTTAAAAAAAATATGAAATATTAAATTTCTTTTGTTTACTTATGTATAACTTGGATATTTTATAGCATTGATTAATTTTGTACTTATGGTAGATTTAAGAAGAGTAAAAATGGAATTAAATTTCAATTCATTATAAATTATTTATGATTATCAGAGTGTTAGCAGGAGAAAATATTCCACTTAAGGAAAGTTTAAGATAATATAAGGTGAAATTTTATAATATTTTTCATGTTTTACATAATTTTATTCAAATATCTAATTTACAAGATTTTGGAGTCCTTAAATTATTATACCCAAAACTCCTAAAATATCTTTCAGTTTACAAGATTTCGGAGTCCTTAAATTACTATACACAAAACTCCTAAATATTAATTTTATTTATTAACCTATGGAGATTATTCCTCGACTTAAACATTGATTTCTAAATTTATTATAGTAAATTTCAAAATCATGTCCTTTTACCTTACATATGATTCAATTGATTTAAAATATAATTAATAAATTTTCGAAATACTTTCATTCCGAACCATTATTCAAAAAAATGGGAAACTAATTCTATAACAATTATAAAATTTATATAAATTTTGAAAACTAAATTAACTTGTAGAATATTTATTAAGCCTAAAAAAATTTTTTTTTAATAAAATATTTACCTATGTCACTTACAATTTTCCTAACAAAAGTACCCAATTCTAAATTAACAAAAAAAAAGTATTATACATAATTTTATTTTCTCATGAATTTTAATTTATGAATAATAATTTACTTTATTTTTCTATATATTTTTTTTATATAAAACAACAATTTTGAAAATCAACTTTTCCACAAAAGTAAAAAAAAAAAAGAATAAAATAAATTCATTTTACTTTTCAAGTACCCCACATAATCCTTAAAAAAATTAATATTCCATTTTGTATTTAATATACAGAAATACCAACAGTAGAAAAAAAAAGGTAAGAAATATTTTTTTAAAGTGGTGTTTTTCTCTCTGAATTTCAATTGGTAACAATTTTATTTATTTCAAAAATCATAATAATTCTTCATCATCCCTACAAAAACAAAAACTTAAGGATCTTTTACTAAAACAAAACAAAAAAAACTGCTAAATGTTTTTAAAGGTTTTTTTCTAAGGACATGAAAAATTTTTACTATAGAAAAAACAAAAAAAAAAAAAGAAATTGAATAAAAAACAACGACATTTTTATTATTTTTTGTTATGTAAATCATAAGCATTTAAAAATTATGCTGAGGAGAACATTGAAGATTATTTTCAAATAGAAAAGAAAAAAAAAATTTACTCTACTAGACATAATAATAAAAAAATGGAAAAAAAAACACGAATGCCGTAAAATGTTTAAACTTTCAACCTTTCGCATATCAAAATAATTTGTATTTTTCGTTTGCTCGTACTACTTTTTTTTGGTTTATAATAATTTGTCCTATACACGTTTTTTTTTTTGGCATCACTTTGGAATTTAAATTTTTCGTTTCAAATTTAAAGAAATTTTTGGTGTTTTTTTTTTTTGAATTGGTAAATAAATGAAAATTTTGAGGGTTTTTATCGTCTCTTTACCATAACAAAATTAAATAATATTATTTTTATTTATAGTATAACATAATTTTTATATTTTATAGAATTCAAAATATTAATTTTTTGTTGTTTCATATATTTTCGCATTTATATTTAATAATATAAACGCGAAAATATAAGAAATCAGAATTCAAGTTTTCATGTTAAAGCCACAGACATGACATATTCGGGCCATTATCCTTAATATATTGAAATTGATCTTCTATATTGCGATCTTTGGAGATTATTTTTCTCAATTTATATCAAGCAATCCTTGGTATTTTGTATATTTTGAAAATTATTTTAGGACAATTAAATTTCCATAGTTTCGTGCAGACTAATATAGAATTTTTATGAATAAGGTTATCATATTTTTCAAATGAATCATTAAATAAGGATTTGAATTTATAAATTTTTGTTATATTTTACAAAATAACTTTAATATTTCTGATCTGGTGAACTCAAAATGAAAATTTGTTTCAGAATATATTTAATTAATTAAATTTTTAGAAATTTCGATAATTATTTACTTAAAAAGATATAAATATTCAGATTTTCTAGAGAATCTTTAACATTTTTGTAATAATTTTTAAATTCAATTCCTAATTAATATTTTTGTAACTCATTGCATAACTTTAGGTGTATTTTTTTTTAGTGTATTTGAGTATAACAATAATTATTATTGAAATTTCAAATTTTCTAAAATAAGAAATTAATATTTTAAAACATTTTCTAATGAAATTCTGTAAATTAAAATTTTCTTTCATTATTTTTAAACATTTCACTTTACAGTGAAAAATTTTCAATTTTCTTATATAACTTTTTACACACAAAATCACAAAATTTATGATACTTTTATTACAATTTTCTTTTTTCAAATAATATAAATCATTATCAAAATTTTATTATCTCATATTGACAAGTGAAATTTAACACAAAATATTATAATGTTAAATTTCTGTTATTTGTCATCTAAAAATATGTTAAATTTCTGTTATTTGCCACCATCAAATCAAAATAAACTCCGATACATAAATTCTCAATATAATAAAATTTCCCATTTCAGATATAAAAAAAATTCTTTTAAATATGAAATAAATTTCCAACCAAATTCAATTATACCTACATACAACAGTTTACAACACGCATATTTCAATATTTTCGCACTGTTTATAAAAAAAATTATATAATCCTGTCTCAAAGGACTTTATGGCATAAATTTCTCCACACTTCGATAAATAATAACAAAAAATATTGTAAACAAAATATTTATGTTATTATATGATTCTGTTTTACAAAAATTACATTATATACCAGAGCAAAAAATAAAATAAATATAATTCTATCTACTGGCAATTTTATAGTCAATTCATAAACCAATTTTTATTATTATAATTTTTTTTTATTAACATATTTTTTTATTATTATTTCTTTTCGCATATTTTACAGGGGTAAATATGGGCTACATAGAAAACAGTTATTCAAATTCAAATAATGGCGGTAGTGTTAATTCACAAGATTCATTATGGCAAGTTAAAATGTCAGCAGCAGCTGGTAATCAAACAAATTTAGTACCATCACATAATTTTGTTGATCGTCAACCATATGGTTATGATCCATTAACACATGGTGGTTATGGTGCTGTTGATGATTATGCACCATATCCCCATTTAACAACAACACCTAGCCAACATGGTGATGAATATCATAATTTAAGAAATAGCCAAAATCCATCCAGACAAGACTATTGTAGTGATCCATATGCATCAGTACAAAAACCAAAGAAACGTGTTGATCAACATTTAGGTAAGTTTTTAATAATTTATTACAATTTATTGAATAGAATATTTTAAATTAAGTAAGCGTTCTAGTCAGTATTTTGCTATATATAAATTTAATTGAGAATTTTATGGTGTGTCCTTTCTCAATGTTGAATTTCAAATCAATTTAAATTATTAATTTTTTGAATATTGAGATATTCAAATTATCGATTAATGTTATAAGATTTCTTCAGTTATATAATTGTTCAATATATTAGGCATTAATTCTAAGAATAATTGCAGATAATACCAATCCGAATTTCTGCATAATTTCAAATTTATTCATAATACAATTAATATTTTTTTAAATTCTTAAAACTTTATACATTTAGATGAGAATATTATGATTAATTTGAGTCCAAATATAAATTACATATATTCAGACAGGATAATATGAAATTTTATAATCATAATTAAACTATTAAAATATTTATCAAAGCTTAAAATCCTTTTAAAGTCCAAGTATGTAACGCAATAAATCATTGCACAAAATGAATTTTTGTGTTTGGACATTTAGACAGTAGCATTATTATTTGTTATCACAAAATATATTAAATAAAATATTACGACGATGAACGATACCATGAAGAGCTTTGAAATTATTTAATATATTTTTTCGAAAAAAAAAAAAATTATTATCCTTGTAGGAATGATATTAAACTAACGAATAGTGAAATTATTTAAAGAAAAATGATTCTGCAAAAAAGTAAAATTTCTAAGATGAATTTTTTAAACTAAAAGTTTTAGATTTAATAATGGTCGCTTTTTCTTGTCACTAAACAAAAGTGAATTAGTAGTTTGGCAAAAATTTATCGAAACCAACTGGAATATTAGTATAATTGAATTATAAGGAAATTTATGTTATTATCTTTTTAAATTGAAAATTCAAATATTTTAACGTTTACCATTTGCAAATTTAATTAAATAATTTTCACAAAAATTTAATTTAAAAATGGTATTTAATGTTATATTCTATGAATTAGACTTTTTGTAATCTATCATAGCTACATGACAATGAATTGAAATTAATTTTGTTTGATGATTAGTATCTTTGTTATTTATTTTCTAAATTCTTTCTATAAAATTAAAATTCGAAATTGTTAATTTAAAAGATAAAAGATTTCATAAATATCAAACTTAATTTTTGTCAAAAATACAATTTTTACTTTTCTACATTAATATTTAATTTAAACAGAAAATTTTTGGTAAGATTTTGATTATAGAATTTTTCTAATATATTCATTGTTTTTGGACCACAAATTCTTACCCAATACTATATAAATTTTATTTTAATATTATGAAAATATTTTCAAATTTCCCAATTTAATAATTTATGCTAATATATATATTTTGTTTTGTACATAACCACAAATACAAATTTATACAATTTTAAACTATCTACAAAAAAATAAATAAATAAAATAAAATAGTAACAATTTTTTCTCTAGAAATAATTTATATTATTTAACAATGCCATTATCCTTAAATATAAATTACCATGTCTGGGTATTTTATTTTTTGTATTTTTGGTTATTACATTTTATGGTTTGCTTATGCAGATAAAAAATAAATAAAACATGCATAAAAAAAATCATTTTTTTTCTGCTTGTTTACAATAAAATATATCGCAGTATAAATGGTGAACATCCCTGAATATGGAGGCTACACGAAAAAAAAGAGGTTGTAACCTAAGTTTATCATTGGAAATAATAGTAATTTCAAATTATTATACCATCCTTACTTAGAGGGTATCATTTTTTGTAGTAATAATGTAGTAAATTCCATTTTGTTTTTGCTATAAATTCTTTGTGCAGCCCAGCTCCCAAAATTTCTTAAAATATGTTTAGATTCTTTTTATTTTGTGATCATATATTTTAAAAATGAAATATGAAAATATGTTGAAATTTTTTTAAATATTTTTACTAAAATATTTGAGTAAAAATTTATCACCTTTTTTCAAATTAAATTATTGTATATAAAATGTGATTATAGAATCTTTTAATTATCTAAAATCTGAAATATAGTATGTAATTGAAAATTTGGAAAAAAACCCCATAATTTTCTGGGGCAGTTATCAACTCTGTTTAATTATCTAGCTTAAGGACAAATAATTATAAGACTATTTTACCTCTTTTGAAACTAATTGAAGCTAAAAAAAAATGATCTCTTGAAGCTAATTTATGCTTTTGAGCTGAAAGGATAAACGTTTTTCAAATTAGAGTTTTAATAGGCAACTAAAATTCATTTTGTCATAAATTCTTTGAACGATTTAAAATATAATAAATATGAAAATGAATTAATTTTGGTATACAAATGGAAATCTCCACTATTCAACTTCTTTATCATCTACAAATTTATATTTATATACAATTATTAAGTATCTAACTATAATTGTCAATTTATTATTATCCTAAATCCTTCAAAGTATATTCATGACAAAAATTAATTGGAGTGCATATTAAAATTAATTTTATTGAAAAACTTTATCCTATAATACAAAGAGTAACAAGTTTATGCACAAATCTTCCCTTCCTCAATAAAACAAATATTATTCCTTCACTCAGGAAAACTACATCAGTAAAAAATTATCGTATTTCATTATCCTAAAATAGTTTTTTTCTTTATTATAATAATATTTTCATAAAAAATTAATTTTAATAAAAATTATAATTTAGACCTTTTCATATACTCAAAAATTGTTATACACATTTAACTTTTAATTAAATTATTTATATATACATGTACGTTATAAAGAATATATATATCTTTATTTTTACGGAAATCATATTTATATACCTGTACCTGACAGCATACAATTCTCCTTTAATACCACACCCAGGACGAACGACAGTAACAACAACCAAAAAAAAAAAGAGCAATTCTAATTAAATATCACATTTCAATTCACCAAAAAAAAAAGAAAAACAAATTTTTTTTTTATTTATATAAAGGATGGTATACGATATGCAAAGGACATGGGTCTAAGTTTAGTTTTTTTTAAATGAAAATCTTTTTCTCTCGTTTTTCTATACATAAAAAATATTGTGCAAAAATTATAACTAGAATTTCTGTTGGTTTAAATATATAAAATGTCCTTATTTATTTTAAAATATCCACAGGGGTTTTTTTCTTTTATATAAAATGAAATCTAATTTCCTGGTTTTACTTCCGATGTCTTTTTATTTTTTGTTAGTTAGTTTTTGTTGTTGTTATTGTTTGGGGGATCATTTTTTGAAATGGCATGTTTCCAAAAATTGAGCGTATGTAAAATTTTGATATTATATTTATATAAATTTTTGTTTTTTGTAGATTTGTTTGCCCTTAAAAGTCCAGTAATTTTATTATTTACAACAACAAAAATTTGATATAATTTCGTTTACCTGGATATTTCTTGACATTTAAATTGAGTGCAGAGTGGTGCAGATCATTCAATAGAATTGTAAATTTTAAGGAAATTGTTTTCCAAAGAACGTTTTACAATTTCTAAAAGCAACTTTTAAAAAAAATATATTATGTAGATGTAATTTCCGGGGACGCCTGGATATATGCAAAGGAAAATTTATATTTATTTTTAAATTAATATCTTTTGGAATTAAAAAAAAAATCATATTTACTGAAATTTGTAAAAGTTTTTTATTAGAATTTCATTATTTTGTCCATTTCAAATTGTTTTCATATATTTCCGATGTAGCTGAAGATCCTTTGATGATCATTTTAGCTTTAAATTCTGTACAACATATTTATTGTTGCACAAAATTTTATAATATCCCAAAAATAGACAAATTCGAAAATTTTATTAAACAAATATTTTAATTTTTTATGAACATTTTTTAAATTTATGGAATAACTTGTTTAATGTTGTGACTTTAACAACATATTTTTTTGTTTCGTTGTTTTCACCCAAAAAATAACATAGACTTTTTTTTTAATATTTTTTCTTTTGTCAACTTTTTTTTTTATTTTATTTTTTAAATGGAAATTTTGTTTATTTTTATTTATTTATATTTTTTTTTGGTTGTTTAGAAATATTTATATGGTAGCTAACAAAATAAATGATATTAATATATGTACAGGATAAAATGGACGTGTATATTTGGAAAATGAAATATATTATTGTACCACATGCTATGATATCAGATAGTACGAGTACAAATTCATTTACTATGATGCTAAGGAAAATTAAAATTTTAAAAAGCAGTAAATATTTATTAATCATTTGTCTTGAAAATTACGAAATGTCTCAAAATTACGAAAATTTGTACTGAAAATTACGAAATGTCTCATATTTAGTTATTAAAAAAAATAATCATAAAAAAGGATGTATTTAAATAATTGTGTTCTGTATATTAATAAATATCCTGCAAAATGAATCAATTTATTAGCTAAATTAAATTATAGAATCAAACAAATTTCGCGACTAGCGATTGACACGAAATTGAAAATCACTATTCAAGGTTAAAATTTAAAGTAAATTTGTCTTGGCAATTAAGAGAATAGCCGAAATAATTAATTCCGCGAAATATAAGTGCTTAGAAAAATGTGAAAATTGTCATATAATTTATTTTCAAAAATTTCAGATTTATTGAAATTTTTTTAGGCCTCTAATCGCTGCCATAAAAAATACACCAACAAATAACTATACCTTATATTTGGTATTATGACTCGTACACCTGAGATATACCCTACCATATACAATAACAATATATAAAAATCTAAAAGATATAAATTTTCAACTTTTTTTTGCATTTTTGTTGTTTTGTTATTTTTTCACATATATGCCATAAAATATGTTTTGTTCATAAAAATATCAAAAATATTTATATATGTATGAAAAGGATATTTTATATACCTACCTAAAATATTCTATTATATTTGGAAATGATTTACAGTTATAGTACACGGATAATTTTTTTATTTTTTTCGTTGCCATTTTGTATACATTTTTTTCTTCTTTTTTGGTTACTCCTGTAGGAAAGGATATCAAATTATTTATACACCTAACAAAAAAAAAACAACAACAACAAAATTCCACAAATACAAGCAAAGAAATTAGATGGTCTACGTCGTCTACGCGAAAAAAGCAAAACCAAAAATTACAAATATGGTTTTTTTTTGTTATATACATATTACATACGTAACGTTATATGCATATTTAGAGATATACTTGGGATAAATTCTCATAAATATTAATTTTTCTCATGTTTAAAATTAAATATCAAGCACCGTCGCATATTTTATTTCTATATGGTGGTGTTTTTTTTTTCTTTTTTAATGAAATTAAACCTTTAACTGCTAAATCGGTTTTAATATCATGTTTTTTTCTTTATGGCACAGTCTGGTTAGGTAATAAACCAGAAAAAACAACGAACTCTTATTTATTATTATTATTTTGTAGAAAGTTAAATTTTTAAAATGGATAGACAACAAGGACATTTTGCTTTATCGTATGAGGCCAGGCACGCACAACAAATAAGTTTTTATTGCTATTTGTTCCAAAATATATAATTTTTTTTTTGTAATATGATTTTTATTATCCTAGTTTTTTTTTTTGTATTTTATTGGAATGTTTTTTGAGGTCAAAATGAGTATTCAATTGAAGTTTAATACATGTATATAGAAATGGATAAATTAACATTAAAGGTTAAGGGGATGGGGGACAGAAAGAATTTTTTTGGTATCCTCTTGTTCTCCTTTAATCCTCTTGGTAATTAGATAGTATTTGAAATTTTTATTACATATGAATGTGTAGTAGGTTTTAGATTTGTTAACATACTGGGGATATATAACAGTTTTTTGATAGTGAAAAAGATCAAATAAAGATAATTTGAAATGTATTATGTTGAAAAAAAGGATATACTGGAAAAATTTTTTTTGGGAACGTAGGTAAATGACTTTTGGTCGCAGAGAATAACTTTGTAAAATTTAAAGTTTCAATTTGGGGTCATTTCCAGGTATTGTTTAGGGAATTAAATGGGAATTGTTAATATAATCTAATTTTGTTTAGCAACACTTAAGTATATACCATTTACATTGTTAAATTAAAATTACTTAAAATATTAAAAATATTTTTATCTACTTTAAAAGTATACTCTTTAATTTTTGTTGATAATTTATTTACGATAAAGTTTTGAGCTATTTACATTTATTAACAGTCCATATAGAGGACTAAGAATTTCTTTTGCAGTAAGCAACTATTTTTTAACTACAGAATTTCTTTTGCAGTAAGCAACTATTTTTTAACATTTTTGATTTACTTAAACTACAGACATTATTAATTAAAATTTAGAAAAACAAATTTAATTAATTAAATTCCTGCTTTATCTTTAAAATAATTAAACAAATTTGCCAAAATTATTTTAAAATTAACAATAAAAGTCGACTTAAAAGTTTGCACAGTGAATTTATGGCACTAATTAATATTATGACTTTTAAATTTTATATACTAACATTTTTAATTAATCAAAAATTGTCACCAGTCTTATACATTAAATATCCTTTTCGCAATCAAAGTGAAATTTAAGTATGACATAAAAAAGTCATCAGCATCGTCCTTTTTTTGTATATGAAAATTCTATACATAAAATATTTCTTATCTATTTTTCGCTTCGATAATTACTAAAAAAAATACTTAAAAAAATATTTATATATAATTCTTAAATATTCTAAATTAAACCTTTATTTTTTGACAGAAATTTCTTTCAAATTGAGACAAATTACTATACTTAATCCTTCAATTTTCAAATGCTTTTAAAACTTAGAATTATACTAAAAATTTTGGTTTTATTTTTTCTTGGCAAAATTATATAAAATTATAAATTTATTACTTTTGACCTCAGTGAAATTCAGTTCTACTGCTGCTGCTATTAAGATTGGTATTAGGGAATTATAATTGCCATATATACTATGAGCAAAAATATCGTAAAGAAGTGAACAGTGAATTTCTGCTGGGGAAATGTTCAAAATAAGGAAGAGAGTAAATGTTTCTTTTTTTTTTGAGTTTCTATAATTGGTTGTACATTAATTTTTTTTTTGGCTTGTTTCCTATTTCTTAAAATGTACAGAATTTTTTGTTTAAAAAGCTTTATAACACTTTTCGCTGCTATATCATTTCTATATACTTTATTTATAATATAAAAGAACAAGAAAAGAAATTTCCTTTAACATAAAAACGTCTAATTGCTTTAAAAAACAATTTAATTGCTACAAGAAAAAAATCTCTTTACTATTACTTAATATTCTACTTTAGAATTTATGATTTTGAAGAATTGTTTTTGATAGAAAAACATATTCTTTTTATAGAGTATCTCTTTGATTTTCTAATAAAAATGTAAAATTAATTTAATAAAATCTATCAAAGTTCAACATTTTTATGACTGAAATATTTCTAGGGGGTTCTTTGGTATAATAATTTTGAAAGTTATCAGTTGGTAAAGGAAATATAGTTTTGTGCAAATTAGAAAGAAAGTTGTATAAAAGGAGAATTTGACAATTGTAGTCATTTTACTGTCAATCTTTGGCAAACATATTATTCAACTTTTGACATTTTGTGGAATTCAAAAAGAATGTCAAAAATTAATGGTAAATAAATCTTTGATTTGATAACAATTAAAACGATATCAAAACTTTGAGTTTTTAATTTTCCAAAAATTCAGATAAATTCATTAAATTTTTGACTATTTTTTCTCGCAATTTTATTCATATTTTGAATATTTCTGTTAAGAATTTACCTCAAATTCAGATCTGTTATATTTTTTATTACCAAATAAATTTCAAATTTCTCCAAATTTATTTAAACAATAACACCCTGTATCATCAATTTTAATTCGTAGCCATTAATTTTAACAGTCCATGGTATATAAAATTATATACATACATATGTATATAGACAACAATTTCTATTTAATGCCTTTTTCAACAATTATTTGATTTTTATATATATATTCGTTAAAATATATAAATTATATAAATATGTTCGTATAAACTATACTCGTAATTTTTGGTATATGAAAATATTTAAGTATTTCATTTTTTTGTACAAAACATTATAAAATACATATATATTTATGTTACTAAACATAAATGGAATGTAAAAATGTTTTCATTGGCAATTTGGTAGTAAAAAAAAGCGAGTGTAATGATGGATTCAAATTACTGATTTTTATTTAATAATTTTATATTTTGGCAAAAAGAAAAGTTTTTTCTTTATTGAGTGAAATTACGCGGATGTTTTATTTTAATGTAGCTGGGGTTTTTTTTTTTGTTTTATTATGGGGTGGTTTTTCCTTTATTTCATTAGGGGGTGTTTTTTTTAAATGGATATATTGAATTTTTCTGTACTGAAAGTGGTTTGCTATTTTATTTTTAAATTGATTCCAATAAAATAATTTTTTTTAAATTAATGTATTTTTCTTTTTTTTTTGATATTTTAGTTTCCGATTTCAAAAAAACAGAAATTAAATTTGGTTTTTTTCTTAGAGAATTTTATTAATTCATTTGATTTTTGATATGGACCAAAAAGGAAATATTTGAAAAGATAGATAATTTATTTAATGTTGAGGAAGTTTTTAAGTGTTTTAATTTTTTTGTTATGATCTCAGTTGATCTCAGTTTAATTAATTTAAATTATTTTATATGTAATATCAATTCATTTGAATATTTTTCTTCAATTAATTTCCAATTGTCGTTCAATTTCTTTAAAGGTTCATTAATTTTTGATAAGAATTAAATAAAAAATGACTCAAAAAATTTTGTTTCAAATTAAATTTTAATTTAATTATTTTTTAAATGTTTGGTTATTATATTCTTATACTTATCTATTAGACAAAATTTTTATATTTTTTGAGATATTAATGAAATAAGTTCTTTCTGGTATTATCACAGAATTCAACCTAATTTTTGTCATATATGCACATGCACCATATGAATTATGACTATGAGTGAAAAATAAAATTTAAATATTTTAGAAAGTCATTAATGCCACTAATTTATCAATAATCAATCAAGTGTTAGTCTATTTTATATGGCCAATCAATATTATGGTAAAAGGAATAAAAAACTATAATTAAATTTATAAAATCCAACTTTAAATTTCATAATTTGTTAAAAAAAAAATATTTAATATTTTCACATAATGATAATTAATTAAGTATACCAAAAACTTATTTTGACAGAATTATCTGTTTTACGTATATAACGAAAATTTGTCATAATAATCTGTTCAACATATATTTATTATTTTTTTTATTAAATTATCGTAATTAAATGTTATATAAAATACAATCGATATGAAATATTCGAAATTGACATATAAAATTTGTTTTTTTTAATCAAATTATTATTAAATTTAACAATTTTTTTTTAAAATAAATTTTCCTTGTATGTTAAATTAAATAAAATGAAAATTATTTTTTAAAATTTTGTTTTGATAAATCGAAATCTGACAATTTCGATAAATAATTGAAGAGAGTTTTAGTTTTTTTGTGGCAATTATGATAATTTTTATTTAAAATATTTTATTTAAAAAATATTCTTACATTTGATGGCCACGACACTAAGAAAAGTTGACAGCTTAGTAAAATTAATGATTAATATTTTTTACCAAAGAAAATTATAATCCTTCCAAATTCCAACACATAATTTAATTTGTATAAAATCCAACCTGGTATAAATTCAAAATTGAATCCATTACATTTAAATATGTTAAATATTTATATTATTTAATTTTATTGCATTTGAATTATAATTGACCATAAAAAATTATGAAAAATTCAACCAAAAAAAATTTAAATTATTAAATTATATTTTTTTTTGCAAAATTTTTGGGGTGGTCGAAATTTAATTTATTTAATTCTGTTTTTTTAATTAAATGTAAATACATTTTTATATATACATAGAAGTATATTTTAAACAAATAATTTAATTTATTTAATTATATATTTATTTATGTGGTGTGGTTCATAAATTTTAATAATTAATTATATAGAAAAATTTTTCTGTTTTATATAAATTATTTTTATTGGTTAATTGTTTATAACCATAATAATAATAATAATAATTAATTAATAAATGTAATTATTTTTCATATGAAAATAACATAAAATTTATTAACTTTACTTTTATAAAAAAAAATGCATAATAATTGTCAGCCATCAGCATAATTGTGTAATGTCATTATTATTGCTTGGATGTTGGATGGTTCATAAAATTGATTAATTCAATTTTGTTTTAATTTAAAATAATAATTTTTACTTATGAGTATAAATTAAGGATATTCTAGCTGATTATCGTCGTCATTAATTGAGTTACTGGAATTTTTGTTGTTCATTTCTTTGATTATATTTGCCGATCGAAAACATATTATATATTTAGGAATTGCTGATTAGTTTCACTAAAGGACAATTAGCTCAATGTGAGAAATTCATTTTATTCCTTTATGTTTTTCTGCAATTTTTTTTACTTAGCTTATAATTTATTAAACGAATTTTGTCAGTTATTCAATCATCATTAGAATTTTTCTAATTTTTCTAAGTTTCCAATCCAATTCCAATTAAATACTGAAACAAAAAATAGAAAAATATCCTTTTCGAAAATTGAAACTATGTTTTGTAGGTCGTTTTCCAAATTCATTTGTGAATTAGCCAAAATTGTGAATTAGCCAAAAATTATATACAAAAAATGTTTATTTGAAATAATTGAAAATATTGCAAAATTATATTAAATTTATTTATTATATTCTTTGTAATTTAATTGCTAACTAAAAGCGGATATAGTTCAGGATATTACGCTTTAACGGAAAGCAATAAATGTAAGTTATCTATATTTGAAATTACGGTTCATTTTATGATTTTGTGTATATACAAAAAGGAGTTTTATTTTAAATATTAATTTTATTAATTTTTTTTTTTTTTTTTTTAAATATTTCTAATTTAATTTCTTTAATTTAAATTATTAAAAAAATATATATAGATTCACCATATCATGATGTAAGCGGACTACCTGATCCGTATATGGAACAAATGGAACAGGATGATTCAAAACCACCACAACAACATATGTCACTTAGTTATGATGAAAATTTAGAAAGCGGTTATTCAACACCAAATTCAAGAAATCGTCGTGTCATAAGGGAAATAATAGTCTGAGATTGGTTAAATTTTAAAATTATAAATAATTAATTAAAAACAAAAAAATTTTAAAAATTTCTTTTTAAAAACAAAAACAAAATGGAGGGTGCGAGCACATAAAACATTTGTGCAGACATTTACATAAATATAAAAAAAATAATTAAAAATTTAATTTTTAATTTTTAAATATTAAATATTATATTTTTTTTTGAATTATAAATTAATTTTATTTTAAATATTATAAAATTTAAATATGGTACTAAAAAAAATAATTAAATAATTGAAAATAATTATAAATATTAAATTTAATATTTATTAGTTTGTAAATTTATGTTTTATCAAAAATATTTAATATTTTTTGAAAAAAATTTATTAATAATTTTTTATTAAATTTTAAAATATATTTTTAAATTCGGAAATAATTTTTACTATATTTTTAAACAGACTGACTTTTGAAAAAATTTCTCTTATATATTTCAATTCAACATCACAATTTTTAATAGATTTTAAACATTAAAAAAATTAATTTTCTTAACAACGAGAAATATTTTCTTATGGTTTTTTTTTAATAAATTTTTGTAAAAAAAAAAGGGAATTTTGCCATGATGACAAAAAATAATTTTTAGTGGAAATTTTTGCGATATAATTACTTAATGTTTCTTTTATATGGTTAAATCGTTAAATGTTGACAAAACTTTTGAAAGTGAATAAAAATTTGTATTTATAAATTGTTTTTTTTTTGTAAAATTAATATTTAAATAATATTTATAACAATAAATTATAACAATAAATTCTAAACAATTTCAATTTAATCTAAATTGTACCAAAAAAAAATTTATCAACCAAATCTAATTTATGTGTAATTTAAATTCAATGATACCAACAATATTTACGTACTTAAACTTGTTATCAATATTATAATATATATAAATAGAAATTGATTATAATATTAATTCCAAAAATAATAAAATGTTTCAATTGATAATAAAAATGATTATTTGATTATCAAAATAATATTGTACAGAGGTAAACAGGATTATGTAAATTTTAAAATTTGGAAAAAAAATTTTTTGAATATCGTTATTTAAATTCAGCAAAATAATTGACAAAGGACACGAAAACAGTAATTAGAGGTGATTCAGCAGAAGATTGTATGATCAGTAAGTCCTTTTTGTAATTGTAGCCAGTGTCAGTGTAAGAATTGAGTAAATATTTATGATACTGTGTAATTCGTTATTTATATGAGTTGAGTATCTTCAATGACTGAATTTTAGTTGGACTATTTTGATTTTTCTTATTCAAATCATATATAATTGATATTGTTATCATTTCCTTAGTGTCCAACTTCTGTAAAAGTGTGCAAAAGCTCGACTACGAGCATAGGTCTACGCCGTAGAAATCTTCTGGAAATATTAATTGAAATATTATCTTACAACATCAATAAAGTTGACAAAATTACTACCGTGCTACAGATTACACCAGTAACGCTTCCGGTGCAGTGCATTTTCGCCCGAATCGGACTGTCAATACCGGGATTCGATCATACTGGGATCGAACCTATACAAATTAACGAGTCGGGCGAAAATGCACTGCACCAACGCTTCCTATCTTAAGTTTATTCCTAATATAATTCACCCTGTAAACTAAATTTATTTTTATAAATAAAAAAAACTATTAAAATTATATTTTTCATTAAATTGAAAATAAAATAAATCTATTGAAAAAGCATAAAACCACAACCAAACAAAATAAATATTTATAATTAATTTTATTCTCTATAATTACGATAATTCTGATAATTATTATATTAATATTAATTACTATGGGGTTAATATTTATTTTATATTATATTTTTTTTAATAATATTTTTCCCAAAAATCTGGTCATAATTAAAAAATAACAAAATCGACACAAAATCATTTATTAAAAATAAAAAAAAAAATCTGATTAAATTTACTATAATTAAAAAAAAAAGGATCAAAATATTTTAATTGATATTCTAACAGCAAGCAAAAAACAAAAAGGAGTACATTGTGAAATTGACATTTTTTCGAACCCATTTTTAACCTCTTTGAAGGTTTAATTTACCAATTAGCCCACAAAAAAAAATTAATTTCTAATTTCAGTCAATATAATTTTGTGGAAAAAAGGTTTTCAAAATTAATTGGAATAAAAACTTAATTGATTTAGAAAATTCACTGTCAAATATTTTTTTTAAAGTCGAAAAGTTAAAATCTTTTTTATAATTGAAAATTGAAATTTCTTAGAAGTTTTTTGATTATTTAAAGAAATTATTTAATTTTACATAATTTTTTTTATACTTTTTTTTCTATTAATATTTTTAATGTTAATTTTATTACATTAAATTTCATATACCAAATTTTTTTTATTAATTGACTTTACCAAGACGAAGGATTACCTTTAAAACAAGTCCCACATAAATTATACACAATCATTGTCCTTAAATTATACATTTTTTTGTCTAGCAAACATTTTTTTGATTAAAAAAAAAGAAATTTCCATTTTTAATTATTTTTGCCATAAATCTTAGACATTTAAGAGGAGACGAGATAAATTAAAGTGACATATAAAAAAACTGTTTTAATATTAAAATTTTTATTAATTTTTCATTGTAAAAATATAAACAAAAATTAATTTCGTCTGCAAATAAAACTGCCTAACAAAATTATACAAATTTAAAAAAAAAAAACAAAATTATATTTTGCAAAAAAAAAAAATTATTATATTCACAATTTTTGAATTAAGTGCATCACACCCCCATAAAACGTAAATAAAATTCATCATCATAACATTTTTTCAGATTAAATTCAATTTATAGACAATTTTTAAGAATATTTTAATTAATAATTTTTTGAAACTGAAATTTTACCATAAAATATTTTAAATATTTTATTAATAGAAAAATTCCAAAAAAGAAAATAATTATTTTGATTTGAAAAATTATTAAAATAATTCCGGAAAAAATGATTCAAAATGAAAGAAAAAGATTAAATTTTAAATCAAATTGAATTTTCGAGAAATGATTAAAATATTCTGAAAAATTAAGTTTAATTTTGTAAAATTAAAAAACGACTAATTTATAATCTGAAAATGTTATAAATTTATGTAAAATCATCATAATATAAAATCTAAGATTAATGTAAAAGGATAACAAGAAAAACATTTTTACTCTTTTATTTTTTTTTTTGCTAAATAAATAAATAATTTTATTTCCCAATTTACATACAGACAAAATTATATCCCTATAAAATATACATAAATACATAAAAAAGGAAAACTTTAAAAATATATATATATATATATAAAATATAGTTAGTTAAGTAAATTGAATTGAAAATAAAAATTATATAATATAAATATAACTAAAAAATTGGATAATGAAATCTCATTAAAATTGTACTTAAGTAATATATATAATAAAAATAAAAACTTTTTAGATTTTAACATTTAAATATAATGAAAAAACAAAAAAAAAAACAAAAAAATATTATAAATTAAAATCTGCTTTTTTGGCAGATTTATAAGAACAAAAAAGAAAATGGAAAAATTTAAATTAAATTTATTAAAAAAAAAAACAAATATGAACAAAAAATATTATATATAAAATTTACGAATATTTATATAGTTTAAAATTAAATCTAATTAACAACAAAAAGAAATGGGTTGTATGAGGCACAAACACCATTTTAACCCCCGAACTTTTAATTTAAAATTTTATCTTTTAGATATTATAACACAAAAAAAAATTGTAATTGTAAAAAAAAAAAATGAAGAATAATTAATTAAATAAATAAATTAGTATAATGATAAATATGAAAAAATAAATAGAAATACAAAATATATTAATTATCTAAATCATAAACAGATGCAAAAACTGAAAAATGTAAAAATTCATTACGAAAATTTGTAAACTCCTTTTTTTTTGTTTGGAAATTTTATTATAAAATTAATTTAAAAGTTGGAATACAATTTTTAAAGTGGACGGTGGTTAGACAATTTTTACATTGTCGACATTTTTGTAAAAATAGAATTCAACATTTATGACTCCTTCAAAAAGTGATGAGAAAATGTTAACCGTAATAAATGTAAAATGAAAATGTAGAAAATGTAAAAGTTGTAATTAAAATTGGAGTATAGAATTGAAAAAGCAGAAATTAATGTAAATGTCGAATAAAATATACTCTATGCTTTCGGGACTACCAAATGTCCTATCATACTTAGTAAATTTAGAAGAGTTCTGAATTTTATGATTGGTATATAGTAAATCTTTCCAAATCAAATTTCTGCAAAGATACCTCCAAAAATGTCTGCATGAGATCTGATTAGATTTTTGTAATAAGTCACTCTAAATTACCAAGAGAATATTCTAACTACTACAGAGAGAAAATCGTCTACCTGACTGAAATAATATAAAATGCAAAAAAAAACTAATAAATTTCCAAAAAAAAAAAAAAATCACAAAATTTTTTATTGACTTTTTTTTTTAATTATTAACAATTTTTAATTTTATTTTATTAAAAAATTTTCAAAACAGAAATTAAAAAAAATATTAATAAAGAAATTTTAAAAGCCATTAATGACTGCTTTCCAGAATTTAAAAGTTACAATATTTTTTTTTTTTTATTCTAAAAATTTTCAAAAAAAATTATCGAAATTAAAAATTAATTTCCGCATTTTTTATTTTTTTGTCATTAAAAATTCTAAAAAAAAATTTAAATTGTAAATTTTTGTATTTGAACGAATCCACCCTTTAGAATTGTAGGTAAAGTTAATTATTTTATACTTATAGCTAGTTATTTCTATTTTTTAACGAAAAATTTAAATTTAACATAAATTACAATTTACTTATTTTATATTTTTTATTATTTTAAATAATTAATTATATTTTTTATGTTAATATTAATTATTTTGTCTTTTAATTATAAATATTAGTTTAAATTTTTTGTTTTAATTATATATAATTATTATTTTTTTTTTATGACTTATTTGAAATTCAATTTTTTTTTTATAATATTATATAAATTTTTGTGTAATAAATTTTGAAAAATAATTAAAAAAATTACAAGTATATAAATAATATTTTTTTTTCTATATAGGTAGCTTTAAAAAATAAAATTATTAATAAAAAATTATATACTCCTATAATTTTTTTTAATTTAAAAATTATTTTTTTTCTCATTTGTTATAAAATTTTACACAAAAATTGCAAAAAAAAAAATTATTATTAAATTTATATTTTTTAATTTGATTGAAAATTAGAAAATATATTTAATAAAAAATGAAATTTAAAATTAAATACACTCTCGTATATATATTTAAAAAAATAAATAAATAATTTAAAATTATAAAATAAAAAAAAATATATAGACTAAGAGCTGGGGAAATAATTTTACTACAAAATTCAACAAAATTTTATCATTTCTGAGGAAGAATAATTTGAATTTTCTCTGTAATCAGTAAAATATATACCAAGGATGAAAAACGAAATTATATATTTTCGTTCACAGATGTCAAACGTGTTGTTGTTTCTTACTAAATTTTCACATTTAAGCTGGATTAAGTACCAGTAATAGTCACACAGTACAGTCTTTAATAAATTTCTCAAGGGCTTTTAGTCCTTCCTTAATATGACCAACGAAAAATGCAATTAGGACTAAAATTTTATGCTGTCAGTTATAAACTTCGCTTTTTTGTCTAATATCAAGAATTTTGCTTCAAAAACAATCTTGTATATTTAAACGACTAATTTAGGCCACAGATTGACAATTGCCATAAACAAATTTTATAAGCAATATTGTCATTATGAAGTATATAAATTTTAGGTTATCAGGTTTGATAAATTAATGTGATTTATGGCGAAATAGTCTGTTGAGTCTTTGGGTATTTTAATAACTCCAAGCGATTCATATATTTCCAGTTTTTTACCATTCGGTATTCTGACGCGTCACATTGCGCCATTAACTTCTCAACAGAATTTTACTTTTTGTTGAAATAAATACAAGTATAAAACTCTTAGTCTACACACACAAAAAAAATGAATTAAGTAAAATGAAATTAAATGCATTTCTTTTTTTAATGCATTCTGGTATATAAAAATTAATAAATATATAAAAAAAAATGAGCTCATCACATAAAAAAAAAAATTATTATCAAAAATTAAAATATATTAAAATTAATTATAAAAAAAAAATATATTAATTATAAATATTTGTTTTTAAGTTTCTAATTAAAAAAAAAATTATATATATAAAAAAAAAATCGAAATAAATAAGAACAGAAAAAAAAATATTAAATATAACAAAAAAAATTATATATATATATTAAATTTAAATAAAATATATTTTAGATTTATGTTATTTTTTATTTTTAAATATAAAAATTATTGCATTTAATTGCAAATAAGTTTTATAAAATAAAATAAAGTAAATAAAAAAATTTTATGTTCTTAATTAATTAAAAAAAAACCAACAAAAAAAAAAGATGAAAAGAAAAATTGATAAATAAATTTAAATGAGATTCTTATTTTTTATTAAAAAAAAAAATTATAAATAATTATATTTCTTGTTGTCTCATTTCATTTTTATTTATTTAAATAATCTTAAATTTTCAGATTGCAATTGATATTTTTAATGAATAAGATATTCAAATGTGTCAATGTGAAATAGTAAGTAAATCACGATTATGTTTGAAGATAAAGTAATGGTTTTAGATAGAAATGGCACTAAGAAGCTTTACTACTTGACTTAATTTTACTTTATCTAAGCTTTATGATTGAGTTAAATTTGGCCTAAAAATATGCAAGCAAACTTATACCCAAATTTCAACTTAATGATTCAATTAAAAATCATTTAAAAAAAAAACAGTTTAACGTAGTAAAATCATTATATTTATATTCTCTATAGTATGGACACGAAACTGCATAATTCAAAATAGTGATTTAGTGTTTAAATAGACCACTTTTTTTTCTGGCGCTACATTTTACTATCTTGAACTAAAGGTAATTAAATTATCTACATTGCGAAATAGTAAACGTATAGATGGAAATGAGTATTGCCATACTCATATCATACTTACCTTTATCATTAAATCGGTAAAACTACATTTCCTAATATAAAGTCATAAATTTAACATACTTTTATGAGCACATCATTTTCTCTAACTTTTATTTTGATTTAATTTATTTTTAAAAAAATTGCAACTTATTAAACTTTTCCAATTGCAATTGACATTTTATTTATTTTTTGTTCGTTTTTTATTTAAGCTTAACTTTTGTATAAAAATTTAAAAATAACTAAAAATAAATTTTGACTTGAAATATATCAAAAAAATTATTTTTAGTCACAAATTTTATAAAATAAAAAAATCATTTAATAAAAAGTTCGTCAAATTTTTTTTACAACATAAACATAAAACATAAAAAAAAGTATGTATACCTACATAAATTCATAATATTAAATGAAAAGTTTAGAAAATTTAAAAACACGTGTGGTGAATGCCAGTGCTCCTCCATTATATCCCACAATGTATCAGAAATCACGTTTTCATCATATAACCTTCCACGTACAGATAATGGAGGAGCACTGGCATAGTTAACTATAGGACACTATAATGAGTGTGTTTACTAGATATCAGCCCAAGCCATCCACGGGTGCCAGAGAAAATCCCAGATGAAAATATGGCCATTCATCATTTCAACCAGACCACTAATTTGAATGTGGTTGCAAAATTTTAGCACAATCCATCCAGTGGCACCATAGAAAATCCCAGATGAAAATATGGCCATTCATCATTTCATCCAGCCCAATAAAAATTAAAAAATTAGGAAATTTTATAAAATCGGCACCATCGCTAATGAATAATAAAACATTTTTAATTCATAAATTCCTTAAAATTATTCGATTTCTAGAACATTCTAGAACATTCTAGAAAGAAATCTCATATATTTTCTTCCCCAAGAATTTAAGAATTGAAAAATAAAAAAAATATTTTCACTCTTAAATTAACTCAGAAAATTATATTAAAATACGCACATCCATAAAAAAAATCTCATATGATTTCTTCCCCCTTACGTCACCATCCCTAGTAATTTACAAAAAAATATTTTTCTATTCTAAAATTCATTAAAAATTATTCAAATACGCATATAAAATTTTTTTCCTATATATTTTCTTCCCCCCTTATACTTTTGTACCAAGAATAAGAAATAAAAAAAATTACAATAACAAATATACACAAATTTGCCATTTTGAATTGTTTCAGTTATTCAAATGTAGATGGCCCTGTTAAATCAAAAATATGATTTATGTCCCTACTATATTTTAGTTAGAACTTCTCTCGTCGCCACGATTCAAAAAAAATCAGTCAAGTGGGACTACTATATAAATTTATATACAAAGCTATTACTCATAAAAGTAAGTATAAGTTGAGTATGACAATACTCAATACTATCTATACGTATACTATGTCAAAATATAGGTATTTTAATTACCTTTAATTTAAAACAGTATACGAGTCTATAAGACACTCGTAATACATACCCAGTGGCTTTTAGCCACCAAATACAGTATTTTTCTATTACTCATAAAAGTAAGTATAAGTTGAGTATGACAATACTCAATACTATCTATACGTATACTATGTCAAAATATAGGTATTTTAATTACCTTTAATTTAAAGCAGTATACGAGTATATAAGACACTCGTAGTACATACCCAGTGGATTTTAGCCACCAAATACAGTATTTTTCTATTACTGATAAAAGTAAGTATTAGTTGAGTATGACAATACTCAATACTATCTATACGTATACTATGTCAAATATAGCTATTTTAATTACCTTTCATTTAAAGCAGTATACGAGTATATAAGACACTCGTAGTACATATCCAGTGGCTTTTAGCCACCAAATACAGTATTTTTCTATTACTGATAAAAGTAAGTATGATTTGAGTACGACAATACTCAATACTATCTATACGTATACTATGTCAAAATATAGGTATCTTAATTACCTTTAATTTAAAGCAGTATACGAGTATATAAGACACTCGTAGTACATACCCAGTGGCTTTTAGCCACCAAATACAGTATTTTTCTATTACTGATAAAAGTAAGTATGATTTGAGTACGACAATACTCAATACTATCTATACGTATACTATGTCAAAATATAGGTATTTTAATTACCTTTAATTTAAAGCACTATACGAGTCTATAAGACACTCGTAGTACATACCCAGTGGCTTTTAGCCACCAAATACAGTATTTTTCTATTACTCATAAAAGTAAGTATAAGTTGAGTATGACAATACTCAATACTATCTATACGTATACTATGTCAAAATATAGGTATTTTAATTACCTTTAATTTAAAACAGTATACGAGTCTATAAGACACTCGTAGTACATACCCAGTTGCTTTTAGTCACCAAATACAGCATTTTTCTATTACTGATAAAAGTAAGTATGAGTTGAGTATGACAATACTCAATACTATCTATACGTATACTATGTCAAAATATAGGTATTTTAATTACCTTTAATTTAAAACAGTATACGAGTCTATAAGACACTCGTAGTACATACCCAGTGGCTTTTAGTCACCAAATACAGCATTTTTCTATTACTGATAAAAGTAAGTATGAGTTGAGTATGACAATACTCAATACTATCTATACGTATACTATGTCAAAATATAGGTATTTTAATTACCTTTAATTTAAAACAGTATACGAGTCTATAAGATACCCGTAATACATACCCAGTGGCTTTTAGCCACCAAATACAGTATTTTTCTATTAATGATAAAAGTAAGTATGCTTTGAGTACGACAATACTCAATACTATCTATACGTATACTATGTCAAATATAGGTATTTTAATTACCTTTAATTTAAAGCACTATACGAGTCTATAAGACACTCGTAGTACATACCCAGTGGCTTTTAGCCACCAAATACAATATTTTTCTATTACTGATAAAAGTAAGTATGATTTGAGTACGACAATACTCAATACTATCTATACGTATACTATGTCAAAATATAGGTATTTTAATTACCTTTAATTTAAAGCACTATACGAGTCTATAAGACACTCGTAGTACATACCCAGTGGCTTTTAGCCACCAAATACAGTATTTTTCTATTACTGATAAAAGTAAGTATTAGTTGAGTACGACAATACTCAATACTATCTATACGTATACTATGTCAAAATATAGGTATTTTAATTACCTTTAATTTAAAACAGTATACGAGTCTATAAGACACTCGTAGTACATACCCAGTGGCTTTTAGCCACCAAATACAGTATTTTTCTATTACTGATAAAAGTAAGTATGAGTTGAATATGACAATACTCAATACTATCTATACGTATACTATATCAAATATAGGTATTTTCATTACCTTTAATTTAAAATAGTATACGAGTCTATAAGACACTCGTAATACATACCCAGTGGCTTTTAGCCACCAAATACAGTATTTTTCTATTACTGATAAAAGTAAGTATGCTTTGAGTACGACAATACTCAATACTATCTATACGTATACTATGTCAAAATATAGGTATTTTGATTACCTTTAATTTAAAGCAGTACACGAGTATATAAGACACTCGTAGTACATACCCAGTGGCTTTTAGCCACCAAATACAGTATTTTTCTATTACTCATAAAAGTAAGTATGAGTTGAGTATGACAATACTCAATACTATCTATACGTATACTATGTCAAAATATAGGTATTTTAATTACCTTTAATTTAAAACAATAAACGAGTCTATAAGACACTCGTAGTACATACCCAGTGGCTTTTAGCCACCAAATACAGTATTTTTCTATTACTGATAAAAGTAAGTATTAGTTGAGTACGACAATACTCAATACTATCTATACGTATACTATGTCAAAATATAGGTATTTTAATTACCTTTAATTTAAAACAGTATACGAGTCTATAAGACACTCGTAGTACATACCCAGTGGCTTTTAGCCACCAAATACAGTATTTTTCTATTACTGATAAAAGTAAGTATGAGTTGAATATGACAATACTCAATACTATCTATACGTATACTATATCAAATATAGGTATTTTCATTACCTTTAATTTAAAATAGTATACGAGTCTATAAGACACTCGTAATACATACCCAGTGGCTTTTAGCCACCAAATACAGTATTTTTCTATTACTGATAAAAGTAAGTATGCTTTGAGTACGACAATACTCAATACTATCTATACGTATACTATGTCAAAATATAGGTATTTTGATTACCTTTAATTTAAAGCAGTACACGAGTATATAAGACACTCGTAGTACATACCCAGTGGCTTTTAGCCACCAAATACAGTATTTTTCTATTACTCATAAAAGTAAGTATGAGTTGAGTATGACAATACTCAATACTATTTATACGTATACTATGTCAAAATATAGGTATTTTAATTACATTTAATTTAAAACAGTATACGAGTCTATAAGACACTCGTAGTACATACCCAGTGGCTTTTAGCCACCAAATACAGTATTTTTCTATTACTCATAAAAGTAAGTATAAGTTGAGTATGACAATACTATGTCAAAATATAGGTATTTTAATTACATTTAATTTAAAACAGTATACGAGTCTATAAGACACTCGTAGTACATACCCAGTGGCTTTTAGCCACCAAATACAGTATTTTTCTATTACTCATAAAAGTAAGTATAAGTTGAGTATGACAATACTCAATACTATCTATACGTATACTATGTCAAAATATAGGTATTTTAATTACCTTTAATTTAAAACAGTATACGAGTCTATAAGACACTCGTAGTACATACCCAGTGGCTTTTAGCCACCAAATACAGTATTTTTCTATTACTCATAAAAGTAAGTATGAGTTGAGTATGACAATACTCAATACTATCTATACGTATACTGTGTCAAAATATAGGTATTTTAATTACCTTTAATTTAAAGCAGTATACGAGTATATAAGACACTCGTAGTACATACCCAGTGGCTTTTAGCCACCAAATACAGTATTTTTCTATTACTCATAAAAGTAAGTATGAGTTGAGTATGACAATACTCAATACTATCTATACGTATACTATGTCAAAATATAGGTATTTTAATGACCTTTAATTTAAAACAGTATACGAGTCTATAAGACACTCGTAGTACATACCCAGTGGCTTTTAGCCACCAAATACAGTATTTTTCTATTACTGATAAAAGTAAGTATGAGTTGAGTATGACAATACACAATACTATCTATACGTATACTATGTCAAAATATAGGTATTTTAATTACCTTTAATTTAAAAGAGTATACGAGTCTATAAGACACTAGTAGTACATACCCAGTGGCTTTTAGCCACCAAATACAGTATTTTTTTATTACTGATAAAAGTAAGTATGATTTGAGTACGACAATACTCTATACTATCTATACGTATACTATGTCAAAATATAGGTATTTTAATTACCTTTAATTTAAAACAGTATACGAGTCTATAAGACACTCGTAATACATACCCAGTGGCTTTTAGCCACCAAATACAGTAATTTTCTATTACTGATAAAAGTAAGTATGATTTGAGTACGACAATACTCAATACTATCTATACGTATGCTATGTCAAAATATAGGTATTTTAATTACCTTTAATTTAAAACAGTATACGAGTCTATAAGACACTCGTAGTACATACCCAGTGGCTTTTAGCCACCAAATACAGTATTTTTCTATTACTGATAAAAGTAAGTATGCTTTGAGTACGACAATACTCAATACTATCTATACGTATACTATGTCAAAATATAGGTATTTTAATTACCTTTAATTTAAAACAGTATACGAGTCTATAAGACACTCGTAGTACATACCCAGTGGCTTTTAGCCACCAAATACAGTATTTTTCTATTACTCATAAAAGTAAGTATAAGTTGAGTATGACAATACTCAATACTATCTATACGTATACTATGTCAAAATATAGGTATTTTAATTACCTTTAATTTAAAACAGTATACGAGTCTATAAGACACTCGTAGTACATACCCAGTGGCTTTTAGCCACCAAATACAGTATTTTTCTATTACTCATAAAAGTAAGTATGATTTGAGTACGACAATACTCAATACTATCTATACGTATACTATGTCAAAATATAGGTATTTTAATTACCTTTAATTTAAAACAGTATACGAGTCTATAAGACACTCGTAGTACATACCCAGTGGATTTTAGCCACCAAATACAGTATTTTTCTATTACTGATAAAAGTAAGTATTAGTTGAGTACGACAATACTCAATACTATCTATACGTATACTATGTCAAAATATAGGTATTTTAATTACCTTTAATTTAAAGCAGTATACGAGTATATAAGACACTCGTAGTACATACCCAGTGGCTTTTAGCCACCAAATACAGTATTTTTCTATTACTCATAAAAGTAAGTATGAGTTGAGTATGACAATACTCAATACTATTTATACGTATACTATGTCAAAATATAGGTATTTTAATTACCTTTAATTTAAAACAGTATACGAGTCTATAAGACACTCGTAATACATACCCAGTGGCTTTTAGCCACCAAATACAGTATTTTTTTATTACTGATAAAAGTAAGTATGATTTGAGTACGACAATACTCAATACTATCTATACGTATACTATGTCAAAATATAGGTATTTTAATTACCTTTAATTTAAAACAGTATACGAGTATATAAGACACTCGTAGTACATACCCAGTGGCTTTTAGCCACCAAATACAGTATTTTTCTATTACTCATAAAAGTAAGTATGAGTTGAGTATGACAATACTCAATACTATCTATACGTATACTATGTCAAAATATAGGTAGTTTAATTACCTTTAATTTAAAACAGTATACGAGTCTATAAGACACTCGTAGTACATACCGTATACTATGTCAAAATATAGGTATTTTAATTACCTTTAATTTAAAACAGTATACGAGTATATAAGACACTCGTAGTACATACCCAGTGGCTTTTAGCCACCAAATACAGTATTTTTCTATTACTCATAAAAGTAAGTATGAGTTGAGTATGACAATACTCAATACTATCTATACGTATACTATGTCAAAATATAGGTATTTTAATTACCTTTAATTTAAAACAGTATACGAGTCTATAAGACACTCGTAGTACATACCCAGTGGCTTTTAGCCACCAAATACAGTATTTTTCTATTACTGATAAAAGTAAGTATGCTTTGAGTACGACAATACTCAATACTATCTATACGTATACTATGTCAAAATATAGGTATTTTAATTACCTTTAATTTAAAACAGTATACGAGTCTATAAGACACTCGTAGTACATACCCAGTGGCTTTTAGCCACCAAATACAGTATTTTTCTATTACTCATAAAAGTAAGTATAAGTTGAGTATGACAATACTCAATACTATCTATACGTATACTATGTCAAAATATAGGTATTTTAATTACCTTTAATTTAAAACAGTATACGAGTCTATAAGACACTCGTAGTACATACCCAGTGGCTTTTAGCCACCAAATACAGTATTTTTCTATTACTGATAAAAGTAAGTATGATTTGAGTACGACAATACTCAATACTATCTATACGTATACTATGTCAAAATATAGGTATTTTAATTACCTTTAATTTAAAACAGTATACGAGTCTATAAGACACTCGTAGTACATACCCAGAGGATTTTAGCCACCAAATACAGTATTTTTCTATTACTGATAAAAGTAAGTATTAGTTGAGTACGACAATACTCAATACTATCTATACATATACTATGTCAAAATATAGGTATTTTAATTACCTTTAATTTAAAGCAATATACGAGTATATAAGACACTCGTAGTACATACCCAGTGGCTTTTAGCCACCAAATACAGTATTTTTCTATTACTCATAAAAGTAAGTATGAGTTGAGTATGACAATACTCAATACTATTTATACGTATACTATGTCAAAATATAGGTATTTTAATTACCTTTAATTTAAAACAGTATACGAGTCTATAAGACACTCGTAATACATACCCAGTGGCTTTTAGCCACCAAATACAGTATTTTTTTATTACTGATAAAAGTAAGTATGATTTGAGTACGACAATACTCAATACTATCTATACGTATACTATGTCAAAATATAGGTATTTTAATTACCTTTAATTTAAAAGAGTATACGAGTCTATAAGACACTCGTAGTACATACTCAGTGGCTTTTAGCCACCAAATACAGTATTTTTCTATTACTGATAAAAGTAAGTATGTTTTGAGTACGACAATACTCAATAATATCTATACGTATACTATGTCAAAATATAGGTATTTTAATTACCTTTAATTTAAAACAGTATACGAGTATATAAGACACTCGTAGTACATACCCAGTGGCTTTTAGCCACCAAATACAGTATTTTCCTATTACTCATAAAAGTAAGTATGAGTTGAGTATGACAATACTCAATACTATCTATACGTATACTATGTCAAAATATAGGTATTTTAATTACCTTTAATTTAAGACAGTATACGAGTCTATAAGACACTCGTAGTACATACCCAGTGGCTTTTAGCCACCAAATACAGTATTTTTCTATTACTGATAAAAGTAAGTATGAGTTGAATATGACAATACTCAATACTATCTATACGTATACTATGTCAAATATAGGTATTTTCATTACCTTTAATTTAAAACAGTATACAAGTCTATAAGACACTAGTAGTACATACCCAGTGGCTTTTAGTCACCAAATACAGTATTTTTCTATTACTGATAAAACTAAGTATGAGTTGAGTATGACAATACTCAATACTATCTATACGTATACTATGTCAAATATAGGTATTTTAATTACCTTTAATTTAAAGCAGTATACGAGTATATAAGACACTCGTAGTACATACCCAGTGGCTTTTAGCCACCAAATACAGTATTTTTCTATTACTCATAAAAGTAAGTATGAGTTGAGTATGACAATACTCAATACTATTTATACGTATACTATGTCAAAATATAGGTATTTTAATTACCTTTAATTTAAAACAGTATACGAGTCTATAAGACACTCGTAATACATACCCAGTGGCTTTTAGCCACCAAATACAGTATTTTTTTATTACTGATAAAAGTAAGTATGCTTTGAGTACGACAATACTCAATACTATCTATACGTATACTATGTCAAAATATAGGTATTTTAATTACCTTTAATTTAAAACAGTATACGAGTCTATAAGACACTCGTAGTACATACCCAGTGGCTTTTAGCCACCAAATACAGTATTTTTCTATTACTCATAAAAGTAAGTATAAGTTGAATATGACAATACTCAACACTATCTATACGTATACTATGTCAAAATATAGGTATTTTAATTACCTTTAATTTAAAACAGTATACGAGTCTATAAGACACTCGTAGTACATACCCAGTGGATTTTAGCCACCAAATACAGTATTTTTCTATTACTGATAAAAGTAAGTATTAGTTGAGTACGACAATACTCAATACTATCTATACGTATACTATGTCAAAATATAGGTATTTTAATTACCTTTAATTTAAAGCAGTATACGAGTATATAAGACACTCGTAGTACATACCCAGTGGCTTTTAGCCACCAAATACAGTATTTTTCTATTACTCATAAAAGTAAGTATGAGTTGAGTATGACAATACTCAATACTATTTATACGTATACTATGTCAAAATATAGGTATTTTAATTACCTTTAATTTAAAACAGTATACTAGTCTATAAGACACTCGTAATACATACCCAGTGGCTTTTAGCCACCAAATACAGTATTTTTCTATTACTGATAAAAGTAAGTATGCTTTGAGTACGACAATACTCAATACTATCTATACGTATACTATGTCAAAATATAGGTATTTTGATTACCTTTAATTTAAAACAGTATACGAGTCTATAAGACACTCGTAGTACATACCCAGTGGCTTTTAGTCACTTAATACAGTATTTTTCTATTACTGATAAAAGTAAGTATTAGTTGAGTACGACAATACTCAATACTATCTATACGTATACTATGTCAAAATATAGGTATTTTAATTACCTTTAATTTAAAACAGTATACGAGTCAATAAGACACTCGTAGTACATACCCAGTGGCTTTTAGCCACCAAATACAGTATTTTTCTATTACTGATAAAAGTAAGTATGATTTGAGTACGACAATACTCAACACTATCTATACGTATACTATGTCAAAATATAGGTATTTTAATTACCTTTAATTTAAAACAGTATACGAGTCTATAAGACACTCGTAGTATATACCCAGTGGCTTTTAGTCACCAAATACAGTATTTTTCTATTACTGATAAAAGTAAGTATTAGTTGAGTACGACAATACTCAATACTATCTATACGTATACTATGTCAAAATATAGGTATTTTAATTACCTTTAATTTAAAGCACTATACGAGTCTATAAGACATTCGTAGTACATACCCAGTGGCTTTTAGCCACCAAATACAGTATTTTTCTATTACTCATAAAAGTAAGTATAAGTTGAGTATGCCAATACTCAATACTATCTATACGTATACTATGTCAAAATATAGGTATTTTAATTACCTTTAATTTAAAACAGTATACGAGTCTATAAGACACTCGTAGTACATTCCCAGTGGCTTTTAGCCACCAAATACAGTATTTTTCTATTACTGATAAAAGTATGGCCAAAAATGCGAAAAATTAACGATGCCGGCATGGCAAAAAAATCCAAAAAATGATCGATGCCGGACCTGGCCAAAAATGCGAAAAATTAACGATGCCGGCATGGCAAAAAATCCAAAAAATGATCGATGCCGGACAAAAAAATTTCGATGCCGGACCTGGCCAAAAATGCGAAAAATTAACGATGCCGGCATGGCCAAAAAATCCAAAAAAAAATTTCGATGCCGGACCTGGCCAAAAATGCGAAAAATGATCGATGCCGGCATGGCAAAAAAATCCAAAAAATGATCGATGCCGGACCTGGCCAAAAATGCGAAAAATTAACGATGCCGGCATGGCAAAAAAATCCAAAAAATAATCGATGCCGGACCTGGCCAAAAATGCGAAAAATTAACGATGCCGGCATGGCAAAAAAATCCAAAAAATGATCGATGCCGGACCTGGCCAAAAATGCGAAAAATGATCGATGCCGGCATGGCAAAAAAATCCAAAAAAATTTCGATGCCGGACCTGGCCAAAAATGCGAAAAATGATCGATGCCGGACCTGGCCAAAAATGCGAAAAATTAACGATGCCGGCATGGCAAAAAAATCCAAAAAATGATCGATGCCGGACCTGGCCAAAAATGCGAAAAATTAACGATGCCGGCATGGCAAAAAAATCCAAAAAATGATCGATGCCGGACCTGGCCAAAAATGCGAAAAATGATCGATGCCGGCATGGCAAAAAAATCCAAAAAATGATCGATGCCGGACCTGGCCAAAAATGCAAAAAATTAACGATGCCGGCATGGCAAAAAAATCCAAAAAATGATCGATGCCGGACCTGGCCAAAAATGCGAAAAATTAACGATGCCGGCATGGCAAAAAAATCCAAAAAATGATCGATGCCGGACCAGGCCAAAAATGCGAAAAATTAACGATGCCGGCATGGCAAAAAAATCCAAAAAAATTTCGATGCCGGACCTGGCCAAAAATGCGAAAAATGATCGATGCCGGCATGGCAAAAAAATCCAAAAAATGATCGATGCCGGACCTGGCCAAAAATGCGAAAAATTAACGATGCCGGCATGGCAAAAAAATCCAAAAAATGATCGATGCCGGACCTGGCCAAAAATGCGAAAAATTAACGATGCCGGCATGGAAAAAAAATCCAAAAAAATTTCGATGCCGGACCTGGCCAAAAATGCGAAAAATTAACGATGCCGGCATGGCCAAAAAATCCAAAAAATGATCGATGCCGGACCTGGCCAAAAATGCGAAAAATTAACGATGCCGGCATGGCAAAAAAATCCAAAAAATGATCGATGCCGGACCTGGCCAAAAATGCGAAAAATTAACGATGCCGGCATGGCAAAAAAATCCAAAAAATGATCGATGCCGGACCTGGCCAAAAATGCGAAAAATTAACGATGCCGGCATGGCAAAAAAATCCAAAAAAATTTCGATGCCGGACCTGGCCAAAAATGCGAAAAATTAACGATGGCAAAAAAATCCAAAAAATGATCGATGCCGGACCTGGCCAAAAATGCGAAAAATTAACGATGCCGGCATGGCAAAAAAATCCAAAAAATGATCGATGCCGGACCTGGCCAAAAATGCGAAAAATTAACGATGCCGGCATGGCAAAAAAATCCAAAAAATGATCGATGCCGGACCTGGCCAAAAATGCGAAAAATTAACGATGCCGGCATGGCAAAAAAATCCAAAAAATGATCGATGCCGGACCTGGCCAAAAATGCGAAAAATTAACGATGCCGGCATGGCAAAAAAATCCAAAAAATGATCGATGCCGGACCAGGCCAAAAATGCGAAAAATTAACGATGCCGGCATGGCAAAAAAATCCAAAAAAATTTCGATGCCGGACCTGGCCAAAAATGCGAAAAATGATCGATGCCGGACCTGGCCAAAAATGCGAAAAATTAACGATGCCGGCATGGCAAAAAAATCCAAAAAATGATCGATGCCGGACCTGGCCAAAATTGCGAAAAATTAGCGATGCCGGCATGGCAAAAAAATCCAAAAAAATTTCGATGCCGGACCTGGCCAAAAATGCGAAAAATTAACGATGCCGGCATGGCAAAAAAATCCAAAAAAATTTCGATGCCGGACCTGGCCAAAAATGCGAAAAATGATGATGCCGGCATGGCAAAAAAATCCAAAAAATGATCGATGCCGGAACTGGCCAAAAATGCGAAAAATTAACGATGCCGGCATGGCAAAAAAATCCAAAAAATGATCGATGCCGGACCTGGCCAAAAATGCGAAAAATGATCGATGCCGGCATGGCAAAAAAATCCAAAAAATGATCGATGCCGGACCTGGCCAAAAATGCGAAAAATTAACGATGCCGGCATGGCAAAAAAATCCAAAAAATGATCGATGCCGGACCTGGCCAAAAATGCGAAAAATTAACGATGCCGGCATGGCAAAAAAATCCAAAAAATGATCGATGCCGGACCTGGCCAAAAATGCGAAAAATGATCGATGCCGGCATGGCAAAAAAATCCAAAAAAATTTCGATGCCGGACCTGGCCAAAAATGCGAAAAATGATCGATGCCGGACCTGGCCAAAAATGCGAAAAATTAACGATGCCGGCATGGCAAAAAAATCCAAAAAATGATCGATGCCGGACCTGGCCAAAAATGCGAAAAATTAACGATGCCGGCATGGCAAAAAAATCCAAAAAATGATCGATGCCGGACCTGGCCAAAAATGCGAAAAATTAACGATGCCGGCATGGCAAAAAAATCCAAAAAATGATCGATGCCGGACCTGGCCAAAAATGCGAAAAATTAACGATGCCGGAATGGCAAAAAAATCCAAAAAATGATCGATGCCGGACCTGGCCAAAAATGCGAAAAATTAACGATGCCGGCATGGCAAAAAAATACAAAAAATGATCGATGCCGGACCAGGCCAAAAATGCGAAAAATTAACGATGCCGGCATGGCAAAAAAATCCAAAAAAATTTCGATGCCGGACCTGGCCAAAAATGCGAAAAATGATCGATGCCGGCATGGCAAAAAAATCCAAAAAATGATCGATGCCGGACCTGGCCAAAAATGCGAAAAATTAACGATGCCGGCATGGCAAAAAAATCCAAAAAATGATCGATGCCGGACCTGGCCAAAAATGCGAAAAATTAACGATGCCGGCATGGCAAAAAAATCCAAAAAATGATCGATGCCGGACCTGGCCAAAAATGCGACAAATTAACGATGCCGGCATGGCAAAAAAATCCAAAAAATGATCGATGCCGGACCTGGCCAAAAATGCGAAAAATTAACGATGCCGGCATGGCAAAAAAATCCAAAAAATGATCGATGCCGGACCTGGCCAAAAATGCGAAAAATTAACGATGCCGGCATGGCAAAAAAATCCAAAAAAATTTCGATGCCGGACCTGGCCAAAAATGCGAAAAATTAACGATGCCGGCATGGCAAAAAAATCCAAAAAAATTTCGATGCCGGACCTGGCCAAAAATGCGAAAAATTAACGATGCCGGCATGGCAAAAAAATCCAAAAAAATTTCGATGCCGGACCTGGCCAAAAATGCGAAAAATGATCGATGCCGGCATGGCAAAAAAATCCAAAAAATGATCGATGCCGGACCTGGCCAAAAATGCGAAAAATTAACGATGCCGGCATGGCAAAAAAATCCAAAAAATGATCGATGCCGGACCTGGCCAAAAATGCGAAAAATTAACGATGCCGGCATGGCAAAAAAATCCAAAAAATGATCGATGCCGGACCTGGCCAAAAATGCGAAAAATTAACGATGCCGGCATGGCAAAAAAATCCAAAAAATGATCGATGCCGGACCTGGCCAAAAATGCGAAAAATTAACGATGCCGGCATGGCAAAAAAATTCGATGCCGGACCTGGCCAAAAATGCGAAAAATTAACGATGCCGGCATGGCAAAAAAATCCAAAAAATGATGGATGCCGGACCTGGCCAAAAATTCGAAAAATGAACGATGCCGGCATGGCAAAAAAATCCAAAAAAAATTCGATGCCGGACCTGGCCAAAAATGCGAAAAATTAACGATGCCGGCATGGCAAAAAAATCCAAAAAAATTTCGATGCCGGACCTGGCCAAAAATGCGAAAAATTAACGATGCCGGCATGGCAAAAAAATCCAAAAAAATTTCGATGCCGGACCTGGCCAAAAATGCGAAAAATGATCGATGCCGGCATGGCAAAAAAATTCAAAAAATGATCGATGCCGGACCTGGCCAAAAATGCGAAAAATTAACGATGCCGGCATGGCAAAAAAATCCAAAAAATGATCGATGCCGGACCTGGCCAAAAATGCGAAAAATTAACGATGCCGGCATGGCAAAAAAATCCAAAAAATGATCGATGCCGGACCTGGCCAAAAATGCGAAAAATTAACGATGCCGGCATGGCAAAAAAATCCAAAAAATGATCGATGCCGGACCTGGCCAAAAATGAGAAAAATTAACGATGCCGGCATGGCAACAAAATCCAAAAAATGATCGATGCCGGACCTGGCCAAAAATGCGAAAAATTAACGATGCCGGCATGGCAAAAAAATCCAAAAAATGATCGATGCCGGACCTGGCCAAAAATGCGAAAAATTAACGATGCCGGCATGGCAAAAAAATCCAAAAAAATTTCGATGCCGGACCTGGCCAAAAATGCGAAAAATTAACGATGCCGGCATGGCAAAAAAATCCAAAAAAATTTCGATGCCGGACCTGGCCAAAAATGCGAAAAATTAACGATGCCGGACCTGGCCAAAAATGCGAAAAATTAACGATGCCGGCATGGCAAAAAAATCCAAAAAATGATCGATGCCGGACCTGGCCAAAAATGCGAAAAATTAACGATGCCGGCATGGCAAAAAAATCCAAAAAATGATCGATGCCGGACCTGGCCAAAAATGCGAAAAATTAACGATGCCGGCATGGCAAAAAAATCCAAAAAAATTTCGATGCCGGACCTGGCCAAAAATGCGAAAAATTAACGATGCCTGCATGGCAAAAAAATCCAAAAAATGATCGATGCCGGACCTGGCCAAAAATGCGAAAAATTAACGATGCCGGCATGGCAAAAAAATCCAAAAAAATTCGATGCCGGACCTGGCCAAAAATGCGAAAAATTAACGATGCCGGCATGGCAAAAAAATCCAAAAAAATTTCGATGCCGGACCTGGCCAAAAATGCGAAAAATTAACGATGCCGGCATGGCAAAAAAATCCAAAAAATGATCGATGCCGGACCTGGCCAAAAATGCGAAAAATTAACGGTGCCGGCATGGCAAAAAAATTCGATGCCGGACCTGGCCAAAAATGCGAAAAATTAACGATGCCGGCATGGCAAAAAAATCCAAAAAATGATGGATGCCTGACCTGGCCAAAAATGCGAAAAATGAACGATGCCGGCATGGCAAAAAAATCCAAAAAAATTTCGATGCCGGACCTGGCCAAAAATGCGAAAAATGATCGATGCCGGCATGGCAAAAAAATTCAAAAAATGATCGATGCCGGACCTGGCCAAAAATGCGAAAAATTAACGATGCCGGCATGGCAAAAAAATCCAAAAAATGATCGATGCCGGACCTGGCCAAAAATGCGAAAAATTAACGATGCCGGCATGGCAAAAAAATCCAAAAAAATTTCGATGCCGGACCTGGCCAAAAATGCGAAAAATTAACGATGCCGGCATGGCAAAAAAATCCAAAAAATGATCGATGCCGGACCTGGCCAAAAATGAGAAAAATTAACGATGCCGGCATGGCAACAAAATCCAAAAAATGATCGATGCCGGACCTGGCCAAAAATGCGAAAAATTAACGATGCCGGCATGGCAAAAAAATACAAAAAATGATCGATGCCGGACCTGGCCAAAAATGCGAAAAATTAACGATGCCGGCATGGCAAAAAAATCCAAAAAAAATTCGATGCCGGACCTGGCCAAAAATGCGAAAAATTAACGATGCCGGCATGGCAAAAAAATCCAAAAAAATTTCGATGCCGGACCTGGCCAAAAATGCGAAAAATTAACGATGCCGGCATGGCAAAAAAATCCAAAAAAATTTCGATGCCGGACCTGGCCAAAAATGCGAAAAATTAACGATGCCGGCATGGCAAAAAAATCCAAAAAATGATCGATGCCGGACCTGGCCAAAAATGCGAAAAATTAACGATGCCGGCATGGCAAAAAAATCCAAAAAATGATCGATGCCGGACCTGGCCAAAAATGCGAAAAATTAACGATGCCGGCATGGCAAAAAAATCCAAAAAATGATCGATGCCGGACCTGGCCAAAAATGCGAAAAATTAACGATGCCGGAATGGCAAAAAAATCCAAAAAATGATCGATGCCGGACCTGGCCAAAAATGCGAAAAATTAACGATGCCGGCATGGCAAAAAAATCCAAAAAATGATCGATGCCGGACCTGGCCAAAAATGCGAAAAATTAACGATGCCGGCATGGCAAAAAAATCCAAAAAAATTTCGATGCCGGACCTGGCCAAAAATGCGAAAAATTAACGATGCCGGCATGGCAAAAAAATCCAAAAAATGATCGATGCCGGACCTGGCCAAAAATGCGAAAAATTAACGATGCCGGCATGGCAAAAAAATCCAAAAAATGATCGATGCCGGACCTGGCCAAAAATGCGAAAAATTAACGATGCCGGCATGGCAAAAAAATCCAAAAAATGATCGATGCCGGACCTGGCCAAAAATGCGAAAAATTAACGATGCCGGCATGGCAAAAAAATCCAAAAAATGATCGATGCCGGACCAGGCCAAAAATGCGAAAAATTAACGATGCCGGCATGGCAAAAAAATCCAAAAAAATTTCGATGCCGGACCTGGCCAAAAATGCGAAAAATGATCGATGCCGGCATGGCAAAAAAATCCAAAAAATGATCGATGCCGGACCTGGCCAAAAATGCGAAAAATTAACGATGCCGGCATGGCAAAAAAATCCAAAAAATGATCGATGCCGGACCTGGCCAAAATTGCGAAAAATTAACGATGCCGGCATGGCAAAAAAATCCAAAAAAATTTCGATGCCGGACCTGGCCAAAAATGCGAAAAATGATCGATGCCGGCATGGCAAAAAAATCCAAAAAATGATCGATGCCGGAACTGGCCAAAAATGCGAAAAATTAACGATGCCGGCATGGCAAAAAAATCCAAAAAATGATCGATGCCGGACCTGGCCAAAAATGCGAAAAATGATCGATGCCGGCATGGCAAAAAAATCCAAAAAATGATCGATGCCGGACCTGGCCAAAAATGCGAAAAATTAACGATGCCGGCATGGCAAAAAAATCCAAAAAATGATCGATGCCGGACCTGGCCAAAAATGCGAAAAATTAACGATGCCGGCATGGCAAAAAAATCCAAAAAATGATCGATGCCGGACCTGGCCAAAAATGCGAAAAATGATCGATGCCGGCATGGCAAAAAAATCCAAAAAAATTTCGATGCCGGACCTGGCCAAAAATGCGAAAAATGATCGATGCCGGACCTGGCCAAAAATGCGAAAAATTAACGATGCCGGCATGGCAAAAAAATCCAAAAAATGATCGATGCCGGACCTGGCCAAAAATGCGAAAAATTAACGATGCCGGCATGGCAAAAAAATCCAAAAAATGATCGATGCCGGACCTGGCCAAAAATGCGAAAAATGATCGATGCCGGCATGGCAAAAAAATCCAAAAAATGATCGATGCCGGACCTGGCCAAAAATGCGAAAAATTAACGATGCCGGCATGGCAAAAAAATCCAAAAAATGATCGATGCCGGACCTGGCCAAAAATGCGAAAAATTAACGATGCCGGCATGGCAAAAAAATCCAAAAAAATTTCGATGCCGGACCTGGCCAAAAATGCGAAAAATTAACGATGCCGGCATGGCAAAAAAATCCAAAAAAATTTCGATGCCGGACCTGGCCAAAAATGCGAAAAATGATCGATGCCGGCATGGCAAAAAAATCCAAAAAATGATCGATGCCGGACCTGGCCAAAAATGCGAAAAATTAACGATGCCGGAATGGCAAAAAAATCCAAAAAATGATCGATGCCGGACCTGGCCAAAAATGCGAAAAATTAACGATGCCGGCATGGCAAAAAAATCCAAAAAATGATAATGATAACGATGCCGGCATGGCAAAAAAATCCAAAAAATGATCGATGCCGGACCTGGCCAAAAATGCGAAAAATTAACGATGCCGGCATGGCAAAAAAATCCAAAAAAATTTCGATGCCGGACCTGGCCAAAAATGCGAAAAATTAACGATGCCGGCATGGCAAAAAAATCCAAAAAATGATCGATGCCGGACCTGGCCAAAAATGCGAAAAATGAACGATGCCGGCATGGCAAAAAAATCCAAAAAATGATCGATGCCGGACCTGGCCAAAAATGCGAAAAATTAACGATGCCGGCATGGCAAAAAAATCCAAAAAATGATCGATGCCGGACCTGGCCAAAAATGCGAAAAATTAACGATGCCGGCATGGCAAAAAAATCCAAAAAATGATCGATGCCGGACCTGGCCAAAAATGCGAAAAATTAACGATGCCGGCATGGCAAAAAAATCCAAAAAAATTCGATGCCGGACCTGGCCAAAAATGCGAAAAATTAACGATGCCGGCATGGCAAAAAAATCCAAAAAAATTTCGATGCCGGACCTGGCCAAAAATGCGAAAAATTAACGATGCCGGCATGGCAAAAAAATCCAAAAAATGATCGATGCCGGACCAGGCCAAAAATGCGAAAAATTAACGATGCCGGCATGGCAAAAAAATCCAAAAAAATTTCGATGCCGGACCTGGCCAAAAATGCGAAAAATGATCGATGCCGGCATGGCAAAAAAATCCAAAAAATGATCGATGCCGGACCTGGCCAAAAATGCGAAAAATTAACGATGCCGGAATGGCAAAAAAATCCAAAAAATGATCGATGCCGGACCTGGCCAAAAATGCGAAAAATTAACGATGCCGGCATGGCAAAAAAATCCAAAAAATGATCGATGCCGGACCTGGCCAAAAATGCGACAAATTAACGATGCCGGCATGGCAAAAAAATCCAAAAAATGATCGATGCCGGACCTGGCCAAAAATGCGAAAAATTAACGATGCCGGCATGGCAAAAAAATCCAAAAAATGATCGATGCCGGACCTGGCCAAAAATGCGAAAAATTAACGATGCCGGCATGGCAAAAAAATCCAAAAAAATTTCGATGCCGGACCTGGCCAAAAATGCGAAAAATTAACGATGCCGGCATGGCAAAAAAATCCAAAAAATGATCGATGCCGGACCTGGCCAAAAATGCGAAAAATTAACGATGCCGGCATGGCAAAAAAATCCAAAAAATGATCGATGCCGGACCTGGCCAAAAATGCGAAAAATTAACGATGCCGGCATGGCAAAAAAATCCAAAAAATGATCGATGCCGGACCTGGCCAAAAATGCGAAAAATTAACCGGCATGGCAAAAAAATCCAAAAAAATTCGATGCCGGACCTGGCCAAAAATGCGAAAAATTAACGATGCCGGCATGGCAAAAAAATCCAAAAAAATTTCGATGCCGGACCTGGCCAAAAATGCGAAAAATTAACGATGCCGGCATGGCAATAAAATCCAAAAAAATTTCGATGCCGGACCTGGCCAAAAATGCGAAAAATTAACGATGCCAGCTTGGCAAAAAAATCCAAAAAAATTTCGATGCCGGACCTGGCCAAAAATGCGAAAAATGATCGATGCCGGCATGGCAAAAAAATCCAAAAAATGATCGATGCCGGACCTGGCCAAAAATGCGAAAAATTAACGATGCCGGCATGGCAAAAAAATCCAAAAAATGATCGATGCCGGACCTGGCCAAAAATGCGAAAAATTAACGATGCCGGCATGGCAAAAAAATCCAAAAAATGATCGATGCCGGACCTGGCCAAAAATGCGAAAAATTAACGATGCCGGCATGGCAAAAAAATCCAAAAAATGATCGATGCCGGACCTGGCCAAAAATGCGAAAAATTAACGGTGCCGGCATGGCAAAAAAATTCGATGCCGGACCTGGCCAAAAATGCGAAAAATTAACGATGCCGGCATGGCAAAAAAATCCAAAAAATGATGGATGCCTGACCTGGCCAAAAATGCGAAAAATTAACGATGCCGGCATGGCAAAAAAATTCGATGCCGGACCTGGCCAAAAATGCGAAAAATTAACGATGCCGGCATGGCAAAAAAATCCAAAAAAATTTCGATGCCGGACCTGGCCAAAAATGCGAAAAATTAACGATGCCGGCATGGCAAAAAAATCCAAAAAAATTTCGATGCCGGACCTGGCCAAAAATGCGAAAAATGATCGATGCCGGCATGGCAAAAAAATTCAAAAAATGATCGATGCCGGACCTGGCCAAAAATGCGAAAAATTAACGATGCCGGCATGGCAAAAAAATCCAAAAAATGATCGATGCCGGACCTGGCCAAAAATGCGAAAAATTAACGATGCCGGCATGGCAAAAAAATCCAAAAAATGATCGATGCCGGACCTGGCCAAAAATGAGAAAAATTAACGATGCCGGCATGGCAACAAAATCCAAAAAATGATCGATGCCGGACCTGGCCAAAAATGCGAAAAATTAACGATGCCGGCATGGCAAAAAAATCCAAAAAATGATCGATGCCGGACCTGGCCAAAAATGCGAAAAATTAACGATGCCGGCATGGCAAAAAAATCCAAAAAAATTTCGATGCCGGACCTGGCCAAAAATGCGAAAAATTAACGATGCCGGCATGGCCAAAAAATCCAAAAAATGATCGATGCCGGACCTGGCCAAAAATGCGAAAAATTAACGATGCCGGCATGGCAAAAAAATCCAAAAAATGATCGATGCCGGACCTGGCCAAAAATGCGAAAAATTAACGATGCCGGCATGGCAAAAAAATCCAAAAAATGATCGATGCCGGACCTGGCCAAAAATGCGAAAAATGAACGATGCCGGCATGGCCAAAAAATCCAAAAAATGATCGATGCCGGACCTGGCCAAAAATGCGAAAAATTAACGATGCCGGCATGGCAAAAAAATCCAAAAAATGATCGATGCCGGACCTGGCCAAAAATGCGAAAAATTAACGATGCCGGCATGGCAAAAAAATCCAAAAAATGATCGATGCCGGACCTGGCCAAAAATGCGAAAAATTAACGGTGCCGGCATGGCAAAAAAATTCGATGCCGGACCTGGCCAAAAATGCGAAAAATTAACGATGCCGGCATGGCAAAAAAATCCAAAAAATGATGGATGCCTGACCTGGCCAAAAATGCGAAAAATTAACGATGCCGGCATGGCAAAAAAATTCGATGCCGGACCTGGCCAAAAATGCGAAAAATTAACGATGCCGGCATGGCAAAAAAATCCAAAAAAATTTCGATGCCGGACCTGGCCAAAAATGCGAAAAATTAACGATGCCGGCATGGCAAAAAAATCCAAAAAAATTTCGATGCCGGACCTGGCCAAAAATGCGAAAAATGATCGATGCCGGCATGGCAAAAAAATTCAAAAAATGATCGATGCCGGACCTGGCCAAAAATGCGAAAAATTAACGATGCCGGCATGGCAAAAAAATCCAAAAAATGATCGATGCCGGACCTGGCCAAAAATGCGAAAAATTAACGATGCCGGCATGGCAAAAAAATCCAAAAAATGATCGATGCCGGACCTGGCCAAAAATGAGAAAAATTAACGATGCCGGCATGGCAACAAAATCCAAAAAATGATCGATGCCGGACCTGGCCAAAAATGCGAAAAATTAACGATGCCGGCATGGCAAAAAAATCCAAAAAATGATCGATGCCGGACCTGGCCAAAAATGCGAAAAATTAACGATGCCGGCATGGCAAAAAAATCCAAAAAAATTTCGATGCCGGACCTGGCCAAAAATGCGAAAAATTAACGATGCCGGCATGGCCAAAAAATCCAAAAAATGATCGATGCCGGACCTGGCCAAAAATGCGAAAAATTAACGATGCCGGCATGGCAAAAAAATCCAAAAAATGATCGATGCCGGACCTGGCCAAAAATGCGAAAAATTAACGATGCCGGCATGGCAAAAAAATCCAAAAAATGATCGATGCCGGACCTGGCCAAAAATGCGAAAAATGAACGATGCCGGCATGGCCAAAAAATCCAAAAAATGATCGATGCCGGACCTGGCCAAAAATGCGAAAAATTAACGATGCCGGCATGGCAAAAAAATCCAAAAAATGATCGATGCCGGGCCAAAAAAATCAAAAAATGATCGATGCCGGACCTGGCCAGGACCTGGCCAAAAATGCGAAAAATTAACGATGCCGGCATGGCAAAAAAATCCAAAAAATGATCGATGCCGGACCTGGCCAAAAATGCGAAAAATTAACGATGCCGGCATGGCAAAAAAATCCAAAAAATGATCGATGCCGGACCTGGCCAAAAATGCGAAAAATGAACGATGCCGGCATGGCCAAAAAATCCAAAAAATGATCGATGCCGGACCTGGCCAAAAATGCGAAAAATTAACGATGCCGGCATGGCAAAAAAATCCAAAAAATGATCGATGCCGGACCTGGCCAAAAATGCGAAAAATGAACGATGCCGGCATGGCAAAAAAATCCAAAAAAATTTCGATGCCGGACCTGGCCAAAAATGCGAAAAATTAACGATGCCGGCATGGCAAAAAAATCCAAAAAAATTTCGATGCCGGACCTGGCCAAAAATGCGACAAATTAACGATGCCGGCATGGCAAAAAAATCCAAAAAAAATTCGATGCCGGACCTGGCCAAAAATGCGAAAAATTAACGATGCCGACATGGCAAAAAAATCCAAAAAAATTTCGATGCCGGACCTGGCCAAAAATGCGAAAAATGATCGATGCCGGCATGGCAAAAAAATCCAAAAAATGATCGATGCCGGACCTGGCCAAAAATGCGAAAAATTAACGATGCCGGCATGGCAAAAAAATCCAAAAAATGATCGATGCCGGACCTGGCCAAAAATGCGAAAAATTAACGATGCCGGCATGGCAAAAAAATCCAAAAAAATTTCGATGCCGGACCTGGCCAAAAATGCGAAAAATGATCGATGCCGGCATGGCAAAAAAATCCAAAAAATTATCGATGCCGGACCTGGCCAAAAATCCGAAAAATTAACGATGCCGGCATGGCAAAAAAATCCAAAAAATGATCGATGCCGGACCTGGCCAAAAATGCGAAAAATTAACGATGCCGGCATGGCAAAAAAATCCAAAAAAATTTCGATGCCGGACCTGGCCAAAAATGCGAAAAATTAACGATGCCGGCATGGCAAAAAAATCCAAAAAATGATCGATGCCGGACCTGGCCAAAAATGCGAAAAATTAACGATGCCGGCATGGCAAAAAAATCCAAAAAATGATCGATGCCGGACCTGGCCAAAAATGCGAAAAATTAACGATGCCGGCATGGCAAAAAAATCCAAAAAATGATCGATGCCGGACCTGGCCAACAATGCGAAAAATGAACGATGCCGGCATGGCCAAAAAATCCAAAAAATGATCGATGCCGGACCTGGCCAAAAATGCGAAAAATTAACGATGCCGGCATGGCAAAAAAATCCAAAAAATGATCGATGCCGGGCCAAAAAAATCAAAAAATGATCGATGCCGGACCTGGCCAGGACCTGGCCAAAAATGCGAAAAATTAACGATGCCGGCATGGCAAAAAAATCCAAAAAAATTGCCGGCATGGCAAAAAAATCCAAAAAATGATCGATGCCGGACCTGGCCAAAAATCCGAAAATTAACGATGCCGGCATGGCAAAAAAATCCAAAAAATGATCGATGCCGGACCTGGCCAAAAATGCGTAAAATTAACGATGCCGGCATGGCAAAAAATCCAAAAAAATTTCGATGCCGGACCTGGCCAAAAATGCGACAAATTAACGATGCCGGCATGGCAAAAAAATCCAAAAAAAATTCGATGCCGGACCTGGCCAAAAATGCGAAAAATTAACGATGCCGGCATGGCAAAAAAATCCAAAAAAATTTCGATGCCGGACCTGGCCAAAAATGCGAAAAATTAACGATGCCGGCATGGCAAAAAAATCCAAAAAATGATCGATGCCGGACCTGGCCAAAAATGCGAAAAATTAACGATGCCGGCATGGCAAAAAAATCCAAAAAAATTTCGATGCCGGACCTGGCCAAAAATGCGAAAAATTAACGATGCAAAAAAATGCGAAAAATTAACGATGCCGGCATGGCAAAAAAATCCAAAAAAAATTCGATGCCGGACCTGGCCAAAAATGCGAAAAATGATCGCAAAAAAATCCAAAAAATGATCGATGCCGGACCTGGCCAAAAATGCGAAAAATTAACGATGCCGGCATGGCAAAAAAATCCAAAAAATGATCGATGCCGGACCTGGCCAAAAATGCGAAAAATTAACGATGCCGGCATGGCAAAAAAATCCAAAAAATGATCGATGCCGGACCTGGCCAAAAATGCGAAAAATTAACGATGCCGGCATGGCAAAAAAATCCAAAAAATGATCGATGCCGGACCTGGCCAAAAATGCGAAAAATTAACGATCCCGGCATGGCAAAAAAATCCAAAAAATGATCGATGCCGGACCTGGCCAAAAATGCGAAAAATTAACGATGCCGGCATGGCAAAAAAATCCAAAAAATGATCGATGCCGGACCTGGCCAAAAATGCGAAAAATTAACGATGCCGGCATGGCAAAAAAATCCAAAAAATGATCGATGCCGGACCTGGCCAAAAATGCAAAAAATTAACGATGCCGGCATGGCAAAAAAATCCAAAAAATGATCGATGCCGGACCTGGCCAAAAATGCGAAAAATTAACGATACCGGCATGGCAAAAAAATCCAAAAAATGATCGATGCCGGACCTGGCCAAAAATGCGAAAAATTAACGATGCCGGCATGGCAAAAAAATCCAAAAAAATTTCGATGCCGGACCTGGCCAAAAATGCGAAAAATTAACGATGCCGGCATGGCAAAAAAATCCAAAAAAAATTCGATGCCGGACCTGGCCAAAAATGCGAAAAATTAACGATGCCGGCATGGCAAAAAAATCCAAAAAAATTTCGATGCCGGACCTGGCCAAAAATGCTAAAAATTACGGATGCCGGCATGGCAAAAATATCCAAAAAATGATCGATGCCGGACCTGGCCAAAAATGCGAAAAATTAACGATGCCGGCATGGCAAAAAAATCCAAAAAAATTTCGATGCCGGACCTGGCCAAAAATGCGAAAAATTAACGATGCCGGCATGGCAAAAAAATCCAAAAAAATTTCGATGCCGGACCTGGCCAAAAATGCGAAAAATTAACGATGCCGGCATGGCAAAAAAATCCAAAAAAATTTCGATGCCGGACCTGGCCAAAAATGCGAAAAATGATCGATGCCGGCATGGCAAAATAATCCAAAAAATGATCGATGCCGGACCTGGCCAAAAATGCGAAAAATTAACGATGCCGGCATGGCAAAAAAATCCAAAAAATGATCGATGCCGGACCTGGCCAAAAATGCGAAAAATTAACGATGCCGGCATGGCAAAAAAATCCAAAAAATGATCGATGCCGGACCTGGCCAAAAATGCGAAAAATTAACGATACCGGCATGGCAAAAAAATCCAAAAAATGATCCATGCCGGACCTGGCCAAAAATGCGAAAAATTAACGATGCCGGCATGGCAAAAAAATCCAAAAAATGATCGATGCCGGACCTGGCCAAAAAAGCGAAAAATTAACGATGCCGGCATGGCAAAAAAATCCAAAAAATGATCGATGCCGGACCTGGCCAAAAATGCGAAAAATTAACGATACCGGCATGGCAAAAAAATCCAAAAAATGATCGATGCCGGACCTGGCCAAAAATGCGAAAAATTAACGATGCCGGCATGGCAAAAAAATCCAAAAAAATGATCGATGCCGGACCTGGCCAAAAATGCGAAAAATTAACGATGCCGGCATGGCAAAAAAATCCAAAAAATGATCGATGCCGGACCTGGCCAAAAATGCGAAAAATTAACGATGCCGGCATGGCAAAAAAATCCAAAAAAATTTCGATGCCGGACCTGGCCAAAAATGCGAAAAATTAACGATGCCGGCATGGCAAAAAAATCCAAAAAATGATCGATGCCGGACCTGGCCAAAAATGCGAAAAATTAACGATGCCGGCATGGCAAAAAAATCCAAAAAATGATCGATGCCGGACCTGGCCAAAAATGCGAAAAATTAACGATGCCGGCATGGCAAAAAAATCCAAAAAAAATTCGATGCCGGACCTGGCCAAAAATGCGAAAAATTAACGATGCCGGCATGGCAAAAAAATCCAAAAAAATTTCGATGCCGGACCTGGCCAAAAATGCTAAAAATTACGGATGCCGGCATGGCAAAAATATCCAAAAAATGATCGATGCCGGACCTGGCCAAAAATGCGAAAAATTAACGATGCCGGCATGGCAAAAAAATCCAAAAAAATTTCGATGCCGGACCTGGCCAAAAATGCGAAAAATTAACGATGCCGGCATGGCAAAAAAATCCAAAAAAATTTCGATGCCGGACCTGGCCAAAAATGCGAAAAATTAACGATGCCGGCATGGCAAAAAAATCCAAAAAAATTTCGATGCCGGACCTGGCCAAAAATGCGAAAAATGATCGATGCCGGCATGGCAAAAAAATCCAAAAAATGATCGATGCCGGACCTGGCCAAAAATGCGAAAAATTAACGATGCCGGCATGGCAAAAAAATCCAAAAAATGATCGATGCCGGACCTGGCCAAAAATGCGAAAAATTAACGATGCCGGCATGGCAAAAAAATCCAAAAAATGATCGATGCCGGACCTGGCCAAAAATGCGAAAAATTAACGATACCGGCATGGCAAAAAAATCCAAAAAATGATCGATGCCGGACCTGGCCAAAAATGCGAAAAATTAACGATGCCGGCATGGCAAAAAAATCCAAATTAACGATCGATGCCGGCATGGCAAAAAAATCCAAAAAATGATCGATGCCGGACCTGGCCAAAAATGCGAAAAATTAACGATGCCGGCATGGCAAAAAAATCCAAAAAATGATCGATGCCGGACCTGGCCAAAAATGCGAAAAATTAACGATGCCGGCATGGCAAAAAAATCCAAAAAATGATCGATGCCGGACCTGGCCAAAAATGCGAAAAATTAACGATCCCGGCATGGCAAAAAAATCCAAAAAATGATCGATGCCGGACCTGGCCAAAAATGCGAAAAATTAACGATACCGGCATGGCAAAAAAATCTAAAAAATGATCGATGCCGGACCTGGCCAAAAATGCGAAAAATTAACGATGCCGGCATGGCAAAAAAATCCAAAAAATAATCGATGCCGGACCTGGCCAAAAATGCGAAAAATTAACGATGCCGGCATGGCAAAAAAATCCAAAAAATGATCGATGCCGGACCTGGCCAAAAATGCGAAAAATTAACGATGCCGGCATGGCAAAAAAATCCAAAAAAAATTCGATGCCGGACCTGGCCAAAAATGCGAAAAATTAACGATGCCGGCATGGCAAAAAAATCCAAAAAAATTTCGATGCCGGACCTGGCCAAAAATGCGAAAAATTAACGATGCCGGCATGGCAAAAAAATCCAAAAAATGATCGATGCCGGACCTGGCCAAAAATGCGAAAAATTAACGATGCCGGCATGGCAAAAAAATCCAAAAAAATTTCGATGCCGGACCTGGCCAAAAATGCGAAAAATTAACGATGCAAAAAAATGCGAAAAATTAACGATGCCGGCATGGCAAAAAAATCCAAAAAAAATTCGATGCCGGACCTGGCCAAAAATGCGAAAAATTAACGATGCCGGCATGGCAAAAAAATCCAAAAAAATTTCGATGCCGGACCTGGCCAAAAATGCGAAAAATTAACGATGCCGGCATGGCAAAAAAATCCAAAAAATGATCGATGCCGGACCTGGCCAAAAATGCGAAAAATTAACGATGCCGGCATGGCAAAAAATCCAAAAAAATTTCGATGCCGGACCTGGCCAAAAATGCGACAAATTAACGATGCCGGCATGGCAAAAAAATCCAAAAAAAATTCGATGCCGGACCTGGCCAAAAATGCGAAAAATTAACGATGCCGGCATGGCAAAAAAATCCAAAAAAATTTCGATGCCGGACCTGGCCAAAAATGCGAAAAATTAACGATGCCGGCATGGCAAAAAAATCCAAAAAATGATCGATGCCGGACCTGGCCAAAAATGCGAAAAATTAACGATGCCGGCATGGCAATAAAATCCAAAAAAATTTCGATGCCGGACCTGGCCAAAAATGCGAAAAATTAACGATGCAAAAAAATGCGAAAAATTAACGATGCCGGCATGGCAAAAAAATCCAAAAAAAATTCGATGCCGGACCTGGCCAAAAATGCGAAAAATGATCGCAAAAAAATCCAAAAAATGATCGATGCCGGACCTGGCCAAAAATGCGAAAAATTAACGATGCCGGCATGGCAAAAAAATCCAAAAAATGATCGATGCCGGACCTGGCCAAAAATGCGAAAAATTAACGATGCCGGCATGGCAAAAAAATCCAAAAAATGATCGATGCCGGACCTGGCCAAAAATGCGAAAAATTAACGATGCCGGCATGGCAAAAAAATCCAAAAAATGATCGATGCCGGACCTGGCCAAAAATGCGAAAAATTAACGATCCCGGCATGGCAAAAAAATCCAAAAAATGATCGATGCCGGACCTGGCCAAAAATGCGAAAAATTAACGATGCCGGCATGGCAAAAAAATCCAAAAAATGATCGATGCCGGACCTGGCCAAAAATGCGAAAAATTAACGATGCCGGCATGGCAAAAAAATCCAAAAAATGATCGATGCCGGACCTGGCCAAAAATGCAAAAAATTAACGATGCCGGCATGGCAAAAAAATCCAAAAAATGATCGATGCCGGACCTGGCCAAAAATGCGAAAAATTAACGATACCGGCATGGCAAAAAAATCCAAAAAATGATCGATGCCGGACCTGGCCAAAAATGCGAAAAATTAACGATGCCGGCATGGCAAAAAAATCCAAAAAAATTTCGATGCCGGACCTGGCCAAAAATGCGAAAAATTAACGATGCCGGCATGGCAAAAAAATCCAAAAAAAATTCGATGCCGGACCTGGCCAAAAATGCGAAAAATTAACGATGCCGGCATGGCAAAAAAATCCAAAAAAATTTCGATGCCGGACCTGGCCAAAAATGCTAAAAATTACGGATGCCGGCATGGCAAAAATATCCAAAAAATGATCGATGCCGGACCTGGCCAAAAATGCGAAAAATTAACGATGCCGGCATGGCAAAAAAATCCAAAAAAATTTCGATGCCGGACCTGGCCAAAAATGCGAAAAATTAACGATGCCGGCATGGCAAAAAAATCCAAAAAAATTTCGATGCCGGACCTGGCCAAAAATGCGAAAAATTAACGATGCCGGCATGGCAAAAAAATCCAAAAAAATTTCGATGCCGGACCTGGCCAAAAATGCGAAAAATGATCGATGCCGGCATGGCAAAATAATCCAAAAAATGATCGATGCCGGACCTGGCCAAAAATGCGAAAAATTAACGATGCCGGCATGGCAAAAAAATCCAAAAAATGATCGATGCCGGACCTGGCCAAAAATGCGAAAAATTAACGATGCCGGCATGGCAAAAAAATCCAAAAAATGATCGATGCCGGACCTGGCCAAAAATGCGAAAAATTAACGATACCGGCATGGCAAAAAAATCCAAAAAATGATCCATGCCGGACCTGGCCAAAAATGCGAAAAATTAACGATGCCGGCATGGCAAAAAAATCCAAAAAATGATCGATGCCGGACCTGGCCAAAAATGCGAAAAATTAACGATGCCGGCATGGCAAAAAAATCCAAAAAATGATCGATGCCGGACCTGGCCAAAAATGCGAAAAATTAACGATACCGGCATGGCAAAAAAATCCAAAAAATGATCGATGCCGGACCTGGCCAAAAATGCGAAAAATTAACGATGCCGGCATGGCAAAAAAATCCAAAAAAATGATCGATGCCGGACCTGGCCAAAAATGCGAAAAATTAACGATGCCGGCATGGCAAAAAAATCCAAAAAATGATTGATGCCGGACCTGGCCAAAAATGCGAAAAATTAACGATGCCGGCATGGCAAAAAAATCCAAAAAAATTTCGATGCCGGACCTGGCCAAAAATGCGAAAAATTAACGATGCCGGCATGGCAAAAAAATCCAAAAAATGATCGATGCCGGACCTGGCCAAAAATGCGAAAAATTAACGATGCCGGCATGGCAAAAAAATCCAAAAAATGATCGATGCCGGACCTGGCCAAAAATGCGAAAAATTAACGATGCCGGCATGGCAAAAAAATCCAAAAAAAATTCGATGCCGGACCTGGCCAAAAATGCGAAAAATTAACGATGCCGGCATGGCAAAAAAATCCAAAAAAATTTCGATGCCGGACCTGGCCAAAAATGCTAAAAATTACGGATGCCGGCATGGCAAAAATATCCAAAAAATGATCGATGCCGGACCTGGCCAAAAATGCGAAAAATTAACGATGCCGGCATGGCAAAAAAATCCAAAAAAATTTCGATGCCGGACCTGGCCAAAAATGCGAAAAATTAACGATGCCGGCATGGCAAAAAAATCCAAAAAAATTTCGATGCCGGACCTGGCCAAAAATGCGAAAAATTAACGATGCCGGCATGGCAAAAAAATCCAAAAAAATTTCGATGCCGGACCTGGCCAAAAATGCGAAAAATGATCGATGCCGGCATGGCAAAAAAATCCAAAAAATGATCGATGCCGGACCTGGCCAAAAATGCGAAAAATTAACGATGCCGGCATGGCAAAAAAATCCAAAAAATGATCGATGCCGGACCTGGCCAAAAATGCGAAAAATTAACGATGCCGGCATGGCAAAAAAATCCAAAAAATGATCGATGCCGGACCTGGCCAAAAATGCGAAAAATTAACGATACCGGCATGGCAAAAAAATCCAAAAAATGATCGATGCCGGACCTGGCCAAAAATGCGAAAAATTAACGATGCCGGCATGGCAAAAAAATCCAAATTAACGATCGATGCCGGCATGGCAAAAAAATCCAAAAAATGATCGATGCCGGACCTGGCCAAAAATGCGAAAAATTAACGATGCCGGCATGGCAAAAAAATCCAAAAAATGATCGATGCCGGACCTGGCCAAAAATGCGAAAAATTAACGATGCCGGCATGGCAAAAAAATCCAAAAAATGATCGATGCCGGACCTGGCCAAAAATGCGAAAAATTAACGATCCCGGCATGGCAAAAAAATCCAAAAAATGATCGATGCCGGACCTGGCCAAAAATGCGAAAAATTAACGATACCGGCATGGCAAAAAAATCTAAAAAATGATCGATGCCGGACCTGGCCAAAAATGCGAAAAATTAACGATGCCGGCATGGCAAAAAAATCCAAAAAATAATCGATGCCGGACCTGGCCAAAAATGCGAAAAATTAACGATGCCGGCATGGCAAAAAAATCCAAAAAATGATCGATGCCGGACCTGGCCAAAAATGCGAAAAATTAACGATGCCGGCATGACAAAAAAATCCAAAAAATGATCGATGCCGGACCTGGCCAAAAATGCGAAAAATTAACGATGCCGGCATGGCAAAAAAATCCAAAAAAATTTCGATGCCCGACCCGGCCAAAAATGCGAAAAATTAACGATGCCGGCATGGCAAAAAAATCCAAAAAAATTTCGATGCCGGACCTGGCCAAAAATGCGAAAAATTAACGATGCCGGCATGGCAAAAAAATCCAAAAAAATTTCGATGCCGGACCTGGCCAAAAATGCGAAAAATGATCGATGCCGGCATGGAAAAAAAATCCAAAAAATGATCGATGCCGGACCTGGCGAAAAATTAACGATGCCGGCATGGCAAAAAAATCCAAAAAATGATCGATGCCGGACCTGGCCAAAAATGCGAAAAATTAACGATACCGGCATGGCAAAAAAATCTAAAAAATGATCGATGCCGGACCTGGCCAAAAATGCGAAAAATTAACGATGCCGGCATGGCAAAAAAATCCAAAAAATGATCGATGCCGGACCTGGCCAAAAATGCGAAAAATTAACGATGCCGGCATGGCAAAAAAATCCAAAAAATGATCGATGCCGGACCTGGCCAAAAATGCGAAAAATTAACGATGCCGGCATGGCAAAAAAATCCAAAAAATGATCGATGCCGGACCTGGCCAAAAATGCGAAAAATGATCGATGCCGGCATGGCAAAAAAATCCAAAAAATGATCGATGCCGGACCTGGTCAAAAATGCGAAAAATTAACGATGCCGGCATGGCAAAAAAATCCAAAAAATGATCGATGCCGGACCTGGCCAAAAATGCGAAAAATGAACGATGCCGGCATGGCAAAAAAATCCAAAAAAATTTCGATGCCGGACCTGGCCAAAAATGTGAAAAATTAACGATGCCGGCATGGCAAAAAAATCCAAAAAAATTTCGATGCCGGACCTGGCCAAAAATGCGAAAAATGAGCGATGCCGGCATGGCAAAAAAATCCAAAAAATGATCGATGCCGGACCTGGCCAAAAATGCGAAAAATTAACGATGCCGGCATGGCAAAAAAATCCAAAAAAGCGGCCAATTTGGAAGAGTGCTTCATATACCCTTTTGATCTACCTAGGATTTAGTGAAAACGAAGAATTAAATAAAAATTATGATTTTTACAAAACTCCCAATGCTGTACAATTTAAAATTACAATCAAGTTTTTATAAATAAGTACTCGAATTTGTAATACTATATATGTATATATACTAAATACTCAAAATGTAATATACATATGTTTTTATTCTATAAATTTCGAAATTTTTGCCCCTGTAAAATGAAGAGGGTTGAAGGTACGTGTCTCAATTTTGTATACAAGGTGTAGGTGTGTATTTTTGAGAATATAATTTCTCATTTTTTCAATCCAGTCCCCCGCCGAGGTGTTGCAGCCTGTTTAATAGATCTACCCCCTCACCCATATGAAAAGGGAAACGGGTGAAAATTTTGAATGATTTCGAAAGACACCAACCTATTATACCTAACTTACAAGATATAGGACCCTATCTGAAATGCGGCTTATTTTATAGTCATTTTAAGTTCCAAATATTCAATTTTCATAAACTATATAATAAATTTTGAAATGTAACATTTCTAAGTGATGTAGCTTAGAGGGGGTTGCAGGTAGGGCAATAAATTTTTGGCACAAGTTGTAAGATAGTATTTTTAAAAAAATAATTTCTCATTTTTTCAATCCAGTCCCCCGCTGAGGTGCTGCAGCCTCTTTCATAAAATTACCCCGTCACCCATAATAAAAGGGAAAGGGGTAAAATTTTTGAATGGTTTCGAAAGATACCAATCTATTATACCAAACCTACAAGATATAAGACCCTATCTGAAATGCGGCTTATTTTATAGTCATTTTAAGTTCCAAAAATTCAATTTCATAAACTATATAATAAATTTTGAAATGTAACATTTCTAAGTGATGTAGCTTAGAGGGGGTTGCAGGTAGGGAAATAAATTTTTGGCACAAGTTGTAAGATAGTATTTTTAAGAAAATAATTTCTCATTTTTTCAATCCAGTCCCCCGCTGAGGTGCTGCAGCCTCTTTCATAAAATTACCCCCTCACCCATAATAAAAGGGAAAGAGGTAAATTTTTTGAATGGTTTCGAAAGATACCAATCTATTATACCAAACCTACAAGATATAAGACCCTATCTGAAATGCGGCTTATTTTATAGTCATTTTAAATACCAAAAATTCAATTTTAGTAGTCCCATAAAAATTCTTTCACCTGTAAAATCCAGGGGGGTAAAGGTACGAAGCTGATTTTTATGCACAATGTGTAACATAGTATATTTAAGAATATAGTTTCTCATTTTTTGAATTAATTTCCCCGCTCAAGTTATGTAGCTTATTTCATACATAAGCCCCCTCACCCACTTAAAGAAGGTGGGGGGTAAATTTTTTATATGAAATGGAAATGCACTTACCTGCTGCATCTATGTTAGAAGTAACAATGTTTTATATAAAATCAAACCGGTTTTATAGGCATTTCAAATTTCAAATTTTTTGTTTTAATATTACTATAAAATAGGGGGGCGAGGACCTAGGGCTCCAAATTTTTACAATCTTCTTTATATGGTGTCTATACATATATCTGTGAAACAATGTAAAGATCCGACTATATTTAGGGGTATTTTTTTGAAGTGCACAAAATTGTGCATTTTCAACGCTCCGCTAGGGGGGGTTGCAGGGAAACGATTCAAAAAAGGATACCATACACATAAATTTCCATCCTTACTTTATATATGTTGCAATTTTTGTACAAATCGCACGAGTGCTTATACTATTTCTAAGCGTTTAAAAAAGTGTATTTTTACTTTGAGTACGGCGTACGGCGTACGGCGTACGGCGTACGGCGGACACGGATTTTTTTTTTGCTGATTCTGATTCTCTGACATCTAAAACGTCCAGAAAAATCAAAATCTCGAAAAAAATTTTTTCGAAATTTAGACCGCGCCACAAAGCTTCATATATTTTCAATATATGAAGCAAAAAATTTCGATGCCGGACCTGGCCAAAAATGTGAAAAATTAACGATGCCGGCATGGCAAAAAAATCCAAAAAAATTTCGATGCCGGACCTGGCGAAAAATGCGAAAAATGATCGATGCCGGCATGGCAAAAAAATCCAAAAAATGATCGATGCCGGACCTGGCCAAAAATGCGAAAAATGAACGATGCCGGCATGGCAAAAAAATCCAAAAAAATTTCGATGCCGGACCTGGCCAAAAATGTGAAAAATTAACGATGCCGGCATGGCAAAAAAATCCAAAAAAATTTCGATGCCGGACCTGGCCAAAAATGCGAAAAATGATCGATGCCGGCATGGCAAAAAAATCCAAAAAATGATCGATGCCGGACCTGGCCAAAAATGCGAAAAATTAACGATGCCGGCATGGCAAAAAAATCCAAAAAAATTTCGATGCCGGACCTGGCCAAAAATGCGAAAAATTAACGATGCCGGCATGGCAAAAAAATCCAAAAAATGATCGATGCCGGACCTGGCCAAAAATGCGAAAAATTAACGATGCCGGCATGGCAAAAAAATCCAAAAAAATTTCGATGCCGGACCTGGCCAAAAATGCGAAAAATTAACGATGCAAAAAAATGCGAAAAATTAACGATGCCGGCATGGCAAAAAAATCCAAAAAAATTTCGATGCCGGACCTGGCCAAAAATGCGAAAAATGATCGCAAAAAAATCCAAAAAATGATCGATGCCGGACCTGGCCAAAAATGCGAAAAATTAACGATGCCGGCATGGCAAAAAAATCCAAAAAATGATCGATGCCGGACCTGGCCAAAAATGCGAAAAATTAACGATGCCGGCATGGCAAAAAAATCCAAAAAATGATCGATGCCGGACCTGGCCAAAAATGCGAAAAATTAACGATCCCGGCATGGCAAAAAAATCCAAAAAATGATCGATGCCGGACATGGCCAAAAATGCGAAAAATTAACGATGCCGGCATGGCAAAAAAATCCAAAAAATGATCGATGCCGGACCTGGCCAAAAATGCGAAAAATTAACGATGCCGGCATGGCAAAAAAATCCAAAAAATGATCGATGCCGGACCTGGCCAAAAATGCAAAAAATTAACGATGCCGGCATGGCAAAAAAATCCAAAAAATGATCGATGCCGGACCTGGCCAAAAATGCGAAAAATTAACGATACCGGCATGGCAAAAAAATCCAAAAAATGATCGATGCCGGACCTGGCCAAAAATGCGAAAAATTAACGATGCCGGCATGGCAAAAAAATCCAAAAAAATTTCGATGCCGGACCTGGCCAAAAATGCTAAAAATTACGGATGCCGGCATGGCAAAAAAATCCAAAAAATGATCGATGCCGGACCTGGCCAAAAATGCGAAAAATTAACGATGCCGGCATGGCAAAAAAATCCAAAAAAATTTCGATGCCGGACCTGGCCAAAAATGCGAAAAATTAACGATGCCGGCATGGCAAAAAAATCCAAAAAAATTTCGATGCCGGACCTGGCCAAAAATGCGAAAAATGATCGATGCCGGCATGGCAAAAAAATCCAAAAAATGATCGATGCCGGACCTGGCCAAAAATGCGAAAAATTAACGATGCCGGCATGGCAAAAAAATCCAAAAAATGATCGATGCCGGACCTGGCCAAAAATGCGAAAAATTAACGATGCCGGCATGGCAAAAAAATCCAAATTAACGATCGATGCCGGCATGGCAAAAAAATCCAAAAAATGATCGATGCCGGACCTGGCCAAAAATGCGAAAAATTAACGATGCCGGCATGGCAAAAAAATCCAAAAAATGATCGATGCCGGACCTGGCCAAAAATGCGAAAAATTAACGATACCGGCATGGCAAAAAAATCCAAAAAATGATCGATGCCGGACCTGGCCAAAAATGCGAAAAATTAACGATGCCGGCATGGCAAAAAAATCCAAAAAAATGATCGATGCCGGACCTGGCCAAAAATGCGAAAAATTAACGATGCCGGCATGGCAAAAAAATCCAAAAAATGATCGATGCCGGACCTGGCCAAAAATGCGAAAAATTAACGATGCCGGCATGGCAAAAAAATCCAAAAAAATTTCGATGCCGGACCTGGCCAAAAATGCGAAAAATTAACGATGCCGGCATGCCAAAAAAATCCAAAAAATGATCGATGCCGGACCTGGCCAAAAATGCGAAAAATGAACGATGCCGGCATGGCAAAAAAATCCAAAAAAATTTCGATGCCGGACCTGGCCAAAAATGCGAAAAATTAACGATGCCGGCATGGCAAAAAAATCCAAAAAATGATCGATGCCGGACCTGGCGAAAAATTAACGATGCCGGCATGGCAAAAAAATCCAAAAAATGATCGATGCCGGACCTGGCCAAAAATGCGAAAAATTAACGATACCGGCATGGCAAAAAAATCTAAAAAATGATCGATGCCGGACCTGGCCAAAAATGCGAAAAATTAACGATGCCGGCATGGCAAAAAAATCCAAAAAATGATCGATGCCGGACCTGGCCAAAAATGCGAAAAATTAACGATGCCGGCATGGCAAAAAAATCCAAAAAATGATCGATGCCGGACCTGTCCAAAAATGCGAAAAATTAACGATACCGGCATGGCAAAAAAATCCAAAAAATGATCGATGCCGGACCTGGCCAAAAATGCGAAAAATTAACGATGCCGGCATGGCAAAAAAATCCAAAAAAATTTCGATGCCGGACCCGGCCAAAAATGCGAAAAATGAACGATGCCGGCATGGCAAAAAAATCCAAAAAAATTTCGATGCCGGACCTGGCCAAAAATGCGAAAAATTAACGATGCCGGCATGGCAAAAAAATCCAAAAAAATTTCGATGCCGGACCTGGCCAAAAATGCGAAAAATGATCGATGCCGGCATGGAAAAAAAATCCAAAAAATGATCGATGCCGGACCTGGCGAAAAATTAACGATGCCGGCATGGCAAAAAAATCCAAAAAATGATCGATGCCGGACCTGGCCAAAAATGCGAAAAATTAACGATACCGGCATGGCAAAAAAATCTAAAAAATGATCGATGCCGGACCTGGCCAAAAATGCGAAAAATTAACGATGCCGGCATGGCAAAAAAATCCAAAAAATGATCGATGCCGGACCTGGCCAAAAATGCGAAAAATTAACGATGCCGGCATGGCAAAAAAATCCAAAAAATGATCGATGCCGGACCTGGCCAAAAATGCGAAAAATTAACGATACCGGCATGGCAAAAAAATCCAAAAAATGATCGATGCCGGACCTGGCCAAAAATGCGAAAAATTAACGATGCCGGCATGGCAAAAAAATCCAAAAAAATTTCGATGCCGGACCCGGCCAAAAATGCGAAAAATTAACGATGCCGGCATGGCAAAAAAATCCAAAAAAATTTCGATGCCGGACCTGGCCAAAAATGCGAAAAATTAACGATGCCGGCATGGCAAAAAAATCCAAAAAAATTTCGATGCCGGACCTGGCCAAAAATGCGAAAAATGATCGATGCCGGCATGGAAAAAAATCCAAAAAATGATCGATGCCGGACCTGGCCAAAAATGCGAAAAATTAACGATGCCGGCATGGCAAAAAAATCCAAAAAATGATCGATGCCGGACCTGGCCAAAAATGCGAAAAATGATCGATGCCGGCATGGCAAAAAAATCCAAAAAATGATCGATGCCGGACCTGGCCAAAAATGCGAAAAATTAACGATGCCGGCATGGCAAAAAAATCCAAAAAATGATCGATGCCGGACCTGGGCAAAAATGCGAAAAATGAACGATGCCGGCATGGCAAAAAAATCCAAAAAAAAATCGATGCCGGACCTGGCCAAAAATGCGAAAAATTAACGATGCCGGCATGGCAAAAAAATCCAAAAAATGATCGATGCCGGACCTGGCCAAAAATGCGAAAAATTAACGATGCCGGCATGGCAAAAAAATCCAAAAAATGATCGATGCCGGACCTGGCCAAAAATGCGAAAAATTAACGATGCCGGCATGGCAAAAAAATCCAAAAAAAATTCGATGCTGGACCTGGCCAAAAATGCGAAAAATTAACGATGCCGGCATGGCAAAAAAATCCAAAAAATTATCGATGCCGGACCTGGCCAAAAATGCGAAAAATTAACGATGCCGGCATGGCAAAAAAATCCAAAAAAATTTCGATGCCGGACCTGGCCAAAAATGCGAAAAATTAACGATGCCGGCATGGCAAAAAAATCCAAAAAAATTTCGATGCCGGACCTGGCCAAAAATGCGAAAAATGATCGATGCCGGCATGGCAAAAAAATCCAAAAAATGATCGATGCCGGACCTGGCCAAAAATGCGAAAAATTAACGATGCCGGCATGGCAAAAAAATCCAAAAAATGATCGATGCCGGACCTGGCCAAAAATGCGAAAAATTAACGATGCCGGCATGGCAAAAAAATCCAAAAAAATTTCGATGCCGGACCTGGCCAAAAATGCGAAAAATTAACGATGCCGGCATGGCAAAAAAATCCAAAAAATGATCGATGCCGGACCTGGCCAAAAATGCGAAAAATTAACGATGCCGGCATGGCAAAAAAATCCAAAAAAATTTCGATGCCGGACCTGGCCAAAAATGCGAAAAATGATCGATGCCGGCATGGCAAAAAAATCTAAAAAATGATCGATGCCGGACCTGGCCAAAAATGCGAAAAATTAACGATGCCGGCATGGCAAAAAAATCCAAAAAATGATCGATGCCGGACCTGGCCAAAAATGCGAAAAATTAACGATGCCGGCATGGCAAAAAAATCCAAAAAATGATCGATGCCGGACCTGGCCAAAAATGCGAAAAATTAACGATGCCGGCATGGCAAAAAAATCCAAAAAAATTTCGATGCCGGACCTGGCCAAAAATGCGAAAAATTAACGATGCCGGCATGGCAAAAAAATCCAAAAAAAATTCGATGCCGGACCTGGCCAAAAATGCGAAAAATTAACGATGCCGGCATGGCAAAAAAATCCAAAAAAATTTCGATGCCGGACCTGGCCAAAAATGCGAAAAATTAACGATGCCGGCATGGCAAAAAAATCCAAAAAATGATCGATGCCGGACCTGGCCAAAAATGCGAAAAATTAACGATGCCGGCATGGCAAAAAAATCCAAAAAAATTTCGATGCCGGACCTGGCCAAAAATGCGAAAAATTAACGATGCCGGCATGGCAAAAAAATCCAAAAAAATTTCGATGCCGGACCTGGCCAAAAATGTGAAAAATTAACGATGCCGGCATGGCAAAAAAATCCAAAAAAATTTCGATGCCGGACCTGGCCAAAAATGCGAAAAATGATCGATGCCGGCATGGCAAAAAAATCCAAAAAATGATCGATGCCGGACCTGGCCAAAAATGCGAAAAATTAACGATGCCGGCATGGCAAAAAAATCCAAAAAATGATCGATGCCGGACCTGGCCAAAAATGCGAAAAATTAACGATGCCGGCATGGCGAAAAATTAACGATGCCGGCATGGCAAAAAAATCCAAAAAATGATCGATGCCGGACCTGGCCAAAAATGCGAAAAATTAACGATACCGGCATGGCAAAAAAATCCAAAAAATGATCGATGCCGGACCTGGCCAAAAATGCGAAAAATTAACGATGCCGGCATGGCAAAAAAATCCAAAAAAATTTCGATGCCGGACCTGGCCAAAAATGCGAAAAATTAACGATGCCGGCATGGCAAAAAATCCAAAAAAAATTCGATGCCGGACCTGGCCAAAAATGCGAAAAATTAACGATGCCGGCATGGCAAAAAAATCCAAAAAAATTAGGATGCCGGACCTGGCCAAAAATGCGAAAAATTAACGATGCCGGCATGGCAAAAAAATCCAAAAAATGATCGATGCCGGACCTGGCCAAAAATGCGAAAAATTAACGATGCCGGCATGGCAAAAAAATCCAAAAAAATTTCGATGCCGGACCTGGCCAAAAATGCGAAAAATTAACGATGCCGGCATGGCAAAAAAATCCAAAAAAATTTCGATGCCGGACCTGGCCAAAAATGTGAAAAATTAACGATGCCGGCATGGCAAAAAAATCCAAAAAAATTTCGATGCCGGACCTGGCCAAAAATGCGAAAAATGATCGATGCCGGCATGGCAAACAAATCCAAAAAATGATCGATGCCGGACCTGGCCAAAAATGCGAAAAATTAACGATGCCGGCATGGCAAAAAAATCCAAAAAATGATCGATGCCGGACCTGGCCAAAAATGCGAAAAATTAACGATGCCGGCATGGCAACAAAATCCAAAAAATGATCGATGCCGGACCTGGCCAAAAATGCGAAAAATTAACGATGCCGGCATGGCAAAAAAATCCAAAAAAAATCGATGCCGGACCTGGCCAAAAATGCGAAAAATTAACGATGCCGGCATGGCAAAAAAATCCAAAAAATGATCGATGCCGGACCTGGCCAAAAATGCGAAAAATTAACGATGCCGGCATGGCAAAAAAATCCAAAAAAATTTCGATGCCGGACCTGGCCAAAAATGCGAAAAATTAACGATGCCGGCATGGCAAAAAAATCCAAAAAAAATTCGATGCCGGACCTGGCCAAAAATGCGAAAAATTAACGATGCCGGCATGGCAAAAAAATCCAAAAAAATTTCGATGCCGGACCTGGCCAAAAATGCGAAAAATTAACGATGCCGGCATGGCAAAAAAATCCAAAAAATGATCGATGCCGGACCTGGCCAAAAATGCGAAAAATTAACGATGCCGGCATGGCAAAAAAATCCAAAAAAATTTCGATGCCGGACCTGGCCAAAAATGCGAAAAATTAACGATGCCGGCATGGCAAAAAAATCCAAAAAAATTTCGATGCCGGACCTGGCCAAAAATGTGAAAAATTAACGATGCCGGCATGGCAAAAAAATCCAAAAAAATTTCGATGCCGGACCTGGCCAAAAATGCGAAAAATGATCGATGCCGGCATGGCAAAAAAATCCAAAAAATGATCGATGCCGGACCTGGCCAAAAATGCGAAAAATTAACGATGCCGGCATGGCGAAAAATTAACGATGCCGGCATGGCACAAAAATCCAAAAAATGATCGATGCCGGACCTGGCCAAAAATGCGAAAAATTAACGATACCGGCATGGCAAAAAAATCCAAAAAATGATCGATGCCGGACCTGGCCAAAAATGCGAAAAATTAACGATGCCGGCATGGCAAAAAAATCCAAAAAAATTTCGATGCCGGACCTGGCCAAAAATGCGAAAAATTAACGATGCCGGCATGGCAAAAAATCCAAAAAAAATTCGATGCCGGACCTGGCCAAAAATGCGAAAAATTAACGATGCCGGCATGGCAAAAAAATCCAAAAAAATTAGGATGCCGGACCTGGCCAAAAATGCGAAAAATTAACGATGCCGGCATGGCAAAAAAATCCAAAAAATGATCGATGCCGGACCTGGCCAAAAATGCGAAAAATTAACGATGCCGGCATGGCAAAAAAATCCAAAAAAATTTCGATGCCGGACCTGGCCAAAAATGTGAAAAATTAACGATGCCGGCATGGCAAAAAATCCAAAAAAATTTCGATGCCGGACCTGGCCAAAAATGCGAAAAATGATCGATGCCGGCATGGCAAACAAATCCAAAAAATGATCGATGCCGGACCTGGCCAAAAATGCGAAAAATTAACGATGCCGGCATGGCAAAAAAATCCAAAAAATGATCGATGCCGGACCTGGCCAAAAATGCGAAAAATTAACAATGCCGGCATGGCAACAAAATCCAAAAAATGATCGATGCCGGACCTGGCCAAAAATGCGAAAAATTAACGATGCCGGCATGGCTAAAAAATCCAAAAAAAAATCGATGCCGGACCTGGCCAAAAATGCGAAAAATTAACGATGCCGGCATGGCAAAAAAATCCAAAAAATGATCGATGCCGGACCTGGCCAAAAATGCGAAAAATTAACGATGCCGGCATGGCAAAAAAATCCAAAAAATGATCGATGCCGGACCTGGCCAAAAATGCGAAAAATTAACGATGCCGGCATGGCAAAAAAATCCAAAAAAAATTCGATGCCGGACCTGGCCAAAAATGCGAAAAATTAACGATGCCGGCATGGCAAAAAAATCCAAAAAATGATCGATGCCGGACCTGGCCAAAAATGCGAAAAATTAACGATGCCGGCATGGCAAAAAAATCCAAAAAAATTTCGATGCCGGACCTGGCCAAAAATGCGAAAAATTAACGATGCCGGCATGGCAAAAAAATCCAAAAAAATTTCGATGCCGGACCTGGCCAAAAATGCGAAAAATGATCGATGCCGGCATGGCAAAAAACTCCAAAAAATGATCGATGCCGGACCTGGCCAAAAATGCGAAAAATTAACGATGCCGGCATGGCAAAAAAATCCAAAAAATGATCGATGCCGGACCTGGCCAAAAATGCGAAAAATTAACGATGCCGGCATGGCAAAAAAATCCAAAAAAATTTCGATGCCGGACCTGGCCAAAAATGCGAAAAATTAACGATGCCGGCATGGCAAAAAAATCCAAAAAATGATCGATGCCGGACCTGGCCAAAAATGCGAAAAATTAACGATGCCGGCATGGCAAAAAAATCCAAAAAAATTTCGATGCCGGACCTGGCCAAAAATGCGAAAAATTAACGATGCCGGCATGGCAAAAAAATCCAAAAAAATTTCGATGCCGGACCTGGCCAAAAATGCGAAAAATTAACGATGCCGGCATGGCAAAAAAATCCAAAAAAATTTCGATGCCGGACCTGGCCAAAAATGCGAAAAATGATCGATGCCGGCATGGCCAAAAATGCGAAAAATTAACGATGCCGGCATGGCAAAAAAATCCAAAAAATGATCGATGCCGGACCTGGCCAAAAATGCGAAAAATTAACGATGCCGGCATGGCAAAAAAATCAAAAAAATGATCGATGCCGGACCTGGCCAAAAATGCGAAAAATTAACGATGCCGGCATGGCAAAAAAATCCAAAAAATGATCGATGCCGGACCTGGCCAAAAATGCGAAAAATGATCGATGCCGGCATGGCAAAAAAATCCAAAAAATGATCGATGCCGGACCTGGCCAAAAATGCGAAAAATTAACGATGCCGGCATGGCAAAAAAATCCAAAAAAATTTCGATGCCGGACCTGGCCAAAAATGCGAAAAATTAACGATGCCGGCATGGCAAAAAAATCCAAAAAATGATCGATGCCGGACCTGGCGAAAAATGAACGATGCCGGCATGGCAAAAAAATCCAAAAAAATTTCGATGCCGGACCTGGCCAAAAATGCGAAAAATTAACGATGCCGGCATGGCAAAAAAATCCAAAAAATGATCGATGCCGGACTTGGCCAAAAATGCGAAAAATTAACGATGCCGGCATGGCAAAAAAATCCAAAAAAAATCGATGCCGGACCTGGCCAAAAATGCGAAAAATTAACGATGCCGGCATGGCAAAAAAATCCAAAAAATGATCGATGCCGGACCTGGCTAAAAATGCGAAAAATGAACGATGCCGGCATGGCAAAAAAATCCAAAAAAATTTCGATGCCGGACCTGGCCAAAAATGCGAAAAATGATCGATGCCGGCATGGCAAAAAAATCCAAAAAATGATCGATGCCGGACCTGGCCAAAAATGCGAAAAATTAACGATGCCGGCATGGCAAAAAAATCCAAAAAATGATCGATGCCGGACCTGGCCAAAAATGCGAAAAATTAACGATGCCGGCATGGCAAAAAAATCCAAAAAATGATCGATGCCGGACTTGGCCAAAAATGCGAAAAATTAACGATGCCGGCATGGCAAAAAAATCCAAAAAATGATCGATGCCGGACCTGGCCAAAAATGCGAAAAATTAACAATGCCGGCATGGCAAAAAAATCCAAAAAAATTTCGATGCCGGACCTGGCCAAAAATGCGAAAAATTAACGATGCCGGCATGGCAAAAAAATCCAAAAAAATTTCGATGCCGGACCTGGCCAAAAATGCGAAAAATGATCGATGCCGGCATGGCAAAAAAATCCAAAAAATGATCGATGCCGGACCTGGCCAAAAATGCGAAAAATTAACGATGCCGGCATGGCAAAAAAATCCAAAAAATGATCGATGCCGGACCTGGCCAAAAATGCGAAAAATTAACGATGCCGGCATGGCAAAAAAATCCAAAAAATGATCGATGCCGGACCTGGCCAAAAATGCGAAAAATTAACGATGCCGGCATGGCAAAAAAATCCAAAAAAATTTCGATGCCGGACCTGGCCAAAAATGCGAAAAATTAACGATGCCGGCATGGCAAAAAAATCCAAAAAATGATCGATGCCGGACCTGGCCAAAAATGCGAAAAATTAACGATGCCGGCATGGCAAAAAAATCCAAAAAAATTTCGATGCCGGACCTGGCCAAAAATGCGAAAAATTAACGATGCCGGCATGGCAAAAAAATCCAAAAAATGATCGATGCCGGACCTGGCCAAAAATGCGAAAAATTAACGATGCCGGCATGGCAAAAAAATCCAAAAAATGATCGATGCCGGACCTGGCCAAAAATGCGAAAAATTAACGATGCCGGCATGGCAAAAAAAAACAAAAAATGATCGATGCCGGACCTGGCCAAAAATGCGAAAAATTAACGATGCCGGCATGGCAAAAAAATCCAAAAAATGATCGATGCCGGACCTGGCCAAAAATGCGAAAAATGATCGATGCCGGCATGGCAAAAAAATCCAAGAAATGATCGATGCCGGACCTGGCCTAAAATGCGAAAAATTAACGATGCCGGAATGGCAAAAAAATCCAAAAAATGATCGATGCCGGACCTGGCCAAAAATGCGAAAAATTAACGATGCCGGCATGGCAAAAAAATCCAAAAAATGATCGATGCCGGACCTGGCCAAAAATGCGAAAAATGATCGATGCCGGCATGGCAAAAAAATCCAAAAAATGATCGATGCCGGACCTGGCCAAAAATGCGAAAAATTAACGATGCCGGCATGGCAAAAAAATCCAAAAAAATTTCGATGCCGGACCTGGCCCAAAATGCGAAAAATTAACGATGCCGGCATGGCAAAAAAATCCAAAAAATGATCGATGCCGGACCTGGCCAAAAATGCGAAAAATGATCGATGCCGGCATGGCAAAAAAATCCAAAAAATGATCGATGCCGGACCTGGCCAAAAATGCGAAAAATTAACGATGCCGGCATGGCAAAAAAATCCAAAAATTATCGATGCCGGACCTGGCCAAAAATGCGAAAAATTAACGATGCCGACATGGCAAAAAAATCCAAAAAATGATCGATGCCGGACCTGGCCAAAAATGCGAAAAATTAACGATGCCGGCATGGCAAAAAAATCCAAAAAATGCTCGATGCCGGACCTGGCCAAAAATGCGAAAAATTAACGATGCCGGCATGGCAAAAAAATCCAAAAAATGATCGATGCCGGACCTGGCCAAAAATGCGAAAAATTAACGATGCCGGCATGGCAAAAAAATCCAAAAAAATTTCGATGCCGGACCTGGCCCAAAATGCGAAAAATTAACGATGCCGGCATGGCAAAAAAATCCAAAAAATGATCGATGCCGGAACTGGCCAAAAATGCGAAAAATGAACGATGCCGGCATGGCAAAAAAATCCAAAAAAATTTCGATGCCGGACCTGGCCAAAAATGCGAAAAATGATCGATGCCGGCATGGCAAAAAAATCCAAAAAATGATCGATGCCGGACCTGGCCAAAAATGCGAAAAATTAACGATGCCGGCATGGCAAAAAAATCCCAAAAATGATCGATGCCGGACCTGGCCAAAAATGCGAAAAATTAACGATGCCGGCATGACAAAAAAATCCAAAAAATGATCGATGCCGGACCTGGCCAAAAATGCGAAAAATTAACGATGCCGGCATGGCAAAAAAATCCAAAAAAAATTCGATGCCGGACCTGGCCAAAAATGCGAAAAATGATCGATGCCGGCATGGCAAAAAAATCCAAAAAATGATCGATGCCGGACCTGGCCAAAAATGCGAAAAAATAAAGATGCCGGCATGGCAAAAAAATCCAAAAAATGATCGATGCCGGACCTGGCCAAAAATGCGAAAAATTAACTATGCCGGCATGGCAAAAAAATCCAAAAAATGATCGATGCCGGACCTGGCCAAAAATGCGAAAAATTAACGATGCCGGCATGGCAAAAAAATCCAAAAAAAATTCGATGCCGGACCTGGCCAAAAATGCGAAAAATGATCGATGCCGGCATGGCAAAAAAATCCAAAAAATGATCGATGCCGGACCTGGCCAAAAATGCGAAAAATTAACGATGCCGGCATGGCAAAAAAATCCAAAAAAAATTCGATGCCGGACCTGGCCAAAAATGCGAAAAATGATCGATGCCGGCATGGCAAAAAAATCCAAAAAATGATCGATGCCGGACCTGGCCAAAAATGCGAAAAAATAAAGATGCCGGCATGGCAAAAAAATCCAAAAAATGATCGATGCCGGACCTGGCCAAAAATGCGAAAAATTAACGATGCCGGCATGACAAAAAAATCCAAAAAATGATCGATGCCGGACCTGGCCAAAAATGCGAAAAATTAACGATGCCGGCATGGCAAAAAAATCCAAAAAAAATTCGATGCCGGACCTGGCCAAAAATGCGAAAAATGATCGATGCCGGCATGGCAAAAAAATCCAAAAAATGATCGATGCCGGACCTGGCCAAAAATGCGAAAAAATAAAGATGCCGGCATGGCAAAAAAATCCAAAAAATGATCGATGCCGGACCTGGCCAAAAATGCGAAAAATTAACTATGCCGGCATGGCAAAAAAATCCAAAAAATGATCGATGCCGGACCTGGCCAAAAATGCGAAAAATTAACGATGCCGGCATGGCAAAAAAATCCAAAAAATGATCGATGCCGGACCTGGCCAAAAATGCGAAAAATTAACGATGCCGGCATGGCAAAAAAATCCAAAAAATGATCGATGCCGGACCTGGCCAAAAATGCGAAAAATTAACGATGCCGGCATGGCAAAAAAATCCAAAAAAATTTCGATGCCGGACCTGGCCAAAAATGCGAAAAATTAACGATGCCGGCATGGCAAAAAAATCCAAAAAAAATTCGATGCCGGACCTGGCCAAAAATGCGAAAAATTAACAATACCGGCATGGCAAAAAAATCCAAAAAATGATCGATGCCGGACCTGGCCAAAAATGCGAAAAATTAACGATGCCGGCATGGCCAAAAAATCCAAAAAATGATCGATGCCGGACCTGGCCAAAAATGCGAAAAATTAACGATGCCGGCATGGCCAAAAAATCCAAAAAATGATCGATGCCGGACCTGGCCAAAAATGCGAAAAATTAACGATGCCGGCATGGCAAAAAAATCCAAAAAATGATCGATGCCGGACCTGGCCAAAAATGCGAAAAATTAACGATGCCGGCATGGCAAAAAAATCCAAAAAATGATCGATGCCGGACCTGGCCAAAAATGCGAAAAATTAACGATGCCGGCATGGCAAAAAAATCCAAAAAATGATCGAAGCCGGACCTGGCCAAAAATGCGAAAAATTAACGATGCCGGCATGGCAAAAAAATCCAAAAAAATTTCGATGCCGGACCTGGCCAAAAATGCGAAAAATTAACGATGCCGGCATGGCAAAATAATCCAAAAAAATTTCGATGCCGGACCTGGCCAAAAATGCGAAAAATGATCGATGCCGGCATGGCAAAAAAATCCAAAAAATGATCGATGCCGGACCTGGCCAAAAATGCGAAAAATTAACGATGCCGGCATGGCAAAAAAATCCAAAAAAATTTCGATGCCGGACCTGGCCAAAAATGCGAAAAATGATCGATGCCGGCATGACAAAAAAATCCAAAAAATGTTCGATGCCGGACCTGGCCAATGCCGGACCTGGCCAAAATGGCCAAAAAAATCCAAAAAATGATCGATGCCGGACCTGGCCAAAAATGCGAAAAATTAACGATGCCGGCATGGCAAAAAAATCCAAAAAAAATTCGATGCCGGACCTGGCCAAAAATGCGAAAAATGATCGATGCCGGCATGGCAAAAAAATCCAAAAAATGATCGATGCCGGACCTGGCCAAAAATGCGAAAAGTTAACGATGCCGGCATGGCAAAAAAATCCAAAAAATGATCGATGCCGGACCTGGCCAAAAATGCGAAAAATTAACGATGCCGGCATGGCAAAAAAATCCAAAAAAATTTCGATGCCGGACCTGGCCAAAAATGCGAAAAATTAACGATGCCGGCATGGCAAAAAAATCCAAAAAATGATCGATGCCGGACCTGGCCAAAAATGCGAAAAATTAACGATGCCGGCATGGCAAAAAAATCCAAAAAATGATCGATGCCGGACCTGGCCAAAAATGCGAAAAATTAACGATGCCGGCATGGCAAAAAAATCCAAAAAATGATCGATGCCGGACCTGGCCAAAAATGCGAAAAGTTAACGATGCCGGCATGGCAAAAAAATCCAAAAAATGATCGATGCCGGACCTGGCCAAAAATGCGAAAAATTAACGATGCCGGCATGGCAAAAAAATCCAAAAAAATTTCGATGCCGGACCTGGCCAAAAATGCGAAAAATTAACGATGCCGGCATGGCAAAAAAATCCAAAAAATGATCGATGCCGGACCTGGCCAAAAATGCGAAAAATTAACGATGCCGGCATGGCAAAAAAATCCAAAAAATGATCGATGCCGGACCTGGCCAAAAATGCGAAAAATTAACGATGCCGGCATGGCAAAAAAATCCAAAAAAATTTCGATGCCGGACCTGGCCAAAAATGCGAAAAATTAACGATGCCGGCATGGCAAAAAAATCCAAAAAATGATCGATGCCGGAACTGGCCAAAAATGCGAAAAATTAACGATGCCGGCATGGCAAAAAAATCCAAAAAATGATCGATGCCGGACCTGGCCAAAAATGCGAAAAATTAACGATGCCGGCATGGCAAAAAAATCCAAAAAATGATCGATGCCGGACCTGGCCAAAAATGCGAAAAATTAACGATGCCGGCATGGCAAAAAAATCCAAAAAATGATCGATGCCGGACCTGGCCAAAAATGCGAAAAATTAACGATGCCGGCATGGCAAAAAAATCCAAAAAATGATCGATGCCGGACCTGGCCAAAAATGCGAAAAATTAACGATGCCGGCATGGCAAAAAAATCCAAAAAAATTTCGATGCCGGACCTGGCCAAAAATGCGAAAAATTAACGATGCCGGCATGGCAAAAAAATCCAAAAAAAATTCGATGCCGGACCTGGCCAAAAATGCGAAAAATTAACGATACCGGCATGGCAAAAAAATCCAAAAAATGATCGATGCCGGACCTGGCCAAAAATGCGAAAAATTAACGATGCCGGCATGGCCAAAAAATCCAAAAAATGATCGATGCCGGACCTGGCCAAAAATGCGAAAAATTAACGATGCCGGCATGGCAAAAAAATCCAAAAAATGATCGATGCCGGACCTGGCCAAAAATGCGAAAAATTAACGATGCCGGCATGGCAAAAAAATCCAAAAAATGATCGATGCCGGACCTGGCCAAAAATGCGAAAAATTAACGATGCCGGCATGGCAAAAAAATCCAAAAAATGATCGATGCCGGACCTGGCCAAAAATGCGAAAAATTAACGATGCCGGCATGGCAAAAAAATCCAAAAAATGATCGAAGCCGGACCTGGCCAAAAATGCGAAAAATTAACGATGCCGGCATGGCAAAAAAATCCAAAAAAATTTCGATGCCGGACCTGGCCAAAAATGCGAAAAATTAACGATGCCGGCATGGCAAAATAATCCAAAAAAATTTCGATGCCGGACCTGGCCAAAAATGCGAAAAATGATCGATGCCGGCATGGCAAAAAAATCCAAAAAATGATCGATGCCGGACCTGGCCAAAAATGCGAAAAATTAACGATGCCGGCATGGCAAAAAAATCCAAAAAAATTTCGATGCCGGACCTGGCCAAAAATGCGAAAAATGATCGATGCCGGCATGACAAAAAAATCCAAAAAATGTTCGATGCCGGACCTGGCCAATGCCGGACCTGGCCAAAATGGCCAAAAAAATCCAAAAAATGATCGATGCCGGACCTGGCCAAAAATGCGAAAAATTAACGATGCCGGCATGGCAAAAAAATCCAAAAAAAATTCGATGCCGGACCTGGCCAAAAATGCGAAAAATGATCGATGCCGGCATGGCAAAAAAATCCAAAAAATGATCGATGCCGGACCTGGCCAAAAATGCGAAAAGTTAACGATGCCGGCATGGCAAAAAAATCCAAAAAATGATCGATGCCGGACCTGGCCAAAAATGCGAAAAATTAACGATGCCGGCATGGCAAAAAAATCCAAAAAAATTTCGATGCCGGACCTGGCCAAAAATGCGAAAAATTAACGATGCCGGCATGGCAAAAAAATCCAAAAAATGATCGATGCCGGACCTGGCCAAAAATGCGAAAAATTAACGATGCCGGCATGGCAAAAAAATCCAAAAAATGATCGATGCCGGACCTGGCTAAAAATGCGAAAAATGAACGATGCCGGCATGGCAAAAAAATCCAAAAAAATTTCGATGCCGGACCTGGCCAAAAATGCGAAAAATTAACGATGCCGGCATGGCAAAAAAATCCAAAAAAATTTCGATGCCGGACCTGGCCAAAAATGCGAAAAATGATCGATGCCGGCATGGCAAAAAAATCCAAAAAATGATCGATGCCGGACCTGGCCAAAAATGCGAAAAATTAACGATGCCGGCATGGCAAAAAAATCCACAAAATTATCGATGCCGGACCTGGCCAAAAATGCGAAAAATTAACGATGCCGGCATGGCAAAAAAATCCAAAAAATGATCGATGCCGGACCTGGCCAAAAATGCGAAAAATTAACGATGCCGGCATGGCAAAAAAATCCAAAAAATGCTCGATGCCGGACCTGGCCAAAAATGCGAAAAATTAACGATGCCGGCATGGCAAAAAAATCCAAAAAATGATCGATGCCGGACCTGGCCAAAAATGCGAAAAATTAACGATGCCGGCATGGCAAAAAAATCCAAAAAAATTTCGATGCCGGACCTGGCCAAAAATGCGAAAAATTAACGATGCCGGCATGGCAAAAAAATCCAAAAAATGATCGATGCCGGACCTGGCCCAAAATGCGAAAAATTAACGATGCCGGCATGGCAAAAAAATCCAAAAAATGATCGATGCCGGACCTGGCCAAAAATGCGAAAAATTAACGATGCCGGCATGGCAAAAAAATCCAAAAAATGATCGATGCCGGACCTGGCCAAAAATGCGAAAAATGATCGATGCCGGCATGGCAAAAAAATCCAAAAAATGATCGATGCCGGACCTGGCCAAAAATGCGAAAAATTAACGATGCCGGCATGGCAAAAAATCCAAAAAAAATTTCGATGCCGGACCTGGCCAAAAATGCGAAAAATTAACGATGCCGGCATGGCAAAAAAATCCAAAAAATGATCGATGCCGGACCTGGCCAAAAATGCGAAAAATTAACGATGCCGGCATGGCAAAAAAATCCAAAAATTATCGATGCCGGACCTGGCCAAAAATGCGAAAAATTAACGATGCAAAAAAATCCAAAAAATGCTCGATGCCGGACCTGGCCAAAAATGCGAAAAATTAACGATGCCGGCATGGCAAAAAAATCCAAAAAATGATCGATGCCGGACCTGGCCAAAAATGCGAAAAATTAACGATGCCGGCATGGCAAAAAAATCCAAAAAAATTTCGATGCCGGACCTGGCCCAAAATGCGAAAAATTAACGATGCCGGCATGGCAAAAAAATCCAAAAAATGATCGATGCCGGAACTGGCCAAAAATGCGAAAAATGAACGATGCTGGCATGGCAAAAAAATCCAAAAAAATTTCGATGCCGGACCTGGCCAAAAATGCGAAAAATGATCGATGCCGGCATGGCAAAAAAATCCAAAAAATGATCGATGCCGGACCTGGCCAAAAATGCGAAAAATTAACGATGCCGGCATGGCAAAAAAATCCAAAAAATGATCGATGCCGGACCTGGCCAAAAATGCGAAAAATTAACAATGCCGGCATGGCAAAAAAATCCAAAAAAATTTCGATGCCGGACCTGGCCAAAAATGCGAAAAATTAACGATGCCGGCATGGCAAAAAAATCCAAAAAATGATCGATGCCGGACCTGGCCAAAAATGCGAAAAATTAACGATGCCGGCATGGCAAAAAAATCCAAAAAATGATCGATGCCGGACCTGGCCAAAAATGCGAAAAATTAACGATGCCGGCATGGCAAAAAAATCCAAAAAATGATCGATGCCGGACCTGGCCAAAAATGCGAAAAATGATCGATGCCGGCATGGCAAAAAAATCCAAAAAATGATCGATGCCGGACCTGGCCAAAAATGCGAAAAATTAACGATGCCGGCATGGCAAAAAAATCCAAAAATGCGAAAAATGATCGATGCCGGCATGGCAAAAAAATCCAAAAAATCCAAAAAATGACCGATGCCGGACCTGGCCAAAAATGCGAAAAATTAACGATGCCGGCATGGCAAAAAAATTCAAAAAATGATCGATGCCGGACCTGGCCAAAAATGCGAAAAATGATCGATGCCGGCATGGCAAAAAAATCCAAAAAAATTTTGATGCCGGACCTGGCCAAAAATGCGAAAAATTAACGATGCCGGCATGGCAAAAAAATCCAAAAAATGATCGATGCCGGACCTGGCCAAAAATGCGAAAAATTAACGATGCCGGCATGGCAAAAAAATCCAAAAAAAATCGATGCCGGACCTGGCCAAAAATGCGAAAAATTAACGATGCCGGCATGGCAAAAAAATCCAAAAAATGATCGATGCCGGACCTAGCTAAAAATGCGAAAAATGAACGATGCCGGCATGGCAAAAAAATCCAAAAAAATTTCGATGCCGGACCTGGCCAAAAATGCGAAAAATGATCGATGCCGGCATGGCAAAAAAATCCAAAAAATGATCGATTCCGGACCTGGCCAAAAATGCGAAAAATTAACGATGCCGGCATGGCAAAAAAATCCAAAAAAATTTCGATGCCGGACCTGGCCAAAAATGCGAAAAATGATCGATGCCGGCATGGCAAAAAAATCCAAAAAATGATCGATGCCGGACCTGGCCAAAAATGCGAAAAATTAACGATGCCGGCATGGCAAAAAAATCCAAAAAATGATCGATGCCGGACCTGGCCAAAAATGCGAAAAATTAACGATGCCGGCATGGCAAAAAAATCCAAAAAAATTTCGATGCCGGACCTGGCCAAAAATGCGAAAAATTAACGATGCCGGCATGGCATAAAAATCCAAAAAATGATCGATGCCGGACCTGGCCAAAAATGCGAAAAGTTAACGATGCCGGCATGGCAAAAAAATCCAAAAAATGATCGATGCCGGACCTGGCCAAAAATGCGAAAAATTAACGATGCCGGCATGGCAAAAAAATCCAAAAAAATTTCGATGCCGGACCTGGCCAAAAATGCGAAAAATTAACGATGCCGGCATGGCAAAAAAATCCAAAAAATGATCGATGCCGGACCTGGCCAAAAATGCGAAAAATTAACGATGCCGGCATGGCAAAAAAATCCAAAAAATGATCGATGCCGGACCTGGCTAAAAATGCGAAAAATGAACGATGCCGGCATGGCAAAAAAATCCAAAAAAATTTCGATGCCGGACCTGGCCAAAAATGCGAAAAATTAACGATGCCGGCATGGCAAAAAAATCCAAAAAAATTTCGATGCCGGACCTGGCCAAAAATGCGAAAAATGATCGATGCCGGCATGGCAAAAAAATCCAAAAAATGATCGATGCCGGACCTGGCCAAAAATGCGAAAAATTAACGATGCCGGCATGGCAAAAAAATCCAAAAAATGATCGATGCCGGACCTGGCCAAAAATGCGAAAAATTAACGATGCCGGCATGGCAAAAAAATCCACAAAATTATCGATGCCGGACCTGGCCAAAAATGCGAAAAATTAACGATGCCGGCATGGCAAAAAAATCCAAAAAATGATCGATGCCGGACCTGGCCAAAAATGCGAAAAATTAACGATGCCGGCATGGCAAAAAAATCCAAAAAATGCTCGATGCCGGACCTGGCCAAAAATGCGAAAAATTAACGATGCCGGCATGGCAAAAAAATCCAAAAAATGATCGATGCCGGACCTGGCCAAAAATGCGAAAAATTAACGATGCCGGCATGGCAAAAAAATCCAAAAAAATTTCGATGCCGGACCTGGCCAAAAATGCGAAAAATTAACGATGCCGGCATGGCAAAAAAATCCAAAAAATGATCGATGCCGGACCTGGCCCAAAATGCGAAAAATTAACGATGCCGGCATGGCAAAAAAATCCAAAAAATGATCGATGCCGGACCTGGCCAAAAATGCGAAAAATTAACGATGCCGGCATGGCAAAAAAATCCAAAAAATGATCGATGCCGGACCTGGCCAAAAATGCGAAAAATGATCGATGCCGGCATGGCAAAAAAATCCAAAAAATGATCGATGCCGGACCTGGCCAAAAATGCGAAAAATTAACGATGCCGGCATGGCAAAAAAATCCAAAAAAATTTCGATGCCGGACCTGGCCCAAAATGCGAAAAATTAACGATGCCGGCATGGCAAAAAAATCCAAAAAATGATCGATGCCGGAACTGGCCAAAAATGCGAAAAATGAACGATGCTGGCATGGCAAAAAAATCCAAAAAAATTTCGATGCCGGACCTGGCCAAAAATGCGAAAAATGATCGATGCCGGCATGGCAAAAAAATCCAAAAAATGATCGATGCCGGACCTGGCCAAAAATGCGAAAAATTAACGATGCCGGCATGGCAAAAAAATCCAAAAAATGATCGATGCCGGACCTGGCCAAAAATGCGAAAAATTAACGATGCCGGCATGGCAAAAAAATCCAAAAAAATTTCGATGCCGGACCTGGCCAAAAATGCGAAAAATTAACGATGCCGGCATGGCAAAAAAATCCAAAAAATGATCGATGCCGGACCTGGCCAAAAATGCGAAAAATTAACGATGCCGGCATGGCAAAAAAATCCAAAAAATGATCGATGCCGGACCTGGCCAAAAATGCGAAAAATTAACGATGCCGGCATGGCAAAAAAATCCAAAAAATGATCGATGCCGGACCTGGCCAAAAATGCGAAAAATGATCGATGCCGGCATGGCAAAAAAATCCAAAAAATGATCGATGCCGGACCTGGCCAAAAATGCGAAAAATTAACGATGCCGGCATGGCAAAAAAATCCAAAAATGCGAAAAATGATCGATGCCGGCATGGCAAAAAAATCCAAAAAAATTTCGATGCCGGACCTGGCCAAAAATGCGAAAAATGATCGATGCCGGCATGGCAAAAAAATCCAAAAAATGATCGATGCCGGACCTGGCCAAAAATGCGAAAAATTAACGATGCCGGCATGGCAAAAAAATCCAAAAAAATTTCGATGCCGGACCTGGCCAAAAATGCGAAAAATTAACGATGCCGGCATGGCAAAAAAATCCAAAAAATGATCGATGCCGGACCTGGCCAAAAATGCGAAAAATGATCGATGCCGGCATGGCAAAAAAATCCAAAAAATGATCGATGCCGGACCTGGCCAAAAATGCGAAAAATTAACGATGCCGGCATGGCAAAAAATCCAAAAAAAATTTCGATGCCGGACCTGGCCAAAAATGCGAAAAATTAACGATGCCGGCATGGCAAAAAAATCCAAAAAATGATCGATGCCGGACCTGGCCAAAAATGCGAAAAATGAACGATGCCGGCATGGCAAAAAAATCCAAAAATTATCGATGCCGGACCTGGCCAAAAATGCGAAAAATTAACGATGCAAAAAAATCCAAAAAATGATCGATGCCGGACCTGGCTAAAAATGCGAAAAATGAACGATGCCGGCATGGCAAAAAAATCCAAAAAAATTTCGATGCCGGACCTGGCCAAAAATGCGAAAAATTAACGATGCCGGCATGGCAAAAAAATCCAAAAAAATTTCGATGCCGGACCTGGCCAAAAATGCGAAAAATGATCGATGCCGGCATGGCAAAAAAATCCAAAAAATGATCGATGCCGGACCTGGCCAAAAATGCGAAAAATTAACGATGCCGGCATGGCAAAAAAATCCACAAAATTATCGATGCCGGACCTGGCCAAAAATGCGAAAAATTAACGATGCCGGCATGGCAAAAAAATCCAAAAAATGATCGATGCCGGACCTGGCCAAAAATGCGAAAAATTAACGATGCCGGCATGGCAAAAAAATCCAAAAAATGCTCGATGCCGGACCTGGCCAAAAATGCGAAAAATTAACGATGCCGGCATGGCAAAAAAATCCAAAAAATGATCGATGCCGGACCTGGCCAAAAATGCGAAAAATTAACGATGCCGGCATGGCAAAAAAATCCAAAAAAATTTCGATGCCGGACCTGGCCAAAAATGCGAAAAATTAACGATGCCGGCATGGCAAAAAAATCCAAAAAATGATCGATGCCGGACCTGGCCCAAAATGCGAAAAATTAACGATGCCGGCATGGCAAAAAAATCCAAAAAATGATCGATGCCGGACCTGGCCAAAAATGCGAAAAATTAACGATGCCGGCATGGCAAAAAAATCCAAAAAATGATCGATGCCGGACCTGGCCAAAAATGCGAAAAATGATCGATGCCGGCATGGCAAAAAAATCCAAAAAATGATCGATGCCGGACCTGGCCAAAAATGCGAAAAATTAACGATGCCGGCATGGCAAAAAATCCAAAAAAAATTTCGATGCCGGACCTGGCCAAAAATGCGAAAAATTAACGATGCCGGCATGGCAAAAAAATCCAAAAAATGATCGATGCCGGACCTGGCCAAAAATGCGAAAAATTAACGATGCCGGCATGGCAAAAAAATCCAAAAATTATCGATGCCGGACCTGGCCAAAAATGCGAAAAATTAACGATGCAAAAAAATCCAAAAAATGCTCGATGCCGGACCTGGCCAAAAATGCGAAAAATTAACGATGCCGGCATGGCAAAAAAATCCAAAAAATGATCGATGCCGGACCTGGCCAAAAATGCGAAAAATTAACGATGCCGGCATGGCAAAAAAATCCAAAAAAATTTCGATGCCGGACCTGGCCCAAAATGCGAAAAATTAACGATGCCGGCATGGCAAAAAAATCCAAAAAATGATCGATGCCGGAACTGGCCAAAAATGCGAAAAATGAACGATGCTGGCATGGCAAAAAAATCCAAAAAAATTTCGATGCCGGACCTGGCCAAAAATGCGAAAAATGATCGATGCCGGCATGGCAAAAAAATCCAAAAAATGATCGATGCCGGACCTGGCCAAAAATGCGAAAAATTAACGATGCCGGCATGGCAAAAAAATCCAAAAAATGATCGATGCCGGACCTGGCCAAAAATGCGAAAAATTAACGATGCCGGCATGGCAAAAAAATCCAAAAAAATTTCGATGCCGGACCTGGCCAAAAATGCGAAAAATTAACGATGCCGGCATGGCAAAAAAATCCAAAAAATGATCGATGCCGGACCTGGCCAAAAATGCGAAAAATTAACGATGCCGGCATGGCAAAAAAATCCAAAAAATGATCGATGCCGGACCTGGCCAAAAATGCGAAAAATTAACGATGCCGGCATGGCAAAAAAATCCAAAAAATGATCGATGCCGGACCTGGCCAAAAATGCGAAAAATGATCGATGCCGGCATGGCAAAAAAATCCAAAAAAATTTCGATGCCGGACCTGGCCAAAAATGCGAAAAATTAACGATGCAAAAAAATGCGAAAAATTAACGATGCCGGCATGGCAAAAAAATCCAAAAAAAATTCGATGCCGGACCTGGCCAAAAATGCGAAAAATGATCGCAAAAAAATCCAAAAAATGATCGATGCCGGACCTGGCCAAAAATGCGAAAAATTAACGATGCCGGCATGGCAAAAAAATCCAAAAATGCGAAAAATGATCGATGCCGGCATGGCAAAAAAATCCAAAAAAATTTCGATGCCGGACCTGGCCAAAAATGCGAAAAATGATCGATGCCGGCATGGCAAAAAAATCCAAAAAATGATCGATGCCGGACCTGGCCAAAAATGCGAAAAATTAACGATGCCGGCATGGCAAAAAAATCCAAAAAAATTTCGATGCCGGACCTGGCCAAAAATGCGAAAAATTAACGATGCCGGCATGGCAAAAAAATCCAAAAAATGATCGATGCCGGACCTGGCCAAAAATGCGAAAAATGATCGATGCCGGCATGGCAAAAAAATCCAAAAAATGATCGATGCCGGACCTGGCCAAAAATGCGAAAAATTAACGATGCCGGCATGGCAAAAAATCCAAAAAAAATTTCGATGCCGGACCTGGCCAAAAATGCGAAAAATTAACGATGCCGGCATGGCAAAAAAATCCAAAAAATGATCGATGCCGGACCTGGCCAAAAATGCGAAAAATTAACGATGCCGGCATGGCAAAAAAATCCAAAAATTATCGATGCCGGACCTGGCCAAAAATGCGAAAAATTAACGATGCAAAAAAATCCCAAAAATGATCGATGCCGGACCTGGCTAAAAATGCGAAAAATGAACGATGCCGGCATGGCAAAAAAATCCAAAAAAATTTCGATGCCGGACCTGGCCAAAAATGCGAAAAATTAACGATGCCGGCATGGCAAAAAAATCCAAAAAAATTTCGATGCCGGACCTGGCCCAAAATGCGAAAAATTAACGATGCCGGCATGGCAAAAAAATCCAAAAAAATTTCGATGCCGGACCTGGCCCAAAATGCGAAAAATTAACGATGCCGGCATGGCAAAAAAATCCAAAAAATGATCGATGCCGGACCTGGCCAAAAATGCGAAAAATTAACGATGCCGGCATGGCAAAAAAATCCAAAAAATGATCGATGCCGGACCTGGCCAAAAATGCGAAAAATTAACGATGCCGGCATGGCAAAAAAATCCAAAAAAATTTCGATGCCGGACCTGGCCCAAAATGCGAAAAATTAACGATGCCGGCATGGCAAAAAAATCCAAAAAATGATCGATGCCGGAACTGGCCAAAAATGCGAAAAATGAACGATGCTGGCATGGCAAAAAAATCCAAAAAAATTTCGATGCCGGACCTGGCCAAAAATGCGAAAAATGATCGATGCCGGCATGGCAAAAAAATCCAAAAAATGATCGATGCCGGACCTGGCCAAAAATGCGAAAAATTAACGATGCCGGCATGGCAAAAAAATCCAAAAAATGATCGATGCCGGACCTGGCCAAAAATGCGAAAAATTAACGATGCCGGCATGGCAAAAAAATCCAAAAAAATTTCGATGCCGGACCTGGCCAAAAATGCGAAAAATTAACGATGCCGGCATGGCAAAAAAATCCAAAAAATGATCGATGCCGGACCTGGCCAAAAATGCGAAAAATTAACGATGCCGGCATGGCAAAAAAATCCAAAAAATGATCGATGCCGGACCTGGCCAAAAATGCGAAAAATTAACGATGCCGGCATGGCAAAAAAATCCAAAAAATGATCGATGCCGGACCTGGCCAAAAATGCGAAAAATGATCGATGCCGGCATGGCAAAAAAATCCAAAAAAATTTCGATGCCGGACCTGGCCAAAAATGCGAAAAATTAACGATGCAAAAAAATGCGAAAAATTAACGATGCCGGCATGGCAAAAAAATCCAAAAAAAATTCGATGCCGGACCTGGCCAAAAATGCGAAAAATGATCGCAAAAAAATCCAAAAAATGATCGATGCCGGACCTGGCCAAAAATGCGAAAAATTAACGATGCCGGCATGGCAAAAAAATCCAAAAATGCGAAAAATGATCGATGCCGGCATGGCAAAAAAATCCAAAAAAATTTCGATGCCGGACCTGGCCAAAAATGCGAAAAATGATCGATGCCGGCATGGCAAAAAAATCCAAAAAATGATCGATGCCGGACCTGGCCAAAAATGCGAAAAATTAACGATGCCGGCATGGCAAAAAAATCCAAAAAAATTTCGATGCCGGACCTGGCCAAAAATGCGAAAAATTAACGATGCAAAAAAATCCAAAAAATGCTCGATGCCGGACCTGGCCAAAAATGCGAAAAATTAACGATGCCGGCATGGCAAAAAAATCCAAAAAATGATCGATGCCGGACCTGGCCAAAAATGCGAAAAATGATCGATGCCGGCATGGCAAAAAAATCCAAAAAATGATCGATGCCGGACCTGGCCAAAAATGCGAAAAATTAACGATGCCGGCATGGCAAAAAAATCCACAAAATTATCGATGCCGGACCTGGCCAAAAATGCGAAAAATTAACGATGCCGGCATGGCAAAAAAATCCAAAAAATGATCGATGCCGGACCTGGCCAAAAATGCGAAAAATTAACGATGCCGGCATGGCAAAAAAATCCAAAAAATGCTCGATGCCGGACCTGGCCAAAAATGCGAAAAATTAACGATGCCGGCATGGCAAAAAAATCCAAAAAATGATCGATGCCGGACCTGGCCAAAAATGCGAAAAATTAACGATGCCGGCATGGCAAAAAAATCCAAAAAAATTTCGATGCCGGACCTGGCCAAAAATGCGAAAAATTAACGATGCCGGCATGGCAAAAAAATCCAAAAAATGATCGATGCCGGACCTGGCCCAAAATGCGAAAAATTAACGATGCCGGCATGGCAAAAAAATCCAAAAAATGATCGATGCCGGACCTGGCCAAAAATGCGAAAAATTAACGATGCCGGCATGGCAAAAAAATCCAAAAAATGATCGATGCCGGACCTGGCCAAAAATGCGAAAAATGATCGATGCCGGCATGGCAAAAAAATCCAAAAAATGATCGATGCCGGACCTGGCCAAAAATGCGAAAAATTACGCGGTTCCGGCATGGCAAAAAATCCAAAAAAAATTTCGATGCCGGACCTGGCCAAAAATGCGAAAAATTAACGATGCCGGCATGGCAAAAAAATCCAAAAAATGATCGATGCCGGACCTGGCCAAAAATGCGAAAAATTAACGATGCCGGCATGGCAAAAAAATCCAAAAATTATCGATGCCGGACCTGGCCAAAAATGCGAAAAATTAACGATGCAAAAAAATCCAAAAAATGCTCGATGCCGGACCTGGCCAAAAATGCGAAAAATTAACGATGCCGGCATGGCAAAAAAATCCAAAAAATGATCGATGCCGGACCTGGCCAAAAATGCGAAAAATTAACGATGCCGGCATGGCAAAAAAATCCAAAAAAATTTCGATGCCGGACCTGGCCCAAAATGCGAAAAATTAACGATGCCGGCATGGCAAAAAAATCCAAAAAATGATCGATGCCGGAACTGGCCAAAAATGCGAAAAATGAACGATGCTGGCATGGCAAAAAAATCCAAAAAAATTTCGATGCCGGACCTGGCCAAAAATGCGAAAAATGATCGATGCCGGCATGGCAAAAAAATCCAAAAAATGATCGATGCCGGACCTGGCCAAAAATGCGAAAAATTAACGATGCCGGCATGGCAAAAAAATCCAAAAAATGATCGATGCCGGACCTGGCCAAAAATGCGAAAAATTAACGATGCCGGCATGGCAAAAAAATCCAAAAAAATTTCGATGCCGGACCTGGCCAAAAATGCGAAAAATTAACGATGCCGGCATGGCAAAAAAATCCAAAAAATGATCGATGCCGGACCTGGCCAAAAATGCGAAAAATTAACGATGCCGGCATGGCAAAAAAATCCAAAAAATGATCGATGCCGGACCTGGCCAAAAATGCGAAAAATTAACGATGCCGGCATGGCAAAAAAATCCAAAAAATGATCGATGCCGGACCTGGCCAAAAATGCGAAAAATGATCGATGCCGGCATGGCAAAAAAATCCAAAAAATGATCGATGCCGGACCTGGCCAAAAATGCGAAAAATTAACGATGCCGGCATGGCAAAAAAATCCAAAAATGCGAAAAATGATCGATGCCGGCATGGCAAAAAAATCCAAAAAATCCAAAAAATGACCGATGCCGGACCTGGCCAAAAATGCGAAAAATTAACGATGCCGGCATGGCAAAAAAATTCAAAAAATGATCGATGCCGGACCTGGCCAAAAATGCGAAAAATGATCGATGCCGGCATGGCAAAAAAATCCAAAAAAATTTTGATGCCGGACCTGGCCAAAAATGCGAAAAATTAACGATGCCGACATGGCAAAAAAATCCAAAAAATGATCGATGCCGGACCTGGCCAAAAATGCGAAAAATTAACGATGCCGGCATGGCAAAAAAATCCAAAAAAAATCGATGCCGGACCTGGCCAAAAATGCGAAAAATTAACGATGCCGGCATGGCAAAAAAATCCAAAAAATGATCGATGCCGGACCTGGCTAAAAATGCGAAAAATGAACGATGCCGGCATGGCAAAAAAATCCAAAAAAATTTCGATGCCGGACCTGGCCAAAAATGCGAAAAATGATCGATGCCGGCATGGCAAAAAAATCCAAAAAATGATCGATTCCGGACCTGGCCAAAAATGCGAAAAATTAACGATGCCGGCATGGCAAAAAAATCCAAAAAAATTTCGATGCCGGACCTGGCCAAAAATGCGAAAAATGATCGATGCCGGCATGGCAAAAAAATCCAAAAAATGATCGATGCCGGACCTGGCCAAAAATGCGAAAAATTAACGATGCCGGCATGGCAAAAAAATCCAAAAAATGATCGATGCCGGACCTGGCCAAAAATGCGAAAAATTAACGATGCCGGCATGGCAAAAAAATCCAAAAAAATTTCGATGCCGGACCTGGCCAAAAATGCGAAAAATGAACGATGCCGGCATGGCAAAAAAATCCAAAAAATGATCGATGCCGGACCTGGCCAAAAATGCGAAAAATTAACGATGCCGGCATGGCAAAAAAATCCAAAAAAATTTCGATGCCGGACCTGGCCAAAAATGCGAAAAATTAACGATGCCGGCATGGCAAAAAAATCCAAAAAAATTTCGATGCCGGACCTGGCCAAAAATGCGAAAAATGATCGATGCCGGCAAGGCAAAAGAATCCAAAAAATGATCGATGCCGGACCTGGCCAAAAATGCGAAAAATTAACGATGCCGGCATGGCAAAAAAATCCAAAAAATGATCGATGCCGGACCTGGCCAAAAATGCGAAAAATTAACGATGCCGGCATGACAAAAAAATCCAAAAAATGATCGATGCCGGACCTGGCCCAAAATGCGAAAAATTAACGATGCCGGCATGGCAAAAAAATCCAAAAAATGATCGATGCCGGACCTGGCCAAAAATGCGAAAAATTAACGATGCCGGCATGGCAAAAAAATCCAAAAAATGATCGATGCCGGACCTGGCCAAAAATGCGAAAAATGATCGATGCCGGCATGGCAAAAAAATCCAAAAAATGATCGATGCCGGACCTGGCCAAAAATGCGAAAAATTAACGATGCCGGCATGGCAAAAAATCCAAAAAAAATTTCGATGCCGGACCTGGCCAAAAATGCGAAAAATTAACGATGCCGGCATGGCAAAAAAATCCAAAAAAATTTCCTGGCCAAAAATGCGAAAAATTAACGATGCCGGCATGGCAAAAAAATCCAAAAAAAATTCGATGCCGGACCTGGCCAAAAATGCGAAAAATGATCCATGCCGGCATGGCAAAAAAATCCAAAAAATGATCGATGCCGGACCTGGCCAAAAATGCGAAAAAATAAAGATGCCGGCATGGCAAAAAAATCCAAAAAATGATCGATGCCGGACCTGGCCAAAAATGCGAAAAATTAACTATGCCGGCATGGCAAAAAAATCCAAAAAAATTTCCTGGCCAAAAATGCGAAAAATTAACGATGCCGGCATGGCAAAAAAATCCAAAAAATGATCGATGCCGGACCTGGCCAAAAATGCGAAAAATTAACGATGCCGGCATGGCAAAAAAATCCAAAAAAATTTCTATGCCGGACCTGGCCAAAAATGCGAAAAATTAACGATGCCGGCATGGCAAAAAAATCCAAAAAATGATCGATGCCGGACCTGGCCAAAAATGCGAAAAATTAACGATGCCGGCATGGCAAAAAAATCCAAAAAAATTTCGATGCCGGACCTGGCCAAAAATGCGAAAAATTAACGATGCCGGCATGGCAAAAAAATCCAAAAAAATTTCCTGGCCAAAAATGCGAAAAATTAACGATGCCGGCATGGCAAAAAAATCCAAAAAATGATCGATGCCGGACCTGGCCAAAAATGCGAAAAATTAACGATGCCGGCATGGCAAAAAAATCCAAAAAAATTTCGATGCCGGACCTGGCCAAAAATGCGAAAAATTAACGATGCCGGCATGGCAAAAAAATCCAAAAAAAATTCGATGCCGGACCTGGCCAAAAATGCGAAAAATTAACGATACCGGCATGGCAAAAAAATCCAAAAAATGATCGATGCCGGACCTGGCCAAAAATGCGAAAAATTAACGATGCCGGCATGGCCAAAAAATCCAAAAAATGATCGATGCCGGACCTGGCCAAAAATGCGAAAAATTAACGATGCCGGCATGGCCAAAAAATCCAAAAAATGATCGATGCCGGACCTGGCCAAAAATGCGAAAAATTAACGATGCCGGCATGGCAAAAAAATCCAAAAAATGATCGATGCCGGACCTGGCCAAAAATGCGAAAAATTAACGATGCCGGCATGGCAAAAAAATCCAAAAAATGATCGATGCCGGACCTGGCCAAAAATGCGAAAAATTAACGATGCCGGCATGGCAAAAAAATCCAAAAAATGATCGAAGCCGGACCTGGCCAAAAATGCGAAAAATTAACGATGCCGGCATGGCAAAAAAATCCAAAAAAATTTCGATGCCGGACCTGGCCAAAAATGCGAAAAATTAACGATGCCGGCATGGCAAAATAATCCAAAAAAATTTCGATGCCGGACCTGGCCAAAAATGCGAAAAATGATCGATGCCGGCATGGCAAAAAAATCCAAAAAATGATCGATGCCGGACCTGGCCAAAAATGCGAAAAATTAACGATGCCGGCATGGCAAAAAAATCCAAAAAAATTTCGATGCCGGACCTGGCCAAAAATGCGAAAAATGATCGATGCCGGCATGACAAAAAAATCCAAAAAATGTTCGATGCCGGACCTGGCCAATGCCGGACCTGGCCAAAATGGCCAAAAAAATCCAAAAAATGATCGATGCCGGACCTGGCCAAAAATGCGAAAAATTAACGATGCCGGCATGGCAAAAAAATCCAAAAAAAATTCGATGCCGGACCTGGCCAAAAATGCGAAAAATGATCGATGCCGGCATGGCAAAAAAATCCAAAAAATGATCGATGCCGGACCTGGCCAAAAATGCGAAAAGTTAACGATGCCGGCATGGCAAAAAAATCCAAAAAATGATCGATGCCGGACCTGGCCAAAAATGCGAAAAATTAACGATGCCGGCATGGCAAAAAAATCCAAAAAAATTTCGATGCCGGACCTGGCCAAAAATGCGAAAAATTAACGATGCCGGCATGGCAAAAAAATCCAAAAAATGATCGATGCCGGACCTGGCCAAAAATGCGAAAAATTAACGATGCCGGCATGGCAAAAAAATCCAAAAAATGATCGATGCCGGACCTGGCCAAAAATGCGAAAAATTAACGATGCCGGCATGGCAAAAAAATCCAAAAAAATTTCGATGCCGGACCTGGCCAAAAATGCGAAAAATTAACGATGCCGGCATGGCAAAAAAATCCAAAAAATGATCGATGCCGGAACTGGCCAAAAATGCGAAAAATTAACGATGCCGGCATGGCAAAAAAATCCAAAAAATGATCGATGCCGGACCTGGCCAAAAATGCGAAAAATTAACGATGCCGGCATGGCAAAAAAATCCAAAAAATGATCGATGCCGGACCTGGCCAAAAATGCGAAAAATTAACGATGCCGGCATGGCAAAAAAATCCAAAAAATGATCGATGCCGGACCTGGCCAAAAATGCGAAAAATTAACGATGCCGGCATGGCAAAAAAATCCAAAAAATGATCGATGCCGGACCTGGCCAAAAATGCGAAAAATTAACGATGCCGGCATGGCAAAAAAATCCAAAAAAATTTCGATGCCGGACCTGGCCAAAAATGCGAAAAATTAACGATGCCGGCATGGCAAAAAAATCCAAAAAAAATTCGATGCCGGACCTGGCCAAAAATGCGAAAAATTAACGATACCGGCATGGCAAAAAAATCCAAAAAATGATCGATGCCGGACCTGGCCAAAAATGCGAAAAATTAACGATGCCGGCATGGCCAAAAAATCCAAAAAATGATCGATGCCGGACCTGGCCAAAAATGCGAAAAATTAACGATGCCGGCATGGCAAAAAAATCCAAAAAATGATCGATGCCGGACCTGGCCAAAAATGCGAAAAATTAACGATGCCGGCATGGCAAAAAAATCCAAAAAATGATCGATGCCGGACCTGGCCAAAAATGCGAAAAATTAACGATGCCGGCATGGCAAAAAAATCCAAAAAATGATCGATGCCGGACCTGGCCAAAAATGCGAAAAATTAACGATGCCGGCATGGCAAAAAAATCCAAAAAATGATCGAAGCCGGACCTGGCCAAAAATGCGAAAAATTAACGATGCCGGCATGGCAAAAAAATCCAAAAAAATTTCGATGCCGGACCTGGCCAAAAATGCGAAAAATTAACGATGCCGGCATGGCAAAATAATCCAAAAAAATTTCGATGCCGGACCTGGCCAAAAATGCGAAAAATGATCGATGCCGGCATGGCAAAAAAATCCAAAAAATGATCGATGCCGGACCTGGCCAAAAATGCGAAAAATGAACGATGCCGGCATGGCAAAAAAATCCAAAAAAATTTCGATGCCGGACCTGGCCAAAAATGCGAAAAATGATCGATGCCGGCATGACAAAAAAATCCAAAAAATGTTCGATGCCGGACCTGGCCAATGCCGGACCTGGCCAAAATGGCCAAAAAAATCCAAAAAATGATCGATGCCGGACCTGGCCAAAAATGCGAAAAATTAACGATGCCGGCATGGCAAAAAAATCCAAAAAAAATTCGATGCCGGACCTGGCCAAAAATGCGAAAAATGATCGATGCCGGCATGGCAAAAAAATCCAAAAAATGATCGATGCCGGACCTGGCCAAAAATGCGAAAAGTTAACGATGCCGGCATGGCAAAAAAATCCAAAAAATGATCGATGCCGGACCTGGCCAAAAATGCGAAAAATTAACGATGCCGGCATGGCAAAAAAATCCAAAAAAATTTCGATGCCGGACCTGGCCAAAAATGCGAAAAATTAACGATGCCGGCATGGCAAAAAAATCCAAAAAATGATCGATGCCGGACCTGGCCAAAAATGCGAAAAATTAACGATGCCGGCATGGCAAAAAAATCCAAAAAATGATCGATGCCGGACCTGGCTAAAAATGCGAAAAATGAACGATGCCGGCATGGCAAAAAAATCCAAAAAAATTTCGATGCCGGACCTGGCCAAAAATGCGAAAAATTAACGATGCCGGCATGGCAAAAAAATCCAAAAAAATTTCGATGCCGGACCTGGCCAAAAATGCGAAAAATGATCGATGCCGGCATGGCAAAAAAATCCAAAAAATGATCGATGCCGGACCTGGCCAAAAATGCGAAAAATTAACGATGCCGGCATGGCAAAAAAATCCACAAAATTATCGATGCCGGACCTGGCCAAAAATGCGAAAAATTAACGATGCCGGCATGGCAAAAAAATCCAAAAAATGATCGATGCCGGACCTGGCCAAAAATGCGAAAAATTAACGATGCCGGCATGGCAAAAAAATCCAAAAAATGCTCGATGCCGGACCTGGCCAAAAATGCGAAAAATTAACGATGCCGGCATGGCAAAAAAATCCAAAAAATGATCGATGCCGGACCTGGCCAAAAATGCGAAAAATTAACGATGCCGGCATGGCAAAAAAATCCAAAAAAATTTCGATGCCGGACCTGGCCAAAAATGCGAAAAATTAACGATGCCGGCATGGCAAAAAAATCCAAAAAATGATCGATGCCGGACCTGGCCCAAAATGCGAAAAATTAACGATGCCGGCATGGCAAAAAAATCCAAAAAATGATCGATGCCGGACCTGGCCAAAAATGCGAAAAATTAACGATGCCGGCATGGCAAAAAAATCCAAAAAATGATCGATGCCGGACCTGGCCAAAAATGCGAAAAATGATCGATGCCGGCATGGCAAAAAAATCCAAAAAATGATCGATGCCGGACCTGGCCAAAAATGCGAAAAATTAACGATGCCGGCATGGCAAAAAATCCAAAAAAAATTTCGATGCCGGACCTGGCCAAAAATGCGAAAAATTAACGATGCCGGCATGGCAAAAAAATCCAAAAAATGATCGATGCCGGACCTGGCCAAAAATGCGAAAAATTAACGATGCCGGCATGGCAAAAAAATCCAAAAATTATCGATGCCGGACCTGGCCAAAAATGCGAAAAATTAACGATGCAAAAAAATCCAAAAAATGCTCGATGCCGGACCTGGCCAAAAATGCGAAAAATTAACGATGCCGGCATGGCAAAAAAATCCAAAAAATGATCGATGCCGGACCTGGCCAAAAATGCGAAAAATTAACGATGCCGGCATGGCAAAAAAATCCAAAAAAATTTCGATGCCGGACCTGGCCCAAAATGCGAAAAATTAACGATGCCGGCATGGCAAAAAAATCCAAAAAATGATCGATGCCGGAACTGGCCAAAAATGCGAAAAATGAACGATGCTGGCATGGCAAAAAAATCCAAAAAAATTTCGATGCCGGACCTGGCCAAAAATGCGAAAAATGATCGATGCCGGCATGGCAAAAAAATCCAAAAAATGATCGATGCCGGACCTGGCCAAAAATGCGAAAAATTAACGATGCCGGCATGGCAAAAAAATCCAAAAAATGATCGATGCCGGACCTGGCCAAAAATGCGAAAAATTAACGATGCCGGCATGGCAAAAAAATCCAAAAAAATTTCGATGCCGGACCTGGCCAAAAATGCGAAAAATTAACGATGCCGGCATGGCAAAAAAATCCAAAAAATGATCGATGCCGGACCTGGCCAAAAATGCGAAAAATTAACGATGCCGGCATGGCAAAAAAATCCAAAAAATGATCGATGCCGGACCTGGCCAAAAATGCGAAAAATTAACGATGCCGGCATGGCAAAAAAATCCAAAAAATGATCGATGCCGGACCTGGCCAAAAATGCGAAAAATGATCGATGCCGGCATGGCAAAAAAATCCAAAAAATGATCGATGCCGGACCTGGCCAAAAATGCGAAAAATTAACGATGCCGGCATGGCAAAAAAATCCAAAAATGCGAAAAATGATCGATGCCGGCATGGCAAAAAAATCCAAAAAATCCAAAAAATGACCGATGCCGGACCTGGCCAAAAATGCGAAAAATTAACGATGCCGGCATGGCAAAAAAATTCAAAAAATGATCGATGCCGGACCTGGCCAAAAATGCGAAAAATGATCGATGCCGGCATGGCAAAAAAATCCAAAAAAATTTTGATGCCGGACCTGGCCAAAAATGCGAAAAATTAACGATGCCGGCATGGCAAAAAAATCCAAAAAATGATCGATGCCGGACCTGGCCAAAAATGCGAAAAATTAACGATGCCGGCATGGCAAAAAAATCCAAAAAAAATCGATGCCGGACCTGGCCAAAAATGCGAAAAATTAACGATGCCGGCATGGCAAAAAAATCCAAAAAATGATCGATGCCGGACCTGGCTAAAAATGCGAAAAATGAACGATGCCGGCATGGCAAAAAAATCCAAAAAAATTTCGATGCCGGACCTGGCCAAAAATGCGAAAAATGATCGATGCCGGCATGGCAAAAAAATCCAAAAAATGATCGATTCCGGACCTGGCCAAAAATGCGAAAAATTAACGATGCCGGCATGGCAAAAAAATCCAAAAAAATTTCGATGCCGGACCTGGCCAAAAATGCGAAAAATGATCGATGCCGGCATGGCAAAAAAATCCAAAAAATGATCGATGCCGGACCTGGCCAAAAATGCGAAAAATTAACGATGCCGGCATGGCAAAAAAATCCAAAAAATGATCGATGCCGGACCTGGCCAAAAATGCGAAAAATTAACGATGCCGGCATGGCAAAAAAATCCAAAAAAATTTCGATGCCGGACCTGGCCAAAAATGCGAAAAATGAACGATGCCGGCATGGCAAAAAAATCCAAAAAATGATCGATGCCGGACCTGGCCAAAAATGCGAAAAATTAACGATGCCGGCATGGCAAAAAAATCCAAAAAAATTTCGATGCCGGACCTGGCCAAAAATGCGAAAAATTAACGATGCCGGCATGGCAAAAAAATCCAAAAAAATTTCGATGCCGGACCTGGCCAAAAATGCGAAAAATGATCGATGCCGGCATGGCAAAAGAATCCAAAAAATGATCGATGCCGGACCTGGCCAAAAATGCGAAAAATTAACGATGCCGGCATGGCAAAAAAATCCAAAAAATGATCGATGCCGGACCTGGCCAAAAATGCGAAAAATTAACGATGCCGGCATGACAAAAAAATCCAAAAAATGATCGATGCCGGACCTGGCCCAAAATGCGAAAAATTAACGATGCCGGCATGGCAAAAAAATCCAAAAAATGATCGATGCCGGACCTGGCCAAAAATGCGAAAAATTAACGATGCCGGCATGGCAAAAAAATCCAAAAAATGATCGATGCCGGACCTGGCCAAAAATGCGAAAAATGATCGATGCCGGCATGGCAAAAAAATCCAAAAAATGATCGATGCCGGACATGGCCAAAAATGCGAAAAATTAACGATGCCGGCATGGCAAAAAATCCAAAAAAAATTTCGATGCCGGACCTGGCCAAAAATGCGAAAAATTAACGATGCCGGCATGGCAAAAAAATCCAAAAAAATTTCCTGGCCAAAAATGCGAAAAATTAACGATGCCGGCATGGCAAAAAAATCCAAAAAAAATTCGATGCCGGACCTGGCCAAAAATGCGAAAAATGATCCATGCCGGCATGGCAAAAAAATCCAAAAAATGATCGATGCCGGACCTGGCCAAAAATGCGAAAAAATAAAGATGCCGGCATGGCAAAAAAATCCAAAAAATGATCGATGCCGGACCTGGCCAAAAATGCGAAAAATTAACTATGCCGGCATGGCAAAAAAATCCAAAAAAATTTCCTGGCCAAAAATGCGAAAAATTAACGATGCCGGCATGGCAAAAAAATCCAAAAAATGATCGATGCCGGACCTGGCCAAAAATGCGAAAAATTAACGATGCCGGCATGGCAAAAAAATCCAAAAAAATTTCGATGCCGGACCTGGCCAAAAATGCGAAAAATTAACGATGCCGGCATGGCAAAAAAATCCAAAAAATGATCGATGCCGGACCTGGCCAAAAATGCGAAAAATTAACGATGCCGGCATGGCAAAAAAATCCAAAAAAATTTCGATGCCGGACCTGGCCAAAAATGCGAAAAATTAACGATGCCGGCATGGCAAAAAAATCCAAAAAATGATCGATGCCGGACCTGGCCAAAAATGCGAAAAATTAACGATGCCGGCATGGCAAAAAAATCCAAAAAAATTTCGATGCCGGACCTGGCCAAAAATGCGAAAAATTAACGATGCCGGCATGGCAAAAAAATCCAAAAAAATTTCGATGCCGGACCTGGCCAAAAATGCGAAAAATGATCGATGCCGGAAAAAAATCCAAAAAATGATCGATGCCGGACCTGGCCAAAAATGCGAAAAATTAACGATGCCGGCATGGCAAAAAAATCCAAAAAATGATCGATGCCGGACCTGGCCAAAAATGCGAAAAATTAACGATGCCGGCATGACAAAAAAATCCAAAAAATGATCGATGCCGGACCTGGCCAAAAATGCGAAAAATTAACGATGCCGGCATGGCAAAAAAATCCAAAAAAAATTCGATGCCGGACCTGGCCAAAAATGCGAAAAATGATCGATGCCGGCATGGCAAAAAAATCCAAAAAATGATCGATGCCGGACCTGGCCAAAAATGCGAAAAAATAAAGATGCCGGCATGGCAAAAAAATCCAAAAAATGATCGATGCCGGACCTGGCCAAAAATGCGAAAAATTAACTATGCCGGCATGGCAAAAAAATCCAAAAAATGATCGATGCCGGACCTGGCCAAAAATGCGAAAAATTAACGATGCCGGCATGGCAAAAAAATCCAAAAAAATTTCCTGGCCAAAAATGCGAAAAATTAACGATGCCGGCATGACAAAAAATCCAAAAAATGATCGATGCCGGACCTGGCCAAAAATGCGAAAAATTAACGATGCCGGCATGGCAAAAAAATCCAAAAAAATTTCGATGCCGGACCTGGCCAAAAATGCGAAAAATTAACGATGCCGGCATGGCAAAAAAATCCAAAAAAAATTCGATGCCGGACCTGGCCAAAAATGCGAAAAATTAACGATACCGGCATGGCAAAAAAATCCAAAAAATGATCGATGCCGGACCTGGCCAAAAATGCGAAAAATTAACGATGCCGGCATGGCAAAAAAATCCAAAAAATGATCGATGCCGGACCTGGCCAAAAATGCGAAAAATGAACGATGCCGGCATGGCAAAAAAATCCAAAAAAATTTCGATGCCGGACCTGGCCAAAAATGCGAAAAATTAACGATGCCGGCATGGCAAAAAAATCCAAAAAATGATCGATGCCGGACCTGGCCAAAAATGCGAAAAATGAACGATGCCGGCATGGCAAAAAAATCCAAAAAAATTTCGATGCCGGACCTGGCCAAAAATGCGAAAAATTAACGATGCCGGCATGGCAAAAAAATCCAAAAAAATTTCGATGCCGGACCTGGCCAAAAATGCGAAAAATGATCGATGCCGGCATGGCAAAAAAATCCAAAAAATGATCGATGCCGGACCTGGCCAAAAATGCAAAAAATTAACGATGCCGGCATGGCAAAAAAATCCAAAAAATGATCGATGCCGGACCTGGCCAAAAATGCGAAAAATTAACGATGCCGGCATGGCAAAAAAATCCAAAAAAAATTCGATGCCGGACCTGGCCAAAAATGCGAAAAATTAACGATGCCGGCATGGCAAAAAAATCCAAAAAATGATCGATGCCGGACCTGGCCAAAAATGCGAAAAATTAACGATGCCGGCATGGCAAAAAAATCCAAAAAAATTCGATGCCGGACCTGGCCAAAAATGCGAAAAATTAACGATGCCGGCATGGCAAAAAAATCCAAAAAATGATCGATGCCGGACCTGGCCAAAAATGCGAAAAATTAACGATGCCGGCATGGCAAAAAAATCCAAAAAAATTTCGATGCCGGACCTGGCCAAAAATGCGAAAAATTAACGATGCCGGCATGGCAAAAAAATCCAAAAAAATTTCGATGCCGGACCTGGCCAAAAACGCGAAAAATTAACGATGCCGGCATGGCAAAAAAATCCAAAAAAATTTCGATGCCGGACCTGGCCAAAAATGCGAAAAATTAACGATGCCGGCATGGCAAAAAAATCCAAAAAATGATCGATGCCGGACCTGGCCAAAAATGCGAAAAATGATCGATGCCGGACCTGGCCAAAAATGCGAAAAATTAACGATGCCGGCATGGCAAAAAAAATCAAAAAATAAACGATGCCGGACCTAGCTAAAAATCCAAAAAATGATCGATGCCGGACCTGGCCAAAAATGCGAAAAATTAACGATGCCGGCATGGCAAAACAATCCAAAAAATGTCGATGCCGGACCTGGCCAAAAATGCGAAAAATTAACGATGCCGGCATGGCAAAAAAATCCAAAAAATGATCGATGCCGGACCTGGCCAAAAATGCGAAAAATTAACGATGCCGGCATGTCAAAAAAATCCAAAAAATGATCGATGCCGGACCTGGCCAAAAATGCGAAAAATTAACGATGCCGGCATGGCTAAAAAATCCAAAAAATGATCGATGCCGGACCTGGACAAAAATGCGAAAAATTAACGATGCCGGCATGGCAAAAAAATCCAAAAAATGATCGATGCCGGACCTGGCCAAAAATGCGAAAAATTAACGATGCCGGCATGGCAAAAAAATCCAAAAAATGATCGATGCCGGACCTGGCCAAAAATGCGAAAAATTAACGATGCCGGCATGGCAAAAAAATCCAAAAAATGATCGATGCCGGACCTGGCCAAAAATGCGAAAAATTAACGATGCCGGCATGGCAAAAAAATCCAAAAAATGGTCGATGCCGGACCTGGCCAAAAATGCGAAAAATTAACGATGCCGGCATGGCAAAAAAATCCAAAAAATGATCGATGCCGGACCTGGCCAAAAATGCGAAAAATTAACGATGCCGGCATGGCAAAAAAATCCAAAAAAATTTCGATGCCGGACCTGGCCAAAAATGCGAAAAATTAACGATGCCGGCATGGCAAAAAAATCCAAAAAATTATCGATGCCGGACCTGGCCAAAAATGCGAAAAATGAACGATGCCGGCATGGCAAAAAAATTCAAAAAATGATCGATGCCGGACCTGGCCAAAAATGCGAAAAATTAACGATGCCGGCATGGCAAAAAAATCCAAAAAAATTTCGATGCCGGACCTGGCCAAAAATGCGAAAAATTAACGATGCCGGCATGGCAAAAAAATCCAAAAAATTATCGATGCCGGACCTGGCCAAAAATGCGAAAAATTAACGATGCCGGCATGGCAAAAAAATCCAAAAAATGATCGATGCCGGACCTGGCCAAAAATGCGAAAAATTAACGATGCCGGCATGGCAAAAAAATCCAAAAAATGATCGATGCCGGACCTGGCCAAAAATGCGAAAAATTAACGATGCCGGCATGGCACAAAAATCCAAAAAATGATCGATGCCGGACCTGGCCCAAAATGCGAAAAATTAACGATGCCGGCATGGCAAAAAAATCCAAAAAAATTTCGATGCCGAACCTGGCCAAAAATGCGAAAAATTAACGATGCCGGCATGGCAAAAAAATCCAAAAAATGATCGATGCCGGACCTGGCCAAAAATGCGAAAAATTAACGATGCCGGCATGGCAAAAAAATCCAAAAAAATTTCGATGCCGGACCTGGCCAAAAATGCGAAAAATTAACGATGCCGGCATGGCAAAAAAATCCAAAAAATGATCGATGCCGGACCTGGCCAAAAATGCGAAAAATTAACGATGCCGGCATGGCAAAAAAATCCATGGCAAAAAAATCCAAAAAAATTTCGATGCCGGACCTGGCCAAAAATTAACGATGCCGGCATGGCATCGTTAAATCCAAAAAAAATTCGATGCCGGACCTGGCCAAAAATGCGAAAAATTAACGATGCCGGCATGGCAAAAAAATCCAAAAAATGATCGATGCCGGACCTGGCCAAAAATGCGAAAAATTAACGATGCCGGCATGGCAAAAAAATCCACGATGCCGGCATGGCACAAAAATCCAAAAAATGATCGATGCCGGACCTGGCCAAAAATGCGAAAAATTAACGATGCCGGCATGGCAAAAAAATCCAAAAAATGATCGATGCCGGACCTGGCCAAAAATGCGAAAAATTAACGATGCCGGCATGGCAAAAAAATCCAAAAAATGATCGATGCCGGACCTGGCCAAAAATGCGAAAAATTAACGATGCCGGCATGGCAAAAAAATCCAAAAAATGATCGATGCCGGACCTGGCCAAAAATGCGAAAAATGACCGATGCCGGCATGGCAAAAAAATCCAAAAAAATTTCGATGCCGGACCTGGCCAAAAATGCGAAAAATTAACGATGCCGGCATGGCAAAAAAAAAATGATCGATGCCGGACCTGGCCAAAAATGCGAAAAATTAACGATGCCGGCATGGCAAAAAAATCCACGATGCCGGCATGGCAAAAAAATCCAAAAAATGATCGATGCCGGACCTGGCCAAAAATGCGAAAAATGACCGATGCCGGCATGGCAAAAAAATCCAAAAAAATTTCGATGCCGGACCTGGCCAAAAATGCGAAAAATTAACGATGCCGGCATGGCAAAAAAATCCAAAAAATGATCGATGCCGGACCTGGCCAAAAATGCGAAAAATTAACGATGCCGGCATGGCACAAAAATCCAAAAAATGATCGATGCCGGACCTGGCCCAAAATGCGAAAAATTAACGATGCCGGCATGGCAAAAAAATCCAAAAAAATTTCGATGCCGAACCTGGCCAAAAATGCGAAAAATTAACGATGCCGGCATGGCAAAAAAATCCAAAAAATGATCGATGCCGGACCTGGCCAAAAATGCGAAAAATTAACGATGCCGGCATGGCAAAAAAATCCAAAAAAATTTCGATGCCGGACCTGGCCAAAAATGCGAAAAATTAACGATGCCGGCATGGCAAAAAAATCCAAAAAATGATCGATGCCGGACCTGGCCAAAAATGCGAAAAATTAACGATGCCGGCATGGCAAAAAAATCCATGGCAAAAAAATCCAAAAAAATTTCGATGCCGGACCTGGCCAAAAATTAACGATGCCGGCATGGCATCGTTAAATCCAAAAAAAATTCGATGCCGGACCTGGCCAAAAATGCGAAAAATTAACGATGCCGGCATGGCAAAAAAATCCAAAAAATGATCGATGCCGGACCTGGCCAAAAATGCGAAAAATTAACGATGCCGGCATGGCAAAAAAATCCAAAAAATGATCGATGCCGGACCTGGCCAAAAATGCGAAAAATTAACGATGCCGGCATGGCAAAAAAATCCAAAAAATGATCGATGCCGGACCTGGCCAAAAATGCGAAAAATGACCGATGCCGGCATGGCAAAAAAATCCAAAAAAATTTCGATGCCGGACCTGGCCAAAAATGCGAAAAATTAACGATGCCGGCATGGCAAAAAAAAAATGATCGATGCCGGACCTGGCCAAAAATGCGAAAAATTAACGATGCCGGCATGGCAAAAAAATCCACGATGCCGGCATGGCAAAAAAATCCAAAAAATGATCGTTGCCGGACCTGGCCAAAAATGCGAAAAATTAACGATGCCGGCATGGCAAAAAAATCCAAAAAATGATCGATGCCGGACCTGGCCAAAAATGCGAAAAATTAACGATGCCGGCATGGCAAAAAAATCCAAAAAATGATCGATGCCGGACCTGGCCAAAAATGCGAAAAATGACCGATGCCGGCATGGCAAAAAAATCCAAAAAAATTTCGATGCCGGACCTGGCCAAAAATGCGAAAAATTAACGATGCCGGCATGGCAAAAAAATCCAAAAAATGATCGATGCCGGACCTGGCCAAAAATGCGAAAAATTAACGATGCCGGCATGGCAAAAAAATCCAAAAAAATTTCGATGCCGGACCTGGCCAAAAATGCGAAAAATTAACGATGCCGGCATGGCAAAAAAATCCAAAAAATTATCGATGCCGGACCTGGCCAAAAATGCGAAAAATGAACGATGCCGGCATGGCAAAAAAATCCAAAAAAAATTCGATGCCGGACCTGGCCAAAAATGCGAAAAATTAACGATGCCGGCATGGCAAAAAAATCCAAAAAATGATCGATGCCGGACCTGGCCAAAAATGCGAAAAATTAACGATGCCGGCATGGCAAAAAAATCCAAAAAATGATCGATGCCGGAACTGGCCAAAAATGCGAAAAATTAACGATGCCGGCATGGCAAAAAAATCCAAAAAAATTTCGATGCCGGACCTGGCCAAAAATGCGAAAAATTAACGATGCCGGCATGGCAAAAAAATCCAAAAAATGATCGATGCCGGACCTGGCCAAAAATGCGAAAAATGAACGATGCCGGCATGGCAAAAACATCCAAATAAAATTCGATGCCGGACCTGGCCAAAAATGCGAAAAATTAACGATGCCGGCATGGCAAAAAAATCCAAAAAATGATCGATGCCGGACCTGGCCAAAAATGCGAAAAATGAACGATGCCGGCATGGCTAAAAAATCCAAAAAAATTTCGATGCCGAAAATCCAAAAAATGATCGATGCCGGACCTGGCCAAAAATGCGAAAAATTAACGATGCCGGCATGGCAAAAAAATCCAAAAAATGATCGATGCCGGACCTGGCCAAAAATGCGAAAAATTAACGATGCCGGCATGGCAAAAAAATCCAAAAAATGATCGATGCCGGACCTGGCCAAAAATGCGAAAAATTAAGGATGCCGGCATGGCATGGATGCCGGACCTGGCCAAAAATGCGAAAAATTAACGATGCCGGCATGGCAAAAAAATCCAAAAAAAATTCGACCTGGCCAAAAATGCGAAAAATTAACGATGCCGGCATGGCATGGATGCCGGACCTGGCCAAAAATGCGAAAAATTAACGATGCCGGCATGGCAAAAAAATCCAAAAAAAATTCGATGCCGGACCTGGCCAAAAATGCGAAAAATTAACGATGCCGGCATGGCAAAAAAATCCAAAAAAATTTCTATGCCGGACCTGGCCAAAAATGCGAAAAATTAACGATGCCGGCATGGCAAAAAAATCCAAAAAAATTTCGATGCCGGACCTGGCCAAAAATGCGAAAAATGATTGATGCCGGCATGGCAAAAAAATCCAAAAAATGATCGATGCCGGACCTGGCCAAAAATGCGAAAAATTAACGATGCCGGCATGGCAAAAAAATCCAAAAAATGATCGATGCCGGACCTGGCCAAAAATGCGAAAAATTAACGATGCCGGCATGGCAAAAAAATCCAAAAAAATTTCGATGCCGGACCTGGCCAAAAATGCGTAAAATTAACGGCATGGCAAAAAAATCCAAAAAATGATCGATGCCGGACCTGGCCAAAAATGCGAAAAATTAACGATGCCGGCATGGCAAAAAAATCCAAAAAATGATCGATGCCGGACCTGACCAAAAATGCGAAAAATTAACAATGCCGGCATGGCAAAAAAATCCAAAAAAATTTCGATGCCGGACCTGGCCAAAAATGCGAAAAATTAACGATGCCGGCATGGCAAAAAAATCCAAAAAATGATCGATGCCGGACCTGGCCAAAAATTCGAAAAATTAACGATGCCGGCATGGCAAAAAAATCCAAAAAAAATTCGATGCCGGACCTGGCCAAAAATGCGAAAAATTAACGATGCCGGCATGGCAAAAAAATCCAAAAAATGATCGATGCCGGACCTGGCCAAAATTGCGAAAAATTAACGATGCCGGCATGGCAAAAAAATCCAAAAAATGATCGATGCCGGACCTGGCCAAAAATGCGAAAAATTAACGATGCCGGCATGGCAAAAAAATCCAAAAAAATTTCGATGCCGGACCTGGCCAAAAATGCGAAAAATTAACGATGCCGGCATGGCAAAAAAATCCAAAAAATGATCGATGCCGGACCTGGCCAAAAATGCGAAAAATGACCGATGCCGGCATGGCAAAAAAATCCAAAAAAATTTCGATGCCGGACCTGGCCAAAAATGCGAAAAATTAACGATGCCGGCATGGCAAAAAAATCCAAAAAATGATCGATGCCGGACCTGGCCAAAAATGCGAAAAATTAACGATGCCGGCATGGCAAAAAAATCCAAAAAAATTTCGATGCCGGACCTGGCCAAAAATGCGAAAAATTAACGATGCCGGCATGGCAAAAAAATCCAAAAAAATTTCGATGCCGGACCTGGCCAAAAATGCGAAAAATGATCGATGCCGGCATGGCAAAAAAATCCAAAAAATGATCGATGCCGGACCTGGCCAAAAATGCAAAAAATTAACGATGCCGGCATGGCAAAAAAATCCAAAAAATGATCGATGCCGGACCTGGCCAAAAATGCGAAAAATGAACGATGCCGGCATGGCAAAAAAATCCAAAAAAAATTCGATGCCGGACCTGGCCAAAAATGCGAAAAATTAACGATGCCGGCATGGCAAAAAAATCCAAAAAATGATCGATGCCGGACCTGGCCAAAAATGCGAAAAATTAACGATGCCGGCATGGCAAAAAAATCCAAAAAAATTCGATGCCGGACCTGGCCAAAAATGCGAAAAATTAACGATGCCGGCATGGCAAAAAAATCCAAAAAATGATCGATGCCGGACCTGGCCAAAAATGCGAAAAATTAACGATGCCGGCATGGCAAAAAAATCCAAAAAAATTTCGATGCCGGACCTGGCCAAAAATGCGAAAAATTAACGATGCCGGCATGGCAAAAAAATCCAAAAAAATTTCGATGCCGGACCTGGCCAAAAATGCGAAAAATTAACGATGCCGGCATGGCAAAAAAATCCAAAAAATGATCGATGCCGGACCTGGCCAAAAATGCGAAAAATGATCGATGCCGGCATGGCAAAAAAATCCAAAAAATGATCGATGCCGGACCTGGCCAAAAATGCGAAAAATTAACGATGCCGGCATGGCAAAAAAATCCAAAAAATAATCGATGCCGGACCTGGCCAAAAATGCGAAAAATTAACGATGCCGGCATGGCAAAAAAATCCAAAAAATGATCGATGCCGGACCTGGCCAAAAATGCGAAAAATTAACGATGCCGGCATGTCAAAAAAATCCAAAAAATGATCGATGCCGGACCTGGCCAAAAATGCGAAAAATTAACGATGCCGGCATGGCAAAAAAATCCAAAAAATGATCGATGCCGGACCTGGACAAAAATGCGAAAAATTAACGATGCCGGCATGGCAAAAAAATCCAAAAAATGATCGATGCCGGACCTGGCCAAAAATGCGAAAAATTAACGATGCCGGCATGGCAAAAAAATCCAAAAAATGATCGATGCCGGACCTGGCCAAAAATGCGAAAAATTAACGATGCCGGCATGGCAAAAAAATCCAAAAAATGATCGATGCCGGACCTGGCCAAAAATGCGAAAAATTAACGATGCCGGCATGGCAAAAAAATCCAAAAAATGATCGATGCCGGACCTGGCCAAAAATGCGAAAAATTAACGATGCCGGCATGGCAAAAAAATCCAAAAAAATTTCGATGCCGGACCTGGCCAAAAATGCGAAAAATTAACGATGCCGGCATGGCAAAAAAATCCAAAAAATTATCGATGCCGGACCTGGCCAAAAATGCGAAAAATGAACGATGCCGGCATGGCAAAAAAATCCAAAAAATGATCGATGCCGGACCTGGCCAAAAATGCGAAAAATTAACGATGCCGGCATGGCAAAAAAATCCAAAAAAATTTCGATGCCGGACCTGGCCAAAAATGCGAAAAATTAACGATGCCGGCATGGCAAAAAAATCCAAAAAATGATCGATGCCGGACCTGGCCAAAAATGCGAAAAATTAACGATGCCGGCATGGCAAAAAAATCCAAAAAATGATCGATGCCGGACCTGGCCAAAAATGCGAAAAATTAACGATGCCGGCATGGCAAAAAAGTCCAAAAAATGATCGATGCCGGACCTGGCCAAAAATGCGAAAAATTAACGATGCCGGCATGGCACAAAAATCCAAAAAATGATCGATGCCGGACCTGGCCAAAAATGCGAAAAATTAACGATGCCGGCATGGCAAAAAAATCCAAAAAAATTTCGATGCCGAACCTGGCCAAAAATGCGAAAAATTAACGATGCCGGACCTGGCCAAAAATTAACGATGCCGGCATGGCATCGTTAAATCCAAAAAAAATTCGATGCCGGACCTGGCCAAAAATTCGAAAAATTAACGATGCCGGCATGGCAAAAAAATCCAAAAAATGATCGATGCCGGACCTGGCCAAAAATGCGAAAAATTAACGATGCCGGCATGGCACAAAAATCCAAAAAATGATCGATGCCGGACCTGGCCAAAAATGCGAAAAATTAACGATGCCGGCATGGCAAAAAAATCCAAAAAATGATCGATGCCGGACCTGGCCAAAAATGCGAAAAATTAACGATGCCGGCATGGCAAAAAAATCCAAAAAATGATCGATGCCGGACCTGGCCAAAAATGCGAAAAATTAACGATGCCGGCATGGCAAAAAAATCCAAAAAATGATCGATGCCGGACCTGGCCAAAAATGCGAAAAATGACCGATGCCGGCATGGCAAAAAAATCCAAAAAAATTTCGATGCCGGACCTGGCCAAAAATGCGAAAAATTAACGATGCCGGCATGGCAAAAAAAAAATGATCGATGCCGGACCTGGCCAAAAATGCGAAAAATTAACGATGCCGGCATGGCAAAAAAATCCAGAAAATGATCGATGCCGGACCTGGCCAAAAATGCGAAAAATTAACGATGCCGGCATGGCAAAAAAATCCAAAAAATGATCGATGCCGGACCTGGCCAAAAATGCGAAAAATGACCGATGCCGGCATGGCAAAAAAATCCAAAAAAATTTCGATGCCGGACCTGGCCAAAAATGCGAAAAATTAACGATGCCGGCCAAAAATGCGAAAAATTAACGATGCCGGCATGGCAAAAAAATCCAAAAAATGATCGATGCCGGACCTGGCCAAAAATGCGAAAAATTAACGATGCCGGCATGGCAAAACAATCCAAAAAATGTCGATGCCGGACCTGGCCAAAAATGCGAAAAATTAACGATGCCGGCATGGCAAAAAAATCCAAAAAATGATCGATGCCGGACCTGGCCAAAAATGCGAAAAATTAACGATGCCGGCATGTCAAAAAAATCCAAAAAATGATCGATGCCGGACCTGGCCAAAAATGCGAAAAATTAACGATGCCGGCATGGCAAAAAAATCCAAAAAATGATCGATGCCGGACCTGGACAAAAATGCGAAAAATTAACGATGCCGGCATGGCAAAAAAATCCAAAAAATGATCGATGCCGGACCTGGCCAAAAATGCGAAAAATTAACGATGCCGGCATGGCAAAAAAATCCAAAAAATGATCGATGCCGGACCTGGCCAAAAATGCGAAAAATTAACGATGCCGGCATGGCAAAAAAATCCAAAAAATGATCGATGCCGGACCTGGCCAAAAATGCGAAAAATTAACGATGCCGGCATGGCAAAAAAATCCAAAAAATGATCGATGCCGGACCTGGCCAAAAATGCGAAAAATTAACGATGCCGGCATGGCAAAAAAATCCAAAAAAATTTCGATGCCGGACCTGGCCAAAAATGCGAAAAATTAACGATGCCGGCATGGCAAAAAAATCCAAAAAATTATCGATGCCGGACCTGGCCAAAAATGCGAAAAATGAACGATGCCGGCATGGCAAAAAAATCCAAAAAATGATCGATGCCGGACCTGGCCAAAAATGCGAAAAATTAACGATGCCGGCATGGCAAAAAAATCCAAAAAAATTTCGATGCCGGACCTGGCCAAAAATGCGAAAAATTAACGATGCCGGCATGGCAAAAAAATCCAAAAAATGATCGATGCCGGACCTGGCCAAAAATGCGAAAAATTAACGATGCCGGCATGGCAAAAAAATCCAAAAAATGATCGATGCCGGACCTGGCCAAAAATGCGAAAAATTAACGATGCCGGCATGGCAAAAAAATCCAAAAAATGATCGATGCCGGACCTGGCCAAAAATGCGAAAAATTAACGATGCCGGCATGGCACAAAAATCCAAAAAATGATCGATGCCGGACCTGGCCAAAAATGCGAAAAATTAACGATGCCGGCATGGCAAAAAAATCCAAAAAAATTTCGATGCCGAACCTGGCCAAAAATGCGAAAAATTAACGATGCCGGACCTGGCCAAAAATTAACGATGCCGGCATGGCATCGTTAAATCCAAAAAAAATTCGATGCCGGACCTGGCCAAAAATTCGAAAAATTAACGATGCCGGCATGGCAAAAAAATCCAAAAAATGATCGATGCCGGACCTGGCCAAAAATGCGAAAAATTAACGATGCCGGCATGGCAAAAAAATCCACGATGCCGGCATGGCACAAAAATCCAAAAAATGATCGATGCCGGACCTGGCCAAAAATGCGAAAAATTAACGATGCCGGCATGGCAAAAAAATCCAAAAAATGATCGATGCCGGACCTGGCCAAAAATGCGAAAAATTAACGATGCCGGCATGGCAAAAAAATCCAAAAAATGATCGATGCCGGACCTGGCCAAAAATGCGAAAAATTAACGATGCCGGCATGGCAAAAAAATCCAAAAAATGATCGATGCCGGACCTGGCCAAAAATGCGAAAAATGACCGATGCCGGCATGGCAAAAAAATCCAAAAAAATTTCGATGCCGGACCTGGCCAAAAATGCGAAAAATTAACGATGCCGGCATGGCAAAAAAAAAATGATCGATGCCGGACCTGGCCAAAAATGCGAAAAATTAACGATGCCGGCATGGCAAAAAAATCCAGAAAATGATCGATGCCGGACCTGGCCAAAAATGCGAAAAATTAACGATGCCGGCATGGCAAAAAAATCCAAAAAATGATCGATGCCGGACCTGGCCAAAAATGCGAAAAATGACCGATGCCGGCATGGCAAAAAAATCCAAAAAAATTTCGATGCCGGACCTGGCCAAAAATGCGAAAAATTAACGATGCCGGCCAAAAATGCGAAAAATTAACGATGCCGGCATGGCAAAAAAATCCAAAAAAATTTCGATGCCGGACCTGGCCAAAAATGCGAAAAATTAACGATGCCGGCATGGCAAAAAAATCCAAAAAATGATCGATGCCGGACCTGGCCAAAAATGCGAAAAATGAACGAAAATGCGAAAAATGAGCCGGCATGGCAAAAAAATCCAAAAAAATTTCGATGCCGGACCTGGCCAAAAATGCGAAAAATTTACGATGCCGGCATGGCAAAAAAATCCAAAAAAATTTCGATGCCGGACCTGGCCAAAAATGCGAAAAATTAACGATGCCGGCATGGCAAAAAAATCCAAAAAATGATCGATGCCGAACCTGGCCAAAAATGCGAAAAATTAACGATGCCGGCATGGCAAAAAAATCCAAAAAAATTTCGATGCCGGACCTGGCCAAAAATGCGAAAAATTAACGATGCCGGCATGGCAAAAAAATCCAAAAAATGATCGATGCCGGACCTGGCCAAAAATGCGAAAAATGAACGATGCCGGCATGGCAAAAAAATCCAAAAAATTATCGATGCCGGACCTGGCCAAAAATGCGAAAAATTAACGATGCCGGCATGGCAAAAAAATCCAAAAAAAATTCGATGCCGGACCTGGCCAAAAATGAGAAAAATTAACGATGCCGGCATGGCAAAAAAATCCAAAAAATGATCGATGCCGGACCTGGCCAAAAATGCGAAAAATTAACGATGCCGCATTGGCAAAAAAATCCAAAAAATGATCGATGCCGGACCTGGCCAAAAATGCGAAAAATTAACGATGCCGGCATGGCAAAAAACTCCAAAAAATGATCGATGCCGGACCTGGCCAAAAATGCGAAAAATTAACGATGCCGGCATGGCACAAAAATCCAAAAAATGATCGATGCCGGACCTGGCCAAAAATGCGAAAAATGACCGATGCCGGCATGGCAAAAAAATCCAAAAAAATTTCGATGCCGGACCTGGCCAAAAATGCGAAAAATTAACGATGCCGGCATGGCAAAAAAAAAATGATCGATGCCGGACCTGGCCAAAAATGCGAAAAATTAACGATGCCGGCATGGCAAAAAAATCCAAAAAAATTTCGATGCCGGACCTGGCCAAAAATGCGAAAAATTAACGATGCCGGCATGGCAAAAAAATCCAAAAAAATTTCGATGCCGGACCTGGCCAAAAATGCGAAAAATTAACGATGCCGGCATGGCAAAAAAATCCAAAAAATGATCGATGCCGGACCTGGCCAAAAATTCGAAAAATGAACGATGCCGGCATGGCAAAAAAATCCAAAAAAAATTCGATGCCGGACCTGGCCAAAAATGCGAAAAATTAACGATGCCGGCATGGCAAAAAAATCCAAAAAATGATCGATGCCGGACCTGGCCAAAAATGCGAAAAATTAACGATGCCGGCATGGCAAAAAAATCCAAAAAATGATCGATGCCGGAACTGGCCAAAAATGCGAAAAATTAACGATGCCGGCATGGCAAAAAAATCCAAAAAAATTTCGATGCCGGACCTGGCCAAAAATGCGAAAAATTAACGATGCCGGCATGGCAAAAAAATCCAAAAAATGATCGATGCCGGACCTGGCCAAAAATGCGAAAAATGAACGATGCCGGCATGGCAAAAACATCCAAATAAAATTCGATGCCGGACCTGGCCAAAAATGCGAAAAATTAACGATGCCGGCATGGCAAAAAAATCCAAAAAATGATCGATGCCGGACCTGGCCAAAAATGCGAAAAATGAACGATGCCGGCATGGCTAAAAAATCCAAAAAAATTTCGATGCCGAAAATCCAAAAAATGATCGATGCCGGACCTGGCCAAAAATGCGAAAAATTAACGATGCCGGCATGGCAAAAAAATCCAAAAAATGATCGATGCCGGACCTGGCCAAAAATGCGAAAAATTAACGATGCCGGCATGGCAAAAAAATCCAAAAAATGATCGATGCCGGACCTGGCCAAAAATGCGAAAAATTAACGATGCCGGCATGGCAAAAAAATCCAAAAAAAATTCGATGCCGGACCTGGCCAAAAATGCGAAAAATTAACGATGCCGGCATGGCAAAAAAATCCAAAAAAATTTCGATGCCGGACCTGGCCAAAAATGCGAAAAATTAACGATGCCGGCATGGCAAAAAAATCCAAAAAATGATCGATGCCGGACCTGGCCAAAAATGCGAAAAATTAACGATGCCGGCATGGCAAAAAAATCCAAAAAATGATCGATGCCGGACCTGGCCAAAAATGCGAAAAATTAACGATGCCGGCATGGCAAAAAAATCCAAAAAAATTTCGATGCCGGACCTGGCCAAAAATGCGTAAAATTAACGGCATGGCAAAAAAATCCAAAAAATGATCGATGCCGGACCTGGCCAAAAATGCGAAAAATTAACGATGCCGGCATGGCAAAAAAATCCAAAAAATGATCGATGCCGGACCTGGCCAAAATTGCGAAAAATTAACGATGCCGTCATGGCAAAAAAATCCAAAAAATGATCGATGCCGGACCTGGCCAAAAATGCGAAAAATTAACGATGCCGGCATGGCAAAAAAATCCAAAAAAATTTCGATGCCGGACCTGGCCAAAAATGCGAAAAATTAACGATGCCGGCATGGCAAAAAAATCCAAAAAATGATCGATGCCGGACCTGGCCAAAAATGCGAAAAATGACCGATGCCGGCATGGCAAAAAAATCCAAAAAAATTTCGATGCCGGACCTGGCCAAAAATGCGAAAAATTAACGATGCCGGCATGGCAAAAAAAAAATGATCGATGCCGGACCTGGCCAAAAATGCGAAAAATTAACGATGCCGGCATGGCAAAAAAATCCAAAAAAATTTCGATGCCGGACCTGGCCAAAAATGCGAAAAATTAACGATGCCGGCATGGCAAAAAAATCCAAAAAAATTTCGATGCCGGACCTGGCCAAAAATGCGAAAAATTAACGATGCCGGCATGGCAAAAAAATCCAAAAAATGATCGATGCCGGACCTGGCCAAAAATTCGAAAAATGAACGATGCCGGCATGGCAAAAAAATCCAAAAAAAATTCGATGCCGGACCTGGCCAAAAATGCGAAAAATTAACGATGCCGGCATGGCAAAAAAATCCAAAAAATGATCGATGCCGGACCTGGCCAAAAATGCGAAAAATTAACGATGCCGGCATGGCAAAAAAATCCAAAAAATGATCGATGCCGGAACTGGCCAAAAATGCGAAAAATTAACGATGCCGGCATGGCAAAAAAAAAATGATCGATGCCGGACCTGGCCAAAATGCGAAAAATTAACGATGCCGGCATGGCAAAAAAATCCAAAAAATGATCGATGCCGGACCTGGCCAAAAATGCGAAAAATTAACGATGCCGGCATGGCAAAAAAATCCAAAAAATGATCGATGCCGGACCTGGCCAAAAATGCGAAAAATGACCGATGCCGGCATGGCAAAAAAATCCAAAAAAATTTCGATGCCGGACCTGGCCAAAAATGCGAAAAATTAACGATGCCGGCCAAAAATGCGAAAAATTAACGATGCCGGCATGGCAAAAAAAAAATGATCGATGCCGGACCTGGCCAAAAATGCGAAAAATTAACGATGCCGGCATGGCAAAAAAATCCAAAAAATGATCGATGCCGGACCTGGCCAAAAATGCGAAAAATTAACGATGCCGGCATGGCAAAAAAATCCAAAAAATGATCGATGCCGGAACTGGCCAAAAATGCGAAAAATTAACGATGCCGGCATGGCAAAAAAAAAATGATCGATGCCGGACCTGGCCAAAAATGCGAAAAATTAACGATGCCGGCATGGCAAAAAAATCCAAAAAAATTTCGATGCCGGACCTGGCCAAAAATGCGAAAAATTAACGATGCCGGCATGGCAAAAAAATCCAAAAAAATTTCGATGCCGGACCTGGCCAAAAATGCGAAAAATTAACGATGCCGGCATGGCAAAAAAATCCAAAAAATGATCGATGCCGGACCTGGCCAAAAATTCGAAAAATGAACGATGCCGGCATGGCAAAAAAATCCAAAAAATGATCGATGCCGGAACTGGCCAAAAATGCGAAAAATTAACGATGCCGGCATGGCAAAAAAAAAATGATCGATGCCGGACCTGGCCAAAAATGCGAAAAATTAACGATGCCGGCATGGCAAAAAAATCCAAAAAATGATCGATGCCGGACCTGGCCAAAAATGCGAAAAATTAACGATGCCGGCATGGCAAAAAAATCCAAAAAATGATCGATGCCGGACCTGGCCAAAAATGCGAAAAATGACCGATGCCGGCATGGCAAAAAAATCCAAAAAAATTTCGATGCCGGACCTGGCCAAAAATGCGAAAAATTAACGATGCCGGCATGGCAAAAAAATCCAAAAAATGATCGATGCCGGACCTGGCCAAAAATGCGAAAAATGAACGAAAATGCGAAAAATGAGCCGGCATGGCAAAAAAATCCAAAAAAATTTCGATGCCGGACCTGGCCAAAAATGCGAAAAATTTACGATGCCGGCATGGCAAAAAAATCCAAAAAAATTTCGATGCCGGACCTGGCCAAAAATGCGAAAAATTAACGATGCCGGCATGGCAAAAAAATCCAAAAAATGATCGATGCCGAACCTGGCCAAAAATGCGAAAAATTAACGATGCCGGCATGGCAAAAAAATCCAAAAAAATTTCGATGCCGGACCTGGCCAAAAATGCGAAAAATTAACGATGCCGGCATGGCAAAAAAATCCAAAAAATGATCGATGCCGGACCTGGCCAAAAATGCGAAAAATTAACGATGCCGGCATGGCAAAAAAATCCAAAAAATTATCGATGCCGGACCTGGCCAAAAATGCGAAAAATTAACGATGCCGGCATGGCAAAAAAATCCAAAAAAAATTCGATGCCGGACCTGGCCAAAAATGAGAAAAATTAACGATGCCGGCATGGCAAAAAAATCCAAAAAATGATCGATGCCGGACCTGGCCAAAAATGCGAAAAATTAACGATGCCGGCATGGCAAAAAAATCCAAAAAAATTTCGATGCCGGACCTGGCCAAAAATGCGAAAAATTAACGATGCCGCATTGGCAAAAAAATCCAAAAAATGATCGATGCCGGACCTGGCCAAAAATGCGAAAAATTAACGATGCCGGCATGGCAAAAAACTCCAAAAAATGATCGATGCCGGACCTGGCCAAAAATGCGAAAAATTAACGATGCCGCCATGGCACAAAAATCCAAAAAATGATCGATGCCGGACCTGGCCAAAAATGCGAAAAATGACCGATGCCGGCATGGCAAAAAAATCCAAAAAAATTTCGATGCCGGACCTGGCCAAAAATGCGAAAAATTAACGATGCCGGCATGGCAAAAAAAAATGATCGATGCCGGACCTGGCCAAAAATGCGAAAAATTAACGATGCCGGCATGGCAAAAAAATCCAAAAAAATTTCGATGCCGGACCTGGCCAAAAATGCGAAAAATTAACGATGCCGGCATGGCAAAAAAATCCAAAAAAATTTCGATGCCGGACCTGGCCAAAAATGCGAAAAATTAACGATGCCGGCATGGCAAAAAAATCCAAAAAATGATCGATGCCGGACCTGGCCAAAAATTCGAAAAATGAACGATGCCGGCATGGCAAAAAAATCCAAAAAAAATTCGATGCCGGACCTGGCCAAAAATGCGAAAAATTAACGATGCCGGCATGGCAAAAAAATCCAAAAAATGATCGATGCCGGACCTGGCCAAAAATGCGAAAAATTAACGATGCCGGCATGGCAAAAAAATCCAAAAAATGATCGATGCCGGAACTGGCCAAAAATGCGAAAAATTAACGATGCCGGCATGGCAAAAAAATCCAAAAAAATTTCGATGCCGGACCTGGCCAAAAATGCGAAAAATTAACGATGCCGGCATGGCAAAAAAATCCAAAAAATGATCGATGCCGGACCTGGCCAAAAATGCGAAAAATTAACGATGCCGGCATGGCAAAAAAATCCAAAAAATGATCGATGCCGGACCTGGCCAAAAATGCGAAAAATGAACGATGCCGGCATGGCTAAAAAATCCAAAAAAATTTCGATGCCGAAAATCCAAAAAATGATCGATGCCGGACCTGGCCAAAAATGCGAAAAATTAACGATGCCGGCATGGCAAAAAAATCCAAAAAATGATCGATGCCGGACCTGGCCAAAAATGCGAAAAATTAACGATGCCGGCATGGCAAAAAAATCCAAAAAAAATTCGATGCCGGACCTGGCCAAAAATGCGAAAAATTAACGATGCCGGCATGGCAAAAAAATCCAAAAAAATTTCGATGCCGGACCTGGCCAAAAATGCGAAAAATTAACGATGCCGGCATGGCAAAAAAATCCAAAAAAATTTCGATGCCGGACCTGGCCAAAAATGCGAAAAATGATTGATGCCGGCATGGCAAAAAAATCCAAAAAATGATCGATGCCGGACCTGGCCAAAAATGCGAAAAATTAACGATGCCGGCATGGCAAAAAAATCCAAAAAATGATCGATGCCGGACCTGGCCAAAAATGCGAAAAATTAACGATGCCGGCATGGCAAAAAAATCCAAAAAAATTTCGATGCCGGACCTGGCCAAAAATGCGTAAAATTAACGGCATGGCAAAAAAATCCAAAAAATGATCGATGCCGGACCTGGCCAAAAATGCGAAAAATTAACGATGCCGGCATGGCAAAAAAATCCAAAAAATGATCGATGCCGGACCTGACCAAAAATGCGAAAAATTAACAATGCCGGCATGGCAAAAAAATCCAAAAAAATTTCGATGCCGGACCTGGCCAAAAATGAAATTAACGATGCCGGCATGGCAAAAAAATCCAAAAAATGATCGATGCCGGACCTGGCCAAAAATTCGAAAAATTAACGATGCCGGCATGGCAAAAAAATCCAAAAAAAATTCGATGCCGGACCTGGCCAAAAATGCGAAAAATTAACGATGCCGGCATGGCAAAAAAATCCAAAAAATGATCGATGCCGGACCTGGCCAAAATTGCGAAAAATTAACGATGCCGGCATGGCAAAAAAATCCAAAAAATGATCGATGCCGGACCTGGCCAAAAATGCGAAAAATTAACGATGCCGGCATGGCAAAAAAATCCAAAAAAATTTCGATGCCGGACCTGGCCAAAAATGCGAAAAATTAACGATGCCGGCATGGCAAAAAAATCCAAAAAATGATCGATGCCGGACCTGGCCAAAAATGCGAAAAATGACCGATGCCGGCATGGCAAAAAAATCCAAAAAAATTTCGATGCCGGACCTGGCCAAAAATGCGAAAAATTAACGATGCCGGCATGGCAAAAAAAAAATGATCGATGCCGGACCTGGCCAAAAATGCGAAAAATTAACGATGCCGGCATGGCAAAAAAATCCAAAAAAATTTCGATGCCGGACCTGGCCAAAAATGCGAAAAATTAACGATGCCGGCATGGCAAAAAAATCCAAAAAAATTTCGATGCCGGACCTGGCCAAAAATGCGAAAAATTAACGATGCCGGCATGGCAAAAAAATCCAAAAAATGATCGATGCCGGACCTGGCCAAAAATTCGAAAAATGAACGATGCCGGCATGGCAAAAAAATCCAAAAAAAATTCGATGCCGGACCTGGCCAAAAATGCGAAAAATTAACGATGCCGGCATGGCAAAAAAATCCAAAAAATGATCGATGCCGGACCTGGCCAAAAATGCGAAAAATTAACGATGCCGGCATGGCAAAAAAATCCAAAAAATGATCGATGCCGGAACTGGCCAAAAATGCGAAAAATTAACGATGCCGGCATGGCAAAAAAATCCAAAAAAATTTCGATGCCGGACCTGGCCAAAAATGCGAAAAATTAACGATGCCGGCATGGCAAAAAAATCCAAAAAATGATCGATGCCGGACCTGGCCAAAAATGCGAAAAATGAACGATGCCGGCATGGCAAAAACATCCAAATAAAATTCGATGCCGGACCTGGCCAAAAATGCGAAAAATTAACGATGCCGGCATGGCAAAAAAATCCAAAAAATGATCGATGCCGGACCTGGCCAAAAATGCGAAAAATGAACGATGCCGGCATGGCTAAAAAATCCAAAAAAATTTCGATGCCGAAAATCCAAAAAATGATCGATGCCGGACCTGGCCAAAAATGCGAAAAATTAACGATGCCGGCATGGCAAAAAAATCCAAAAAATGATCGATGCCGGACCTGGCCAAAAATGCGAAAAATTAACGATGCCGGCATGGCAAAAAAATCCAAAAAATGATCGATGCCGGACCTGGCCAAAAATGCGAAAAATTAACGATGCCGGCATGGCAAAAAAATCCAAAAAAAATTCGATGCCGGACCTGGCCAAAAATGCGAAAAATTAACGATGCCGGCATGGCAAAAAAATCCAAAAAAATTTCGATGCCGGACCTGGCCAAAAATGCGAAAAATTAACGATGCCGGCATGGCAAAAAAATCCAAAAAAATTTCGATGCCGGACCTGGCCAAAAATGCGAAAAATGATTGATGCCGGCATGGCAAAAAAATCCAAAAAATGATCGATGCCGGACCTGGCCAAAAATGCGAAAAATTAACGATGCCGGCATGGCAAAAAAATCCAAAAAATGATCGATGCCGGACCTGGCCAAAAATGCGAAAAATTAACGATGCCGGCATGGCAAAAAAATCCAAAAAAATTTCGATGCCGGACCTGGCCAAAAATGCGTAAAATTAACGGCATGGCAAAAAAATCCAAAAAATGATCGATGCCGGACCTGGCCAAAAATGCGAAAAATTAACGATGCCGGCATGGCAAAAAAATCCAAAAAATGATCGATGCCGGACCAGACCAAAAATGCGAAAAATTAACAATGCCGGCATGGCAAAAAAATCCAAAAAAATTTCGATGCCGGACCTGGCCAAAAATGCGAAAAATTAACGATGCCGGCATGGCAAAAAAATCCAAAAAATGATCGATGCCGGACCTGGCCAAAAATTCGAAAAATTAACGATGCCGGCATGGCAAAAAAATCCAAAAAAAATTCGATGCCGGACCTGGCCAAAAATGCGAAAAATTAACGATGCCGGCATGGCAAAAAAATCCAAAAAATGATCGATGCCGGACCTGGCCAAAATTGCGAAAAATTAACGATGCCGGCATGGCAAAAAAATCCAAAAAATGATCGATGCCGGACCTGGCCAAAAATGCGAAAAATTAACGATGCCGGCATGGCAAAAAAATCCAAAAAAATTTCGATGCCGGACCTGAAAAAAATGCGAAAAATTAACGATGCCGGCATGGCAAAAAAATCCAAAAAATGATCGATGCCGGACCTGGCCAAAAATGCGAAAAATGAACGATGCCGGCATGGCAAAAAAATCCAAAAAAATTTCGATGCCGGACCTGACCAAAAATGCGAAAAATTAACGATGCCGGCATGGCAAAAAAATCCAAAAAATATTCGATGCCGGACCTGGCCAAAAATGCGAAAAATTAAAATTAAAATTAAAAAATCCAAAAAATGATCGATGCCGGACCTGGCCAAAAATGCGAAAAATGATCGATGCCGGCATGACAAAAAAATCCAAAAAATGATCGATGCCGGACCTGGCCAAAAATGCGAAAAATTAACGATGCCGGACCTGGCTAAAAATGCAAAAAATGATCGATGCCGGCATGGCAAAAAAAATCAAAAAATAAACGATGCCGGACCTGGCCAAAAATGCGAAAAATTAACAATGCCGGCATGGCAAAAAAATCCAAAAAATGATCGATGCCGGACCTGGCCAAAAATGCGAAAAATGAACGATGCCGGCATGGCAAAAAAATCCAAAAAATGATCGATGCCGGACCTGGCCAAAAATGCGAAAAATTAACGATGCCGGCATGGCCAAAAAATCCAAAAAATGATCGATGCCGGACCTGGCCAAAAATGCGAAAAATGATCGATGCCGGCATGGCAAAAAAATCCAAAAAATGATCGATGCCGGACCTGGCCAAAAATGCGAAAAATTAACGATGCCGGCATGGCAAAAAAATCCAAAAAATGATCGATGCCGGAGCTGGCCAAAAATGCGAAAAATTAACGATGCCGGCATGGCAAAAAAATCCAAAAAAATTTCGATGCCGGACCTGGCCAAAAATGCGAAAAATGAACGATGCCGGCATGGCAAAAAAATCCAAAAAATGATCGATGCCGGACCTGGCCAAAAATGCGAAAAATCCAAAAAATGCGAAAAATGAACGATGCCGGCATGGCAAAAAAAATCAAAAAATAAACGATGCCGGACCTGGCTAAAAATGCAAAAAATTAACGATGCCGGCATGGCAAAAAAATCCAAAAAATGATCGATGCCGGACCTGGCCAAAAATGCGAAAAATTAACAATGCCGGCATGGCAAAAAAATCCAAAAAATGATCGATGCCGGACCTGGCCAAAAATGCGAAAAATGAACGATGCCGGCATGGCAAAAAAATCCAAAAAATGATCGATGCCGGAGCTGGCCAAAAATGCGAAAAATTAACGATGCCGGCATGGCAAAAAAATCCAAAAAAATTTCGATGCCGGACCTGGCCAAAAATGCGAAAAATGAACGATGCCGGCATGGCAAAAAAATCCAAAAAATGATCGATGCCGGACCTGGCCAAAAATGCGAAAAATTAACGATGCCGGCATGGCCAAAAAATCCAAAAAATGATCGATGCCGGACCTGGCCAAAAATGCGAAAAATGATCGATGCCGGCATGGCAAAAAAATCCAAAAAATGATCGATGCCGGACCTGGCCAAAAATGCGAAAAATTAACGATGCCGGCATGGCAAAAAAATCCAAAAAAAATTCGATGCCGGACCTGGCCAAAAATGCGAAAAATTAACGATGCCGGCATGGCAAAAAAATCCAAAAAATGATCGATGCCGGACCAGGCCAAAAATGCGAAAAATTAACGATGCCGGCATGGCAAAAAAATCCAAAAAATGATCGATGCCGGACCTGGCCAAAAATGCGAAAAATTAACGATGCCGGCATGGCAAAAAAATCCAAAAAATGATCGATGCCGGACCTGGCCAAAAATGCGAAAAATTAACGATGCCGGCATGGCAAAAAAATCCAAAAAAATTTCGATGCCGGACCTGGCCAAAAATGCGAAAAATTAACGATGCCGGCATGGCAAAAAAATCCAAAAAAATTTCGATGCCGGACCTGGCCAAAAATGCGAAAAATTAACGATGCCGGCATGGCAAAAAAATCCAAAAAATGATCGATGCCGGACCTGGCCAAAAATTCGAAAAATGAACGATGCCGGCATGGCAAAAAAATCCAAAAAAAATTCGATGCCGGACCTGGCCAAAAATGCGAAAAATTAACGATGTCGGCATGGCAAAAAAATCCAAAAAATGATCGATGCCGGACCTGGCCAAAAATGCGAAAAATTAACGATGCCGGCATGGCAAAAAAATCCAAAAAATGATCGATGCCGGAACTGGCCAAAAATGCGAAAAATTAACGATGCCGGCATGGCAAAAAAATCCAAAAAATGATCGATGCCGGACCTGGCCAAAAATGCGAAAAATTAACGATGCCGGCATGGCAAAAAAATCCAAAAAAATTTCGATGCCGGACCTGGCCAAAAATGCGAAAAATTAACGATGCCGGCATGGCAAAAAAATCCAAAAAAATTTCGATGCCGGACCTGGCCAAAAATGCGAAAAATTAACGATGCCGGCATGGCAAAAAAATCCAAAAAATGATCGATGCCGGACCTGGCCAAAAATTCGAAAAATGAACGATGCCGGCATGGCAAAAAAATCCAAAAAAAATTCGATGCCGGACCTGGCCAAAAATGCGAAAAATTAACGATGTCGGCATGGCAAAAAAATCCAAAAAATGATCGATGCCGGACCTGGCCAAAAATGCGAAAAATTAGCGATGCCGGCATGGCAAAAAAATCCAAAAAATGATCGATGCCGGAACTGGCCAAAAATGCGAAAAATTAACGATGCCGGCATGGCAAAAAAATCCAAAAAATGATCGATGCCGGACCTGGCCAAAAATGCGAAAAATTAACGATGCCGGCATGGCAAAAAAATCCAAAAAAATTTCGATGCCGGACCTGGCCAAAAATGCGAAAAATGATTGATGCCGGCATGGCAAAAAAATCCAAAAAATGATCGATGCCGGACCTGGCCAAAAATGCGAAAAATTAACGATGCCGGCATGGCAAAAAAATCCAAAAAATGATCGATGCCGGACCTGGCCAAAAATGCGAAAAATTAACGATGCCGGCATGGCAAAAAAATCCAAAAAAATTTCGATGCTGGACCTGGCCAAAAATGCGAAAAATTAACGATGCCGGCATGGCAAAAAAATCCAAAAAATGATCGATGCCGGACCTGGCCAAAAATGCGAAAAATGAACGATGCCGGCATGGCAAAAAAATCCAAAAAAATTTCGATGCCGGACCTGGCCAAAAATGCGAAAAATTAACGATGCCGGCATGGCAAAAAAATCCAAAAAATGATCGATGCCGGACCTGGCCAAAAATGCGAAAAATGAACGATGCCGGCATGGCTAAAAAATCCAAAAAAATTTCGATGCCGAAAATCCAAAAAATGATCGATGCCGGACCTGGCCAAAAATGCGAAAAATTAACGATGCCGGCATGGCAAAAAAATCCAAAAAATGATCGATGCCGGACCTGGCCAAAAATGCGAAAAATTAACGATGCCGGCATGGCAAAAAAATCCAAAAAATGATCGATGCCGGACCTGGCCAAAAATGCGAAAAATTAACGATGCCGGCATGGCAAAAAAATCCAAAAAAAATTCGATGCCGGACCTGGCCAAAAATGCGAAAAATTAACGATGCCGGCATGGCAAAAAAATCCAAAAAAATTTCGATGCCGGACCTGGCCAAAAATGCGAAAAATTAACGATGCCGGCATGGCAAAAAAATCCAAAAAATGATCGATGCCGGACCTGGCGAAAAATGCGAAAAATGAACGATGCCGGCATGGCAAAAAAATCCAAAAAAATTTCGATGCCGGACCTGACCAAAAATGCGAAAAATTAACGATGCCGGCATGGCAAAAAAATCCAAAAATATTCGATGCCGGACCTGGCCAAAAATGCGAAAAAATCCAAAAAATGATCGATGCCGGACCTGGCCAAAAATGCGAAAAATGATCGATGCCGGCATGACAAAAAAATCCAAAAAATGATCGATGCCGGCATGGCAAAAAAATGATCGATGCCGGCATGACAAAAAAATCCAAAAAATGATCGATGCCGGCATGGCATGACCTGGCCAAAAATGCGAAAAATGAACGATGCCGGCATGGCAAAAAAATCCAAAAAATGATCGATGCCGGACCCGGCCAAAAATGCGAAAAATGAACGATGCCGGCATGGCAAAAAAATCCAAAAAATGATCGATGCCGGAGCTGGCCAAAAATGCGAAAAATGAACGATGCCGGCATGGCAAAAAAATCCAAAAAAATTTCGATGCCGGACCTGGCCAAAAATGCGAAAAATTAACGATGCCGGCATGGCAAAAAAATCCAAAAAAATTTCGATGCCGGACCTGGCCAAAAATGCGAAAAATGAACGATGCCGGCATGGCAAAAAAAATCAAAAAATAAACGATGCCGGACCTGGCTAAAAATGCAAAAAATTAACGATGCCTGGCCAAAAATGGACCTGGCAAAAATGCGAAAAATCCAAAAAATGCGAAAAATGAACGATGCCGGCATGGCAAAAAAAATCAAAAAATAAACGATGCCGGACCTGGCTAAAAATGCAAAAAATTAACGATGCCGGCATGGCAAAAAAATCCAAAAAATGATCGATGCCGGACCTGGCCAAAAATGCGAAAAATGATCGATGCCGGCATGACAAAAAAATCCAAAAAATAATCGATGCCGGACCTGGCCAAAAATGCGAAAAATTAACAATGCCGGCATGGCAAAAAAATCCAAAAAATGATCGATGCCGGACCTGGCCAAAAATGCGAAAAATGAACGATGCCGGCATGGCAAAAAAATCCAAAAAATGATCGATGCCGGAGCTGGCCAAAAATGCGAAAAATTAACGATGCCGGCATGGCAAAAAAATCCAAAAAAATTTCGATGCCGGACCTGGCCAAAAATGCGAAAAATGAACGATGCCGGCATGGCAAAAAAATCCAAAAAATGATCGATGCCGGACCTGGCCAAAAATGCGAAAAATTAACGATGCCGGCATGGCAAAAAAATCCAAAAAATGATCGATGCCGGACCTGGCCAAAAATGCGAAAAATGATCGATGCCGGCATGGCAAAAAAATCCACAAAATGATCGATGCCGGACCTGGCCAAAAATGCGAAAAATTAACGATGCCGGCATGGCAAAAAAATCCAAAAAAATTTCGATGCCGGACCTGGCCAAAAATGCGAAAAATTAACGATGCCGGCATGGCAAAAAAATCCAAAAAATGATCGATGCCGGACCAGGCCAAAAATGCGAAAAATTAACGATGCCGGCATGGCAAAAAAATCCAAAAAATGATCGATGCCGGACCTGGCCAAAAATGCGAAAAATGAACGATGCCGGCATGGCAAAAAAATCCAAAAAATGATCGATGCCGGACCTGGCCAAAAATGCGAAAAATTAACGATGCCGGCATGGCAAAAAAATCCAAAAAATGATCGATGCCGGACCTGGCCAAAAATGCGAAAAATGATCGATGCCGGCATGGCAAAAAAATCCAAAAAATGATCGATGCCGGACCTGGCCAAAAATGCGAAAAATTAACGATGCCGGCATGGCAAAAAAATCCAAAAAAATTTCGATGCCGGACCTGGCCAAAAATGCGAAAAATTAACGATGCCGGCATGGCAAAAAAATCCAAAAAATGATCGATGCCGGACCAGGCCAAAAATGCGAAAAATTAACGATGCCGGCATGGCAAAAAAATCCAAAAAATGATCGATGCCGGACCTGGCCAAAAATGCGAAAAATTAACGATGCCGGCATGGCAAAAAAATCCAAAAAAATTTCGATGCCGGACCTGGCCAAAAATGCGAAAAATTAACGATGCCGGCATGGCAAAAAAATCCAAAAAAATTTCGATGCCGGACCTGGTCAAAAATGCGAAAAATTAACGGATGCCGGCATGGCAAAAAAATCCAAAAAATGATCGATGCCGGACCTGGCCAAAAATTCGAAAAATGAACGATGCCGGCATGGCAAAAAAATCCAAAAAAAATTCGATGCCGGAACTGGCCAAAAATGCGAAAAATTAACGATGCCGGCATGGCAAAAAAATCCAAAAAAATTTCGATGCCGGACCTGGCCAAAAATGCGAAAAATTAACGCTGCCGGCATGGCAAAAAAATCAAAAAATGATCGATGCCGGACCTGGCCAAAAATGCGAAAAATGAACGATGCCGGCATGGCAAAAAAATCCAAAAAAATTTCGATGCCGGACCAGGCCAAAAATGCGAAAAATTAACGATGCCGGCATGGCAACAAAATCCAAAAAATGATCGATGCCGGACCTGGCCAAAAATGCGAAAAATGAACGATGCCGGCATGGCTAAAAAATCCAAAAAAATTTCGATGCCGAAAATCCAAAAAATGATCGATGCCGGACCTGACCAAAAATGCGAAAAATTAACGATGCCGGCATGGCAAAAAAATCCAAAAAATATTCGATGCCGGACCTGGCCAAAAATGCGAAAAATTAACGATGCCGGCATGGCAAAAAAATCCAAAAAATGATCGATGCCGGACCTGGCCAAAAATGCGAAAAATTAACGATGCCGGCATGGCAAAAAAATCCAAAAAAATTTCGATGCCGGACCTGGCCAAAAATGCGAAAAATTAACGATGCCGGCATGGCAAAAAAATCCAAAAAATGATCGATGCCGGACCTGGCCAAAAATGCGAAAAATGAACGATGCCGGCATGGCTAAAAAATCCAAAAAAATTTCGATGCCGAAAATCCAAAAAATGATCGATCCCGGACCTGGCCAAAAATGCGAAAAATTAACGATGCCGGCATGGCAAAAAAATCCAAAAAATGATCGATGCCGGACCTGGCCAAAAATGCGAAAAATTAACGATGCCGGCATGGCAAAAAAATCCAAAAAATGATCGATGCCGGACCTGGCCAAAAATGCGAAAAATTAACGATGCCGGCATGGCAAAAAATCCAAAAAAAATTCGATGCCGGACCTGGCCAAAAATGCGAAAAATTAACGATGCCGGCATGGCAAAAAAATCCAAAAAAATTTCGATGCCGGACCTGGCCAAAAATGCGAAAAATTAACGATGCCGGCATGGCAAAAAAATCCAAAAAAATTTCGATGCCGGACCTGGCCAAAAATGCGAAAAATGATTGATGCCGGCATGGCAAAAAAATCCAAAAAATGATCGATGCCGGACCTGGCCAAAAATGCGAAAAATTAACGATGCCGGCATGGCAAAAAATCCAAAAAATGATCGATGCCGGACCTGGCCAAAAATGCGAAAAATTAACGATGCCGGCATGGCAAAAAAATCCAAAAAAATTTCGATGCCGGACCTGGCCAAAAATGCGAAAAATTAACGATGCCGGCATGGCAAAAAAATCCAAAAAATGATCGATGCCGGACCTGGCCAAAAATGCGAAAAATTAACGATGCCGGCATGGCAAAAAAATCCAAAAAATGATCGATGCCGGACCTGACCAAAAATGCGAAAAATTAACGATGCCGGCATGGCAAAAAAATCCAAAAAAATTTCGATGCCGGACCTGGCCAAAAATGCGAAAAATTAACGATGCCGGCATGGCAAAAAATGCGAAAAATGATCGATGCCGGCATGACAAAAAAATCCAAAAAATGATCGATGCCGGACCTGGCCAAAAATGCGAAAAATTAACGATGCCGGACCTGGCTAAAAATGTAAAAAATGATCGATGCCGGCATGGCAAAAAAAATCAAAAAATAAACGATGCCGGACCTGGCTAAAAATGCAAAAAATTAACGATGCCTGGCCAAAAATGGACCTGGCCAAAAATGCGAAAAATCCAAAAAATGCGAAAAATTAACGATGCCGGCATGGCAAAAAAAATCAAAAAATAAACGATGCCGGACCTGGCCAAAAATGCGAAAAATTAACAATGCCGGCATGGCAAAAAAATCCAAAAAATGATCGATGCCGGACCTGGCCAAAAATGCGAAAAATGAACGATGCCGGCATGGCAAAAAAATCCAAAAAATGATCGATGCCGGAGCTGGCCAAAAATGCGAAAAATTAACGATGCCGGCATGGCAAAAAAATCCAAAAAAATTTCGATGCGAAAAATCCAAAAAATGCGAAAAATTAACGATGCCGGCATGGCAAAAAAAATCAAAAAATAAACGATGCCGGACCTGGCCAAAAATGCGAAAAATTAACAATGCCGGCATGGCAAAAAAATCCAAAAAATGATCGATGCCGGACCTGGCCAAAAATGCGAAAAATGAACGATGCCGGCATGGCAAAAAAATCCAAAAAATGATCGATGCCGGAGCTGGCCAAAAATGCGAAAAATTAACGATGCCGGCATGGCAAAAAAATCCAAAAAAATTTCGATGCCGGACCTGGCCAAAAATGCGAAAAATGAACGATGCCGGCATGGCAAAAAAATCCAAAAAAATTTCGATGCCGGACCTGGCCAAAAATGCGAAAAATGAACGATGCCGGCATGGCAAAAAAATCCAAAAAATGATCGATGCCGGAGCTGGCCAAAAATGCGAAAAATTAACGATGCCGGCATGGCAAAAAAATCCAAAAAAATTTCGATGCCGGACCTGGCCAAAAATGCGAAAAATGAACGATGCCGGCATGGCAAAAAAATCCAAAAAAATTTCGATGCCGGACCTGGCCAAAAATGCGAAAAATTAACGATGCCGGCATGGCAAAAAAATCCAAAAAATGATCGATGCCGGACCAGACCAAAAATGCGAAAAATTAACGATGCCGGCATGGCAAAAAAATCCAAAAAATGATCGATGCCGGACCTGGCCAAAAATGCGAAAAATTAACGATGCCGGCATGGCAAAAAAATCCAAAAAAATTTCGATGCCGGACCTGGCCAAAAATGCGAAAAATTAACGATGCCGGCATGGCAAAAAAATCCAAAAAAATTTCGATGCCGGACCTGGCCAAAAATGCGAAAAATTAACGATGCCGGCATGGCAAAAAAATCCAAAAAATGATCGATGCCGGACCTGGCCAAAAATTCGAAAAATGAACGATGCAGGCATGGCAAAAAAATCCAAAAAAAATTCGATGCCGGACCTGGCCAAAAATGCGAAAAATTAACGATGCCGGCATGGCAAAAAAATCCAAAAAATGATCGATGCCGGACCTGGCCAAAAATGCGAAAAATTAACGATGCCGGCATGGCAAAAAAATCCAAAAAATGATCGATGCCGGAACTGGCCAAAAATGCGAAAAATTAACGATGCCGGCATGGCAAAAAAATCCAAAAAAATTTCGATGCCGGACCTGGCCAAAAATGCGAAAAATTAACGATGCCGGCATGGCAAAAAAATCCAAAAAATGATCGATGCCGGACCTGGCCAAAAATGCGAAAAATGAACGATGCCGGCATGGCAAAAAAATCCAAAAAAATTTCGATGCCGGACCTGGCCAAAAATGCGAAAAATTAACGATGCCGGCATGGCAAAAAAATCCAAAAAATGATCGATGCCGGACCTGGCCAAAAATGCGAAAAATGAACGATGCCGGCATGGCTAAAAATCCAAAAAAATTTCGATGCCGAAAATCCAAAAAATGATCGATGCCGGACCTGGCCAAAAATGCGAAAAATTAACGATGCCGGCATGGCAAAAAAATCCAAAAAATGATCGATGCCGGACCTGGCCAAAAATGCGAAAAATTAACGATGCCGGCATGGCAAAAAAATCCAAAAAAATTTCGATGCCGAAAATCCAAAAAATGATCGATGCCGGACCTGGCCAAAAATGCGAAAAATTAACGATGCCGGCATGGCAAAAAAATCCAAAAAATGATCGATGCCGGACCTGGCCAAAAATGCGAAAAATTAACGATGCCGGCATGGCAAAAAAATCCAAAAAATGATCGATGCCGGACCTGGCCAAAAATGCGAAAAATTAACGATGCCGGCATGGCAAAAAAATCCAAAAAAAATTCGATGCCGGACCTGGCCAAAAATGCGAAAAATTAACGATGCCGGCATGGCAAAAAAATCCAAATAAATTTCGATGCCGGACCTGGCCAAAAATGCGAAAAATTAACGATGCCGGCATGGCAAAAAAATCCAAAAAAATTTCGATGCCGGACCTGGCCAAAAATGCGAAAAATGATTGATGCCGGCATGGCAAAAAAATCCAAAAAATGATCGATGCCGGACCTGGCCAAAAATGCGAAAAATTAACGATGCCGGCATGGCAAAAAAATCCAAAAAATGATCGATGCCGGACCTGGCCAAAAATGCGAAAAATTAACGATGCCGGCATGGCAAAAAAATCCAAAAAAATTTTGATGCCGGACCTGGCCAAAAATGCGAAAAATTAACGGCATGGCAAAAAAATCCAAAAAATGATCGATGCCGGACCTGGCCAAAAATGCGAAAAATTAACGATGCCGGCATGGCAAAAAAATCCAAAAAATGATCGATGCCGGACCTGACCAAAAATGCGAAAAATTAACGATGCCGGCATGGCAAAAAAATCCAAAAAAATTTCGATGACGGACCTGGCCAAAAATGCGAAAAATTAACGATGCCGGCATGGCAAAAAAATCCAAAAAATGATCGATGCCGGACCTGGCCAAAAATTCGAAAAATTAACGATGCCGGCATGGCAAAAAAATCCAAAAAAAATTCGATGCCGGACCTGGCCAAAAATGCGAAAAATTAACGATGCCGGCATGGCAAAAAAATCCAAAAAATGATCGATGCCGGACCTGGCCAAAATTGCGAAAAATTAACGATGCCGGCATGGCAAAAAAATCCAAAAAATGATCGATGCCGGACCTGGCCAAAAATGCGAAAACTTAACGATGCCGGCATGGCAAAAAAATCCAAAAAAATTTCGATGCCGGACCTGGCCAAAAATGCGAAAAATTAACGATGCCGGCATGGCAAAAAAATCCAAAAAATGATCGATGCCGGACCTGGCCAAAAATGCGAAAAATGAACGATGCCGGCATGGCAAAAAAATCCAAAAAAATTTCGATGCCGGACCTGACCAAAAATGCGAAAAATTAACGATGCCGGCATGGCAAAAAAATCCAAAAAATATTCGATGCCGGACCTGGCCAAAAATGCGAAAAATTAACGATGCCGGCATGGCAAAAAAATCCAAAAAATGATCGATGCCGGACCTGGCCAAAAATGCGAAAAATGATCGATGCCGGCATGACAAAAAAATCCAAAAAATGATCGATGCCGGACCTGGCCAAAAATGCGAAAAATTAACGATGCCGGACCTGGCTAAAAATGCAAAAAATGATCGATGCCGGCATGGCAAAAAAAATCAAAAAATAAACGATGCCGGACCTGGCTAAAAATGCAAAAAATTAACGATGCCTGGCCAAAAATGGACCTGGCCAAAAATGCGAAAAATCCAAAAAATGCGAAAAATGAACGATGCCGGCATGGCAAAAAAAATCAAAAAATAAACGATGCCGGACCTGGCTAAAAATGCAAAAAATTAACGATGCCGGCATGGCAAAAAAATCCAAAAAATGATCGATGCCGGACCTGGCCAAAAATGCGAAAAATTAACAATGCCGGCATGGCAAAAAAATCCAAAAAATGATCGATGCCGGACCTGGCCAAAAATGCGAAAAATGAACGATGCCGGCATGGCAAAAAAATCCAAAAAATGATCGATGCCGGAGCTGGCCAAAAATGCGAAAAATTAACGATGCCGGCATGGCAAAAAAATCCAAAAAAATTTCGATGCCGGACCTGGCCAAAAATGCGAAAAATGAACGATGCCGGCATGGCAAAAAAATCCAAAAAATGATCGATGCCGGACCTGGCCAAAAATGCGAAAAATTAACGATGCCGGCATGGCAAAAAAATCCAAAAAATGATCGATGCCGGACCTGGCCAAAAATGCGAAAAATGATCGATGCCGGCATGGCAAAAAAATCCAAAAAATGATCGATGCCGGACCTGGCCAAAAATGCGAAAAATTAACGATGCCGGCATGGCAAAAAAATCCAAAAAAATTTCGATGCCGGACCTGGCCAAAAATGCGAAAAATTAACGATGCCGGCATGGCAAAAAAATCCAAAAAATGATCGATGCCGGACCAGGCCAAAAATGCGAAAAATTAACGATGCCGGCATGGCAAAAAAATCCAAAAAATGATCGATGCCGGACCTGGCCAAAAATGCGAAAAATTAACGATGCCGGCATGGCAAAAAAATCCAAAAAAATTTCGATGCCGGACCTGGCCAAAAATGCGAAAAATTAACGATGCCGGCATGGCAAAAAAATCCAAAAAAATTTCGATGCCGGACCTGGCCAAAAATGCGAAAAATTAACGATGCCGGCATGGCAAAAAAATCCAAAAAATGATCGATGCCGGACCTGGCCAAAAATTCGAAAAATGAACGATGCCGGCATGGCAAAAAAATCCAAAAAATGATCGATGCCGGACCTGGCCAAAAATGCGAAAAATGAACGATGCCGGCATGGCAAAAAAATCCAAAAAATGATCGATGCCGGAGCTGGCCAAAAATGCGAAAAATTAACGATGCCGGCATGGCAAAAAAATCCAAAAAAATTTCGATGCCGGACCTGGCCAAAAATGCGAAAAATGAACGATGCCGGCATGGCAAAAAAATCCAAAAAATGATCGATGCCGGACCTGGCCAAAAATGCGAAAAATTAACGATGCCGGCATGGCAAAAAAATCCAAAAAATGATCGATGCCGGACCTGGCCAAAAATGCTAAAAATGAACGATGCCGGCATGGCAAAAAAAATCAAAAAATAAACGATGCCGGACCTGGCTAAAAATGCAAAAAATTAACGATGCCGGCATGGCAAAAAAATCCAAAAAATGATCGATGCCGGACCTGGCCAAAAATGCGAAAAATTAACGATGCCGGCATGGCAAAAAAATCCAAAAAAATTTCGATGCCGGACCTGGCCAAAAATGCGAAAAATTAACGATGCCGGCATGGCAAAAAAATCCAAAAAATGATCGATGCTGGACCTGACCAAAAATGCGAAAAATTAACGATGCCGGCATGGCAAAAAAATCCAAAAAAATTTCGATGCCGGACCTGGCCAAAAATGCGAAAAATTAACGATGCCGGCATGGCAAAAAAATCCAAAAAATGATCGATGCCGGACCTGGCCAAAAATGCGAAAAATGAACGATGCCGGCATGGCAAAAAAATCCAAAAAAATTTCGATGCCGGACCTGACCAAAAATGCGAAAAATTAACGATGCCGGCATGGCAAAAAAATCCAAAAAATATTCGATGCCGGACCTGGCCAAAAATGCGAAAAATTAACGATGCCGGCATGGCAAAAAAATCCAAAAAATGATCGATGCCGGACCTGGCCAAAAATGCGAAAAATGATCGATGCCGGCATGACAAAAAAATCCAAAAAATGATCGATGCCGGACCTGGCCAAAAATGCGAAAAATTAACGATGCCGGACCTGGCTAAAAATGCAAAAAATGATCGATGCCGGCATGGCAAAAAAAATCAAAAAATAAACGATGCCGGACCTGGCTAAAAATGCAAAAAATTAACGATGCCTGGCCAAAAATGGACCTGGCCAAAAATGCGAAAAATCCAAAAAATGCGAAAAATGAACGATGCCGGCATGGCAAAAAAAATCAAAAAATAAACGATGCCGGACCTGGCTAAAAATGCAAAAAATTAACGATGCCGGCATGGCAAAAAAATCCAAAAAATGATCGATGCCGGACCTGGCCAAAAATGAGAAAAATTAACAATGCCGGCATGGCAAAAAAATCCAAAAAATGATCGATGCCGGACCTGGCCAAAAATGCGAAAAATGAACGATGCCGGCATGGCAAAAAAATCCAAAAAATGATCGATGCCGGAGCTGGCCAAAAATGCGAAAAATTAACGATGCCGGCATGGCAAAAAAATCCAAAAAAAATTCGATGCCGGACCTGGCCAAAAATGCGAAAAATGAACGATGCCGGCATGGCAAAAAAATCCAAAAAATGATCGATGCCGGACCTGGCCAAAAATGCGAAAAATTAACGATGCCGGCATGGCAAAAAAATCCAAAAAATGATCGATGCCGGACCTGGCCAAAAATGCGAAAAATGATCGATGCCGGCATGGCAAAAAAATCCAAAAAATGATCGATGCCGGACCTGGCCAAAAATGCGAAAAATTAACGATGCCGGCATGGCAAAAAAATCCAAAAAAATTTCGATGCCGGACCTGGCCAAAAATGCGAAAAATTAACGATGCCGGCATGGCAAAAAAATCCAAAAAAATTTCGATGCCGGACCTGGCCAAAAATGCGAAAAATTAACGATGCCGGCATGGCAAAAAAATCCAAAAAAATGATCGATGCCGGACCTGGCCAAAAATGCGAAAAATTAACGATGCCGGCATGGCAAAAAAATCCAAAAAAATTTCGATGCCGGACCTGGCCAAAAATGCGAAAAATTAACGATGCCGGCATGGCAAAAAAATCCAAAAAATGATCGATGCCGGACCTGGCCAAAAATGCGAAAAATGAACGATGCCGGCATGGCAAAAAAATCCAAAAAATGATCGATGCCGGAGCTGGCCAAAAATGCGAAAAATTAACGATGCCGGCATGGCAAAAAAATCCAAAAAAATTTCGATGCCGGACCTGGCCAAAAATGCGAAAAATGAACGATGCCGGCATGGCAAAAAAATCCAAAAAATGATCGATGCCGGACCTGGCCAAAAATGCGAAAAATTAACGATGCCGGCATGGCAAAAAAATCCAAAAAATGATCGATGCCGGACCTGGCCAAAAATGCGAAAAATTAACGATGCCGGCATGGCAAAAAAATCCAAAAAAATTTCGATGCCGGACCTGGCCAAAAATGCGAAAAATTAACGATGCCGGCATGGCAAAAAAATCCAAAAAAATTTCGATGCCGGACCTGGCCAAAAATGCGAAAAATTAACGATGCCGGCATGGCAAAAAAATCCAAAAAATGATCGATGCCGGACCTGGCCAAAAATTCGAAAAATGAACGATGGCAAAAAAATGGCAAAAAAATCCAAAAAATGATCGATGCCGGACCTGGCCAAAAATGCGAAAAATGAACGATGCCGGCATGGCAAAAAAATCCAAAAAATGATCGATGCCGGAGCTGGCCAAAAATGCGAAAAATTAACGATGCCGGCATGGCAAAAAAATCCAAAAAAATTTCGATGCCGGACCTGGCCAAAAATGCGAAAAATGAACGATGCCGGCATGGCAAAAAAATCCAAAAAATGATCGATGCCGGACCTGGCCAAAAATGCGAAAAATTAACGATGCCGGCATGGCAAAAAAATCCAAAAAATGAGCGATGCCGGACCTGGCCAAAAATGCTAAAAATGAACGATGCCGGCATGGCAAAAAAAATCAAAAAATAAACGATGCCGGACCTGGCTAAAAATGCAAAAAATTAACGATGCCGGCATGGCAAAAAAATCCAAAAAATGATCGATGCCGGACCTGGCCAAAAATGCGAAAAATTAACGATGCCGGCATGGCAAAAAAATCCAAAAAAATTTCGATGCCGGACCTGGCCAAAAATGCGAAAAATTAACGATGCCGGCATGGCAAAAAAATCCAAAAAATGATCGATGCTGGACCTGACCAAAAATGCGAAAAATTAACGATGCCGGCATGGCAAAAAAATCCAAAAAAAATTCGATGCCGGACCTGGCCAAAAATGCGAAAAATTAACGATGCCGGCATGGCAAAAAAATCCAAAAAAATTTCGATGCCGGACCTAGCCAAAAATGCGAAAAGTTAACGATGCCGGCATGGCAAAAAAATCCAAAAAATGATCGATGCCGGACCTGGCCAAAAATGCGAAAAATGAACGATGCCGGCATGGCAAAAAAATCCAAAAAATGATCGATGCCGGACCTGGCCAAAAATGCGAAAAATGAACGATGCCGGCATGGCAAAAAAATCCAAAAAATGATCGATGCCGGACCTGGCCAAAAATGCGAAAAATGATCGATGCCGGCATGGCAAAAAAATCCAAAAAATGATCGATGCCGGACCTGGCCAAAAATGCGAAAAATTAACGATGCCGGCATGGCAAAAAAATCCAAAAAAATTTCGATGCCGGACCTGGCCAAAAATGCGAAAAATTAACGATGCCGGCATGGCAAAAAAATCCAAAAAATGATCGATGCCGGACCTGGCCAAAAATTCGAAAAATTAACGATGCCGGCATGGCAAAAAAATCCAAAAAAAATTCGATGCCGGACCTGGCCAAAAATGCGAAAAATTAACGATGCCGGCATGGCAAAAAAATCCAAAAAATGATCGATGCCGGACCTGGCCAAAATTGCGAAAAATTAACGATGCCGGCATGGCAAAAAAATCCAAAAAATGATCGATGCCGGACCTGGCCAAAAATACGAAAAATTAACGATGCCGGCATGGCAAAAAAATCCAAAAAAATTTCGATGCCGGACCTGGCCAAAAATGCGAAAAATTAACGATGCCGGCATGGCAAAAAAATCCAAAAAATGATCGATGCCGGACCTGGCCAAAAATGCGAAAAATGAACGATGCCGGCATGGCAAAAAAATCCAAAAAAATTTCGATGCCGGACCTGACCAAAAATGCGAAAAATTAACGATGCCGGCATGGCAAAAAAATCCAAAAAATATTCGATGCCGGACCTGGCCAAAAATGCGAAAAATTAACGATGCCGGCATGGCAAAAAAATCCAAAAAATGATCGATGCCGGACCTGGCCAAAAATGCGAAAAATGATCGATGCCGGCATGACAAAAAAATCCAAAAAATGATCAATGCCGGACCTGGCCAAAAATGCGAAAAATTAACGATGCCGGACCTGGCTAAAAATGCAAAAAATGATCGATGCCGGCATGGCAAAAAAAATCAAAAAATAAACGATGCCGGACCTGGCTAAAAATGCAAAAAATTAACGATGCCTGGCCAAAAATGGACCTGGCCAAAAATGCGAAAAATCCAAAAAATGCGAAAAATGAACGATGCCGGCATGGCAAAAAAAATCAAAAAATAAACGATGCCGGACCTGGCTAAAAATGCAAAAAATTAACGATGCCGGCATGGCAAAAAAATCCAAAAAATGATCGATGCCGGACCTGGCCAAAAATGAGAAAAATTAACAATGCCGGCATGGCAAAAAAATCCAAAAAATGATCGATGCCGGACCTGGCCAAAAATGCGAAAAATGAACGATGCCGGCATGGCAAAAAAATCCAAAAAATGATCGATGCCGGAGCTGGCCAAAAATGCGAAAAATTAACGATGCCGGCATGGCAAAAAAATCCAAAAAAAATTCGATGCCGGACCTGGCCAAAAATGCGAAAAATGAACGATGCCGGCATGGCAAAAAAATCCAAAAAATGATCGATGCCGGACCTGGCCAAAAATGCGAAAAATTAACGATGCCGGCATGGCAAAAAAATCCAAAAAATGATCGATGCCGGACCTGGCCAAAAATGCGAAAAATGATCGATGCCGGCATGGCAAAAAAATCCAAAAAATGATCGATGCCGGACCTGGCCAAAAATGCGAAAAATTAACGATGCCGGCATGGCAAAAAAATCCAAAAAAAATTCGATGCCGGACCTGGCCAAAAATGCGAAAAATTAACGATGCCGGCATGGCAAAAAAATCCAAAAAATGATCGATGCCGGACCAGGCCAAAAATGCGAAAAATTAACGATGCCGGCATGGCAAAAAAATCCAAAAAATGATCAATGCCGGACCTGGCCAAAAATGCGAAAAATTAACGATGCCGGCATGGCAAAAAAATCCAAAAAAATTTCGATGCCGGACCTGGCCAAAAATGCAAAAAATTAACGATGCCGGCATGGCAAAAAAATCCAAAAAATGATCGATGCCGGACCTGGCCAAAAATGCGAAAAATGAACGATGCCGGCATGGCAAAAAAATCCAAAAAATGATCGATGCCGGAGCTGGCCAAAAATGCGAAAAATTAACGATGCCGGCATGGCAAAAAAATCCAAAAAAATGTCGATGCCGGACCTGGCCAAAAATGCGAAAAATGAACGATGCCGGCATGGCAAAAAAATCCAAAAAATGATCGATGCCGGACCTGGCCAAAAATGCGAAAAATTAACGATGCCGGCATGGCAAAAAAATCCAAAAAATGATCGATGCCGGACCTGGCCAAAAATGCGAAAAATGATCGATGCCGGCATGGCAAAAAAATCCAAAAAATGATCGATGCCGGACCTGGCCAAAAATGCGAAAAATTAACGATGCCGGCATGGCAAAAAAATCCAAAAAAAATTCGATGCCGGACCTGGCCAAAAATGCGAAAAATTAACGATGCCGGCATGGCAAAAAAATCCAAAAAATGATCGATGCCGGACCAGGCCAAAAATGCGAAAAATTAACGATGCCGGCATGGCAAAAAAATCCAAAAAATGATCGATGCCGGACCTGGCCAAAAATGCGAAAAATTAACGATGCCGGCATGGCAAAAAAATCCAAAAAAATTTCGATGCCGGACCTGGCCAAAAATGCAAAAAATTAACGATGCCGGCATGGCAAAAAAATCCAAAAAATGATCGATGCCGGACCTGGCCAAAAATGCGAAAAATGAACGATGCCGGCATGGCAAAAAAATCCAAAAAATGATCGATGCCGGAGCTGGCCAAAAATGCGAAAAATTAACGATGCCGGCATGGCAAAAAAATCCAAAAAAATGTCGATGCCGGACCTGGCCAAAAATGCGAAAAATGAACGATGCCGGCATGGCAAAAAAATCCAAAAAATGATCGATGCCGGACCTGGCCAAAAATGCGAAAAATTAACGATGCCGGCATGGCAAAAAAATCCAAAAAATGATCGATGCCGGACCTGGCCAAAAATGCGAAAAATTAACGATGCCGGCATGGCAAAAAAATCCAAAAAAATTTCGATGCCGGACTGGCCAAAAATGCGAAAAATTAACGATGCCGGCATGGCAAAAAAATCCAAAAAAATTTCGATGCCGGACCTGGCCAAAAATGCGAAAAATTAACGATGCCGGCATGGCAAAAAAATCCAAAAAATGATCGATGCCGGACCTGGCCAAAAATTCGAAAAATGAACGATGCCGGCATGGCAAAAAAATCCAAAAAATGATCGATGCCGGACCTGGCCAAAAATGCGAAAAATGAACGATGCCGGCATGGCAAAAAAATCCAAAAAATGATCGATGCCGGAGCTGGCCAAAAATGCGAAAAATTAACGATGCCGGCATGGCAAAAAAATCCAAAAAAATTTCGATGCCGGACCTGGCCAAAAATGCGAAAAATGAACGATGGGCAAAAAAATCCAAAAAATGATCGATGCCGGACCTGGCCAAAAATGCGAAAAATTGACAATGCCGGCATTGCAAAAAAATCCAAAAAATGATCGATGCCGGACCTGGCCAAAAATTCGAAAAATTAACAATGCCGGCATGGCAAAAAAATCCAAAAAATGATCGATGCCGGACCTGGCCAAAAATGCGAAAAATGAACGATGCCGGCATGGCAAAAATATCCAAAAAATGATCGATGCCGGACCTGGCCAAAAATGCGAAAAATGAACGATGCCGGCATGGCAAAAAAATCCAAAAAATGATCGATGCCGGACCTGGCCAAAAATGCAAAAAATTAACGATGCCGGACCTGGCCAAAAATGCGAAAAATGAACGATGCCGGACCTGGCCAAAAATGCGAAAAATTGACAATGCCGGCATTGCAAAAAAATCCAAAAAATGATCGATGCCGGACCTGGCCAAAAATTCGAAAAATTAACAATGCCGGCATGGCAAAAAAATCCAAAAAATGATCGATGCCGGACCTGGCCAAAAATGCGAAAAATGAACGATGCCGGCATGGCAAAAATATCCAAAAAATGATCGATGCCGGACCTGGCCAAAAATGCGAAAAATGAACGATGCCGGCATGGCAAAAAAATCCAAAAAATGATCGATGCCGGACCTGGCCAAAAATGCAAAAAATTAACGATGCCGGACCTGGCCAAAAATGCGAAAAATGAACGATGCCGGCATGGCAAAAAAATCCAAAAAATGATCGATGCCGGACCTGGCCAAAAATGCGAAAAATTAACGATGCCGGCATGGCAAAAAAATCCAAAAAATTATCGATGGCGGACGTGGCCAAAAATGCGAAAAATTAACACTGCCAAAAAATGATCGATGCCGGACCTGGCCAAAAATGCGAAAAATGAACGATGCCGGCATGGCAAAAAAAATCAAAAAATAAACGATGCCGGACCTGGCTAAAAATGCAAAAAATTAACGATGCCGGCATGGCAAAAAAATCCAAAAAATGATCGATGCCGGACCTGGCCAAAAATGCGAAAAATTAACGATGCCGGCATGGCAAAAAAATACAAAAAATGATCGATGCCGGACCTGGCCAAAAATGCGAAAAATTAACGATGCCGGCATGGCAAAAAAATCCAAAAAAATTTCGATGCCGGACCTGGCCAAAAATGCGAAAAATTAACGATGCCGGCATGGCAAAAAAATCCAAAAAAATTTCGATGCCGGACCTGGCCAAAAATGCGAAAAATTAACGATGCCGGCATGGCAAAAAAATCCAAAAAATGATCGATGCCGGACCTGGCCAAAAATGCGAAAAATGAACGATGCCGGCATGGCAAAAAAAATCAACAAATAAACGATGCCGGACCTGGCCAAAAATGCAAAAAATTAACGATGGCAAAAAAATACAAAAAATGATCGATGCCGGACCTGGCCAAAAATGCGAAAAATGAACGATGCCGGCATGGCAAAAAAAATCAAAAAATAAACGATGCCGGACCTGGCTAAAAATGCAAAAAATTAACGATGCCGGCATGGCAAAAAAATCCAAAAAAATTTCGATGCCGGACCTGGCCAAAAATGCGAAAAATTAACGATGCCGGCATGGCAAAAAAATCCAAAAAATGATCGATGCCGGACCTGGCCAAAAATGCGAAAAATTAACGATGCCGGCATGGCAAAAAAATACAAAAAATGATCGATGCCGGACCTGGCCAAAAATGCGAAAAATTAACGATGCCGGCATGGCAAAAAAATACAAAAAATGATCGATGCCGGACCTGGCCAAAAATGCGAAAAATTAACGATGCCGGCATGGCAAAAAAATCCAAAAAATGATCGATGCCGGACCTGGCCAAAAATGCAAAAAATTAACGATGCCGGACCTGGCCAAAAATGCGAAAAATGAACGATGCCGGCATGGCAAAAAAATCCAAAAAATGATCGATGCCGGACCTGGCCAAAAATGCGAAAAATTAACGATGCCGGCATGGCAAAAAAATCCAAAAAAATTTCGATGCCGGACCTGGCCAAAAATGCGAAAAATGAACGATGCCGGCATGGCAAAAAAAATCAAAAAATAAACGATGCCGGCATGGCAAAAAAATCCAAAAAATGATCGATGCCGGACCTGGCCAAAAATGCGAAAAATTAACGATGCCGGCATGGCAAAAAAATCCAAAAAATGATCGATGCCGGACCTGGCCAAAAATGCGAAAAATTAACGATGCCGGCATGGCAAAAAAATCCAAAAAAATTTCGATGCCGGACCTGGCCAAAAATGCGAAAAATTAACGATGCCGGCATGGCAAAAAAATCCAAAAAATGATCGATGCCGGACCTGGCCAAAAATGCGAAAAATTAACGATGCCGGCATGGCAAAAAATCCAAAAAAAATTCGATGCCGGACCTGGCCAAAAATGCGAAAAATTAACGATGCCGGCATGGCAAAAAAATCCAAAAAATGATCGATGCCGGACCTAGCCAAAAATGCGAAAAATTAACGATGCCGGCATGGCAAAAAAATCCAAAAAATGATCGATGCCGGACCTGGCCAAAAATGCGAAAAATTAACGATGCCGGTATGGCAAAAAAATCCAAAATATGATCGATGCCGGACCTGGCCAAAAATGCGAAAAATTAACGATGCCGGCATGGCAAAAAAATCCAAAATATGATCGATGCCGGACCTGGCCAAAAATGCGACAAATTAACGATGCCGGCATGGCAAAAAAATCCAAGAAAAATTCGATGCCGGACCTGGCCAAAAATGCGAAAAATGAACGATGCCGGCATGGCAAAAAAAATCAAAAAATAAACGATGCCGGACCTGGCTAAAAATGCGAAAAATTAACGATGCCGGCATGGCAAAAAAATCCAAAAAATGATCGATGCCGGACCTGGCCAAAAATGCGAAAAATTAACGATGCCGGCATGGCAAAAAAATCCAAAAAATGATCGATGCCGGACCTGGCCAAAAATGCGAAAAATGAACGATGCCGGCATGGCAAAAAAAATCAAAAAATAAACGATGCCGGACCTGGCTAAAAATGCAAAAAATTAACGATGCCGGCATGGCAAAAAAATCCAAAAAATGATCGATGCCGGACCTGGCCAAAAATGCGAAAAATTAACGATGCCGGCATGGCAAAAAAATCCAAAAAATGATCGATGCCGGACCTGGCCAAAAATGCGAAAAATTAACGATGCCGGCATGGCAAAAAAATCCAAAAAAAATTCGATGCCGGACCTGGCCAAAAATGCGAAAAATTAACGATCCCGGCATGGCAAAAAAATCCAAAAAATGATCGATGCCGGACCTGGCCAAAAATGCGAAAAATTAACGATGCCGGCATGGCAAAAAAATTGCCATGCCGGCATCGTTAATTGGCCAAAAATGCGAAAAATTTGGCCAAAAATGCGAAAAATTAACGATGCCGGCATGGCAAAAAAATCCAAAAAAAATTCGATGCCGGACCTGGCCAAAAATGCAAAAAATTAACGATGCCGGCATGGCAAAAAAATCCAAAAAATGATCGATGCCGGACCTGGCCAAAAATGCGAAAAATTAACGATGCCGGCATGGCAAAAAAAATCAAAAAATAAACGAAAAATCCAAAACAAATTCGATGCCGGACCTGGCCAAAAATGCGAAAAATGAACGATGCCGGCATTGCAAAAAAAATCAAAAAATAAACGATGCCGGACCTGGCTAAAAATGCAAAAAATTAACGATGCCGGCATGGCAAAAAAATCCAAAAAATGATCGATGCCGGACCTGGCCAAAAATGCGAAAATGAACGATGCCGGCATGGCAAAAAAAATCAAAAAATAAACGATGCCGGACCTGGCTAAAAATGCAAAAAATTAACGATGCCGGCATGGCAAAAAAATCCAAAAAATGATCGATGCCGGACCTGGCCAAAAATGCGAAAAATTAACGATGCCGGCATGGCAAAAAATCCAAAAAATGATCGATGCCGGACCTGGCCAAAAATGCGAAAAATTAACGATGCCGGCATGGCAAAAAAATCCAAAAAAATTTCGATGCCGGACCTGGCCAAAAATGCGAAAAATTAACGATGCCGGCATGGCAAAAAAATCCAAAAAATGATCGATGCCGGACCTGGCCAAAAATGCGAAAAATTAACGATGCCGGCATGGCAAAAAAATCCAAAAAATGATCGATGCCGGACCTGGCCAAAAATGCGAAAAATGAACGATGCCGGCATGGCAAAAAAAAATCAAAAAATAAACGATGCCGGACCTGGCTAAAAATGCAAAAAATTAACGATGCCGGCATGGCAAAAAAATCCAAAAAATGATCGATGCCGGACCTGGCCAAAAATGCGAAAAATTAACGATGCCGGCATGGCAAAAAAATCCAAAAAATGATCGATGCCGGACCTGGCCAAAAATGCGAAAAATGAACGATGCCGGCATGGCAAAAAAAAATCCAAAAAATGATCGATGCCGGACCTGGCCAAAAATGCGAAAAATTAACGATGCCGGCATGGCAAAAAAATCCAAAAAATGATCGATGCCGGACCTGGCCAAAAATGCGAAAAATTAACGATGCCGGCATGGCAAAAAAATCCAAAAAATGATCGATGCCGGACCTGGCCAAAAATGCGAAAAATTAACGATGCCGGCATGGCAAAAAAATCCAAAAAAATTTCGATGCCGGACCTGGCCAAAAATGCGAAAAATTAACGATCCCGGCATGGCAAAAAAATCCAAAAAATGATCGATGCCGGACCTGGCCAAAAATGCGAAAAATTAACGATGCCGGCATGGCAAAAAAATCCAAAAAATGATCGATGCCGGACCTGGCCAAAAATGCGAAAAATGAACGATGCCGGCATGGCAAAAAAATCCAAAAAATGATCGATGCCGGACCTGGCCAAAAATGCGAAAAATTAACGATGCCGGCATGGCAAAAAAATCCAAAAAAAATCGATGCCGGACCTGGCCAAAAATGCGAAAAATTAACAATGCCGGCATTGCAAAAAAATCCAAAAAATGATCGATGCCGGACCTGGCCAAAAATGCGAAAAATTAACGATGCCGGCATGGCAAAAAAATCCAAAAAATGATCGATGCCGGACCTGGCCAAAAATGCGAAAAATTAACGATGCCGGCATGGTAAAAAAATCCACAAAATGATCGATGCCGGACCTGGCCAAAAATGCGAAAAATGAACGATGCCGGCATGGCAAAAAAATCCAAAAAAAATTCGATGCCGGACCTGGCCAAAAATGCGAAAAATTAACGATGCCGGCATGGCAAAAAAATCCAAAAAAATTTCGATGCCGGACCTGGCCAAAAATGCGAAAAATTAACGATGCCGGCATGGCAAAAAAATCCAAAAAATGATCGATGCCGGACCTGGCCAAAAATGCGAAAAATTAACGATGCCGGCATGGCAAAAAAATCCAAAAAATGATCGATGCCGGACCTGGCCAAAAATGCGAAAAATGAACGATGCCGGCATGGCAAAAAAAAATCAAAAAATAAACGATGCCGGACCTGGCTAAAAATGCAAAAAATTAACGATGCCGGCATGGCAAAAAAATCCAAAAAATGATCGATGCCGGACCTGGCCAAAAATGCGAAAAATTAACGATGCCGGCATGGCAAAAAAATCCAAAAAATGATCGATGCCGGACCTGGCCAAAAATGCGAAAAATGAACGATGCCGGCATGGCAAAAAAAAATCCAAAAAATGATCGATGCCGGACCTGGCCAAAAATGCGAAAAATTAACGATGCCGGCATGGCAAAAAAATCCAAAAAATGATCGATGCCGGACCTGGCCAAAAATGCGAAAAATTAACGATGCCGGCATGGAAAAAAAATCCAAAAAATGATCGATGCCGGACCTGGCCAAAAATGCGAAAAATGAACGATGCCGGCATGGCAAAAAAAATCAAAAAATAAACGATGCCGGACCTGGCTAAAAATGCAAAAAATTAACGATGCCGGCATGGCAAAAAAATCCAAAAAATGATCGATGCCGGACCTGGCCAAAAATGCGAAAAATTAACGATGCCGGCATGGCAAAAAAATCCAAAAAATGATCGATGCCGGACCTGGCCAAAAATGCGAAAAATTAACGATGCCGGCATGGCAAAAAAATCCAAAAAAATTTCGATGCCGGACCTGGCCAAAAATGCGAAAAATTAACGATCCCGGCATGGCAAAAAAATCCAAAAAATGATCGATGCCGGACCTGGCCAAAAATGCGAAAAATTAACGATGCCGGCATGGCAAAAAAATCCAAAAAATGATCGATGCCGGACCTGGCCAAAAATGCGAAAAATGAACGATGCCGGCATGGCAAAAAAATCCAAAAAATGATCGATGCCGGACCTGGCCAAAAATGCGAAAAATTAACGATGCCGGCATGGCAAAAAAATCCAAAAAAAATCGATGCCGGACCTGGCCAAAAATGCGAAAAATTAACAATGCCGGCATTGCAAAAAAATCCAAAAAATGATCGATGCCGGACCTGGCCAAAAATGCGAAAAATTAACGATGCCGGCATGGCAAAAAAATCCAAAAAATGATCGATGCCGGACCTGGCCAAAAATGCGAAAAATTAACGATGCCGGCATGGTAAAAAAATCCACAAAATGATCGATGCCGGACCTGGCCAAAAATGCGAAAAATGAACGATGCCGGCATGGCAAAAAAATCCAAAAAAAATTCGATGCCGGACCTGGCCAAAAATGCGAAAAATTAACGATGCCGGCATGGCAAAAAATCCAAAAAATGATCGATGCCGGAGCTGGCCAAAAATGCGAAAAATTAACGATGCCGGCATGGCAAAAAAATCCAAAAAAATTTCGATGCCGGACCTAGCCAAAAATGCGAAAAATTAACGATGCCGGCATGGCAAAAAAATCCAAAAAATGATCGATGCCGGACCTGGCCAAAAATGCGAAAAATGAACGATGCCGGCATGGCAAAAGAATCCAAAAAATGATCGATGCCGGACCTGGCCAAAAATGCGAAAAATTAACGATGCCGGCATGGCAAAAAAATCCAAAAAATGATCGATGCCGGACCTGGCCAAAAATGCGAAAAATGATCGATGCCGGCATGGCAAAAAAATCCAAAAAATGATCGATGCCGGACCTGGCCAAAAATGCGAAAAATGATCGATGCCGGCATGGCAAAAAAAATCAAAAAATAAACGATGCCGGACCTGGCTAAAAATGCAAAAAATTAACGATGCCGGCATGGCAAAAAAATCCAAAAAATGATCGATGCCGGACCTGGCCAAAAATGCGAAAAATTAACGATGCCGGCATGGCAAAAAAATCAAAAAAATGATCGATGCCGGACCTGGCCAAAAATGCGAAAAATTAACGATGCCGGCATGGCAAAAAAATCCAAAAAAATTTCGATGCCGGACCTGAAAAAATGATCGATGCCGGACCTGGCCAAAAAAGCGAAAAATTAACGATGCCGGCATGGCAAAAAAATCCAAAAAATGATCGATGCCGGACCTGGCCAAAAATGCGAAAAATGAACGATGCCGGCATGGCAAAAAAACCAAAAAAATGATCGATGCCGGACCTGGCCAAAAATGCGAAAAATTAACGATGCCGGCATGGCAAAAAAATCAAAAAAATGATCGATGCCGGACCTGGCCAAAAATGCGAAAAATTAACGATGCCGGCATGGCAAAAAAATCCAAAAAAATTTCGATGCCGGACCTGAAAAAATGATCGATGCCGGACCTGGCCAAAAAAGCGAAAAGTTAACGATGCCGGCATGGCAAAAAAATCCAAAAAATGATCGATGCCGGACCTGGCCAAAAATGCGAAAAATGAACGATGCCGGCATGGCAAAAAAATCCAAAAAATGATCGATGCCGGACCTGGCCAAAAATGCGAAAAATTAACAATGCCGGCATGGTAAAAAAATCCAAAAAAAAGTCGATGCCGGACCTAGCCAAAAATGCGAAAAATTAACGATGCCGGCATGGCAAAAAAAATCAAAAAATAAACGATGCCGGACCTGGCTAAAAATGCAAAAAATTAACGATGCCGGCATGGCAAAAAAATCCAAAAAATGATCGATGCCGGACCTGGCCAAAAATGCGAAAAATTAACGATGCCGGCATGGCAAAAAAATCCAAAAAATGATCGATGCCGGACCTGGCCAAAAATGCGAAAAATTAACGATGCCGGCATGGCAAAAAAATCCAAAAAAATTTCGATGCCGGACCTGGCCAAAAATGCGAAAAATTAACGATCCCGGCATGGCAAAAAAATCCAAAAAATGATCGATGCCGGACCTGGCCAAAAATGCGAAAAATTAACGATGCCGGCATGGCAAAAAAATCCAAAAAATGATCGATGCCGGACCTGGCCAAAAATGCGAAAAATGAACGATGCCGGCATGGCAAAAAAATCCAAAAAATGATCGATGCCGGACCTGGCCAAAAATGCGAAAAATTAACGATGCCGGCATGGCAAAAAAATCCAAAAAAAATCGATGCCGGACCTGGCCAAAAATGCGAAAAATTAACAATGCCGGCATTGCAAAAAAATCCAAAAAATGATCGATGCCGGACCTGGCCAAAAATGCGAAAAATTAACGATGCCGGCATGGCAAAAAAATCCAAAAAATGATCGATGCCGGACCTGGCCAAAAATGCGAAAAATTAACGATGCCGGCATGGTAAAAAAATCCACAAAATGATCGATGCCGGACCTGGCCAAAAATGCGAAAAATGAACGATGCCGGCATGGCAAAAAAATCCAAAAAAAATTCGATGCCGGACCTGGCCAAAAATGCGAAAAATTAACGATGCCGGCATGGCAAAAAAATCCAAAAAATGATCGATGCCGGAGCTGGCCAAAAATGCGAAAAATTAACGATGCCGGCATGGCAAAAAAATCCAAAAAAATTTCGATGCCGGACCTAGCCAAAAATGCGAAAAATTAACGATGCCGGCATGGCAAAAAAATCCAAAAAATGATCGATGCCGGACCTGGCCAAAAATGCGAAAAATGAACGATGCCGGCATGGCAAAAGAATCCAAAAAATGATCGATGCCGGACCTGGCCAAAAATGCGAAAAATTAACGATGCCGGCATGGCAAAAAAATCCAAAAAATGATCGATGCCGGACCTGGCCAAAAATGCGAAAAATGATCGATGCCGGCATGGCAAAAAAATCCAAAAAATGATCGATGCCGGACCTGGCCAAAAATGCGAAAAATGATCGATGCCGGCATGGCAAAAAAAATCAAAAAATAAACGATGCCGGACCTGGCTAAAAATGCAAAAAATTAACGATGCCGGCATGGCAAAAAAATCCAAAAAATGATCGATGCCGGACCTGGCCAAAAATGCGAAAAATTAACGATGCCGGCATGGCAAAAAAATCAAAAAAATGATCGATGCCGGACCTGGCCAAAAATGCGAAAAATTAACGATGCCGGCATGGCAAAAAAATCCAAAAAAATTTCGATGCCGGACCTGAAAAAATGATCGATGCCGGACCTGGCCAAAAAAGCGAAAAATTAACGATGCCGGCATGGCAAAAAAATCCAAAAAATGATCGATGCCGGACCTGGCCAAAAATGCGAAAAATGAACGATGCCGGCATGGCAAAAAAACCAAAAAAATGATCGATGCCGGACCTGGCCAAAAATGCGAAAAATTAACGATGCCGGCATGGCAAAAAAATCAAAAAAATGATCGATGCCGGACCTGGCCAAAAATGCGAAAAATTAACGATGCCGGCATGGCAAAAAAATCCAAAAAAATTTCGATGCCGGACCTGAAAAAATGATCGATGCCGGACCTGGCCAAAAAAGCGAAAAATTAACGATGCCGGCATGGCAAAAAAATCCAAAAAATGATCGATGCCGGACCTGGCCAAAAATGCGAAAAATTAACGATGCCGGCATGGCAAAAAAATCCAAAAAATGATCGATGCCGGACCTGGCCAAAAATGCGAAAAATTAACAATGCCGGCATGGTAAAAAAATCCAAAAAAAAGTCGATGCCGGACCTAGCCAAAAATGCGAAAAATTAACGATGCCGGCATGGCAAAAAAAATCAAAAAATAAACGATGCCGGACCTGGCTAAAAATGCAAAAAATTAACGATGCCGGCATGGCAAAAAAATCCAAAAAATGATCGATGCCGGACCTGGCCAAAAATGCGAAAAATTAACGATGCCGGCATGGCAAAAAAATCCAAAAAATGATCGATGCCGGACCTGGCCAAAAATGCGAAAAATGATCGATGCCGGCATGGCAAAAAAATCCAAAAAATGATCGATGCCGGACCTGGCCAAAAATGCGAAAAATTAACGATGCCGGCATGGCAAAAAAATCCAAAAAATGATCGATGCCGGACCTGGCCAAAAATGCGAAAAATGAACGATGCCGGCATGGCAAAAAAATCCAAAAAATGATCGATGCCGGACCTGGCCAAAAATGCGAAAAATTAACGATGCCGGCATGGCAAAAAAATCCAAAAAAAATTCGATGCCGGACCTGGCCAAAAATGCGAAAAATTAACGATGCCGGCATGGCAAAAAAATCCAAAAAATGATCGATGCCGGACCTGGCCAAAAATGCGAAAAATTAACGATGCCGGCATGGCAAAAAAATCCAAAAAATGATCGATGCCGGACCTGGCCAAAAATGCGAAAAATTAACGATGCCGGCATGGCAAAAAAAATCAAAAAATAAACGAAAAATCCAAAACAAATTCGATGCCGGACCTGGCCAAAAATGCGAAAAATGAACGATGCCGGCATGGCAAAAAAATCCAAAAAATGATCGATGCCGGACCTGGCCAAAAATGCGAAAAATTAACGATGCCGGCATGGCAAAAAAATCCAAAAAAAATTCGATGCCGGACCTGGCCAAAAATGCGAAAAATTAACGATGCCGGCATGGCAAAAAAATCCAAAAAATGATCGATGCCGGACCTGGCCAAAAATGCGAAAAATTAACGATGCCGGCATGGCAAAAAAAATCAAAAAATAAACGAAAAATCCAAAACAAATTCGATGCCGGACCTGGCCAAAAATGCGAAAAATGAACGATGCCGGCATTGCAAAAAAAATCAAAAAATAAACGATGCCGGACCTGGCTAACAATGCAAAAAATTAACGATGCCGGCATGGCAAAAAAATCCAAAAAATGATCGATGCCGGACCTGGCCAAAAATGCGAAAATGAACGATGCCGGCATGGCACAAAAAATCAAAAAATAAACGATGCCGGACCTGGCTAAAAATGCAAAAAATTAACGATGCCGGCATGGCAAAAAAATCCAAAAAATGATCGATGCCGGACCTGGCCAAAAATGCGAAAAATTAACGATGCCGGCATGGCAAAAAAATCCAAAAAATGATCGATGCCGGACCTGGCCAAAAATGCGAAAAATTAACGATGCCGGCATGGCAAAAAAATCAAAAAAATTATCGATGCCGGACCTGGCCAAAAATGCGAAAAATTAACGATGCCGGCATGGCAAAAAAATCCAAAAAAATTTCGATGCCGGACCTGAAAAAATGATCGATGCCGGACCTGGCCAAAAATGCGAAAAATTAACGATGCCGGCATGGCAAAAAAATCCAAAAAATGATCGATGCCGGACCTGGCCAAAAATGCGAAAAATTAACGATGCCGGCATGGCAAAAAAATCCAAAAAATGATCGATGCCGGACCTGGCCAAAAATGCGAAAAATTAACGATGCCGGCATGGCAAAAAAATCCAAAAAAAATTCGATGCCGGACCTGGCCAAAAATGCGAAAAATTAACAATGCCGGCATGGTAAAAAAATCCAAAAAAAAGTCGATGCCGGACCTAGCCAAAAATGCGAAAAATTAACGATGCCGGCATGGCAAAAAAAATCAAAAAATAAACGATGCCGGACCTGGCTAAAAATGCAAAAAATTAACGATGC